>OZ018335.1:36297781-36939356 GCA_963969495.1 Ceratothoa steindachneri
ACAATTCACACTGGATTTTTCACTGGTCTGGGATAGTATACTTTGAATCTTTTAGGGCCTGGACCAATTGAGGCTAAATTTGTGTTCTGGCTTTATAAACTTAAGCGTTGCAATTACAAAACTTCAAAATTCTGTTACGACAAACAAACACGGACAGGCAAAGGGGCTCAGGACACAGAGTGGGTGGGGCTTACAAGCAAATATTGATATATGTTACGGGTCAATGGCTTCTTTAATCGTTTCATGATGTCATTTTGCAATATTTTCGCTACGACGTAGGATTAAAAGATAAAATATTTTTGTTCCATTACCCATGTACCCATGAGTGAGATTTAGATTCTAATCAATCCTATATTTCAGACAATTAAATTGGCACTGTCCATCTTCATAGTTTTATCTAAGTCGTTAGGTTTTGTATGGTATCTTTTGTGGTATGAGGTCGCACCTTGGGTTGATGAAAGATCACTTTTCATCTTTTGAATAATGCTGACCATGCACCATAAACTACTTTGGTGATATTCTGAATAAGGTTAAGAAGTTCAAACTAGATTATGCTTTTTATATTCCACCAAACGTAAAAGAGAATCTTTCGTGGATGAGGCCACCGTTTCAGGTACGGTATTGGTTTTTATTTAGGTCTAGACCATCGTCTAGAACGATGAATATCTTAGAACATTTATAAATCAGGGTCAAACGAATTTACAAACATCTTATTAAAAGGAGAGGGGAAAGATTAAGACAAGTGGTTGAAAATGGTGAAATTATATTACTTTATAAATTAATGAATAAATAATTATTTAGATATACAAGGTGGCCCAGAAAAAAGTTAACTGTACTTTGAATTAGTATACCTCAAAATCTTTTAAAGATTTTTGAGTTCTACAAAAAGAATCAAATTAAACAACTATTTATCTGTCGATTCTGGAAATTTCATTAAATTCCCTTTTATGATATTCATACACTAATGGGTTTAGTGGATGCAATCTAAAATATGTTTGCGCAAGGAAGTAAAATAATGAAACTTCGAAGTTTAAAATCAACAAATATATCTAAATCCATTTTTAACAAAAACACCTCTTTATATGGGTAATAAAATTTATTTTTTAA
The DNA here is from genome assembly GCA_963969495.1 of Ceratothoa steindachneri. NCBI lineage: Eukaryota > Metazoa > Arthropoda > Malacostraca > Isopoda > Cymothoidae > Ceratothoa > Ceratothoa steindachneri. The sequence goes on from OZ018335.1 coordinate 36,298,889, forward strand.
TTTTATAAGCACCGTTTCCTTCCACATGTCCTCCATTTCTTTCCAAGCACAGTTGCATCTTTGATCGCATTGATTGAACAACTCTTTTGATTAACTTTCCTTAAGTCTATTGACTTCACGTGTGATACTATCACTTAATTGGTTGATGCTTTGTGGTGGAGTAGAATGCACTTATTCTTTAGATATCCCCATAAGAAATAATCGCACGGTGTTAAGTCAGGGGATCTTGGGGGCCATTCAATTGCATGATTTAGCGCGACAATGCAGTCGTCAAACGTTTCTCTTAGTTTTGTTCTTACAGCAAGCTGTCTTTGAGCTGGTGCACCGTCCTGAATCCAACCAAGTCTATTGAATTGATTGTCGTAGATCTGGCAGAGTTCCGAGGAGATCCTTTCGTTGATCATGCTCAGGTAGGCAGCACCATTCAAGTTATTCTACAAAAACGCGTTGATCTTTTGTTAACTATGCAAGTAAACTTTTACACAGACACGCTTTGATTTGCTTAATAAGCATTAATGACGAGACTATACCACAGCGGGGTGAAAAAACACTGTAAAATGGCCTAGTCTTTGCTTGAAAAATTGCACAGTGACTTAGGCTACCTAGGCTCCCTAAGCTTCTCTTGAAAGTGCACGGTGGCCTAGCCTTCCTAGGCCTCGTTTCATTATTTTACTTCCTTGCGCAAACATATTTTAGATAGCATCCACTAAACCCATTAGTGTATCAATATCATAAAAGGGAATTTAATGAAATTTCCAGAATCGACAGATAAATAGTTGGTAAATTAAACCCTTTTGAAGGACCCCAAAATCTTCAATAGTTTTTGAGTTTTACTAATTCAAATTACGGTTAACTTTTTTTCTGGGACACCCGGTATATAACTTCACCGTTGTTTTATATATGTCCATAAAGTAATACTAATCAAGAAAAAATTGCCAAAATAATTCTGGAATTAATTACATGTTATTACGTTCTTTATAATAATGAAATACTCCTCCGGAATTCCTCGATGCGCTCAAATCATAATTTGCTCAGGAAGAGAACATTGGACATATTAAGAGGTGAAAAAAAGATACTAGAAACGAATATACAGTAAGAGAGGGTATAGTGGTAAACATGTGTGAAAGATAGGAAAGAGAAAAATTTAGTGTTTCCTTGTGAAAGAGTATCTTTGTATGATTACATCGAATTTAGAATGGTGAAAGTGGCATAGGAAGAGGACTAGATTACAATCTCATCTCTAAATGGTAAAATTGGATATTACCAAAAGAAGATATATTAAATTACTCGAAATGTTTTTGAGAGATGTTCGTAATCCAAGAGGAAACGCTATTAAAAAAAAAGTAAATTGGGTACATAAATAAGGTTATTCCTAGAGAAAGATTTGGGTGATATGTGAGACGAGCTCCTTCTGAGGGTTTCTATGAAGAGCGAGTTAGTCAAAATATTGCCTTTTTTACCGCATAATTATTTATGATTGTGCTATTGCAAATAATTCTCGATTTTACAAGGCGGGGCTAAAGTGGATAAAGAAAAAATCCGTTTTCTTTGACAAGCAGGGATGAGAATTAAAAAGGTCAATCTAAACACAGTTTTTTGGCTGTCTTAGAAAAGCATTTTTCATGCGATATCTTCTCGTGTATATTATAAGAGCTCCTTCTGGGGGCTTCGATGAAGAGCTAGTTAGCCAAAAGATATTGCCTTCATAACCGCATAATTATGATTGTGCTATTGCAAATAATTCTCGATTTTACAAGGCAGGGCTAGAGTGGCTAAAAAAAAATTCCATTCTTTTTGATAAGCAGGGATGAGAATTAAAAAGGACAACCGAAAGAGTTTTTTGCTTGGCTTATAAAAGCTTATTTTATGCGTTATCTTCTTGTGTATGTGAGAAGAGCTCTTTACGAAGGCTTCGATGAAGAGCTAGTTAGCAAAAAAATTGCCTTATTAACCGCATTATTATGATTGTTCTATTGCGAATTATTTCGAGATTTTACAAGGCGGGGCTAGAGTGGATAAAACAAATTTTCCATTCTCTTTGACAAGCAGGGATGACAATTAAAAAGGACAATCGAAAGACAGTTTTCTGGCTTTGTTTGCATTAAAGAAACACCCCCCTCGAAATATTTCAGCTAAAAATATATGTATTTCAAAATAATTAATACTATCAACTTTATTATGGCTGGGAGTTAACAGTTTATTCATAGTAGGCGCCCTCAGCTTTTACCATGTCCTCAAGACGGCTCGTCCTTGGAGATGCAGGCAGAGCGGTTAGTCTCTTTCTCAACCGCGCCCCATTCGTAGTAATCCAGGGGCATTACAATTCAGGGAGCCAGTAGACAGACAGTTGGGATGGTGACGTCGTAGAAATTTTCCTGCAGTGACCCTCTCCAGCTAGAGTTTTACCACAATCTCCATCAGCTCCACATATCCCTCTCAATTGACCCCAAGAACCGCTGAATAATATAGGGCGGCATGGCGTCACCCACACTAGAGGAAATTTACAGGCCATACGAGATGGGGGAACTTGGTCTTCGTGATACTTTTTGTACTGGATGTTGTGAACCTGGTCCTATTAGAAGTTCTTTTCGTCTGAGAAGAACCAGATCGTCCCCAGCTCAACAGGATGCTTCACCTTGTTAAAAAGCTTATTTGCCTTCGCCAAGCGGTTCTCTATCTCCTTGGTTTTCAAAATTTGTCCCTTGCACCTCTTGTACAAGTGGTAGCGAAGATCCTCCTTCACAGACAGATTCAAAGGCGGTGACTCTAACACCTATCTCTCTCGCCAAACACCAGGCTGCTTGGAGATGTTGGATTAATTCCAACATCCTATATGTAAAAAGAATTAATTGTTTAGTTCTTTCACATTCCCCTTTGCTCAAAGGATTGAAACCCCATAGTATCTTCCAACTTAACTACCTTCAAATATCCCTTAACTAATAAAAAATCATTTCGGTCAACTAAACCTCAATCACCTAATATAGATACAAGCATTTACCTGATCCCGTGTAAAACTCCAAATTTCCCCACCTTCTATGTGGAAGAGACCGGGAGGTCATTAAATAAACGTATTTATAAACATAAGGCGGATATTCGTAGAGAAAGTGATGCTTCTTGAATTTTCACCCATGTGAAAAAAACCAACCACATAATTAATTTCCTTATTGCCCAAATAATTTACCAATGTAACGATTTTAATAAAAGAAAAATTATCGAATCTATATTAATCGAAGAAATCCCAAACTTTAATCTGTCAGAAGATCAACATAAATGTAGCCGTTCTGTATAAGACCTCATATATATATATATATATATATATATATATATATATATATATATATATATATATATATATATATATATACGCAAAAAGATTTTTTAATAAAGAAAATATTGAGGGTAAGAAGGAAAGCTTAAGCACACATCTTCATTCTTAAGCGCTTATTGAGCTGAGTAGGTGGTAAATTGGACCAGTGAGGTGAATGTTTGTTTGTACGACAAACAAATAATTTCTGCTTACCCTCAGCTAACATTCATATGAAAGAGTAGATTCAGAAGTTTCCCCAGATTTATTTTTCGGAACAAAACGTCATTTGCCAGATATGAATGTCTAAAGACATGATAGAAGATGCTTAAAATTAGATAAACATGTAAGCAAGAGAGAAAAGGATGATTGGTGAAAGACTATTTACATGGTGCCAAGAAGTTATAGCATTTTTGTAAATACGAATTGAGGTCAGGACGCTTATGGTGTTAGATTTTGCTCTCAAGCTGCAATTTCTTTCGCACCTTGATTAATATTATCTGGGAGACTAATTTCATTCGATTGAATATTATTGAAGAACTAAATACATAACGTACTGCATAAAATATGAGTATAGCATTTTATATATGGGAAAGAAATGACAAAGTTCCAGTGATAAAAGCTAAGTATGAGAAAATTTCGGAAAGCAACTCCGTAAACTCAATTTCTTGTGTCTACGAGATTAACCAGTGACCATAGATACTCAAAAGCATAAACTTATCCCCCCAAAAGCGATATGTGTATAAAAATTAACTTCATTTTTGTTCCACTAATATTGACTTTATTTTTATAAATATTAACAGTAGTAATAAATTTCTTAGGTCAAAATGGCACAAAAGCTAAACCAAATGAAGACTTTCGAAATCATTCAATGTGAGAATAGGCAAAGGATCATTGGAAAAATTCTAACAAAGTAAATTTCATAAATTTTATGGTTACTATTTTGTTTTATAACCTTTACCCATTTTTATGGTTCGAAAAATATGAAACTAACCAAATTACTAAAAAAAAAGAAGCCAATTATTTAGGGATAACATCACACCTTTCTCTAATAAGCTAAAAAAAGAGTAAGGCTTTTAATTATGAGTAGGGAAACTATTGTAAGAAATAAATAGGCGGATTTTGAACGAAACAGGTTACAATTTTAGAAGAAAGACGCATTTTATTAAGAAAAGTTTTTAGAAATATAATTTTTACTTAGGATAAAGGTTTCAGAATTACTTACTTTCCAACATGAGTCTAAGAATAATAACAGAAGTGGATGAGAGGTGCATCTAATATATTTGCCGTTTAAAGATAGTGAGATAAATAATAAAAAAGTATAAAGTAAAGAGCAGAGGGTTTTTGAAAACCCCAAATAATACGTTGCATTTTGTACTTTGCATTTATAAGTTAGCCGAGCTTTTGCAGTTTGTATTTCTACGTACCCGAGCTTTTGTAGTTTCTACTTCTAAGTACTCGATGTTTGTAGTTTTTATTAGGTACTCGAACACTAGTAGTTTGCAATTCTTGATGCCATAACTTTTGTAGTTTGAATTTCTAGGTATTCAAGCTTTTGTAGTTTGCATTTCTAGATCCTTCTGTAGTTTTTATTTCTATTGCGTGAGATGCTGTAGCTTATATTTTAGTTACCAGAGCCTTTGTATGAATTTCTGCTTTCGCCGTAAAGGAATACGAAATTGTACACGCAATTGACCGGATGAAAAATGGTCAAGTATCTTCGATAGTTAATTATGTCCTAAGCTTTGTGTTACTAATGTCTATTTTTCGTAGTCATAGCTGTCTCCTCTACCACTTTGTTAAAAACAATTTCGAAATTTCCTTCCATCCCTTCGTTGCTCTCCGCTTTGATTCCTCTAATAGTTTTCTCTCTTGATCCAATTCTACCACACTTTGTTCCCCCACTAAACTTGTTTATGACTACAACCACTGATCTTCTCCACTGGGAAGGTTTCGCATCGTGCCACCTCTTGCTCTATGCACTCCATTAGCTACCATTACGTATAAGGTCCTAAATGCCACACCTTTTGCTCCTACTTTTGTTCCTTACTGAATCACACCATCTCCTGAGAACCCTGTGTCTCAGCTCTGCTCGGTCACGGTGTGTGTACCTTGCCATTGTGTGTGCTACATGGGTAAACGGGCTTTCTCGATAATTGCACGTTGAATTGGAACGAATTGCTTCCTGTATATGCCTGTTTCTTTTCTCGGTGCCTTCCAGATTGCCTTGAAGCCTTTTTTTTTATTTGGTATATAGGCACTTGTAAAGGCCCGTGACATTCACGGCGATTATACAGAAATTTAAATTAGAATTCTCAACAAACTGTATTTATCTACATTACCTGATCTTTTTTAATTCAAGTTATGATCGTTTTTGAAACTATGTATGTATTTATATACAACTAAACGAGAGACATTCCGGATTTCCATAGAGGGAAAATTGTTGAAAAGCTAATATTGAATCCTCAGTCATGGTAATTGCTGAGTTGTTCTACAATTTGAAAAGAAGTGTCTAATGTAATGTTGGCATACAAAAAATCGAGGAAACACATGTATATTTGAATGAGTGTAATTGTGAGTGTAATTGACAGTAAAGTTGCTTGTCATTTTACTCACCAAGATAAGCAGGCGGCGAGAAAGCAATCACAGATAAATATGTTGGAATCGATGTCTGTTGTCGATTTAATTCAGGTTTATGGCATATAATGAATAATACTAAATAAAATGTAAGTTAATGTATTTAAAAAAACATTTATCTGAATCGATCGCTTATATTTCTTACTAAACAGGGCATAGTGTGATTAAAATAGGAGAAATTTCTTAATTAACCATACGTCTTTTGGCTCAATAAGATGCCCATAAACGCCTATAAATCTTAAGTGGCAAAGTAATGTGAGTTTACACACTAAGTAGCCTTGCTATAGATTATAAAATGATTGTTATAGGTCCAAGGACCGAAGTATCACAGGAGGTTTCTCATCTTTACTAAGAAAAGGTAGAATATCCTAGCTCTTTTTCTGTAATGTTGTCGTTTTAGGGCATCTTAATGTAGGAAGGAATATTTAGGTTCTGTTTGCATTAGGTATAGAAATAGGGCTTCCATTTAAATGGGGTCACCTCAAGTGAAAATAACCTCGCAGGACCCCTTAAAAAATCGAATGCTCACTACCCACGCCAGGGACCCCCTAATCTTGCTTTGTCGTCTTTTATGACACGCGCCGGAAGACTGTGTAGGGATCTATAAACCGCAAATATCATATATTAGCAATAACACTATAATATGTAATTAGATTCATGCGTTATGTGTGTTAAGTAAACGAATTTATTACTAGAAAGAGCAATTAACATGTTTAACAAAAGAATTTATCGGTAGTTTCGTCAATTTCAAATATTTGAAGACTTGAATATTTGGATAATTGGGTATTTGGATTTGGATATTGATTTACCTCACTGAAAATATTTGGCTAATGTATATGTAATCACCTGTGGAAACGGATGCCTTAAGCCAAGGAATTATTGCTTAAATTTAGGCTTAATCAATATTCAAAGGCAGAGTCGGATCCACTTCCTTATATTGATGAAATTTTGTGGAAGGGTAGGCCTTGGCTAAAGAAGAATTGATTTAATTTTGAGTTGGATTCAGATCTGGTTGAATATTTTTTTATTTAATAGTTTTTAGCACAGTCCTTATTTAGGCTCAGTGTGCTGAAAGAAAGAAGGAGAAGAGACTAAGCTGGGGCCGGATGGGGTGCTGAGACTCGTCAGCACGGCGGCCAGGAAGGCAAATCGCCACGCCCCTTAGGGGGGTCTGGTTGAATACAGGATCGTGTATTCCCTTTCTCTTTTATACAACTCTTATCAAAACGTTATTAAAGGATTTTGAAGAATACTCATGGCAGCGTGTGGCCTTGGGCCAAGGAGAGGTGTCTTATATTTTATGGAAAATCCCAAGCTGTATGCGGATACTTAATTATTCAATTACCTCCGCCAAAATAATTGTCTCCTGCATCAAGCTGATGATACCCTTCCCATGTCTCGCTCTTTTAGTGTGTGCGAAAAAAATCGAAATGGTGTGCACATATTTCGGAATAAATTTTGTGGAGATGGGGCTTGTGCCAAAGGAAACGTTGCTTAGATGCGGGAGTGAATCCAGTCCCGGATTTGGGAGAGAATCAACATCTGGATGCGCATTTGGATTCCTCATTTGGATTCTAATTATCTACATGATATCTAAAAAGGTCAATGAGATATTTTAATAAAATTTTGCGGTGGTGTATCCTTGGCCAAGATATCATTAATTAGATTGAAACCAGATACAGACCCGGATATTTATTCTGTATGCCTTTTTCCTTTCTTTAACTTTGTCTCTAGAGGCCTTTTTGCTGGAAGGTGGACGGTTTGGGAGCCTTACGCCAGGAAGGAGTTCTTTAGATAGGGAGGCGAATACAGCTCCCGAATATATATCCTGGATTACTTATTCACTTTATTTTTATCGAAGATATCTTAAAAGTTTATTTATGTATTTCAATTAAATTATTTTTAGGGGGCGGGAGATTTATCAAAGGAGTTATTTACATTTGGGGGAGAATTTAGATCCATAGGCGTATTTGGATCGCTCATTAGCATTCTATTTGTTTACATGATATCTTAAAAAGTCCATGATATATTTTGTTACATTTTGTGGTGGGGTACTCTTGGCCACGATATAGTTGATTAGTTTGAAGCCAGATACAGATCTGGATATTGATTCTGTATGATATTTTCACTTTCATTAACTTTGAAAAATAATGGTATTTTTACTTTCTATTTATTTTTTTATGTAATTACGAAATTCCATCACATTATATTTATATTTCAATAATGCTGAAAATATCGTCAACGAACTGATGGTATTAGATTAGGATAAACTCAATGTAGTCTTTTTTTGTGTGAAAAGTAAAATCGTTTTTTAATATATACACAAAATATATTTATTGAGCAAAGAAAGTTCCATCATTATAGATCAAGATTTTGCATCAGCTAAATAAACAATGGATACTTTTATTGAAAAATTCATATGAGGTTAAATTTTACATTTAGGTGTTCTAATAAATTAATTAGATGGTAATCACATGGTACAAGGGCAGTTTAATAGGGAAGATGGACAACATTCTCATGAAAGACAAAACCCTCTTCTGGTTGAGAAGTGGACGACGTTTTCTTCAAGTGATTCATTAAAAATGTTGCAATTGTTGAACACTTCGGTCTGCAGTAACTGATTGTTTATTAATGATAATTTCATAATGAATAACTTCTTACACATCCCGCCAGATGCAAATTATTACCTTCTGCTTTTGGTAACCCAGTTTAGGAGTGTTTGTTTTTTTGTTTTTTTAACAATCAAGCTATTGTTTTCGACGCTTAATTTTGCAGTAAAGAAACCGATTTTCATATTCAGTAACAATCCTGTCCCGAAATGACATGGAATCCAACCCCCGAAGTATCAAGTGTACAAGCGTCAATATGTTTAAAAATAGATTCGAATTCTTTTTTTTGTACCTTATTGGTTTAGGGTATTACGGCAAAGTTATTGGAACAACTCGTATTTATGTAAATAGGTATGCAATCTAACGGAAATCTTCTCGAGTGGGCCATAAGACTAGTCTGTATTCCTTGCTTCATGGTTATTCCGAAGGTTTTGCCTATATAATCCCAATATAATTTTTTTGTTTACTGAAATCTAGTATTAATAATAAGAATAGGCTTCCATGAGCTGAATACTCATCAAAAATGTTTTAAGAAGGAAAATGATCATGTGCACATTTAGAAAATTCGAGATGAATTTTCATTTTCAAAAGGACAAAATTCAAAAGAATTCTTTTATATACGCGTATATTCATTGGTCCTAAAAGGAATTTTTTAATTTTTAGCGTTTTAAAGTTTTAAATTGCTTCTATATCTTGCCGAATGTTAGCGATGATAGGATTATTTTAATTTCACACTACTTTCAAGGGAGTCAGTCGTTACCTAGAGATATTATGCTGATTTCTTTTATTTTTTTTCTCCTCGACAAAGTTACTTAACAATTTCCGAGGATTTCAACTAATTATTTGCAAGCACCAAAAAGCGTCATTTATAGTAAAGGAATCATAAACAAACAACATTAACTTCTCTCATCATTTAAGTCCTCTTGCAGTGTAAGAATTTCAAACAACTACTTCAATGTATCCGATAACTGATTCAATAATTTCAGAAGTGAAAGAATGGAATCAAAATTCATTATGCGCCGTACACCAGATAAAAGAGCTGAATCAAAACATTTACTTGATACTAATTACTCAAAAATCTAGGCACAATCTTAACTGTTATTGTTTTATTCCTGCTATTTAACTTATATCTCATCACTTCCTCCCACCATTATGCAGATTCAGGGGCAGACCCTGTCTGTGCATTGAGATATGTTAGTTTATTTCATTAACCTGGTTTTATTTTGCATGGTAATTTGCTCCTACATCACTAATCTATCAATACCTCTAATTGCCTACATAAACGATTGAAAATTAAGTATTATGGTTACTCTACATTATTAGACTTGAACCTGATCTTTTTTATATAATCATTACTGAACGATAATGTTTCTTATAACAAGTAAACACATTACTTATAATAGAGTTTTATTTATAGGATTAGTGTCCGACTATAGTTAACAATAGAAAATCGCATTTGTCTATAAAATTTGTATAATAATTTAAATATATATAAAATTTTAAAATAGTATAAATTGTAAATTGATCCATTTCCTTTCTTTTTCTAGTAAGAATCGGGTTGATAAGAAAAAATTAACCTTACATCAGTTTAAATAACAACCTTAATGATGAAATCGGCAATAGTGCGCTAAAATTTGCGAATCATCGGTTAATGCCCATAAGCTTCTATAATTTATCATTTTTGCGTTTAAGATATTACTATGAAAAATTAAAGCACTTTGGCTACTTCAAATTTGTATTTTCTATTCCTGAAAGTATTGACCAATTATTCTCTAATCTAAAGCTAAGACTTTAGGCTCCATAGTCTACCAATTTTTATATATCGAGTTCCTTGCATTCGATAGCTTAGATCAAGGGTTATTTATTTAGAGTCCTTAAACCACTATGGGATGCGGAACAATCGGAATGGAGTGCACGATTTGACAGTAAAAGATAGTTGATCTTTTTAATGTTTAAAGAAATTATTATATTTGTTGATTAACTCTACTGATGTAATTCTATAAATGTAAATTTAACATAAATATATAAATATGTAAAATACAAAATTAAAACAAAAATGAATGTGTAATTGAGACCCATTATTCTTTCATGTCAGTCAGAGCAGGGAGGGAGGCAAAAAATAATTAGTGCTCTTCAAAGGAGTGCAAATAGAGACAGAGGTTTAGAATCACTCCATTAGCTATAAAATGAAAATTAAGATAATTTTGCCGAACGCGTTTAAAATTTACTTTACCTTCCATACAACTAGAAAAGAGCAGGGACTTCTCTAAGGAAAGAGAATTTCACGCCTCGTTCCATTTTTTCTTATCTAAACATTCAAGATTTAAATCGAGCTAACAAATGTGAAATCATTATAATTATCTGACTTCATGTTTATAAAAGAATTATCGCTCTTTATCTCTTAGGCAGGCTATTTTATTACTAAACTTTATTTTACTTTTGCTTGAAAGATTAATTGGTTTACACTTTAGCCTAAGCATTCACACTTTGGTATCATCTGTCTAAATAATCTACAAGATCAATTCCTAACACGTTATCGTTTTGTGCTGCTTGAAAATACGAACAAGTTGTTTTTAATATGAATATTTTTCTCGACAATTTTCATCTAATTCATCCAATGTTTAGAGATGTTCCATTAAATATAAAGATTGTTTCTTCAACTATTATGAAGTTATACACAAGGTTCAAGGCTTATTGACTACTAGAAGTTTAATTAGTAGATGTAACTCTACGATTTCACTACTAAGAATCGACAGCTTAGTTTTGTTGTATTCATTTTTTTGTTTTTTACATTTAAAACTGGAGGATATTACATGAACCTTGAAAATAAGATAAAAATGACCACGAAAATATATTCTCTTTATATACACCCTAAAGTATGCTAAAAGCTTGGGAGGGAAAGTTAGAATTTCTCGGTTCTCAAGGAATCAAATTTGAAGAAAATTTTCAAAGTTGTCTGTACAATATGGAAAAAATAATGTTATGTTTTCATTATGCAGTGTTAGGTCCTTCAATATATATTTCAGATTTGTCGTTTTTTGGGTGAACCACGCCGATAGCTTTTGAATGAAAGTAGCCCATCTAAACATATTTTAGGCGAATGAAGGATAGATATACATATTTAGCATACCTTGTGTATATTTTTTAACAGAAATCCATAATTATGATACACGATTGATAGACATAATAAATTATTTGATCAGATGAGCGCCATTTCGAAGGACGACCATAAAACGCCTATCATGAAGGTAATCTGTCTATTTCTTAACCGTAGCAGATTGGACTGCTTCTGCTGCAGCTTTGATAGTCGCCGTTAAGACTTCTATAGACGAAAATTGACGTCCATCAGCATAAAAAGTTTGTATAATGATGAACAACAAATTTTTAATTCAGTTAAGATCTGAAGAGGGTGGCAATCACACCATCAACTTGTCATCCTGTATGCCATAAAAGCCTAGGAACGCTTTGGTAAGCCCTGCCTAGTGTGGTGGAGAATTGTCATGCATAAAAACGAGAGTCCGTATAAGGGACAACGGTCTGTCATCTAGCCAGTGATCCAAGATCTCCTTCAATAGATTGCAGTAGGTGGCTGCGCTCATTTTAAACCTATTAGGTACACTGGCTGGTCCAATAAGTCTGTGTATAATTATTTCTTCCAACAACATGACTCCTGTTCCATGCTTCTGACATCGCAAACTTGGGGACACTCATCTCCGAAATGGACCCAGATTTGCCCAACCATCAGGTGCGACAACGGTCGCCGTATTCTCGTCAAGTCATTGAAGAGAACGAAATCTATGCCCAGCGCTATTTACTTCCGGGCCCATTGAAGCCTCAAATTCTTGTGACAAGACTTTAAATGAGGTAGTATCAGGAGGGCTCGAATGTAAGTTATGGTCCCTAGGATTAGATTCCCGGTGGTCTTCGATCGATGGGGAGAGGCAGTAGCAGTGAAAATGACGTTGTTTGTTTGTCCGGGTTTCCCACGTAACTGGCAGCCATTATTCCTCAAATCCCTAACTGTTCCAGTCTTGGAGGTTCCACGATTGGCTTAAATCACTTCTTCCTTAACGATAGGTCCTTCAGAAATGGTCTAGCCGTGTGCACATGGCGAACTAACTTCTCCGCGATAATATGAAAAGAGGTTCAGCATTATTCTTGATAATGAAAGACTTTTTCTGATATAAATATATATATATATATTTGTATTTGTATTTTAAGGCCCAAAGAAATGAAAACTGGTATCACAACCTGGAAAAATGCTAAGGAAAATATTACGTGAAGTATTGAAATCTTGAGAAAGAAAATAGGAGATATAGAAACGGATAAATAGGGAAAATATTTTTAACCGTTATATGAAAATGAATAAAAGAGGTGGATTTGAACCTGTGTCATCAAGCTCTCATCGCTATTATGACTAGGACGGTCATCGACTAAGCTAGTATCCTCAACCCCCCAAAAAGGTTGATTCAAGTAGCCTTCTAAATAACGAAGTGTAGTTTTTGTTTTTTTATCAAGTGAGGGATACTAGTTTTTATTTCTTTGGGCCTTTAAATACATCTATTTAAAATCACGTTTCATATGATTTTCAATTATATATATATATATATATATAATTATATATATATATATATATATATATATATATATATATATATATATATATATATATATATATTCCTCACTACTTCAGTTAAGTTTAAAATGAGTGGACTCATAATTTAAAGAGGTTTTAAAAAAACCTAATCTTGTAAGTTGAAACAAACAAAATTCTTTGCCAAACTTTCGGTCCATTCGCTATTTTCGGGGCGATTGTTCTCCCTGTCTATGTCGAAGACGGATTGAAGGAAATGAAATGAAATGAATGGATAATTGGGAAGTGGGAGACAGTGAAAGTTGCTTCTAGCCTTTACCGCCCCCCCTCTCCACTCCACTTCTTCCAGAGCCCTAACGGGCTTTAGAATTCTTTTTTGTTCTATTTCGTTTTTGTATCAATGTTATTCATTTCATGTGTAGATTTATTCCTTGTCCCAATACACATCAGGGCCTCTCAGTGACATAATTTTCTTCCCGATTTTCTCTCAAGATTTTTTTATTAATTTCTTTGCATTTTCTTCAAATATTTGTTCGGTGGTGTCATTTCAGTTTCTCTGTTATTGTCGCGTTGTCTTCTCATTTATCTTATTCTTATGTTTCGATAATTAATTGTTATCTTGTGTTTTATTCTTTAAAGTTTGACAATGTTTGATTGCAAAATGGTGTACAGAGTGATAATTGGGCAACTATCGATGACTGATTAATAGCTTAGTAGATCTTCTTTTTGTTCTTCCGCTTGAGCGATCTGAGCCTATATAGTCGTATTAGTCCTCTCTGTCCTCTGTTGACTGACTCTGCCACACTCATTAATTATCTTGTATTGGTTATCGTTATTCCTAGCACTTTGGCCTTGTTATTATATCTGTATCTTTCTTCTTTAACTTAAATTTTTCAGATTCTTTTGAACTCCGGAATGATTTTAAACTTATTTCCCATTTTCTTTTTTATTCGTTAATCCTCATTTATTTTCTCACGTAAATCTTGATTGCATATCTCCCTACCTCTAGCTTCATACGATAATTTGATTAACGTTATCGGCCGACTGGATAGTGATGCAGTTCCCTTTTCCAAACAATATCGAATGTCTTCGATGCGTCCCTGTAGACGTTATCAACACTGGCTTTTTCTCTCTTTGCTTTAGCGATTAGTATTTGTCTCGGAGTTAATTTGCCTTTCACTCAATCGTTGGTTGATTATTTTCTTAAATACTTTCCCGATGAAGTCAGGTAGAGATATAGATAGGCCTGTGACCCTCAAATTGAGGTGATGACTTTCCTGGTTTGGATATAAAGATGATTTTCGTGATTTTTAGTTAACCTGAGAATTAGCCTGTGTTAAAACAGGCATTTAATACCATTGCTATTCAATTTAGTTTGTTGTCGAGCGCCTTCTTGTGATTTAACTTGGAGAGTACAGATCTTCCTGGTGCTTTCTTTTGAAAGAGCAATATTATTTACTTTACGTATTAGTGTCAATACCGCCTTGGGTGTCTCTCCTTGCATCGACGAAGTGAAGGGGATATGTTACGAGTATATCGAAAAGGAATTTAATAATTTACTACAAACATCAAAAGTCAGCAATCTCATTATGAACAATAATATTCAAGCCCAATATATCGAAATCAAATATTAACATTATTTTCAAATTCGCTTGCCCACATGAAGATTGTCAGCTTTATTTAAAATCTAAATATGTTGGAAGAACCATAACAACCTTTTCTCTTGGCCTAACTATGAATTTAAAGAGGGGAACTCCAAAAGCAAATATGATATGGACACAAAACAGTATGAAAATCACAAGAAACTCACTTGTTAATAATAGTATTATAAACCGTAGTACGGATGTATTACGCTTCACGATATTAGAATCCTTAACTATTGATGAGGAGATGTAATTGTGTGAAGGTTTACTAGTGTCTCAATTAGTATATTTTAAAATCTTTGTCATAGTATATCACCCCTAGTTTGTCTCAACTAACCGCGTGCAAAGGCTTTTTCTGTTTGGCTAAGCAAGCGAACATCACATCCTCTTGCACGATATAGAGGAAAAAAGGAGGGGTGCTTAGGACCAAAAATTTAATGAAGGCGCCAAATAGCATTAGCTCTACTTAGGTGGTGTAGTCGAGGAGTGCTGCTATAATATAAAGATATATAGGGCCCATATGTGGTGCGAAATAAATAAAAGAACTGTGCTGACACAAGCTCTTATCAGATCGTACGGAAGGGCGAACCTCAAATATTGAATGAAGAGGGAGCCTCAAAAGCACTGAGCGACTGGGATTCTCGCTAAGGATAAAAAATGACGGGAATGCCTCGCGCCCATGGGAAAGGAAGCAGACTCTAATGCACCCCTTCACCTTTAATGAAAATGGCGAAGATGAAAAAACTCTAAAAAGTAAAGCTGTGTGAAAGATTATACGAAATACTCAAAGGTGCTCTAATTCGTGTCTTAGGCGTGTTAAATGGATACACCACAATCTGCCACACAGAGTGGGATGTAGGAAAAAAAGTCACAGAAGACGGAGTAAAGTCATTATGAACAGTAAGACTTGCACCCACTCTTTCCTTACAAATTACAGCCAAAAAGAGCCTCATAATTCAAAATAGACATGTGGGTAGTCTCATACACAAAAGAAGAAATAAAAAAAACGAAAATGAAATAAATCACCAGTCGCTATTTGTACACGAAATAATAAAATTAGGAAAACAGACACATGTTTTCAAAATAATCTTCACCCCTACAAAAATGGTAAACAAGATCTCTCAGAACGGATTGCCTTTGTATAGTATGAGGATTCTACCAGAAGATATGAAAAGACAGAGGTACATCAACACACAGATGTGCTTCAACTGCCATTAGATGGAGGAATACAACACGAAATTGTACATAAAAAGAAGAAAGCTGCTTCGAATGAGGTTGATGAAGGCATCTTTAGGCAGAATTGTGCCAACCTGACGGAGAAGTAATGTCTCAATTTCGACGTGCTTCAACGCAAAATAGCTTGCCTAATGAGGGAAAGATTATTTTAGAAAAGAAAATGAAGAAAAAAAACGGAATATGAAAAAAGGGGGCCTACGCAGTAGTGGCCAAGGCCACAAAAGAACACATAAGAGAAAGAAAACTCATCTGAAAGTACAGAAGAACTGCTCAATGGAGCTTCTTGACAGTATAATATACGCGCACTAAATGAACATAGGAGAATCAAAAACTTTCTCAGATTCCTTCAATAGTAAAATACTTGTGAAAAATAGTATGAGGAAGATGTGGTTTACTGAGAATCCACCCTCCTTAGAAATTTTAAACCTTAATGAGACTAAGCCAACAGGAGGAGAGAAACCTAAAATATTAAAAGAAAAACATTTTCTGTAAGAGAAACATCAAATACATTAGAGGAAGGAAGGAAAACAGTAGTCGAAAACAGCATTACAAGAATTGATGCAGCATACCTCAACCTCAAATTTGATATGGGCGATAAATACCCCCTACCGAAGAAAAAAAAGGCAACACCACGTAGTGAAACCTGTACGTAAAGGCACTTGCAAATGGGCCTACAAGGGAAAAATATAACAGGAGGACGAAAATCTTATTAAGGAGTTACTCCTCTACGAAAGAATCAGAATCTTCCCTGACGATTGCGTCACCTCACACAGAAGTACATTTAAATATTTTGTATATGAAAAGTACAAGGCTGGTGAGGCCAAACAAACCAAGAGGCACCAGAAAAGAAACAAAAGACAATTTAAACGATCCATCACCCTTCAAATTATCAGAGAAAGGTGAATGATTAACCATTGATTTTCACGAAACGTGATAGCGTTCAATACCAGATCCAGCTCCCATGGAGCATAAATAACCGAAAAAAACCCTAACACGACAAGTTCTCACGGCTAATACATTTCCCCTAAACAACGCAATCTTATAGAACAAGAATCACGAACGAGTACATGATGATAGATACCCGATGATTACTTCAAAAAATAAAAATAAACTAGAACAACTACAGTGAACAAAGAGACAACCTAAAATGACAAAATTAGAAAGAGTAAACTCTAAGTGATAACAAGACGAATAAACTAAAAGAAAGAAACAAACAATCTACACAAACAAAAAAAGCGAAAACAAAGAAAAATAAATCAGGCTAAAGCTCAACCACAGAAATACAAGGCATGAATGCTACAGATTACACTTATTGCAAGAGTGAATAAATGAAAACAAAAGAGAGATGAGAGTGATCACCCGTAAAGCTAATTAAAGAGTATACAGAGAGAATATGAATAAGAACAAGAGTGACAGAGATTGGCGGCTCTTCAGCCAACTACGGAGAAGTTGTAAAGAACGATTGGATAGATGAAACAGGAATGAAAGAGAGAAGAATTTGGCAACCATGATTCGGATCCCACTTTAATCAATAGCTCCTAATAATGGTATGCACCATTTGTCTTTTGTCTCCCTGTTTGCGGGAAGAATGTGATAAGAAAGATGGAGAGTTGTAAAAAGAAATTAATAATATTAAAGTATAATAAGTTTTTAATGAATCCTGCTTTAAGAAAAGCTTCTATCCAAATTATATATATATATATATATGGAAAAATATCCAAGACAAATTGGTGCGGTTAAAATAATGGCATTATTAGACAACTGCTCTGCTTCAGGTCCAGCGGGTGATGCTATCCTCCTCAAACTGGAAAACTATACTTAGGGATGGCCCCTCCTCCAGCCCTAGAAAAGCAGGTTTCAAAGTCACCGCTATATATTGCCCTGCTCATCGTCACAGAAAATCGTCATTATTAATATATTAACAGCGTTGAGTAACCAAAACGCTCGAAAGATGGAAAAATATTCAAGACAAATTGGTGCGGTTAAGATAATGGCATCTTTTGAGCGTTTTAGCTAGTCAATGCTGTAAATATATTAATAATAATAGTTTTCTGTGACGGTAAGCAAGGTGACATAAAGGGGTGACTTTGAAACCAGCATTTTGGGGCTGGAGGATGGGCTATCCTTAAGTATAGTTTTCCAGTTTGAGAAGGAACTGGAGCAGAGCAGTTGGCTAATAATGCCATTCTCATATATATATATATATATATATATATATATATATATATATATATATATATATATATATATATATATATATATATATAACATGAGCGCGAGAGAATGATGAAATAAATCCAACCACACCGCAAGAAAGAGAAAACGGACTATTTTTTTCATCGGAAGTATATATATATATATATATATATATATACATATATATATATATATATATATTACAACACTACTGCGCACAAATATATGAAATAGATCTTTGGTTAAATCATGCTGCCAATGGTTCCATTTATTACTGAAAAGTAGTGTCACAATAATAATTTTTGATGCACTAACCGCATGAATATTAATCGACAGGATTTATTGGGTATACTAATTTCTGGTAAAATAATGTAGCGTAAATCCATTTAATTGTCGAAGTAAATGGATAGAAAACAATTATTATCGCAGTATGATAAAAATAAATAAAAACAAGTGGTAGAAGAGAGTCGCTCTTCTCTCTGTAAAATAAATAAATAAGAGGAAAATGAAACATTATTGGTATACAAAACCTGCTGCAAATCCATTGTTTCATATGTTAAACTTGGCCCCTCTCATGCGCTATTTACCTTTTCAGTAAAAAAAGTAACTGTACGTCACTTATACGTAATCAGTTATATCTCAAAACTCATCATGCAAATGACTAAATCCTTTCTCTTTTTCTCTGTATTCTTAACCGCTTCCGCTCCTACTTTGATAACAGCTCTTAGAATCCCATGTATGACTTGGGCATCACTCGTCTTGCTTATTGTCGCTCCTTTCTTGCTAAATCCCAACCTTACTCACTTCGCCTTCTTCACCCTCTTTTAAACTTTGCCGCGCTTGCTCTTCTCCGCCAGGAAAAATTCTCTCATGAAAATTCGGTGCTTCGCAAACTGCACCTGAAGCATATCCGATAAAGAATCATCTTTAAGTTTCTTCTTCTTACATGTGCGACATTAAATTCCGCATCTTTTACTCGACTATTTTTATCGCTGACTCAATATCTAGCCTCAGAGACCTCAACGCTCCAGTTTAGTCTCAATACCGAGTTTTTCAAAAGTTCTGTTAAACTCGATTATTTTTTTTATCTTTCGATGGTTTACCTGTGTAATAGAAAAAAGTGCACTCAAATAAACTTAAGTTCTACTTTTACAGTACGCGTCATTAAAAAGTCTTTTCATTGTGTGCAGGTGTGTCAAGATGTAGGTGAAAAAACCTTGAGATCTCTGTTTTCATTAGCGTGGGCTACAAGTCCGACATCGCCAATTGGCTGAACATAAGCCGGATGAGCGTCTACAGAGTCGCAGAGAAGGTCAAAGACGGGGAAGACCTCAAAGATCGACCTAGTTCAGGCAGACCAAAAGTTGTCAACCGTTTGGTTTTGAGAAAGTCCTTCGAATGTACTCCGAAGCTCAAAATCACTGCGCTCCCGAAGAAGAAGAACATCTCGGTGTCCATGGTATCCAGGACCGTCAAAGAATAGGGCGGCAAGAGATTAAGGAACGTGAACAGGATTTGTTTACCTACCATATGAGAGAACAACGTTAAGAGCGCTGTCCTCGCATTCGCAGAGACTTGAAGAGTGGTGGCAACCGAATTCTCAGTTTTTTGATGGAAAAACTTTCAGTTTATCCGGTGGCGAACGTGTGGCTCGCCACCAAAGGCGGCCACCTTGATTAATTTTACAAATTAAACACATTTATATTTCAAAGCAATATAAATGTGTCTTACTTCATCTAACCTATCATACTATCGTTTATTAATAAACTTGTAGAGAGTGTAACATGACTTTTGCAATATAGAGTGATGTGTATTTCCCTTAGTCAGCTTTGTTGCAGGAGAAATCGTGCTTTCTCTTTTTTTGTTGAAATTTGCGATACGATCATTTCCTTCTCTCGGTGCCTTCAAGCGTGCAATGAAGACTGATCTCTTCTACCGTGTTTTTATTATTATTATTAATTTATGCAAATTTTCTTATATTTAAGTTTCTACTCTTAAGTTTTAATGGTTACGTGGTTTATTCTTATATTTCGTTTTATACCTCTAATATTTCCCTTGCATATATGTGGTGAGAAATGAATGATGCGAAGACCCAAATGCAAGAGATTGATTATTCTGACGTCTCACTGTGGTCCACTTCTTCAGGGAGGGGGCAAGAGCGAAACGTTGTGCCCTAATTTTAAATAGATTTTTTTTATTATGAATATTATTTATTGAATTGGTTTTTATTATTTTCCGGATAGAAAGCTAGGTTTCAATAATTGCGGATTCATCGTAAAATCGCATAATGAATTTATCGCCAAAAAAGAAATATATATATATATATATATATATATATATATATATATATATATATATATATTTATATATATATATATATATAGAGAGAGAGAGAGAGAAAGAGAGAGAGAGAGAAAGAGAGAGGGAGAGAGAGATTAAACAATATCACATTAACGAGATATCTGTATATCCGGTGGAAGAAATAATAAACCACAATATTTGAATCCGATATATTTTCAAATGGAGGATTTTGAAAAGCACCTCCTTTCCCCCTTTTTACACAATCCCATAACGTGGTTCTGCTATGTAGACTATACATGTGCCACAGGACTTATCAATGATAACAGATTTGACTCTTTCTTGGAAAAATTGAATAAGATCCACCCAACTATTACATTTAAATTAGACTGTGAACTGAACAACTCATTGCCGTTTCTAGATGTAAATATATCTAAAATAAACGACGAAGCATATTGTTCCGTCTACCGGAAACCAACTAATTCTAATGCCTATATTCATTATTTCTCGTGTCAAGATGTATTCGTTAAAAGGTCTCTAGTTTCTTCTATGTTCCTGAGAAAAAAATCGCATATGTGATCCTTGTTTCTTGCAAGACAAAATTAATACAATCATCCAAACATTTATTGAACTGCAATATCCCCTGTGGTTTATAGAAAAATGTCACTATACAGCCAGAACCATTTATTACTCCCCAGATAATTATAAGGAAACAGATGTGACAAATATTATGTTACCTTTCCATACTCTCCTCAGTTAATCAATTTCAAAAGGTTGGCAAGGACCAACAACATCAATGTTGCCGTTTAGTACGAGAATACGATCAGGAATAGCTTATACAACAATAGATTGATCGATAAAGAACAGGGAGTTTATTTTATTCTCTGCAAATCATGTAATGAAGTATATATCAGTAAAAGCAGTAGATTTTCCAAGAGAATGAGTGAACACAAATGTGATATGCGACGGGGTGCCCTCTCCTCGAATATATTTCTACATATGTCCAATGAAAATCATCAAATCAAAATTGATAATGCTAAAATAATTGATATGTCTCACAATTATATCAATCGACGCTAAATTTAATCGGAACTTATAAAAGAAATTCCCAACATTAATACTTCCGACGGCCAATTCAATATTAATACCTTAATAAGCAAGAAATTCATACTTCCGTTTCTCAAAAATGCCGACACATTCTTGCATATTCCACTTTAGCGCCACTGATTTGTGTGTTTGTACGTTAAGCAACTTCTGTATTTCACTTGTTCAGCAGCAAATGACGATGACGGATGTTTCCGTCGAAACCTGGTTTCGCATATAAAATTAGTCCTATTACTGTGGTTTTATCCATATATATATATATATATATATATATATATATATATATATATATATATATATATATATATATATATATATATATATATATATATATATATAATATTACGTGTATGTCAAATTCTCACAAAATAATCAATGGAAGTTTTGATGCAATTAGAGACGTTTTTATTGTTTTAACATGCAAATATGTGTTAATATTCGTGTAAAACTAGGCGGCGTGCACGGTCTCCAGGCGAAACATGAAGTTCGCGCATACCTTGAGAATGATACTCCTAACACCTCTGCTGGTCCACAAACGTTTGAAGGAGGACTTCATTTCGTCTACATTGCCGTGAGGACCTTGCAGGCCTTGCCTTCGACACACGACCACACTCTTTAGTCGATGTGATTTGCGTCGGGCTACTGCGAAAGAGTCCAACCACTCCTGCACGCCCTGGGCCGTTTTGCTAGAAGGACTATCATGCTGAAAGACATTGTCAACCTTATTCTTGTTCTTTCTCACCAAAGGCAGGACTTGTGGCCATTATTTCCTTCTAAATGGCCACGAACAACACCGGCTGTATCTTCTCGACATTCCAAGCCAAGATGCCGAATATCTTCACACAACCTAGATGCTTAGTCGTGCGCATGTCATGGTTATGATTGTTGATGTCTGGATCGACCCTGAAGGTCTTTTTGTCAGAAAAAAATGAGAAATCGATTTGCATTAGTCCCTAGGTAGTTCAAAAGGCGAAGTTGTTCTCGCCTACTACCGGTGAGCAAAAGTATTTTTTTTACACGCATCTCAACCTCGTGCCGCCCTCCACCTGGACGACCCTGGACACCAGGGACACCGAAAGGTTCTTTTTCTTCGCAAATGCAGTCATTTTGAGCTTAGGAGCGCTTTCGGAAGCTTTTAGCACAGCCCAAAACTTTAAAACTGGGAAAGTTGCCCATATGAGGTCAATATGTGAGGTCTCCTTCGTTTTGGTTTGGAACCTCCCCGCGACTCTGTGGAGGGTCTCATGATGTCTGACTTATTCTGGCCTACTCGCGGGAGAGTAGCGATCTTGATTCTTCTCACTTTCACCACATAATACGTTTTAATGACAGTCTTTTCTATCGCACACGTAAACTTCTCGAAAGATTAAAAAGAGTGTACTTTGAAAACTAGGTATATATATATATATATATATATATATATATATATATATATATATATATATATATATATATATATATATATATGGTCTTTCAACAAGGACGCTCGAGCTTTGTCAGGCGATAGTGGCCATGTTGTTGAAGCGACATCTGGCATGGCCGCCTCACTGTGAACTGTTCAGTAGTACTTGACAAGTCAGGATAGAAGGTTATAGCGTTGAACAGCGTGTGTAAATCATCAAATGTTATTATCAAAATCGGTGCTCCATTCGACAAACGTTCCGCGCATTACGTGATTTCTATCATCTTCAGCGACGAGGCCCATTTTTGGATGAATGGATTTGTGAACAAGCAAAATTGTCGGATTTGGGACGAAAACAATCTAGATGAGATACACCAGCACCAATTGCATCCCAACAAAGTCACTGTTTGATGCGCATTTTCATCTAACGAAATTATTTGTCCATATCTTTGGAGAACGAACATGGGGTTGCCATATCTGTCAACGGCGAGACCTACAGATCGATGATAAGCAACTTGTTGTGGCCTTAACTGGATTATATGCCTTAATATGAATACTGACGACATGTGGTTCTAACAGGAGGGCGCTACATGCCAGACTCCGCACGCCACGATAGACATTTTGCACCAGCGATTTCAGGACAGAGTCATCTCGCACGGCGGTGACCCTGGCCACCGAGATCAGGCGATTTAACGCCATTAGACTACTTTCTTTAGGGCTACCTTAAATCGCAGGTCAATGCGAATAATCCGCAAACAGTTGATGTCCTCAAAGTTAATATAACGAACAAAATCCAGCAAATTCAGCCAGATTTATGCGACAAAGTCATCGAAAATTGGGCCTCCCGAATACGTTCCACCAAGCGAAGCCGTGGCTGACATTTGAACGACGTCATATTCCACACTTAATGCCATAAAATGTACTTTCAAATTCAAAATAAATTGAGTAGATATATCACACATAACTTGTTTTATTTACATTTAAATTTCGAGTGACCTTATTAAAAGACCTTATATATATATATATATATATATATATAATCGCTTTCTTTGATAAGATTTAATTATTGTCTAGTGGTATAGTTGTAAAAAATATATTTTTATGGGAATTTGGTGCTTGATCTTTTTATGATGGTAAAATCATAAACTTATCTCTGAAGATTTTGCGATAAAATCAATCTTTATCAATAAGATTTTCGTTAAAACCTCAAAAAAACAAATTCATATCAGTTAATTTCCCTGGAAATATTTTGCTACTTGACCTCTTCACTAGTCAATTTGATTAAATGTTTCATTCTCACCAAATAAAATGAAGTTATGTCAAGGATTATATTATTCTTACAATAATTTTTTAGGGGCGTACCTACCTCTATTCCTTCGAGAATTGTGAACTGTTGCTCCTGGATGGATGCCTTTAAAGTGTTCTCTCCTAATGATATTACAGATTAGAACAGGGAACGGGGTCGAAATATAATTTCTAATTGGACAGTTTCGTTATCTTGAATTTTAAATTCTATTCTTATCGTTGTTTTTTTCTAGTAATGATGGGCTATAAGTTTGCACAGAAGGTTGCGTCCGTTCGGTTTGATATTTGTAATTGATATTTTTAATAGGCGGTAAAAGTTGAAAATACTTACTAGTTCCTTTTATGTCTTTCTATCTCACTGTTCTCCGAATTCAATGACTTTTACAATCGTTAATTATCACGAATTTTGGGGACGAAAATCAGTTTACATCAAATACTATTTAATAAATCAAATACAATTTAATAAATCGATGATGTAAAAAAAGTTAAAATTTTTTATAGTTACTGTAATGACCTGGGAAAGATGGAAGCGATAGATCGTAATTGGGAAGAAATACGAGGAATTGGTCTTAACAATTCCTCTTGTCGAAAAGGTGAGTTACTGTCACGTAAAGTCAATGGATATCACCCTGAATATTTCACTAACAAGACTTCGTTGTCGACAAATATTACGACTTTTTGGGAGGTAAAGAAAAACGAGAGACACCTATTTCTTCACTCCATACTAATGGCAAACGAGCGAGTAGTCAGTTAAACCCGGGAACTCAACCAATATTTGGGCTTATCTGACTGTAGGGGAATCAATCCGAGGGCCACGAAGGGAACGTGGCAGGACGGGGCACGAAAAGAAAATAAAGGCTTGCGCTCTACTGGCGGAGGCAGCGTCGGAGTGAAGAAAGAGTAAGGTCCGCCAATAAACCTGAAAAATGGCTTCCTCCCTCTAGCGCTCCTCACCGACCAATGATTGAGAAAGAGTGACAAAGAGAGCAGTGTGAGAGTGAGCGCACCCGCGAAAGGTGGGTGGGGATAAGAAAGAGAGATTCTTAGAGAGAGGGAGAGAGAAGGGGGTGAGAGAACTTGAGCTCGGTCACAACGCCGTTCTTCCCCTCAGATTACTCTTTTCCCGCCTAGCAGCTGAGTGAGCACAACTACGCATTCCCGCGCTAATCAAGGGGTTCATGGGTGCAAATGAATTCGAGTGGTTTGGTGCGAAAAATACGAGGCAAAATAGTGTACAAACTAATCATTACACTTTTTTTTGTCTAGTATAAAAGGGCCTTACTTTACCTATCAATGATATTCATTCTCCTGTCCAGTAACTTTGTACTTCCGTTTTCCAATGCGACGGTGAATGATTTATTTTATACAATTTCACATATTTAGATCCCCTCAGGAAATTGAAGTACAAACCACTCTGCTATTTTTTATGTATGAAGATAAAAGGCCCAAACTTTAGTGCGAACTATCTTCCTAATCTTATTGATCAGTTTCGCATAGTTAAGTCACATTTCAAAGGTGTTTTTTCTAAGTCTTTTTAAAAGTTAAAGTAAATTCAGTACAGGGATAAGGATAAGACATTCTAGTCAATGGAAATTGGAGCAGAAGTAATTGACTTGTTTTTCGACGAAGTGAATAAGAAAAGCAAGAGAAGTACCAAAGAAACGTATGAAAATCGTTAAAAGGATGAGATCATCATTAATGGAAGTCACTAAAACCCAATAAGGAAATCATTAGCATGGCATACAAATAATAAGGAATATAAAAGACCTTAAAGAGACTAAATATTGAGGTGTATATAGTAAATGTCTATATGTCTTTTTGTAGACAAAACCTTGTAAGGGCTAGAAAATACAATTATATGTAGGATAGTTGCTATTTGAATACTTATATTAGGAAAGTAAATTAATTGACTCGTTAATTTATTTTCTCTTTGTGCGATTCATGACAGTGGGATATCATATCAACTAAGTCTCATAAAAGCTAAAGTTTATCCTCTGGGTTAGTCTAGTGCCACCAGAAATTAACATGGCACCATTTATTAATAGGTTACCGAGCACACAATTATCTGCCAAGGCGCAGAGTATATTTTTATGTTGGTCAATAAATTTGGGGGCAAATTACGAGTTCCAGTCTACTTTAAATAGCATTCTTCTTTCTGATAAAGGTGAGTGGCAACTCTAATAAAAATCAGCGATCAATCTAGATAATAAGTTGTATATCCAAGGATTTATTTCATTATATAATAAAATACAAATATGATTTTAGATTAATTTGGGGAAGAAAAAAATTGTCTAATAGGATGGATCTAACGAAACTGAATTATGAAGGAAAAATGAAAATATATATGTTTTTAGTATGAAATTGAGAGCAAAGTATCATTAAAAGGAAAATCATACATATATAAATAGAACCCACTTTTGGAGGATGGGTAAATCACGATTAGCTGGACCAATAATTCTCTCGATATTGCCTAATTTAGATTAATAAAGAGTTTAGCCCCATAAAAATGACTAGGTCACATTTCTCATTTGGTGAAAGGAGAAAACTGAAGAACAGAACCGATTAAAACAGAAAAAAAAGACCCCGAAAGATTAAATCTTGCAGCAAATTGCACGCAATTAATATGCTTTACCAGTTATAATTAGGGACCATTTCAAATAATATAAGTTAATATTTTTTAAAGTATTACTAAAGGGGTTGTTAAAATTTATTTAACAAATAAGTTGCACATTTACTCATGTCCTAATTCCTGCAAATCATAATTTTGCCATGGTTGGTTTTGTGTTGTTAGAAGATAGAATAAATGGAAGGAGTAGATAATTTTTGTGGCCCTGAAACAATTAATAATGATTAGGATGAATCGCAGTTCGTATTTTTTAAATTTTATGTATTTTTACGATGTTTGCAAATAAAATTCATGGTTCGCATTTCTATGTTCATAAATATTATTTGTTCACATGTATACGATTAAAAG
This sequence comes from Ceratothoa steindachneri, assembly GCA_963969495.1. NCBI lineage: Eukaryota > Metazoa > Arthropoda > Malacostraca > Isopoda > Cymothoidae > Ceratothoa > Ceratothoa steindachneri. The sequence continues at coordinate 36,326,191 of OZ018335.1, forward strand.
TAGGCCTAATGTGTATATTCAGTTTTTGGCTATATATTGTTTCTAATTGAAATAACCATCCACTCTTGTGCACCCTAATTAAATAAGACCTATAGTCTATGCTGGTGCAATTCACAATACCTTTATAAACAATAAATACTCGTATGTAACTTTGAATTATCTACTAATTTTTAATTTGATTACACCACAAATGAATGCAGCAATTTATTACTGCCTAACCCCCTCCTATTCGTTCTATCAAAGTCTTCACGTTTGCTTTTGAAAAATGAGAAAAATATCTTCGATAACTTATTTACAAAATAAGAACATTTAAATTTAATTTTAGTAAAAGCCTTAATTAAAGCAAATGGGCTGATATATATATATATATATATATATATATATATATATATATATATATATATATATATATATGATGAAAATTAATGCAATATCGCAAGAAAAGATGAGGAATTAAACCACATTCTCCGAAGACAATTTAATTCAGAACAGTTTTGGTGTATCTCACACCCTTTTTCAACACCGAAACTGTTCTAAATTAAATTTTCTTCGGAGAATGTGGTTTAATTCCTCATATATATATATATATATATATATATATATATATATATATATATATATATATATATATATATATGAAATGAAAAACTCACAAAGTATCACGTGAGGGTAGTAAATGAATGTAATGTTCCGCAGGAAAAAATAAAAAGGTGTTTCCAAGTAGTTTCGAACTTTATTAAGTTCCTTATCAAGGATAACTACAAGAAATAATATTATATTAGAGGTATATATACGAAAGAAAAGTATGAAAGACCGCCTCAAAAACAAGAAATCACCAATGAGGAAGACGGAAGGGGAAAAGGTAAAGATTCACATTAAGAATTACAAGAAACAGGTAGGAAGGGCAAACTGAGAATACGGAAAGGGTAACAGATAAAAAGAAATGTAGATGGCCTAACGAGGTAGATTATAAGACACGAGGAGCGAAAAGCAGAGAAAATACAATGTACATAACAGAGCAGTGACAATTAAAAACAATGGAGCCACATAACTAAAGATTGTATATAAAACTAAAGACAAAAGTCAGAACTAATTTCTTTAAGTATTAGTCTTTTAATTATAGCATCTATTTCATATAAGTCAGGGGAGAGGCTAAAATTATCACATTGGCTTATAAAAGCCCATTCAATGATATTTCTTTTTATAGGGTCATTGGAAAGTAAATAAATTTTGCACTGTTATCTTCCCCTCTTCTGACATTATATTTATGTTGATTTATGCGAACAGAAAGTTGTTTACCTGTTTGTCCATAATATATATAAATATATATATATATATATATATATATATATATATATATACTGGTAATTGATTTGTTCCTTGGGAATCTGATATGTAGCAGGAATATGAAGACCCAGGTGATTATACTAATCATTTATTGGCCGGACGTTTCGGACCTTTACTAGATTAGGTACACATTTCTTTAGTAGCTCTCCCAGTCAGTTTAAATTGTCCAGTATTAAAAGACAAATTTTTAGAGTCTACCATATATGCTCTAACTGGATATCGTTTAATGAAGAACTGACTTATTTAAAGGATTTCTTTAAATTTAATTATTACCTCGATTTCATCTTCGACCAGTTAGTATCCAAATTTCTCTCCAAAATATACTATCCTCAACCCTTACTTACTACTGTTTCTAAACAGAAGGTTTTCATTAAGCTACCCTATCTCGAGCATTTGACATCTGAGTTTAACAAACTCCTTCTCTCTACCCTCAACAACCATTTCCCTCAATGCCAATTCATTTGTATTAACTCCAACCCTGTATCGTTAAATTCCTTTTTCCTCCATAAGGAGCCAATCCCTTTGGGCTTGCGATCCTGTATAATTTACAATTATACATGTACGACCTGCCACAGTCGTTATGTAGACCAAACTGGCTTACAATTCAACTGCAGGATCGCGAGGCACTTGGGTTTGTCTCATAGGACTGGTATTCCCATTTCTAAACCTGAAGCCTCTTCCATCAGGCAACATTCAGAGTATCACCATCATCCTCTTAATTCTAATTCATTTACTATATTATCTTCAGCCTTAACTTCTCTCGATTTGAAAATCTTCGAGTCACTATATATCATTAAAATAAATCCAAAGTTAAATAATTACGCCTCCTCAATTAAATTATTCACAATATAACCAACCAACACTTTAATAGATTAACTAGCCAACCGACCAACCGAATAAATTTCTGTAGTAATTTTAAATGTTTAGTTAGTTGATTTCTCAACTCCCACGTTGAAGGTCAGTCCCCTTGTTCATTCTGATTTATTTTCGGGTTTTTTGTCTTTTTTTGGTGTGTTTTTACATTTTAATATAATGTTATTTTTTGTTTACTTCAGTAACTTTTGATACGTAATAATCAAGTCAGTTTGTTATAATTTCACTTTCTATTTTTGTTTTAAATACCACTGGGTAATATTATTTAATTCTATATATTATTAGTTTTTTTACTTTAATTTTAATTATTGTCAATTTTATTATTTTACCTTACCTTCTTCCGCTTTTTTAGCTATTATTTAATGCATTCTTTTAAGTGCTATCAATTAATGTTCCTGCCCCTTCTCATTAGACGATATAGTTTCTGAAGATGGTCCTAGAAAAAGGTCCGAACGTCCAGCCAATAAATGATTAGTATAATCACCTGGGTCTTCATATTCCTGCTATATGTATGTATGTATATATATATATATATATATATATATATATATATATATATATATATATATATATATATATATATATATATATATATATATATATATATATATATATATATATATATATATATATATATTCAAAATGATTGCTTCTGAAAAGCTTCAATTTAAGCTTCAGTAGTAAGCAAATGATTAGGATAGGACTTAAGGTAATCTTCTAATACTCTTAGTTAATGATAAAGAGTTACAACGGAGTTCCGCTCTTCAGCGAAGATCCGTAGAAAGTCTTAGAAATAAATCTGTGTTAATAGCCGATGTAGACTTAAGTTAAGTTAGTTTAATGTTTATATATATGGTAATATATAGAGCTTAATCGTTTACTACAATATAGACTAATAATTTAACCTTACGTACCCTAAGAACCTATAACTTTCTTTTGACAGAAATGTTCCTCTATGGCAAATCTTTCAGTTCAATCACTCCAACCATGTGGCCAACAGACACATTACTTTATTTAAGCCCCCACACCCCTCATGGGAGGCAACATTCTCTTAGCAGAGATATGCCGCTATGCTAAAATTTTAACTAAATTGGTCCTAAATGTGGTCACCTAAAGTGAAAAAAATTAACAAACGTCCTATTATATATACATAATAATCATTAAAATAATAACTATTATTATAATCTTAACCACCTCTTTCAAGCTCTCAAAGACCATGAAAAAACAAGAGTAGGGGGACAGAATGAAAGCTTTCCATCAGATTCACTAATGTTGGACCGGCTTAATTGAGAGCTTTTTTAGTTAATTTTGGTCAACTTTCAATGAAACTCTACAAAATCACCTAATTAATGTATATTTTTGCCTATGCCTTCTGCTTTTAAACATGGATCATGTGGGTTAGTGAGCGAGGTATCCTCCTTCCTTCTCCAGGGAAGGTCTGGATATAAAATATTTGTGAAATGTTAGAAAAGGCATTTTCCTCTCTTTCTAATCTTTTTTTTGATCGTGAAATGGAGATATATACTCTTTATTCATTGCCAGACGGTCTGCGTTTGTTGCTAAATATAGGACAAGGACTTGTTTTAATATGGTTTATTTATCGGCTTTGGGTAAAGGACATGAACTCCCTGTAATCCCAACTAGTCTCACTTTAGGTTACTATGGTCGTGTGCCAAATAAATTCGTTTTAATTTAAATAATAATAATAGTACAGAAGTAAAATATTCTGGGAGAGATACGCGACTTCAAGGTCTCTAGCGACACATTTTCTCTTTTATCTCCACCAATAATGTTCATTACACACTTTTATTTTCAGTAAGTTCATTCCCTTTTTTACTCAGTTCTTATCAAAACCTAATTTGGATAACTAAATTAAAGTTCTCTCAGTATAATTAATGTTAATTTATTCTCTCTATAATACTAAGCACGCTTATTAAAGTTAATCACGATATCTATCAAATCCTACAAGACCTTTACGGCCATAAATTCTTTTACAATGTCCCTCATCCTAAGACCATTATCTCAACTTAAGAACTAAGGGATTCGCAATTTCACTTCACCTATTTAGAATTCTTTGAAGACTACATCGAATCCAGACTGTTCTGGTTGCTTCAAAATATTTCCTCCGTCCTAGTTTTCAGATTCCTCCGAGAATTCCAAAACAGAGTGAATTTAGAAACTGTCATTTATACTTGAAGAATTTTTCTATTAATAATTCATTAAGGTTGTTGTGAACTTTAAATCTGCGCTCATAAATCACAAATAGGATTTCGGCCCATTAACTTGTATCCTTCGTTCTGCAGGTTCAGTGAGTTTCGGGGACGAGAAATCCATTGCAGAAATTGGAGATGACATAATTGAATTAAAATGGAGGAGAAACACCTACAGTTATAACAATATATTTTAAATTCCTTGTATTGATGTAACTAGTCTATATACAGTTTGGATCAGAGTCAGATGTATATATTCACTTGAAATTTCGCAAACGTGTAATTTTAATTAAATTTTATTTCGAATAAAACTTTCTAGAGATTTTCAACAGACTTTGTGACTTAGAAGATACGCAATCGACTTTACTGTACATGAATCATCTTTATTAAAATGGTTTTTAGCTTACATTTTGATCAGAGCCCCCTCAGAATGGGCAAAACATAAGCATAGTGAACGAATAATCAGGCGTATATTTTAATTTGAGAGGCCATGAACACCTCTGTAGAAATATCAAGTCAAATTATTACGAACAAATATTCGCAAAATTGAGGCAAGTTTAAAGTTGATTCAAACCACTAATAAACAAATATCTTGAAGTTTTGCAGTAGCTGGAGTTGATGTTTTAGGGGAGACAGTGAAAAGATTCGTACATAAAAATGTCCTCAACATCTGGTGGACTGCAAAACGAATTAATTTAACAACTCACGTTGCAGATAGAATCTCGTTTGGAAATGAGAAGCATTTTGGAAGAAAGTATTATGGAGTAACGCAAAGAAAAGAAGTCTATTTGAGCATAATTTCAAAAAACATTTTGACAGAATGGTGATGAAGCTCTTCTTCGTAAATTAAGTATAACACCATAGCAAGCTTGGATAGATGGAACTAACAAAATTATACCTTTTTTATGGGGTTCTTTTTGCAGCTAATTGTATAAAAATGCTTGTAAAAATCTATGAAACAATGAGCAAAGAAGATGGACAACATCCACATGAACTGTGCATTCCCCGATGCCGCACTTCTCAATTTCAGCGTTGCTTTTTGCCAAGTACGGTAAAGCAGTGGAATGATCTTCCTGCGGAAGTTATGCAGGAAGATCTTAATATCTTCAAACAAGGTTGCAATGCTAGATTAAGGGTGGGTGCTACTGCCTCATAATTTTAATATTGATTTGATTTTAATAATTTTAAACTTATTTATTTATTTATTTACACATTTCCATTTCTTTCTTCTAGCATCCATTCTTTCTTACTTGACATATGGACACTGTTCTGTGGGAGCTTGTTTTCAAGTTCATGGCCGCTAGGCTTTTCCCACAAGAATTTCTTGTTCATTATCTCAAATAATAATAATTATGGGAAGAAACCTTCATCCGCAGAGAAGCTAAAATTGAACAGGCATGTTTAGTCTCAACAGGGCAACGATCAAAAAGACAAGATCCAAATAATTTCTTCTAAAGTAAAGAAATAGTTTAAAAATTGAGATAATAGTGCGTTGAAATGGCTATCACAAAGATCAGACATGTGCCACCTAGAAATATGTGAATGTAATGAAAGAAGACAATCCACTGAAAAGAGACGATGAATAAGGACGAGTTATTGATTTCCTGTAAGGAGGAATGGAGCCATATTTTTAGAACACTTATAAGTTTTTATGCTTATAAGTGTGCCCTTCAAAGGGGTCCTCCCTGTAAACTATTACACCTGGTACTTTGAAGACTGGCATACCTTCTGGTTCTCACTGCCCTAGTAAGTCACAAAACAATTTTAGACTCTTCTTGCTCGGTGGCTCAATTCGCAGGCTAGTCGACGACCAGCTATCGTCCATTTTACCCTGGACTGGGTGGGGAGTGAAAGTAGTTGAGTATTTCGTCCGCGTTAGCTCCGGTTAGGAGGGGGGGGGCATGCCCTCATTATTCCACCTTTTTATCTTTGTACCTCCTCCCTAAATTATAAATCCTTTAACTATCCCATTTCGCGTCTGCAAAAGGATGCAGATGTAGCATGGGAACATTGCTGCGGCTTACATCTGGAGCTTTGTGTACGATCCCGGCCGAAACACCGGCGTTTCCTCCACCCCACCCCCCTACAGCACCAATGACCTTATTAGAATCTAAGGTGATTTTCACACATTTTTACTTCCTCCATTTTCACCCCTTACAAATTTTCTACGGGATACAACCTCGTTGTTATTGCCCTTTAAATTCTGGAGATAAAATCTTGTGTGTGTTAACTATTGTTCTATTATGTATTTCATAACAAAACCTAACTTAACCTAAACTAACCTAACCTAACCCAAACTAAATTAACCTAACCTAACTTAGCCTAACCTAACCTAATCTACGCTAACCTAACCTAAGCTAACTTAACATAACCTAAAATAACCTCACCGAACTAACCTAACCTTTCTTACCCTAAGGTAAACTAACCTAACTTAACCTAACCTAACCTTTGTTCTATGATATATTTTCTAATGTTCCTAAAATAATTTCTTTCGGGAGTTTGAACACACTATAATTTTTGTAGTCGCGTGCGAGTCTATTTGCGGGCGAGTCTACATCTCACAATGTCATTGGGTCGCTCAGTCAGTTAGTGTTTTGCTTTTTTTGTTTTTGTAATAACATTGTAATTATTCGGCCGATTCTAACGATATTTGAAACCCTTATGTTGTTTTACATTCTCTTTCAAATCATTACCTACACAACTTACACCACCAGCACTTACATGCCCTACGACGCCAGCACCACCTACACAAGTCCCACCTATACCACCCCCACCACCACATACAACACCACCAACTACACCAACTGCACTAACACCACCTACACAACCACCAAATTCAAAGCCCACACCTACACGACCACCACCTACACCTTCCCAAACTAAACCACGTACACCACCTACAACACCACTATCTACAGCACCTACACCACCTACACATACACCATCACAAATTACATAACCTACACCAACATCACCTAGACGACACCACCACCTACACCACCGCCACCTACACCACGAGCACATTCAGAACCACTGCTCACACCACGTACACCACCCACACCCACACCCACACTACTACGGTCTAAACCATCTACACCATTACCCGCACCATCTCCACCACCAACACCACCTACACCACCCTAGCTTACACCACCACCACCTATACCACCACCTACACTACTACACTATCCTCACCTACACTACTACCACCTGCACAATCACCACCTACACCATCACCAACTAAAGTAACACCACCTACACTACCTACAGCACCCCTGCCACCATATATATTGGAGAGGGAACGTAAGAGAAAAAACAAGTGGTAGAAGGTAGTTTATTACTGACGTTTCGTTCCTTAGAGGAAGCTCCAGAGGAGCGAAACATCAGTATAGAAGAACCTGGTACCACTCCTGGTTTCTCTTCCTCTCCATTTTTTGTGAAAGACACTCATTAAAACCTACATATTAAAGCCGATATTTGAGTAATTGAAAAGGAAAGGAATTTAAAATAGTTGTGTATGAAATCTAGAATTTGTAGATGTGTTTAATTATTATTATCCAGGAGAAATGCAGCAATTTGAGAAAGTTTAAGAGCAATTGCCATACACATAACCAATTACATGACCGTTTTCTCTTGTTTCACCTCGTTTATAGGCTAACCTAACCATACACGAACTGCATATCTGCTCTCTATTGATTTAGGTACATGTTCACTAATGATGCACCACTCTCGAGACAACTACTTGATCGAGTTCAACGGAATCCTGTGCTGAAAGACGCCACCTGTGGAAAGAAAGGAATTCTGAGTAGCATGTGTGATTGAATAACCCATAACTCGGAATCCAAGCATTTACGGACATACGTTTATTAGAACTATTTTTATTATTTCGACACAGAACATAATCCCGAAGTTATGCCATCTATTTTTGAAACACCCTGTATAAAAAGCAACACTTCAATACATTAACTAGCCAACCGACCAACCGAACTAATCTCTTTAGTAGTTTTCTATCGTTAGTTAGTTGATTTCACAGGTCCTGCGATAAAGGTAAGTTCCTTTGTTTAATTCGTTCACATTTGTTTTCGTTTATTTATAATTTAATATAATAGGTTATTTTATTGTTTATTAAGGTTACCTTTAATTTTTGATATTCAAGTCAACTGTTAAATTTTCACTTCTACTTATTATTTTTCAAAAAATTGCACTCGATAGTATTAATTAATTCTATATATTGTTATTTGTGTTTTACTTTGAGCTCAATAATTGTAAATTTTATGGATTTAACTTGCTTTCCCCTGTTTTTCTTTAGCCATTATGTCCGAAACGTCCGGCCAATAAATGATTAATGTAATCTCCTAGGAGTTCATATTCTTACTATATATATATATATATATATATATATATATATATATATATATATATAAAACCCTATATCTTTAGAACGTCATTTTTTTTAACTTTTTTTTCTTTAAAGTGGACAAGTAAACTGGTATGAATTTCCGGTGCATCCTTTACCTTCCCTTGCTTCTACCCCCTTCTTCCCCCCTTCCCTTCCCCCCTCCTTCTTCCCCCTTCCTCTCCCCCCTCTCCCCCTCCATCCCAGCCCCTTCCCCCTCCTCCTTATCCCCCACTCTACCTCTCCCCTCCCTCTCCTTTTCTTCCTATCCAAAATACCTCTCCCCTCCTCCCTCCTTCTCTCCATCTCTATCTTCCCCATCCCCCGATCCCTCTTCCCCAACTCTCTATTCCTTCACCTTGTTTCCCCTCTCCTCCTTTTTATCCCCCTCTATATTTTCTTCCTCACCCCCAAATCTCTCCCCTTCCCCCCCCCCCTTCTCCCTGTGAATAGAAAAGAAAATCCGAAGGATGAAGTGATCTACAGATATCGGGTGGTTAGAGAGGAAAAGGGTGTGGAAAAAAACAAGAGGGGATAGGAATAGCTAAACCTCGGTGGGCGTCGTCTTTTGGTGTGTGTCCGTGGTGATATTGGACTGGGGCGGCAGGAGAGAAGGGTGTAAAGGATGAGGCACGAGTAAGGGAAACGCGATACTCATGATGCTGTTAACTTAGGTGTAGATGGGTGTTGGTTGTGGGTATCTCAACGCCAACGCAACGTGTTGTCTGGCATGCATTTAGGTGTATGTGGTGTCTCTTGCGACTGTCTCCAACTGTCGTTTTGTGCGGGTTTAAGTGTATGTAGTGACTTGCATGATTTTGATGTTTTCGTGTTGTTTAGACATGAGTGCGTATCAAGGAGAGCGAAATGGGCGATTGGCGCAGAGTTGTGAATACACTGATGCTTTCCTCTTCGATGTGTGACTCGCGGCCGTGATGGTTCCGCCTTGAAGGCGTATGTTAGCCACCTTGACCAAGATGGAGGGGTCATTCCACTGGACGACGAATTACGATGCTTTCCCTTCACGAGAAAGTAACTGTTCTTGATAAAGAAAGCGCGAGTATTCTCTCGCCTGTAATAAATTAATAATTCAATCTGGTTTACTGGTTGGGTGGGGAAGTGCGTTATGGTGAATAATGGCCTTGAAAACTTGTTCATCTTTGTATCCCGTGTTAAAGAATGCTTGATAATAAAGGTCTATTGTTCTTCGTTCTCATTTCCCTGCTTTGGCGTGTGGTATGACTCCATCTTCTGCTTTATTGTATTGTAAATCCACTTTAGTGAGTAACCATTGTTGACAATCAGCTGAGATATTCTTTTTAATGATACATCAATTGCTATCCCACTAGAAGAGTAATGGATGCCTCGGTTGATGGGGGCTTTGATTACAGAGTTTATAGGCGGTGTAAAAACGATACAAATCTGATACAAATAACTGCCAGTGATTTGATATCATACCAAATGGATAATTGGGCTAATTACGAAGAAAGACTTAGACAATATATCCATAATCCATTTACCGAAGCAAATAAAAGAAGATGATATAGAACTACGGAATCTATGCAAAACAATCAAGAAAGCATACAAAGAAGCAATTCTTAACAGAACATATCGGACAATCAAAAGGGATGCCATAAATGATAAGAATTAATGAAGAAATACGAATAAAAGCAGGGAAGATAAGACATAAAGGAATTACAAAGGAAAAATACACCAGATTGAAGAGTAAGAAAAGCTAGTACTCATTTTAGATAAACGAAACGAAATATGGGAAGAAGCCAATTATTGATAAAAAAGATACAGAAACTAAACCGAGAGAATTTGGGAAAAATATAAACCAAATAAAAGATAAACCTTTGGGAGAGAGAATAAAAATTATAGACGGAGGAGGCAACTATATAGAAATTAAAAGAGAAATCGAGATATTATTTCGCGATCATTGGAAAAAATCTTCAAAATAAGTGAAGAAGAAAATTAATTACGACAGATTACGAACCACGGATCATGGATTTACTAAACTAAAATTAGAAAAACAACAACCCTAGTCGATACAAACCAGTAAATCGACTGAGTAATAAGGAAAGAACTCAAAAAATTAATTCAAGCTTTAAACGGAAAGCCCCCTGGAAAATTTTGGCTAAATAAAATACACTATGCTCAGTCTTCTAAAAACACTTGAGTGGCTTAAAAACGTCTTTGATGAAAGCAAAAATAGGGAAACTTCCCACATGAACACATAAACTTGAACTGGTTAAAATTATCTTTGTCCCAAAACCTGGAAAACCACTTACCAGGTTGAAAATTACCGATTTCCCTGCTAGATTTCAACAGAAAAGTATATGAAAAAATAATAACTAATAGTCACTAAGATTAACTGTCACCTAACATGTAGTATAAAAGAGTGAAATCCGCCAGCTGAGCTCTAATAGAATAATAGAAGCAATTTTCCCTAATATTTCACTCTAATATAGTATTTTCATTTTATTTTTTATTGTAATTGAAAATGGGTTTCAGCGTGAAACGTTGGACAAAAACAAAGTTCTAAAAAAACATGGATTTTTTATGGAGACCTATTGTTTCTCCTAATATATATATATATATATATATATATATATATATATATATATATATATATATATATATATATATATATATATATCATCATCAATAACTCTCTAATTTAAGAAGGGGATTTTTTTGAGTATTTGAATAATAATTCCATCTTAGTTCGGTTATGACTTATGTTTTTTATCAGAGTTATTTCTAATAATTCTTTTATAATATCAAAAAACAAAATGGTGAAATTCAGAAATAAATATAAGTATCGAAATTTCGTGAATTTCTAAACCCAAAGAATTACAAATGGTGAAATTCAGAAAATTTATTTTTATATAACTTCTTCTATAACTTTATTATTTCTTAGCAACGTGATATTTTGAAAGAGGGAAAATTTAGTTTAGAGTTCCTTTTTAAAATTATTATAAATCGCTTTTTATTATAATTGCTATTTTTTAGATTTTAAATATATATATATATATATATATATATATATATATATATATATATATATATATATATATATATATATATATATATATAATTCAATTCTATGTCGTATGTTAGGTTACATTACTTGACCTCCGCTTGCTTCCTTTGACTAGGAAGGGAACGTGTCAAGCCCGCTGGACACTCTGCAATTATGCCTTGCCCTGAATCATGCATTTTAAACGTGGGTTGTACTAAATCGAGTAACAGGGACTATTTTCCTTGGCCGAATTAAATAAACTAACTAGGAGATTCTGGATATCAAATTGGATGAAACAAAATAATCTTTACAACTGCACAAACAAAAATAAAATAATCGATACAACATAGAAATACAAAAGAACTAAATGAGCAAAAGTTTTACGCACGTCAACTCCAAGCAGGAGCCGTGAACACGTACACACAAACGTACCCAACCGACAAAAGGGAAACTACCATTCAGGCTGGATCTGCCGCCCGAAGATTTTTGTGCTTGAGAGAAAGGCTTGGGGGTTATGAGAGTCAAACTCGATTAATTTTCAACGGCACGGTTGGGTTTATAGTTGGCCTATTACTACCCGGCCTGCTTAGAGTCATGAAGGAGAATACAATCTATCCTCTAACAACCACTGCTAGCCTCGAAAGGAAGAATTGAAGGAGTATTTCGCCGTGGAGATGCTAAGTCGAATACAACAGTGTGGGACTCTCTACGTTTCTAGTTCTTATTTCTTCTTAGTTAATTTTCTTGTCTTAGGGCTCTTTGGGTAACGGAAGCCGAGAGAAAGAATTCTTCTGCGTCTCGTCCTCTTTGGCAAAATACTAATCTTACCCAGCCCAACACTTAACTATTTATTCGGACCCATCGGAAGTGAATTTTACCGATGCACCGGAAGTGGATTTTACTTTATCTATACAGAGGCGCAAGGAGTGAATTTAAACCTTCAACCCCTCTCGCAGAACCTCTCGTTGTTGAAGTGAGGCTCGCTATAGGGCGTCTCATCAAAAAAAGTTACCTCAAAAAGAAGTCGATCGCGGGTTCTTTCTGTCCTACCCGTCTTTCTCTCTCTATCTCTGATCTCCATTACTCTCATTTTTTACTTCTAGCAAAGGGAATTACAATATAAATTACTCAGACTAAAAATTAATAAGATTGAATGGATACATTGTGACTAAATAAAGGACAGAAACGTCTACATAGAGAGGACAACTATCAAGGAAACACATTCATGCTTGAAGAATCATTACCTCAGGTAGGATATTTGAGTTCCATATTATAAACAACTCTACCGTGGGCATCCCTCCACCTCTAAACGAGGGAAGCCTTAATAAACAATTCGCAGGCAATTTAAAAATTAATCGTTTACCACTTACGAAATGGGCCTATTCCAACAAGAATGAGAGCAACAGTAATAGAAGCCATAAACAACTACAAAAAGAAACGGAAGATCAAGAAAAACACATATAAATGTAAAATAGTATCAGTAATTATTAATAAAACAGCAGATATTACGTAAACGATGAAAGATATCGTTATAGCAACGAATGCAAATTGTCAGGCATAACTATCTAAAAAAAGCAGGTTACAAGAAACACGTAAAAGACAGAGTTAACAGAGCAAAATGGGACTAAAAATGTTTTTTTAGATTGAGGTATCTTAAACTAAAGAACAAAAGAGAAATATACTAAGCTATTATTCAATCGGCTTTGATGTACTCTAGGGTGGCAATGTGCACGATCATTAAGACTAGCCTATAACAGGTCCAGAGGGCAAAGAACAAAAGAATCTACATAATAACGAATGCTACGGTAAGACGGTTGGTGGTAAGTTCTAAGGTACCAACGTGATTTACATAGAGGCAAAACTTCTTCCTATCAACAGACTAATAGAAACAATAATAGAATCCAGAACCAAGAAAATGATAACTAAAACCCAAGAAGAGATGGCAGAAGAGCTCCCAAACCAGCTATATCATATAGAAGGGTAGAGAGTCTATCGCAATTGTTTACCAGTATAGCAATAGGTAAAGGATGGAATGAAAAAGGTAAAGCATGTCGAGGTTCTGATTCTACGTTAATTAATAGGTCCAAACTTATGAAGCATTCCATTCTATCCTTCTATTCCCAGCTATCAGTAGTCGGTCAGCTGAGATCCAACTTCTGCGGCCGATACAGCTAACCTCTTCCACAAAAAGGTGAATTAGGTCTTTAAAAGTAAAGATGAATAGAAATAGCTAAACAAAAAGATCCCTCCACTCTGAGTCCCAGACTCAGGTGAAGGGGACTCAGAGAAATACAAGTGAGTTTTAGGCCCCCGCCCCAACCTTTTCAAAGCACTCATCGGCCGATCTATTTCTTTTTCTCCTACTTTCATTTTCATTTCATTTCATTTCCATGGATTTACCAGAAGAAAATGAGGCCTTTTGTTTAAAAACAGAAGCACTGGTGCACGGGGTCCGAAGGAACAACATTAATAGGATAACTCCTGCTCATTCAGTTGATCTCAACAGAAAAGAACAAGTGAAACCGGGGGCAATAACAACGGATGCGGAAATAATGAGCGCAATTCAATCATTTAAACAAAAGGCGCCAGGACTATGAGGACTCGCAAAGTGCAACCTCACCAACGCCCTCAACAACATCATAACGGCCCTCCAAAACACTTTTATTGCAAGCCGGGACACCGGCTACTATCCTGATGCACTAAAAATAGTGTAAATATTGCTCTTACTCAAACTAGGCAAACCTCATAGCCTCTTAAATAGCTATAGACCTATATCACTCTTATATTTCGCCGGTAAAGTATTTGAAAAAAAATAAAAAGATTAGCTGAGTACATCGAAAAGAATAATCTTTATAATAATTTCCATTTTGCATTCTAGAAGAACAGGGATACCACTTTGGCCCTCGAAAAATGACCAAAAATAGCACAAGAGAAAGTGGCCTAAAGATATATATAGACATAGTGCTAGGAGACGTAATAATAATAATAAGTCTTTGGTAATGCGCTCTTCAAGGCCTGAGGCCTTCCCAAAGCGCATGTTGTGCTGAGATGAGAATGGAAATTCAATGGAAATTCAAGAGGGGGAGAAGGCAATTCTGAAAAGATGCGTTTTCAGGAGACGCTTAAATGTGGCAAGAGAGGGAGAAGACCTGATTTCAGCAGGAAGAGCATTCCACAACTTAGGGGCGCAGATTGAGAAGGAGCAGTCACCCATTGAGCAGTGGGATGAACGAGTAATATTTAAAATAAGTGCATGCGATGACTGAAGGGCCTGAGGGACATGGCGTGGCGAGAGGGCAAAAGGGAGGTAAGACGGGGCCTTGTTGTTTAGGGCCTTAAATGTGAAGAGAAGTATCTTGAAGTGAGTACGGGATCTGACAGGGTGCCAGTGCAGTTCATGCAGCAAGGGTTTCGAGGGAGAGAAGCAGGGGCGACGGAGGAGAAGCCGGGCGGCATAGTTTTGTACAAGTTGAAGGGGGCAGAGAGAGGAGGATGGCAGATTCACAAGCAGAGAGTTACAGTAGTCAAGGGTGAGGTGATGAAGGCATGAACAGCAGTCTCAAGACTTTGACGATCAAAGTGAAAGCGAATGCAAGAGAAGTTACGAAGGAAACATAGACAGGATTTTTTTACATTGCGGATATGAGGATTAAAGGAGAGATGCTCATAAAAAACAAAACCCAGATCCCTAACGCAGTCAGAGAAAATGATAGTATTACCACCCAGAGTAAGCGAGGGAAAGAGAGATTTAGATTTTTTGACAAGAGCAGGGGTGCCGACGAGAAGGACCTCAGTTTTGGAGTAAATAAGCTTGATGAAGTTGGTAGAGAGCCAGTCAGAAATGGAGGAGTAGGCAGCCAGGAGATCAGTGATAAAGCAGGCAAGAGACTTGGGGGATGAGGAAACGAAAATTTGAGTGTCATCAGCATAGAGGTGGAAGGATAGACTGAGATTACGGAGAAGGGAACTAAGAGGGAGAAGGTAGATACGAAATAGTAGAGGATTAAGGACAGGGCCTTGTGGCACTCAAAAGCGAATGAGGGTAGAGTCGGATGAAACGTCGTCAATCACAACGGATTGGGTACGAGACGAGAGGTAAGAGCGGAACCAGTCAAGCACGGTGCCTGATATGCCATGGAAAGAGTGGAGACGATCAAGTAAGATGGTATGGTCAATAGTTTTGAAAGCAGAGGAGAAGTCGAGTAGAACGAGGATGGAGGCACAACCCTTGTCCACGGCTCTTCGTAAGCAATCTAACACATTGAGAAGGGCGGTTTCTGTGTAGTGACCTGACTTGAAACCAGATTGATAGGTTTCATCAATGTTACACGCCACCATGTGACTGTTGATGCGTGAAGCAACCACTCTCTCCAGAACCTTAGAGAGGAAAGGAAGTTGCGGAATCGGGCGATAATTAGAAGTGTCAGTGGGGTTCAGTTGAGGCTTTTTAAGAATCGGATGGATGTGGGCACGTTTGAAGGAAGAGGAAACAAGACCAGTTGAAAGTGAAGTGTTGAACAGGTGAAGAAGCGTTGGGAGGATAGCAGGCAGAATTTTACATAATCTCCAAATGAATAACAATTTGGAAAGAATTCTGTGCGAATACAAGACGAAAAGAAAATCAAAGATCGTGATTAACGAGAACGAGGTTACCAGAATTTGAAATGGAAGGCAGAGGGCCGCATGGGGGATGCTTGAGTCCTACGTTATATTCAGTATATACAGTGGACATGCCTTTATCAGTAAGGTCAGATAAGATGAACATACAGTTCACGGATGATATGAGCCAATGCATAATATCTCACCAAATTGAAACATGGCAAGCAAGATTAGTGAAACTGGATATGAACAAATTAACAAATTTGAAAAAAAATGGAAAATACCAACAAACATCCAGATTTTTCCCGTAATTTCAATCGCAAGGAAGAAGTTTTCGATATCATACAAGAAAGAAAAAGGTACTATTATAGATCTGAAGGTAAAGTTTGGGGGTCTAAAGATAACATCGAAAGGATACATAACACAGGGGAAAAATTTTAATCACATTTTCGGGTGAATTAGATTTATCTGCCAATTTTAATTCGTTTTTTCATGCTGATTTCAAATACATAATCCATTTTTACCTACATGCTATAGTTAGCCTGTAATCTCTATTTTTCGTTGCCCCCAAAACTGTCCTCCTGATGGACAAAGAGTGTGCTTGTAGAAAGCAAATACTTCACAGTACATAGTATTAAGATAGTAATAAGTGTTATTGTGCAAAATATTGACATTATTGTTTCTTTTTTCAGGTCTCATGTTGGAGTGATGGCTTCGTCAAGAGGAAATTGCTTTAATGATCTAGACACATTCTACTACATATGTGGCTGGTACATGATATTTCGTTAAAGGTGCAATAAATCAAACTTTGTGATCCGCACTTATAAGGCATATTTTGATGTTCCTCTTAGCGATCAAGATAAAAACTGAGCCCTACATGCTGTTTGCCATAGTTGTGTGAAACATCTTCGTGAGTGGACGAAAGAAAAGAGAAATAATCTTCCTTTTGGATTCCCCATGGTGTGACGAGAGCCAAAGGATCATGTATCGGACTGTTATTTCTGTCTGGTGAATACTAAAGGGATTGGCAAGAAAAATCGGCACAAGATCGACTACCCCAACATTCTCTCGGCGATCCAGCCAGTACCTCATGCTGAGTCTTTGCCAGTTCCGATTTTCAGTAGTTGTGCTTCCCTTGAGTATGAAAATGATGTACCTGATATGGACGTCCACGGAATGGATTCAGAGTCTGCAGATTCATCATCAGATGCTGAACAGTCATTAGCTCCTCTCTGTTTCAATCAAGAGGATTTGAATGACTTGATACGTGATTTGGCGCTCTCCAATAAAGCTGCTTGACAGATCGGTACGGGGATCATATAACGATACAAGGGAGAGTACATTTGTTAAGTATTTCTCTGAGGACAAACAATTTGTATACTGCCACGATGTTCCTGGTCTATTTACCGAGTTGGGACTTGGCACCTACACCCCTGCTGAGTGAAGACTGTTTGTGGATAGCTCCAAGCGTAGCCTCAAGTGTGTCCTTTTGCATAATCGTAATGACTTTGGTGTAGTTCCTCTCGATCACCTTGTCCATCTGCGAGAAACTCACGATGACATAAGAATGTTCATGGATATACTTAGGTACCATGAACACAATTGGATCATATGTGTAGACCTTAACATGCTCAACTTCCTCCTTGTCCAGCAGAAGGGATATACAAAGTTTCCATGCTATATCTGTATGTAGGACAGTTGAGCCCGTGACAAACACTGGTCCCCCCAAATTTGGCCAGTTCGGGAAACTTTGAAAGCAGGAATGCCAAACATTGTTAATGAGCCAATCGTAAGTCTAGAAATGATCGTTTTCCCTCCACTTCATCTCAAACTTGGGTTGATAAAGCAGTATGTCAAGGCGTTGAGCACTGACAATGATTGTTTTCAGTACATAGTATCGGCGTTTCGCGTGCTTTGTCATACGAAAAAATAAAAGCAGGAGTATTTGATGGTTCCCAAATCCGAAGACTTCTGAGTGATTCTAGATTCGTGAACACCATGAATGAAAAAGAGAAGGCAGCCTGACTGTCATTTTCTGCCGCTGTTCGTAACTTCTTGGGAAACAAAAAAGCGCATAACTACGAGGATCTAGTTACTAATAAGCTTTTAGCATATCGTGATCTGGGATGCAACGTGAGTGTGAAGCTGCATTTCCTGAATAGTCCCTTCGACCGATTCCCAAAGAATCTGGGAGCCGTGAGCGACGAAAAGGGGGAACGCTTCCATGAGGATTTGATGACGATGGAAGAGTGCTACCAAAGTCCCTGGGATAGAGACATGATGGCGGACTACTGCTGGACGATTAGAAGAGATCAGTCAGAGAAGACTTACAAGAGAAAGAGTTACAAACGCAAATTTTTGTCCAATTGAAATCAAGAAGAGGTCCTCCAGCCTGATGTACGGTCATTAATTAATTAGCATCTATTTGATTACAGTATTTATAATTCAAGTTTCTTCTCATATGCAATAAAATGTTTGTGCAAAAAAAACCTGTTTTACTATAAATAATGCAAAAGGATGATTCAAAAGTATTTCAGGGCATGATTATAGGCGTGATAAAATGAAAATTATTGTATAATATTAGTTATTGATATTACGAAAAATATGTAGCACTTAGAGAGAATCTGATTTTAGATTTGAATTCAGTATGCTCGAATTAGGTAGGAAAATGTACTTTTGTCAATTCACCAAATAATTTGTTCTCCAGTGTAATCCATCAGCAAGAAAGGATAAAAACAACAAATCCAACTCTACAACTCTTATATTCACTATGAAAAATAAGAATATATATATATATATATATATATATATATATATATATATAGCATTGAGCAGGGCAGCACTTTCGTACGACCCCATTACTAATGCATACGATATCGAAAATAAGAACAAAAATGCGAAGAAAACAGAACAAATCCCTAAGATTGATAACGAACACTAGGAAAATAGAAATAAAAAGAATGCGTGACCTACATTAAGAGGTCCAATTACAACTAGTCAAAAAGGTCCTCAGGAAAAGGGCAGAAGATATATGAAAAAAAAATAGAAACTCCTAAGTATTCGCACAACAAATCTATATCCCAAACGAACAAGGCACTCAACTTCAATTCCAAAGCTTACAACATTCTATGAGGCTATTAGAGGAGCCCCTATTCACGCGAAAAACTCAGAAACAAAGGAAAAAAACCGGAAAAAAATCTATTAAAACAAACCAGAAAATTACAAAAACGACATATGTACATTACCGAACATGAAATCAATTCTACGGTAAGTACAATCATTTTATGGCAACCGAAAATGAAAACCGATTAACGAGCCTTACTTCCTTCCCACTTTAAATAAAGTAATAAATAAATAAATTCTACGGAACCCAGTTTGACTTACTATCCGGAGTCCCCCAAGGAGGGTGTCCCACCCTCTTTGCGGTCTGCATCAAGAACATTCTGAAGCCACTGCGCTCCCGAACATACAAAGTTCACTACACAGAGGGCATCATCCAGCTTTTGACTCGCCATATCAACTCTGGAAGAGTGATGTTGGGGCCTCCTGCAGGCAGGAATAAAAAGATCTCAAGGTTCGAGGAGAAATTGAAGATCCAAAAGAACCAGTCATTCACCGCAGTCATGGTATTCACAAGCAAAACTGAGCCCATTAGACTGGATAACAAAATAGTGAATTATTCCCTAAGCGACAGAATCCTAGGCTTCAGAATCTTCAAAATCAGCACACGAAGGCCCATTAACTCTAAAGTCCAAGTTAAAGAATTATGACTAGAAAATTTGACTAAATTCGTAATCTCACTGTGACAAACTAAAAGAAACTATATACATCACTAGTAAAAGCAAATTTACTTTACCCAGAAGTTCCCCTAAACACTTTACCCAAAAGCAAAATGATAAAAATACAAAAGTTTGAGAACAAAGCCCTGCGTTTTATTCGCAATATCAAGTGACACTACTACGTCACGTTGAAAGAGCTCCATGAATAAACCAGTATCGAGACCATTAACACCTAATTACATGGGACAGCCTGAAGACAACTCTCTCACCAGTTTATGATGGCGACATCTTCAGGCTTGTGGAGCGAGAGCGATACAAACAAACCAGAAAAATACTTACATCGTCCATTTACAAGTGACCAAGAACAAGGACAAGGACAACAACCAACAAGAGAAAGAAGGAAAAGAACGGCTATGACAACACACACGATTGATAAAATTTTATCATTTATACGATGTATATATTTTCTCTACAAAATTCCTAAATTCCTATTTTTTAATACAGGTATATTTATTTATGTTTTTTTAAGCCAAAAGGCATTTATAAAGAAGCAATCATTATAAATACTGAGATTGCCTAAGCCCCAGGAATATTGGATTCTTCCTCACCACTTTTTTCTTTCTTCCCTTGTTCCCCATCTGCGGAAACATGGAAGGGGTACCTCATTTTTTACGCATATCAGTAATAATAAATAAAAAATAACTTCTACTAAGTTTGCGTCAAAAATGGCCCGCGAAAAGGTTCAATGTCGACTGAGGAAATAAAGAAATGCCACTTGCAACCATTTTGCCTGATTTAAGTTGTCAGAAAAAAAGCGTCGTTGGAAAAGTTAAGAAAGTGGCAATGCAAACTCAAACACGTAGCCGTCGCTGTCAACAATAAAAATCATCATGTATCCAAAATGGCCTCCTACTACGATATATATATATATGTGAGAATGGATGGGGAGAAAGAAAAGTCCAGACACTGCACAGAGCTCTTTATTGACGTCAATAAAGAGCTCTGTGCAGTGTCTGGACTTTTCTTTCTCCCCATCCATTCTCACCTATACGTCGAGTCTTTCATGCCATATATATATATATATATATATATATATATATATATATATATATATATATATATATATATATATATATATATATATATATATATATATAATTTATATCTCTCTTGAGCGCGAGAGAAAGATGAAATAAATCCAGCATACCGCATGAAAGAGAAAAACGGAATAATTTTTTTTCTTAGGAAAAGAGTTATTTCCTAATTCGAAAAGATTTTGAGTTTAAAATAAACATATTTTGACGCTATATATTGTAGAAAGACAGTTAGAAAAACGAAATATTTACACCTCTCCATCAGAATAAGTACAAGATTTCAAGCCTATGTACCTAAAGTTGCGGTACGTACTGTCCCCGACAGGAAGTGAAAGTTGATAAAAAGACATAGTAGACCTCTTGTAGTTTTTTCTTCATGGAATAGGTGTGCTTTAAACTTGAATTCCTCTTGTAATTTCCTTTTTCTTCAAAATTGTTCCTTTAAATATGAGTTAAGTTCTTTGACTGTTAACCATTGGCTGTCGGCCTTGCAGGAATTAGTATATTTTGTAAGGAGGCCATGTTTTTATAAAGGAATGGTTATATCGAACAGCAGAAGAGGTATGGTTTAGCTCCATGAGAACTTTTTATTTTGCATAAATGGTTATTTCTTGAGGAGAAAAAATTCCTAAAGGGTCATTTTAACTCATTATTTATTATTTTTTCGAGGCACCTTTCGACCTAATTGGTCATCTTCTAGGGCTACAATATATATATATATTGATGGGTGTCCTCGGCAAGAAATGGGGAATAGGGAGGGAGAGAGAAACCAAAAGTGATACAATGTTCTTATTTCCTGATGTTTCGCTTCTTTTGAGCTTCTTCAGTGCAACATGAAACTACGAGAATAATTTTTTTTTTTTTTTGGGGGGGGGGGGTATCATGATAGTGTATCAGCCGCGGTTCTCTTCCCCCACATGCTACTGATGTGATAGGAGCAAAAATGGACATAACTACCGGCTTATATGCGCTAAGAACTAAAAATTACCCTATCCTAACGTCTGTTTTCCACCTATTGTCTTCCCCCAAAATTCTCCTCTTAGTTTCTTGTTACTCTGAAGGATCTCTTATATCATCGATCATATATATATGCAGATTTTGTTAAAAAACATAGTATATTTCGTCTTTATTAATTTTCTTTGGAAACTTTCCATTTTTCTTATTATCTTTTTTAGTTCATCTTGTAGTTGGTAAACAACTTCTCCTACGTTCCTCTCCTTGTGTGCGAAATTTCATCACAATGCAATAATAACTTGAGGTCGCCCCACTTTAAATCTTTTCTTTTTTTTCTTATTTTCAGGTTATCGCAAAAGGTACTCGTTCGAGCCCCAAGTGTTGGCTTCTCGGAAAGCCTGTTAATTCCCTGTTATGTTACTGTCTTCCAAGTAAGCGAGATGTGCTGTCTTTGTACCTGTTCCATCACGTCGTGAAAAAGAAGACGGTCTCGGAAGGCCTGAACTTGGCATGTGGCAAGGTCGTCACCGTATGGGAGAGGGCCAGGATCCCAAGACAGCGGGTGGATGCTTGTGTCAGGAAACTTCGAACAATCCACACTCTCAATACCAAGCACTCAATGAGAAGATTTTCCTAGATAACCTTTAGGATCATTTAGATTTTGCCACAAGCGATGCCCTCCAGAGCATGCCTAACGAAGTAGACAAGGAATTTCCCAAGATGCAACGTGAGGACATCATCTCGTACAGCATTTCAGGGATTTACGCAAATAAATGTGAAGTGAAGGCCAGGTGTGGAAAGAGAAATGATCAAAAAGCTGCTCTCTAGCGGAGATACGATGAACGAGAGGTTAAAGTTCAAGGGGCCGCTGCTACCTTCAATTCCAGTTCCACATCGTCAGAGTAGGCACTGGCTGAAAAAGACTACCGACATTCTACTTCAGCCTGTACATCTGGTCCTCTCGTGAAGAGGCTCAAAAACATCATCAAATCTCCTGAAGTCGTTGGTGCCTTGGATCGAGTCAATCTCCTAGATCGTAGTGCGGCGTTCGTCAATGGCGCTGTTGCACATACTTTGGACCACGATATTTCTGATCTGACGTTGTGGCCAAGTTCGATACGGCGGTTACGTCGTCACACACGCCAAATCCAAGACGAAGAAGGGCGGAAGAACTTTAACAGTTGGTTCCCCTTTCCTCCATTGAAACAGAAAAATGCTGCACGAGATGGGAGGAAAGACAGTGGAGTGGGTTTCTATTTTTCCAACTGGTTAAGGAGTTGAGAGTTGCTGGGTATACCAAGTTTTGCCCAAAGTACTAGAGAAGCTCAGGCCGCAGCGTGTCTGGAATTGCTCGAGTCTTGGAAGATTCGCGACAAAGTAGTCGGATAGGTCTTCACACTGGCCTCCATAATCGCGCGTGCGTCCGGATCCAGGAAAGTCTTTGGGCACACTGGAGGTCCGGAAGTCGCCCTTTTCAAGCGTTTGCAAAGGAGTGGCCGACCATCAACCAACAAGAGTACACGGTGGCTGAGGATACCCTCTTCGAAGGACATTTGGAGCAGCTCCGCTCCCAGATGAAGGATTACCTGGCATCTGCTCTGGCTAATACAACAAAGTAACCGCGCGATGACTACTTCGAGTTCCTGCAGGTCGTAGTCCTATTCGTCGAAGTGGGCACTAACCATCGTTTCGTGCTCCTGGTTCCATACACCAAGCGAGGTGAATGTCAAAGGGCATCGACTGCCTCAAGATATTCCTATTTCCACACCAGTTTAAGACAATGAAACGGAATAAGAGGAATGT
Organism: Ceratothoa steindachneri; assembly: GCA_963969495.1. Lineage (NCBI taxonomy): Eukaryota > Metazoa > Arthropoda > Malacostraca > Isopoda > Cymothoidae > Ceratothoa > Ceratothoa steindachneri. Next base: position 36,350,271 of record OZ018335.1, read on the forward strand.
GACTGACAGGTGTTGTTCAGTGCCTTGGTGTACGTCCGTTTTTGGCACGAAGCTACTTTGTCAGCCCACGCCCCATACAAAGACATCATAATGCCGATTGAACTCTAGAAGTACACAAACCAGATGAACGTCACTGCAACCGCGAGCACTGCCCTCCGACGTCATCTCTGGTATTTGGCAGAGGACCTGGTTGGCCTTTCCCTGTTAGATGGACGGGTTACAGACAAGATGAAGGCCGCCTTCATCACTCGGTGGAAGACGGAATATCCGACCGTAGATTACCTACACCGAACAAAATTCGAAGGCACACGGGACCTTCGCCTTGATGCCTTCTTCACCAAAAGGTCGAAACATGTTTTTGACGTAAGAAAAAAGGCGGAACCCAGAAAGCGAAGCAGGGCTTCCTGCAGGTGGATCCTTTGGCTTAAAAGGCTGACAAGCTGTAGGGGGATTTTCAGAGCAGAGCCAAAAGCTGAGAGTGCTGTACAATGCATCTCAACGAGGAGTGGCCCTGGCAGAGGCGTACAACGCAACGCTGACGAAGGATAAAAATCAAAATTAATTCATCTTTCGTCCCATGCACGAACACCGAATGGCCATCCCGACACACTCAAAGACAAAGCTGATGAAGAAAAAGTGAAAATTGCGGCGCCTCCTAAATGGTGAGATAGAGAGACGAAATTTTACCTGCAATTCCTTTTCGTGAAGTTTAATAAGATTAGCTATGTGGAGAGAAAGAAATATAATTTTCACAGTTTTTTGGACCACCCTAATATATATATATATATATATATATATAGAGAGAGAGAGATATATATATATATATATATATATATATATATATATATATATATATATATATAGAGAGAGAGAGAGAGAGAGAGAGAGAGAGATAGATATTAGAAACTCACAAAGTAGTGCGTGAGTAGATCAATGATTACAAACAAATCAGGAATTGTGCACTTTTACCAATTATCCTTTCGTTATTTTTATTATTTTGTGCTTATTTATTTTTTTATGTGACGTCTCTATTTCAATTTATTTGCCTTTCTCTCTCTCTCTCTCTCTCTGGTATTTTGGTGGAGATTTTATTTATGTGATTATACCGTTCCTGTACCTACTTTTAACATTCTAGATAATTTTTGTCCTTGTAAATATATATATATTTTTTGTCTCATAATCCACTCCCTCTGTTTTTAACGTTCAGTTTTGCCCTTTTCTTAATACTTTTACTATATTCCTTGATAATAAACTAATTAAAGTTCAAAAGTAAACGGAAATAGGAAATACCTTTGCTTAAATATATATATATATATATATATATGTTCGTAAGTTTTTGTTTCTATTATTGTTCTTGTTTAAGTATAGCTGACTGTTTGGATGTAGAGAGTATGCCTTTTGAAAGTAGTGTGTATGTAGTGTGCGATGTCTGTGGTGTAGAGAGGAGAGTGAATGTGTCTGAGTGCCGTGTATGTGCTTTGACTGGGAAGGTGAGTCGATTACGTGCTGAATGCTTGAGACTGAACGATTTAGTGTCTGAAGTGAGAAGAGATGCAAGTGTACGTTTGAAGAGTCAGATTGGGACCAGGAGGGAGGAAGTTAGGCCTAGAACAGAGACTGGAGAGAAAGCAGTAAGTGAAGTAAGTGATGATGAGTGGTGGGTGAAAGTGAACAGAATAGATAAGTTAGGACAGGTTAGGTGTGTGAATGAGAGGGACATGGAACCTGTTAGGCTAACTAACAGATTTGATGCCCTGAGAGAGGAAGAATTTGAAAGAGATTTGTCTGGTGTGGCCGTGCCTGAAAGTAGAATAAGAGATCGAGTGAGTGAGAGTAGGAGGGAGGGTAATACTAGGCCTAGAGAGAATAGGAGAATGACTGAGGTGATTGTGATGGGTGACTCTCAGATTAGGTATTTAGATAGGAAGTTAAGTGAAAGTAAATGGAAGGGAGTGAGAGTTTGTCTGCCGGGTGCTGGTGTAAATGATGTGTGTGAGAGGTATGATAGGTTGGTGTCTGGGTGTGAGAGGGAAGCAGTTGTGATTACACATGTCGGAGTAAACGATGTAAAGAAGGTGGGTACTTGTGAGTTACGACAGCGGTATAAAAAGCTGATTGAAAGGATGTGTGAAAGTAGAGTAAAGGGCGTTGTTTCAGGTGTGCTTCCGAAAATGGATGTGGGGATGGAATGGTTGTCTTGTGCAATGGGGTTGAATGAATATGTGAAAGGTTTGTGCCAGGAGTCAGGATTGGTGTTTGTAGATGTTTAGAGTGGGTTTTATGGGAATAAGGGTTTGTATGCGATGGATGGACTCCATCTGAGCCGAGACGGGGTTGAGGTTTTGTGGCGGGAATTAGATAGTGTTATTAGGTCTTTAGAGGCGGGAAACTAGGTTTTAATAGTGGTCAGGGAAATTTAATGGCTCAAAGTGAGGCAGAGAAAGGAAGCAAACACAGATTTGTAGAAGGTAGGTAGGCTAATGGAAGTGCTTTAGGGTTAAATTACTTGAGTAGTGATAGTGGTCAGAGAAATACAAGAGTACAGGGTCGGGGAAGGAGAGAAAGGGGATGCAGAAGAGATAGTTCTTCAGGTGCTTCAGGGATAGGTGGGCTGAGTTGTCTTTACACAAATTCTCGTAGTCTTAGAAATAAGAGGGAGGAATTATTTAGTTATATCATTCATGAAGATATAGATATAATATGTATAGTTGAATCATGGGTTAATGAAAATATATTTAATGATAATGTAAGTGAATTTGAACTAGAAGGTTATACTATGTACATTAGTCAAAGGAGAGATAGGACTGGTGGTGGGTTGATTATTTATATTAGAAATAGCATTTCTTAAAATCTAAATAACTCTATAAAGTAAGGAGAAGGCGAATCATTATGGATAGATATTAAGGTTGGTAAAAATAGGAAAATACACCTGGGAGCTTTTTATAGACCACCGCGACAGACTGATTGCATCGATGAGTTAATGATTAGGGAAATAAGTAAAGGATGCAAAGAAGATACAGTTACTCTGGGTGACTTTAATTTAACTTCTGTAGACTGGGAAAATATGATAGGAAGAGATAGAGCAAGTTGTAAGTTTATGGAGTGTTTTGAGGATATCCTTTTGACCCAATTTGTTAATAAGCCAACAAGGGGTGCCAATATATTAGATCTAATTCTTTCAAATGATGATCACTTAGTTCAAGGATTGAGTGTAGGGGAATCATTGGGAAACAGTGATCATCAGATGGTTCAGTTTAATTTGCAAATATTTAAGGGTAGAACAACGACAAACTCCACAAAAATTCCAAATTTTTATAGGGGAGATTACGATAAATTAGGCGGCATGCTAAATCAGATTAGGTGGGATATAGAATTCCATGGAAAGAATACTTATGAGATGTGGGATATTTTTAAGACTATATTAAACATGGTTTAGGAACAGTGTAAACCATTATGGTGGAATCAAGAAATAGCTAATCAAGTTTTAGAGAAAAAAAGGGCATACCAGAGATTACAAAGTGAGAGTAGTTTAGATAATTTAAACCATTATAGGTCAACCAGAAATTAACTAAATAAGATTATTAAGAAGACCAAAAGGACAACAGAAATTAATTTAGCTAAAAATAATAATAAAGATCCTAAAAAATTTTTTAGCTATTATAGAATCAATAATAAATCTAACAGTGATAAAATAGGGCCTATTAAATATGAAGGGGTTTTGAAAGAATCTGATGAGGAAATAGTAGAGGTCCTTAATTATCATTTTCCTTCAGTATTCACAGAAGAGATACCAGTTAGATTAATTGATGATTATTCTAGGTCAAGGGAATTAGTGATAAACTCTATTAATATAGACAGAGAAGAAATTAAAGGGCTTATAATGCAGATAAATACTAGTAAGGCATCTGTCCTGACAACATTCATTCTAGGATACTCAAAGAAGGTGTAGAAAGTATTGCAGTAACTCTTGAGAAGATATTTATTAGATCACTAAAGTCTGGAAAAATACCAAATGATTGGAAATTGGCAAATGTAGTGCCAATTTTTAAAAAGGGAAGCAAAGAGGACCCAAATAACTTTAGAACGGTAAGCTTAACTTCTATAGTCTGTAAAATTCTTGAGAAGATGGTTAAGAAGGGAATTTCTGATCATCTAGAGAGTAGCAGGTTAATTAATGATGCCCAGCATGGTTTTAGAAAAGGTAGATCGTGTTTAACTAATTTACTGGATTTTATGGATTATGTAACTAAAGAATTAGATAGGGGTGAGAAAGTTGATGTGATCTACTTAGATTTCAGCAAAGCTTTTGATGAGGTTCCACATAGAAGACTAGTTCATAAATTAAAGCTGCATGGGATATGTGGGAACGTTTTAAATTGGATAACTGAATGGCTTAAAAATAGGAAACAGAGAGTTGTACTGAATGGAGTGAGGTCAGAGTGGAGGAATGTTATTAGTGGCGTACCTCAGGGATCAGTTTAAGGCCCTTTATTATTTATAATATATTTAAATGATCTTGGGCAAGGTGTAAATAGCAAAGTGTCAATTTTTGCTGATGACACTAAATTGGCAACTGTAGTCAAAGAGGTTGAGGGTAGCTTTAAAGTCCAGGGTGACTTAAATAAGTTGTTAGCTTGGGCTCAGAAGTGGCAGATGACTTTTAACCTTAATAAATGCAAAGTTATTAACATGGGGAGAGATAATAGGGAATTTAGCTATGAGATGGATGGGTATTGGCTTAATTCAGTTGAAGATGAGAAGGACGTAGGAGTAGTAGTAGATAGGTCACTGAAATTTTCAAAGCAGTGTATTGAGGCAAAAAATAGAGCAAATAGGGTGCTAGGTTACATTGAAAGAAATGTTAGCTACAAGAGTAAGGAAGTCATCCCTAAACTATACAACTCTTATGTCAGGCCACATTTAGAGTACTGTATACAGGCATGGTCACCACATTTTAGACATGATATAAACTTATTAGAGTCAGTACAAAGGAGGGCAACAAAAATAATACCATCCCTGAAGCACCTTGAATATGAAGATAGATTGAGGGTATTAAATATGTTTTCATTTGAAAGAAAGTGTGTGAGGGAAGATATGATTGAGCTTTTTAGAATCTTTTCTGGGATGGATAAATTGGATTTCAGCAAGTTATTTGAGTTAGAAGGTAGTAATAGAACTAGAGGCCACCACTTAAAGATTAAAAAACAGAGGTGCAGACTGGATCTTAGAAAATATTTTTTTACTAACAGAGTGGTGGATTATTGGAATGGTTTGCCACCTGAGACTGTAGACAGCCCAAACTTGAATATTTTCAAGCGCAGATTGGATGATTATATGGGGATGGAGGGTTAATTTCTTACTCTTTGGTATGTGGATATGTTTCTTGACTCATTCCTGTGGATGCAGTTTCTTTTTATTGTATATTTTAGGGACTTTGATTTTGTTTTTGACAGACTACTATGGAGGCTTTAAATTATATATTGTAGATGCATGGTTGGACATTCTTATGGATTGTTAAATTGTATATTGTAGATGCATGATCTGACAAAATCCTATGGATACATTATGTGGGTGGGATTTGATGGATACGGATGACCTTTGATAGGCCCTTGTGGCTTTTGTAATCCGTGAAATTATGTTATGTTATGTTATGTTATATATAAAGGCCCAAGGAAATGGGAATTGGTAACACAACCCAGGAAAACGCTAAGGAATTTTACATGTACGAATGAAAGCTTGAGAAGGAGAATGGGAGATGTAGAGAACGGAAAGATAGGGCAAACTATTTTAACCGAGGATAGTAGTTCTGGCGATGAGCGTCTTGGTCATATAAACGATGAAGGCTTAATAACACAGATTCAAATCCAACTTCTTTATTTATTTTCATATAATGGTTAAAATAGTTTGCCCTATCTTTCCGTTCTTTACATCTCCTATTCTCCTTCTTAAGCTTTCATTCGTACATGTAAAATTCCTTAGCGTTTTCCTGGGTTGTGTTACCAATTTCCATTTCTTTGGGCCTTTAAATACATCTATAAATCAAGTGTCATGTGATTTTCAATTATATATATATATATATATATATATATATATATATATATATATATATATACATATAGGTAAACATGTAGACGAGCGGCCTGGCCAGAAAAAAATATTTTTGTGTAAATATTATCGTTCACCCGTGTTTGAATATTCATGTGCGTGTGAGTTTTCTTCGAATGATAGCTGCCGCCATTTTTTGTATTAAAAAAAATGCCTGAAAGTAAACAAACCGAAAACGTTGTGTACGTTAGGCCATTTTTTTTAACAAAAAAACACGCTGTTTCCGTACTAATTGCAGTGGTTATACTTCGGAAATAGAGAAGAGGAAAGCCTATTTATTTTGCGCGTCTGCGTCCTATTCGAAATCTAGCTGACTTGAATCACGTTTTATTTTCGAGCATCTAAATTCAAAGTTAGAGTTCACATCTGATGCTCAGCCACAAATGTCGCATTCGCTTTTAATTCGCACTAAATTATGAACATCCAAAAAGGTGTTTAATTTATCTTTATCAGAAACTAGGGTTAATAATTCCGCAATAGACGACGGACAAAGTTCACAATTCGATACTATTTTCACGTCTGATTGATCATTTTCAAACTGCGTAAAAGGAGGAATGTTTGACACCCAAACTGCTAAAAAACAAGTAGTTGCTTGAAATGATCTAGCTAATTACATTTAAATGTATAAAAGAAGGTAATAAAAATAGTAAAATGGGGAAAAATATATTGACAAATAAAAATGACTCCGAATGAGGATAATAAAAAGTTATTAAGTGGAAAAAAACTTGAAAGCAAGCATTTCTGACGTCATACCGCCCCCCCAACCCCTATTATAATTCGCAAAACGATTAAAGACGCTGACATGATGTAGCTAAAGCATTCACCTCTGTAACCGTCAGAACATTATAACAATTAGGATTATATACTGGGGGCTGTGCCCCCCAGACTCCCCCAAGTCAATGAAACACAGGATATTCATAGTGTGGTCCCCCCTTTGTGATTACCCTCACACGAGCCGTCCCCTTAAATGTACTCTAAAAACCTGAAACATTTTGGAACACGGACGAAAATAGTACGTTTTATAGGCTGGGCCGCTCGTCTACATATTTACATATATATATATATATATATATATATATATATATATATATACATATATATATATATATATATATATATATATATATATATATATATATATATATATATGTATATGTATATATACCAAGCAATGGATCACCACTCCCCCCCTACGTGGGTGCTTGCGCTTCGCTACTAAGATTAAAATTTAAAATCTGAAAAAAAGGAACTCTAAACTAAATTTCCTCCTTTTCAAAATATCACATTGCTAAAATATAGTTATAGTAGAAGAAAATATATAAAAATAAATTTTCTGAACTTCACCAATTTGTTTTTTGATATTATAAAAGAATTATTAGAAATAACTTTGAAAAAAAACATAAGTCATAACCAAACTAAAATGGAATTATTATTCAAATACTCAAAAAAATCCCCTTCTTAAATTATAGAGTTATTGATGATGATGATATTTATATATATATATATATATATATATATATATATATATATATATATATATATATATATATATATATATATATATATATATATATATATTAGGAGAAACAATAGGTCTCCATAAAAAATCCATGTTTTTTTAGAACTTTGTTTTTGTCCGACGTTTCACGCTGAAACCCATTTTCAATTACAATAAAAAATAAAATGAAAATACTATATTAGAGTGAAATATTAGGGAAAATTGCTTCTATTATTCTATTAGAGCTCAGCTGGCGGATTTCACTCTCTTTTATACTACATGTTCGGTAAGAGTTAATCTTAAATCATATATCTGTGTTGTTATCGTTAATATTCAATTTCAAAAATATTTATGAGCCAAAAGGAATATAGGTTTTTCGGGTGGGAGCTGGTTGAGTCATTCTGTGCTTACGTGAATTTTCGTCTTGTCGATATTGTAAAAGTAAATAGGGATTTGCTGATAGAGATCCAACATTAGCAGCAAAATGTAAAACACATAAAAAGAGTTCTAATGTAATCCAATCAAACAATTTGTGCATAAAGTACAGGATAAAAAATATCAAGAATTCTCCTGAAAATCAATCATAGCCCTTGCAAAGGACTTCAAGGTTTCAGATTGCAAAATCAATGGAAATACGAGGGGCGGTCAATAAGTTTTGCAATTCGGATATAAGGAAACGAGATATGAGGAAAAGTGTTTTATTATTTTTCAATGTAACTACCCTCGACTTCAATGCACTTGCACCACTTGTCCCTGAGGCTTCGAATTCCCGACAACCAGAAATCTCCCGACTGCTGTTCAATCCACTCCTGGACGGTGAGCTGGACATCTTCATCGTCCTTAAACCGGCGTCCACGCAGTGCACCCTTGAGCTGGCGGAATAAAATTTAGTCGCTAGCGGCCAGATCTCGACTGTAGGGAGGATGGTTGAGTTCTTTGAATCCGCACTCACGCAGGGCAGCTTGTGCAACTCTGGCTTTGTGGACTTTGACGACACTGAAGTCGATCATGGGGCGCGACAATTTGGCCATGACAATTTGGTCATGGAAAAATTGTCGTGGATGATGTTCATAACACTCCCATGTGATATTCCAAGTTCTCGCTCGATTTCTTCGACCTTCACCCGTCTATTTTCGAGGATCATCCTTTCCACACGGGCCACATTGTCCTCGTTGGTCACGTCTGACGGGCGTCCTGGACGGGGGTCATCTTCAAGGGACTCACGACCATGGCGGAACTCCTTATTCCAGCGAGCAATGGTTGCATAGGAAGGGGCGGTATCTGTGTACACTGCAATCATGCGTTCATGGATCTCTTTTGCATTCTTGCTTTCTTTGGTCAAAAATTTGATCACTACGCGGTGCTCAACCTTCTCCATTGTTTAAAAATTTTTGACTGACGATCTGCGATCAGCTACTGCTTTTTAAATAGACGAGGCAGGAGCGTGCAGTTGCAGGTCCTGACTTGTCATAACTTGTCGTAACACCCCCACAAACAGCCATCTTTTCCTCTGTTTTGCCCTACTGATTTGCAAAACTTATTGACCGCCCCTCGTATGAATGACGATATCTGTTACAATTCGCATGCTATACGTAGAGGTCAGTTCATATAAAATAAGACTAAAGCGAATCGTTTGCTCTGGGCAAAGTGCTTGCTCTCCATGTTCAAATATCTTTAAGCTGGATGAATGTTTCTTTATGAGAAAAACTTCAACCAAAACTAAAAGGGAAACCCAAGGAATGACAGAAACGTATGCAGAGTCCTAAGCGATGCATACCAAGTTTCCAGCAGCTGTGATGCTGCTGGAAATCGTTGGCATTGAAGGAGATGTCCTACCCATCACTTTATTCACAGGGCTCATGAGTCAATGCCGCTCTGTACCAAAAGGTTTTGGAGAAGTTTGTGAGGCGCTGGATAGAGAGAATACGCAAGGGAAGACACTACATCTTCCAACAAGACTCTGCAACATTTCAAAAGGCTAGAATAAAGCAAGTCTGGATGCGTACCAATATCCACGAACATGTTGTCACTAGACATATGGCCTCCTACCTCACCTGAACTTAATTGGCTGAACTAAAAATTATGGGGCGTCGTCGAGAGAGAGGCCAATCAACGCCCCCATAACACCATTCAATTTCTCAATTTCGCTTTAACAAAGATATTTGTGAAATCGATAAAGTCATCCTTTTCGGCCATGTCAAAGCTTCAGACCCCAAATGGAAACAGTAATTGAGGCTAATAATGGATTCATTCAAGTGCCGTGTTTAAGGATTCCCAAGATTATTTGTATCGATTATCATTTATATACAGCTTTTCTCTAACGTTTTATACGTCTTTTACTACATTCCTAAAAATGACCTAAAAAATTATGAGGCCCCTTTTATATATATATATATATATATATATATATATATATATATATATATATATATATATATATGATTGGAATATGCCGACGTATAGGTGAGAATGGGAGGAGGAAGTAAAAACCCGGAAAATACACTGAAGTTCTTTATTGACGTTTCGCCTGTTGGCGAAAGAGAGAGAGAGAGAGAGAAAAAAGAAGAGGACGATGCAGAGCCCCTCCCGTGTCCTGGTGTCTAGACCGTGTGCAATGGTTTCATGCTCAATTTATCAGCGCTCTCTCCCCCTTTTACTTTACATTTTCTAATGATTAATGTTGACGCATAAATTCTTACTCTTCTTCTACTCACTAGAGACCTAGAACTCAATCCTGGTCCCACCACCAGCACAATTCAATGCATAAAATGCACGAACTATGAATTGATAAAATGCAACACATCTAAACCATGGATACACCTAAAATGCTCGAAACTAAAAGACTACACAAAAGCTATACACGACACCTACAGAACATGGTCTCATGTTGATAGTACTCAATTTACTCCATTTCACTTACACCATATTGCACATCACAACATAAATTAGGACGGAGTAGCCCTGAACATAGAATCCATCAGGTTCAAAATCAGAAATCTTGAATACAACTTAATAAACCTATACATCCTCGATCCTAAATGCAGAAAATACTATTAAACTACACAGCAACTCTAGATCCACTCACTCACTTTCTTAACGTTTTGATCTGCGTTGATTTCATTGCACACTACCAATCATGAATTAGCCAAAAGAGTAAACCAATTCCATCCCAAGCACCGACTTACAACAAACCATCTAGGCCAGATTCAACGAATCTTAAGCCCACTTCTACCAACACCAGCAAAATAAAATTCCCTTCCACCTACAACACATCTTAATTAAACACATCTTTAATATAATCATTCAAATATACTTTTTTATGTAAAAGATACCTGGTACAGATCAATGTCCACATCAATGACTAGTCTAAGGTTAATTGTGTATAGATATGAGAGACAAGGAAGAATATTGAGGGATTTTTGAGAAAGGGGAAGATCTTTTGTTTGAAACGTGACAGATTATATTTATGGGAAAAAACATTATCCCCAAAGTTTTGATGTATTTGGAATGAAACTGGCCACCAAGAAACTCACACTCGGTCGTCACACAATAAGCGTGAAATTCAGAGGTCACTCCGAGTATTACCTGGTCTGGATAGTTGTGTATGCATACAAGTGGCTAGTTCATAGGAGCATTGAATAAACTAATACCTGTAAAAGAGGAAAAGTGAACCGAATCACGGCAAAGGGCAGAGGAGTCAAGTTTCTTGGTTATTTTGGGACAATTTATAAGATGGATAGTTTTAGATTCAATTATAGAGCTAGAACCACACCATATGTTAGAGCAGTACTCCACACAAGGAGGCAACACTCCTTTGAATAAAGGAAGCAACTATTCACGAGAAAGCATTTTCAACATCTGAACAGTTCATGCAGTTTCTTAGAGGCAGACCGAGAAAGATTGTGTATTACAGTACCACTCACTAATGACGTTGAGTCAACAGCTGTAATTATCGAACCATCAAAGCAAACGTGAAGGTTATTAAACGTTCTTGTTAATGAGGTAATTGAAGATTTGGTCTTGGTGGTATCAAAATTAACAAGGTTTTGTCTTGACTACTGAGATATCTTTTCCAACTGCGAGTAAGTTGAGGTGGTTAACATCGATGAGAGAAGCAACACAAGCGGAAGATGAGGAAGCGGAATTAAAAGATGTAGATGAGTGAACTGTTGAACCATACGCATATGAGTGCATCGGGTTATTTGAGGAGGATAGGAAATCAATAATAAACAGAATAAAAAGTGAGGGTGGGGGGGACAAACCTTGGGAGGTGCCATTGTTGTTGGAGAAAAGAGTGGAAGCAGATCCGTCTACAACAACGGAGATAGAAATTTCATAGGAAAGTTAGAAATCAATGACCATAGTGAAGGGAGGAAACCAAAAGAGGGGAGCTTCGAGAAGAGACCACGGTGCCAGACCCTGTAAAAAGCCTTGAAAATGTGCGAAAGAGATTACATGAATTGGTATAGGGTTAATAAGATAAGTATCATTAGGAGCAAGACTGTGATAGTCATCTAAAGTGGTTAGATGAAAAACAGGAGCCAAAGAGAGTTGTTAACAGCTTTCTAAATGAAACACCTTTTTATATAGACAAAACAGAGAAATCACTACACAGGAAACAGCAATTTTAGCCCAACTATGATCGGGATGCTGTTTCATTCTCTAAAAATATAAACATAGATTAAACCTTGCCGCAACACCAACATACATCAGAAATAACCAAGACCAAAATTACTCTCCGCAACCATTTCTTGTAAGTCGCAGGACCACTTAGGAAGGCAACTGTGCATCCCCTACAAAGGCGAGTAACTCTAAAATGGCCTCTATTTTCTGAGTTAGTTGCATTCCTTCTCGAATTGTATCATTCCATACTCATGATACTCATGGAAAATGGCTACAGTGCTTACCTTTTGCAAGCTGGAGCGAGATCACTCTCACAGACTGGTTTTCTCCTTTAGCTCGTGTATGCAGGTTGAAGAAATTGATAAATATTATGTTATCTTAATTTTTTTACAGTGGATTTCATCTTTGACCTTCATATTGTGGCTTCAATTAGTTCCACTTCACGACAGTAAAGGCCTATCATACTACGTGGAGGTAAGGTAGACACGCACTGATTTATTGGTCTTAAATTCAGCCGAGTCCTAACCTGAAGAACTGACATTCACATAATTAAAGTTACTTGCACCAACCCCATAGAGATTCTCCGCTCTTTGGCCTTCAACACATGGGGCGCTGATAGAGGTATCCTTTTAATATTATACCATTCTTTTAAACTTTTAAAGCTCAATTATGGCTGTAAGTTCTACTCCTCATCTGAGCTTTTATGTGCGGAAGGTGAAGTAGATTCACCGCACTGGTTTCCTGTTGGCGACCGGTGCCTTCTGCACGTCCCCTCTAGCGAGCCTAGTATCAAAGCAGGAAAACAAACATTTTCTCCACGTCGTGCACAGTAGTTGATGCGCCAATGGATCCCATTTCGCCCACGGGCGATCTCAATGGTGTCAATGCTAATAATTGACCCTAACAGAGCCCTAAACTATTTGAGTTTAGGGCTAGAAAACTCCTTTGAGAATTCTGAAGAACTATTGGGCCGTTGGTTTATAGTTCTATCCTAAGGTCAGTTTGGATTAAATCACCTTTGAAAGTTTGCGCCATTTCTTGGAGTATACATCACGTCACGCTTTGTCTGTCAGAGTATAGAGATATGACTCCGAGTGTGAAGAGACTGTTTGTATATATCCCGTTTTTCCTCGGTTTGAAGCAGATAAACCATTTTGGGTGTTGCGTCCGTTTTTATAGCTGTGACGGTTGCAAAATACCATTAATTACGGCAGTTTAAAAATTTCAGCCGTTCAGAGACCGATATTTAACCCATATTGACATACAAAATGAGCTAAGAGCTCTTGAGGCATTGCACTCTCAGCAACCACTCGTTCGCAGTATCCTGATGCCAAGGATACTGCCTTTCGAAAGAATGTCGAGATTTTCTTACCTAGGTCCATGGCATGTAGATGTATCTGTGAACAACAAAGCTGATGAAGGAGGTCAGGCTGTCCGAAAAGAATGAGCAAACGGACCAACGCTTCGCTCTACCCAACACTGACTACATGGGCGGGTTCAATACAATTTTTCGTGTAGCATGGCAATGGGAGCTGCGTGGAATTGCGCCTATCTTTCCTCGAGGGCCTATGTTCATAATATATTGAAGATACCAAATCATTTTTATCGCCTTTGAATCGGACACGCTCGCATGGATGCAGAGCCGTCGAATGGAACACTCCCCTGAACTTTACTTTAAAGATTGTCCGGTGCCCCAGATATTAAGGCCCTTTTTGTTTGAGTCCTTGTCTGTGGGTGCTTATTGATCGGCACTTGTCCAAGTACTGTGGCAGGAGGGGGATCTAATACGTTGCCCCTGTACTTTAGATATAGTCCTGCGGGTTTAGATAATTGCAATTTTGAGATTGGGGAGGGGGAAGGCGCCCTCCATATAATTAAAATAAGTTGATGATCCACTTGGTTCCCTGATGGAGGAGAGAATCGCATTCTTTTCTTTGTTTTGGTTACATTTAGATTTTTTTAATTTAGAATAATTGCTTTACACAAAGTAAAAATAATCGAAATACGTCTCTCAATGCCTTATTAACTGCACTTGATCTGACTCTGCGCTAATGAGGAGGCAATACAAGATTCTTTTGAGGTGTATTTGATATTTCTTTTAATTTTCAGCAGGCAATTATTGAAAAGAAGGTTTATGTTGTGCCATAAAACTATTGATTTGCTGTTCTACCCGTTAACTTTTCCCTTTTTTTATCATAAAATGATGAAGACTGTTTACTGTTACTTGAGGGATAATTTTATTTTTTTCTGTCAATGCTGATGCATCTATACAAGAGTCCTTTTTAACAGACTTTTAAGTCCTTTGAGGACTTTGGTCAAAAGTTGCAAGTTTGTGATTTAGTGATCTGATTAAAATTTTATCTTATATTTAAATTTCCTCATTAGTCTTTGGTGATAAAAAGGGTGTACTGAGATTCTTTGTTAAAATGTTGTCTAAATCAACCCTCCGTTTGACCAAACATCTCATCTTTTTCAAAGCATAGATTTTTTCTGAATGTTGCATTCTAATCTTTTTCTATGATAGGTATATTGCTTTTAAAAAAACCCGGTTATTTTTCCTAATATCACTGGTTTAGAAAACCAATTTTTGCTCAGAGGCAAGGATGTGAATAGGTGTTTTTTACTAATTTTGTTGTGGTGAATTCAAATTTCTGAACAGTTTTTCTCTAGCACCTCTAGTTCTGTGGCTTCCAAATACTCCATTTTTATTATAATGCATATAAATTCAAAAATATAATATGTTTATTTCATCTGTTACAAAGGTATATTAGAGAAAAAACAGCGTAAATACAGAACATTAATGGAGCTAAATTACTTGGATAATATAATACACACAAATCATAGTACAGCAGACAATTAAAAGTGAGTTTTTTGGACGATCTTGTGTACTTTGCCTCCAGAATGTCACGCAAGAGCATCCAGCAGGAATCCCCAATCATGCTGGGGTTCCACTTGCCTTGTAAGTTGCTCTCCATCTTAGTAATGTCTTGGTGGAACCTTTCTATAGGCTCATTACTCACCGTCTAGAGCTTAGGAGGGAAGAAGTTGAGGTGGAAGTGGAGAAAGTGAATTTTGAGTGACATTCGGCATCCCATATCATCATGAGACTGTAAAAACTTCTCGATAAACTCTTGGTAATCTAGTACCATTGTGTTACCAAGAAAGCCATGATAGACTGAATTAAATGATTCCCATGTTCTCAGTTCCTTTAAGGTAAGAAGCTTCTCAAGTTCTTTTCCCTCAGCACCTCTCGGATCTGAGATCCAACGAATATACCCTCCTTGAGCTTAGCAGAACTCAGAGTTGGGATAGTGTACACAAGTTTTGGAAGGCAGCGCCATCTTTGTACATGGCCTTCACGAAATTTTTCATTAGCCCAAGCTTGATATGAAGAGGAGGAATAAGCACTTTGTTCATGTACACCAGAGGTTGTCCTTAGAGACTGTTCACCAGGCATAAAAGTGCTCCTAGACCTCCAGTCCTTCTGTTTATAATGCTTAGACACAGCCCGACTGTCCCAGAGACAGAGGAAGCAACAGTGCTTTGTGAAGCCCACTTGCATACCCATAAGGTGCCCAATGACCTTGAAGTCCCCGCAGAGACTCCCCTGATACTGGTTGTACTTGACAGCTTCCAAAAGGAGCTCCATATTGTCATACGACTCCTTAAGTTAGACTGAGTGGGCAATGGGAACGTCTGGGTATTTATTCCCATTGTGCAGGAGCACAGCTTTCAGACTTCGCTTGGAAGAGTCTATGAAATGACGCCAATCTGAAGGATTGCTTGGGAAACCAAGAAAAGGGAACAAGTTAGAGCTAATTAAACAATTAGCTCTCAAAAAAGTAGTAAAACAAATGCTAACCTTTCAGCACGTGTTCACTTCATTGGTTATCAAAAACAACTGAGGAGTAATAGAAAGTTGCCAGATATTCAATAATATGCTAATACATTAGAACTATCATTGGGATAAAAATATACACGAATTTAAGGTGAATTCTGCCCACAGGTATTTTTTAAATACTTCTGGAATGTATTGTCTCATTGGTAGCGTAAGGGTTTTAAAGAACACAAGTACTAAAGTTTCTAATACATTTATACTTCCAAAACTAGAGGTTATTGGTAAAAACTGGTTTCGTATCTAAAATCAGCACCCTGAAATTAGGCTAGAACAACTATTTTTGTGCTTGCCTCAATTTCTCTGTAAACCAGTGTAATGGGACAAAATCAGTGACTATGAAACTTAAAATCGACTTATTACTCCTGCCTGTCCATTTAGAGCATATTTTAAAATGTAGTTATTTTTTTAATTATTTCCATTTTCACTCTAGATTTGCATAATTAGCAGGTTTGTAATAGACCACCCTTGTTAATTGTGTCCTTTGGAATTAATTAGTTAGCAAAATCTATGTTCATTAAACGAATAACTAAAGTTAACTTGTAAATTAGGATCCAAAAATTCTTTGTTTTTGTTTTGCTAGCAAATCGGATGCAATATGGTAGCGTGATGGTGAATAAATATAAAGAACGAAAGGTAAAAATAGGAAAAGACAGGGCGACTCTTCCTCCAAATTTATGCTTAAGTGATAGTAATTTCAGATTTTATTAAATAATGACATTATGAATACGAAAAAAATGTTTCCGTTCTGAATAAAATTCATTCATATGTAAAGCATTATACATTCACAGGCCAAAGACACTTACCATAAAACAAAAGTGAAAAAGGGAAATTTGAGTAGAACAGGGTTACTTAATTGATTTATTTTACTTTTAACTTGTTATCGATAGATTTGTTATTTAAATTCCGCAACTGAGACAAATATCATTAAATATTTACCAGATCAAACTATCACATATACTTGATTGTTAGAGAGCGGTTTTGAACAAAGTGAATTTAAAAAATGAGACGAAATATCGAGGAAAATCAGATAAAGAAGCGTTATCTCTATGATATACAGAATCCAAGTAATTATGATGCCACAGCATAGCCCACGCATAAGGAGAGCCAAGGCAAGCGTCCAACTGATTCAGTGCCAAAAATTAACCCTGTAGAAGATGGAAGTGCATGAAAGGGGAAAAGGGGAAAGACTATGGGCATTGAGAAGAAAGAGTGTATCTCGAATTTTTTTCTTGGAATCAAAAGAATGAAAAACAAATCAACTTAAATGGCTATAGTAATACATAACTTCGTTCAATGGAAGAAAATAAAAAAAAACACATGATTCAACGCACTTTATGATCTAAAAATAATTTTTAGGTTACCCTGAATTTTTTTTTTTTAAATGGACTCGTATTTTAAAGGGATTTGAAAAGTCCTTCCCAAATAAATTATAAATATGGTTACAATTATCATCTTTAAACAGTGCGGGCGTCCAAGTATGAGAATGTATTTTATAGAACAAATACAAATTGGAACCTCCTTGAAATTCTTAAAATATTAGTTTTAGATTGATTTTTTCTTGGCAAGCCTTACTTTTCTAACATACGTATTTCTATAATTATGTATATATTTAGAAAAAGCAGCAAAAGCTAAAGTAACTTTCCTATAGAGACACATTTAGCCTAATAGGATCGGTAAACATTAGAACAATGTTTTTTCTTCTATAACGTTGTTATCAGACGTCCAATGTACTTAAAACCTAGCAATCGTGTATTGCAAGATCAAAGATCACATACCCAAGTTCACTTTTTCTTTCGCTCAATATTTGAAAGAATTATCCACTGGCTATACTTATTAAAGATTCCGTCCCCCCCAAACTATTTTTGAATACATCTTTAATGTATAACTATATCGTTACTCGTACCCAATATAATTGAAATTTTGTTACATGTTAGAAAGCGTGAAAAGAGCTTGAAACTCCAGAATTGTTGCCCCCTCTTTCTGCAAACAGTCGATTAGGACTAGAATACTATTGGAAATATATTGTATTTGTTATAAAATTTCATTACCTCAAAATACTGAGGTTTACGTGTATAAAATAATATATTTCCCCATGATTTGTCTTACCTCTTATGGTCTTCCAAGCACATCTACAGTAAAAGCTGAAATATAAAAAAAGGTTATGAAAGAATGAGGAGGAAATAAAAGAAAGGAGAGAATCATCTTTTGAATTTAAAATTGGATTTAATTTTGAAAATAATAAGAATTACATTGTTTATAGGTCATTTTATTTTGAAATTCAGCTAAGAATTTTGAAAAAATTCGAATAAATTGTGGTCTTGGCTGTTTAGAAAGTTTTCGCATAAAAGAAACGAATGACGAACCAAAGTAAAGATGAGTAAAATGGCTCACAAAAATATTTTATAACAATTTATGTGTCAAAAAATTAAGATCAAATCGTGATATAGACATATCAAAGCCTATCTCTAATATATGTATTTAGGATTGAGATATGGATAAAATTGGTCAAAAGATTTCAAACGTCTGTCAAATCGGCAGTTATTTTTCTAAATAAGGACAGCTAAAGTTTAGAGAGGTTTTAGAAACTGTAGAACTATCTTATTTTTTCAAAGAAAAGTGACGAGAAGTTTAATATTACTAAATAAAAGCAATGTAAGAATTTAATTTTATTTAGAGTATTGAACCAGTTTCGAGGATTCTCCATCCTCTTTAAGACTAACAATCACATGTGAGGAAACGCAATCCACACTCCACACTAAAATATGGCACATTCTATATCTATACACTGCTATACATTTGAATTAGCGGGATGCACGGACGCATTTTAAATTCGCAGGAAGTAGCTGAGTGCCACAAACCAGAATAAAAAGTAAGTTTCTGATATTAGGTAATCAATAATAGTGCATATTAACAACATTTCTTATGATATTAGCATTAAATCGGTATGCAAATTTTGCGTGCATTGTCTACCTTAAAAATATTACAATAAAACATAGATCGGGAACATAACCAAAGTTTATAAAAGGGACCAAACGAAAATAAATTTAATTCACGCACTCAGAATATATCTAATTCTCTGTTAATAAGTTTTCCTCAAACCAACGAATAGATTGAGACAAAGTCAAATTTAATGAACGCTCTAATGGGAGAATCAGAAGACAATTTTACGAAACCACCATTGTTTCTCTTCCTACCTTCGATATATCTCCGTTAAAATCAATATTTAGCTCTACCATAAGAAGCTTACATTTTCTCAGAATTTATTTAAGTAGTTGCTATTAACTCATATTAAATGCTTTTTTATCTATTTTGTATACTGTCAACGTATATGTATGCTATTATTTGTTGAAAAGTGACCTATTTAAGTATAATTTGTATTCATTTAGTTTTTTTACTGCACCTAAATAAACATTCAGTTATCATATTTATGTACTCCTATGATCAGCGTGTTTGGTACACTTCTATATATTGAACTTGTTTTATATCAGTCAAGTGAGAAAAAGGGTAGGATATTCTTTCTTATTTACTAAGTTTTTGCAAACCATACTCGTGATCTATGGACATACACAACAACATAATATGTATATAGTAAGCTTAGTGGATGACCTCAGTGAAAGTTTTGGTGAAAGCTATTTGTATTATTTGTATCTATGTCTAGGTATTTCAGAAAATTCTATAACGTGTTTGCTGAGTGTATAAATTCATAAGAATTAATTACAAAGTGCCAACAATAGCCAAGCCAGTCATTCAATTGGAGCCATTGCAGAGAACGTCAAGCATCAAAACTCTGTAGTGCATAATTTTTGTCAATCTATGACATAACCGGTTTATATAAGGGACCTAAATCATCCGATATGCTAAGTAAAACATCAAAATATACCAGCGTTATCTTTGTAAAATACATTTGAAAGATGGAAAAAATTCCACTTGTCTAATAATGCAATCCATTGATCGTACCAATTGGTCTTGGAGTTTTTTGAAATGCGCTTTTAGGGCCACGTTAAAAGGGCTCCTTAAGTGCTATTTTCCAGTTCGAGGACTAGAGCGTCATGCTGGATCTGAAGTAGAGTCAGTTGTATATTAATGCAATACATTAACCGTACCAATTTGTCATGGAATTTTTTCCATCTTTAAAATGTATTTAGCAAAGATAACTATAGTATATTTAACAAATATTCAATTTTATATGACGGTAAATCAGACTAGCATAAAGGGGGTCTTTTTAAATGTTTTTTGGCCACATTAAAAGGGCTCCTTAAGTGCTATCATCCAGTTCCAGGACTAGGACGTCACGTTAGACCTGAAGTAGACTAAGTATTCTAATAATGCAATACATTAACCGTACAAATTTGTCAATCAATTTGTCTTGGATTTCTTTATATATATATATATATATATATATATATATATATATATATATATATATATATATATATATATATATATATTTATTTATTTATATATATATATATATATATATATATATATATATGATGAAAATTAATGCAATATCGCAAGAAAAGATGAGAAATTAAACCACATTCTCCGAAGATAATTTAATTCAGAACAGTTTCGGTGTATCTCACACCCTTTTTCAACTGACACTGGGCAGAAAATATATAAGAGAAAAGCATAACACAAGATCCCCTCTTTTTCTCCCCAATCCCCTACTTCTGGCTAATCGGGGGGGGGGGGGGGGTAGGCCTAAACATATTGAGGGCTGACATTTTACTATTTTATTTATTTGCGATCTTATTACAGGATTAAAAGAAAATTGCCCCTTAGATATATTTAAATTAGGAACTGACGATATCAAGCTCGATTCTACGATTCTTCTCTTAACATAGTTGGCCTATTTAAATAACATTTTACTTCCATTGAAATTGATCGTATGATTCTTGTCTCTAACATGGCAAAAGATTTCACTACTTTCGATGCCCACTCTAATATCTCTTTTGTGTTCGTACAATCTCTTGTCTAGATTTCTCCCCGTTTCCCCTATATAAACTTTATGGCAATCGTTGCATGGTACTGCATATACTCCTATGTTATGATGTTCTTTGGGTTTCCTGGCCATCATCAATTGGTTTAAGGACTTATTATATTTAAAGGCTAGATTAATACCCGCTTTTCCAAATATGTCCTTTAAACTATTTAATTTATTATTAAATGGCAATGTTATACATTTGTTGAAATCGTTAGTGCGGGTAGGCTTATTACCATAGAATGTTTTGCTAGCTGCAAAATGGGCAGACGATATGAACCAATCGGGATAATACAAATTAGAAAAATGGTTCTGATAATGACAATTTCTTCATCTAAATAGGAAGGATGACATATTTTGTATGCTCTATGAAAAACGTTAGAAATTACCGATTTTTTAACAGTATTATCGTGAAACGAAAAATAATGTATATAGGCATTCGAGTGGGTTGGTTTCCTATACACGTCAAGTTTTAATTCATGGGAAATAGTTTATCTCCGATATTGGCATGTCTCTTCATGGAATATTTTGAGACTGAACTCCTTCCCACAATTTCTCCCCCTAACTTTATATTGTTAAGGTACATTGACGATGTATTTTCTGTATGGCCTAATGGCCATGGTTTTAATACCTTTTTTAATAATATGAATAATTTGCATGTCTCCATAAAATTTAAATATGAATGGGAATATGATAATAGATTACCCTTTTTAGATGTCCTCATTAATAAAGATCACCATGAATTAAAACTTGACGTGTATAGGAAACCAACCCACTCGAATGCCTATATACATTATTTTTCGTTTCACGATAATACTGTTAAAAAATCGGTAATTTCTGACCTTTTCCTTAGAGCATACAAAATATGTCATCCTTCCTATTTAGTTGAAGAAATTGTCATTATCAGGACCATTTTTTTCTAATTTGTATTACCCCAATTGGTTCATATCTTCTGCCCATTTTGCAGCTAGGAAAACATTCTATGGTAATAAGCCTTCCCGCACTAACGACTTCAAAAAATGTATAACATTGCCATTTAATAATAAATTAAATAGTTTAAAGGACATATTTGGAAAAGCGGTATTAATCTAGCCTTTAAATATAATAAGTCCTTAAACCAATTGATGATGGCCAGGAAACCCAAAGAACATCATAACATAGGAGTATATGCAGTACCATGCAACGATTGCCATAAAGTTTATTTAGAGGAAACGGGGAGAAATATAGACAAGAGATTATACGAACACAAATGAGATATTAGAGTGGGCAGCGAAAGTAGTGGAATTTTTGGCCATGTTAGAGACAAGAATCATACGAGCGATTTCAATGGAAGTAAAATGTTATTTAAATCGGCAAACTATGTTAAGAGAAGAATCGTAGAATCGAGCTTGATATCGTCAGTTCCTAATTTAAATCTATCTGAGGGTCAATATTCTTTTAATCCTGTAATAAGATCGCAAAAAAATAAAATAGTAAAATGTCAGCCCTTCAATATGTTTAGGCCTACCCCCCCCCCCCCCCCCGATTAGCCAGAAGTAGGGGATTGGGGAGAAAAAGAGGGAATCTTGTGTTATGCTTTTCTCTTATATATTTTCTGCCCAGTGTCAGTTGAAAAAGGGTGTGAGATACACCGAAACTGTTCTGAATTAAATTGTCTTCGGAGAATGTGGTTTAATTCCTCATGTATATATATATATATATATATATATATATATATATATATATATATATATATATATATATATATATATATATTTAGGGTTATAATTTACTTTACCCTAATCACTTTTTTGTACATTATATTACTTCTTTCTCTAGCATTTTTTGTACCTTGTCCAAATCTTGTTGGCGTTGTTTTGTTTGTTGTTGTTGTCGTTGTTGGTTTTTGTGGGGGGGGGGGCGTTAGAAAGGAGAAATGCGGGAAAATAATTGGATTACGATTCTGGGCGAAATCTGAGTAAACCTCGATTTTGCCGTATTTGGTAATACGACCACCAAGTAGGAAGAACAGATTTGGATAAATAACCTAAAATAGTTAAAAATAACCTGACCTAACATAACCTAACCTTCCATTTTCAAATTAACAGTTTGTGAAACTATATAAACTTTTTTGTACCTACTTAACAATGGAAGCTAAGCCTCCGATACCACCCCTTTGGTGCCGGGTTACATTTCTTTAATCAACTAGTAGTATACAGATTGTGAAAGCACAAAAGCCTAATTTTGTCGCATTTCGCTTTACCGTCAACAAAAATGAAGTGCAAATTTGGATGAATAACCTAAAATGTGTCTACAAATTGAGAGAGAGAGATAGAGAAAGAACAAAATAAAGAGAGAGAGGGAGGGAGAGAGAAAGAACGAAATAAAGAGAGAGATAGAGAAAGAAAAAAAAAGAAAGAGAGGGAGAAAGAAAGTATGTGTGTAAGTTCACAAAGCCGGTGGCGCTTTTGATTACGCACTACTTTATTTGTACTGCGAAAACGGCGATCTTACGAAAATGCCTTACAAAGCGCCCTTTTACTCGCGACAGATGAAAGGGTTGCAAATCACGTCGAGTACCCCCTCCAAAATCCAAGACACTAATAGGGTCACTGTGAACCTATTTAACGATGCAACTGGGGAAAAAAAGGTGATGAAGTAAACTTGGTCAAGATTATGTAGACAATGTGATGTCATTGTACCAATACTTTGCAAAAATACTTCTCCATTTGACGGCATCATAATTAAAAAAGTGACAAAATATTGATATTCAGACTGTTATTATAATACTAGCAGCATCGACGGGTCAATAAATTCTATATAGATAGGTTCTCGAAAATGTGCTTGACATAATAGGAGTGATTAAATTTGTTTTTTATGCGATTACGGGTTTCTAAATATTAAGCGAAATTTGAATTATAAACTTATTCTTTATCTTTATCATCCCCTCCTCTTAACTTTTCTTTACCAGTTTTACATTGTTTCTCTTCTTACATGAACTAGCCATGTGAAAGCCATTATGGACAAATTTTATCGGATGTGGACACAATTGTAGGGCTCGTTCTATAAAATATGTAGGCCTGTGGCGACGAATTGCAGGATTTAGTAGGCCCAGCGACGAACTCCACAAATGGACGTTCGGTGGATTTATCAAGTCCTAAAAATTTCTATGAGTGTGAATTAAGCAAATAATATGCCAAGTCCAATAAATAAATAACCATAGAGAATTAGTAAATGAAACTATATACATATATGCTAAACTGTACAAATAGATGTGAGCTAAGCGGTCGGTAGAGTCGCGCGGAAAGCGACGAATAGAAAAAAATATCAAAAGTTACCACCTGGACAAATACGAGGATCGCACACAAACAAACATACGCGGGGAGGGAACATTTATCAGCGGCTGAAAAAATATAGGCTCCGACCAGAGAACTTTCACAGAGATCTGCAATAGGCGATTCCCTATAATAAAGTTAAATCTATGGGAAATATGTAGGCACAACTGAGACATATAGCTGTTGGAAACCCCGCCCAAATAACGAACAAACTAGATTACTGGGTCCTCCCTACGAACAAGTCAAGGTCACTTCCCTGGGAGACGAAACATATATATATATATATATATATATATATATATATATATATATATATATATATATATATCCAAAAAAGTACAGTGGCGTACGTGTAACTATAGGGATAAAACCACAGTAATAGGACTAATTTTATATGCTTGTTCACCAGCGACTGACGATGACGCATGTTTCCGTCGAAACCTGGTTTCGCATATAAAATAGTCCATATATATATATATATATATATATATATATATATATATATATATATATATATATATATATATATATATATATATATATATATATATATATATATATATAGAGAGAGAGAGAGAGAGAGAGAGAGAGAGGCAGACTCTCATGGGTCAAAGAATTGGATTAGAATCATTATTCCTTGTTCATTAACTCAATTCATTCCCTTGGTAACGTCACGGAATCCCGTTTACTCGCCGCCAAAGTCCTGCCGCCTTTAGACTCGATACTTCGCTTAAACCAGAAAGCCTACACATTAACCAGAAATAACTCGAGACCTTTCCGCTCGCCCCATTCTGTAAGCCAATTTAAGAATAGAGTTATATTTTCTTTGCCGCGTCCTTTCCAAGCACTTTACTTACTCCGATTACTAACCACCTTCAGTAAGCCCAGCCTAACGCATAACCCTCGTGAGAAATCATAAGGAGTCAGAACCAATTCGACAGAGGCGTACAGTAACAAGGAGTAACAAGGAAAGAAAGTACCCTAGAAGACCTTACGTCCATTCAATGAGGGTACCTTTGGACTAGCAGTTGAGCCGGCACTGCCTAACTTCCTCGCCACCCATCGAGCAGTATATCTACGAGGACTCTTCAATACACGCCCTTATAATTACCGACCACGCACTCACAAACCGGTAACCTCATTGGGTAACTTCAACGGTAACTTATACCCCCTCACAAACTGGTAACATATATAGGCCCCCTATACAGTTAATCGTTAACTCGTTAAATGTCTTTTGTGTTTTCTCGTTTTTTGTCCTTTATAATTTTTGTATTTATCTATTTTATAGTTAAGGCAGTTTCGATGTGGTTTTCTAACAAAGAAACGTTTTCGGTATTTTTTTATACTATTAAAATAATAATTAACGTTAACTTCCGTTAGATTTTTACCGAGGTAACGGATTAACGATTGGGAGTGCCCAACTCTACATTTTACCAACCAGTGCTGCAATTGTCTTGTTCTCATTGAGTCTAGAAATGTTTCTTCGAGGATAATTTACAATATCATGAAGGGAAAATCATGTTACTGCCGTGAACCGAAATTTAATGCAATCAAGGGCAGTATATTGAATTCAAATTTTGTTGAGGAATAACTACTTTTTAGAAAAGTTATTGTTATTCCTCATTTTCTTTGAACTAGAACAGAAAATATATTTTAGGGCTAACTAATATATTATATACAGCGCCTATCTATCCTTTTATGTTAAATAGTCCCTCAGACCCAGTGGCGTAGCTAAGGGGGCGAGGGGCAATGAATTTAAAAGTTACCCAGGGCCCCATTGGAGTAGGCCACAAGCGAGTGTTTTATACCTTTTTTGAATGACAAAAACAGTTAATAAAATGGTTACATTCTGAATTAAGTTGATAAAATGTATCAATATAAATTTTGACTGCTATATTTGATAAATGTAATATCTCGGTTTCACATTTTGTAGTTTATTTCTTTTAATCATACATAACTATTCCCTATTAAAGTGTCTTACTTATTTTTCTATTGTTTTATTTGACACACTGTCAGACATACCAAAGTGCACAAAAATATTGCAGTAGTTGTTTTCATGTCATTCATGATATCAAACATTCGTAAGTTGGGGGCCCCCAAAAGAGATAAAGTGGAAGCCAATGCAGGTAAGATTGTGGAGCTGGTTCGGCTAAGATTGCAAAGCGAATGCGGCTAAGATAACGGAGCGGATGCAGCTAAGATTGCAGAGTAGATGCGGCTAAGATAACGTTGTAGGTGCGGCTAAGATAAAAGAGCAGATGCATCTAAGATTGCATAGCAGATGCGGCTAAGATAACGGAGAGGATGCAACTAAGATTGCAGAGCAGATACGGCCAAGATAACGGAGCGAATGTGGCTAAGATAACGAAGCGGATGCGGCTAAGACTACCGATCGGATGCGGCTAAGATGATAGAAAAACAGAAAAGGGATTTACGGACGTTAGAAACATGGGCTGTGCGACAGAACTTTCTATCAAATGTGATGCTCAGGTTTTTAATAGTGTCAGGAAAACGGAGCGGGAATGCGCCATGGTTAGAAAAGGAGCAGGCGTTTTACAACGAACAACATGCGAGGGATTATCCACAGGTAAACTTCAGTTTTGTTATGGTAGAGGTTCAGAAAGTTGTGGGAGATACATTGGTTAATGATGTGAGGGAGGAGAAGATTAGGATTTATCAATTTGCAAAGACCCTACGATATAAAGAAATATTCCTATCTAAAATTCTGTCCATGTTTGTCAATAATATTTGGTGCTATCTTCGCATCCTTTAAAATTAAGTGTCCCTGTTTGGGAAGAGGTGCTTGACGAGAATTTTGTCTTGTGATAACTCCTACTTAAAGACTAAATTTATTCCAAACTGCCAAGGAAAAGGTAAATTTTACATTAAACTTTGTTATATGGTAAGTTAAACATGTTTTATTGTCTCGAGATATTTACTATTATTAGTGACATTTTAAAAGTATTTCTGGGGTGTTCTACAATTCTCGAGGAAATACAAAGGATACCACAATTCCATTAAAATAGATAGTAATTAAATTTAAGAAAACATTAATATCTAATTATTAGGACATGCAAAAAGGTATCATCGACGTATGGTAATCAAATCATGGGAGTTTCAGTAATTTAACTTAATAATTTGGTCTTAAAGAACTTCATTTTAGAATTGCAGGAACCAGGGACAAACAAATGCTCATCGCAATTTCAAATGAATGTTTGTCGTTACAATTGTGCCTTGAAATATTAATTTGATTAAAATAATATGGTTATAAAGAGAGGAAATTTAGTAAACTGCTCTTTGAGGAAATTACTTAAATCTTTGGAAATTTTGTGAAGATGGAGGACAGATCGAATCTAACCAAAGAAATGTTTTTGAAATAAGGAAAGTAATTGAGTATGTTAACGATCTTTGTATTATTAATGACGTGATAATTTGAGATCTTGATGACCTATGGACTTAAAAGAGAAGCGAGCAATTTTGATAAAGTGCAAGATAAGCATCCAATAGAGCTTATAATCGGGCACATTGGATTATTGGCTTTGTGGGGTTTAATGACACAATAAGGTACAAAAGGAAAGCATTCGCGTATACAAATAAATTAATCATGTCTGATAAGCAGATTGGGACGTTTGGATGAAATCCCTTGCTTATCTCTTCATTAGGAATCCTACTCATTGTTCCCTATGTAGAAATAACACAGAGTAAATTATTCATTTTCTACAAGTAGTGAGATTTACTCATTAATAATACCACAGTACTAAACCTATTTGACTTTGAGAGGTGATTTTTATATTTTTGGTCGAGAAAAGAGCATGTGCAATAAATAGCTGGATAATAAATTATTAATTGACTCAGCTATGCAACTAAACACGCCTCATTTAACAAGTGGCATATGTGTAAAACTTCATATGTACATTTTTATTTCTTATTGTTTTCACGTCTACAGACGCATGTATAAGAATAGGCAAAGTCAGACACGAAGTCTAATGTAGAGCCCAATTTTTATATTCGTTAATTTCGATTTCGTTTTTCCTCTTAATATTTTAAAAGGAACAGTCTGTTCTTTACATGATCTATTTAAATCATTTAGAACAAAAGATTATAGTAATATGATCCTGGTTTGGTATATCATCCGATAATATGTAAGTGCAAATATATAGGTAACATAGAGCTTTTATGTCTTACTGATTACATAGGTAATTTCTCATATAAGCCGACCCTCCGGAAGCTTTTAAAAGTTCTCGAATTTTTTCTATAGTAAACTAGAACGTTCGAAAAGGTTGGTTAGCTGCTACTTTATGTACGAATTTGGCAAGAAACTGAATTATTAAACTGCACAAGACCGGTCATTGATAGACAAAATTTCCGTTTTGCGAACATTCCAATTTCTTCTGTAAGAAACATAATTGGGATCAATCCTAGACAACGAGCGCCGAGAACAGCTTTCCTAATTAATGACCCCAAGAAATTTCAATCCTAGAAGATGACCACCGCCAAAATATCACAGTTAATGTTGCCTAAGAAACTAATTGGTATAATTACAAAATAATCGGTAAAATAACTTCTATTAAAGAACAAGAAAATTATACAAAAACTTAATTAAACACAATTAAACTAACAAACAGGAATAATATTAATCCAAGGGGTAAATAGAGAAATATGATAGGAGAAATTGTCAAATCTACTTACCTTAAAGGCAAAATTTGCTCTCATATGAAAGATGGATTAACTGCTTTGTTTAAACGATTTATGCGAGAGCATTGCCACTAATAATAAAAATTAATTTGCCGAATAATTTCAGTTAGCAAACACTTTTTCTATTTAGCATTACTCCCTAAAATTGCTAACATTCCTTTATTATTAGTCTTTTTTATGAATAATCAATCATTTCAAGTATTTATTCATTTACATGTCCCAAAATACCCCCTAAAAATTCTTCTAACCTAATGAAACGAATTTGGAAGAGAGGTTTGAGGTGGAATATATCCTTAATTGAAATTAAATACGTTCTTTTAACTTAATAAAGCTACTTTGATGGATAGTGGATTTCTTACCTAACATTAATTCAAATCTAACGTTCATCCACACGCAGAGAAACTATAGATCAAAATTATAAGTTAAATGCAAGAAAATAATTAAAATAATTTGTTTTTCAATTCTACTTTGGTTTATATTTATCGGAATAAACAATTGTAGTGAAAAAATCCCTTTTAAATCAAAGTTTATGTAAGAGATTTTGAGTGATAAAAATCTTTTTTAAGTAGATTTCCAAATGTTTTTCGTTAGGTAAAAAAAAAGGTTTCTACTCTGAGATTTTAGAAAAAATGATGGGCTATTTACCTGTTTACATATGGGCAGAAGGTAGGATACTAGTCCTGTGTTCAAAGGTCTGAGAAGTTCACAAGTGTGAGTTAAACGCTCCGTCACAATGTCACAAAGCTCTTGAATGAAGAAGCGCACGTTAAAGGGGCCGAAACGCGCAGACACAAGTGTGTTACATAATACCAAACTACATACATAAAATGAAAAAACATTGCGCTTCTAGATAAGCTTATATAATCCTTTAGGTCGATGGTATGTCCATTAGGCTGGGACCATCTTCGGTCTGCTCGGAAGAAGCCTCACATTACTGCAAAGAGAGACCAGCAGAATCAGACTCCATCCTTATGTCAGGGACGTTTCATCCAATGATTCACTAACTATCATGTCAAACTCTTTCATTTTGGCCATATTTCATCTACTGCTGTAATTTCCTGCCGACTGGGGATTAAAAGGTTTTCGATAATTCCCTCACTCACCGATGAAATTATCTGTTGCCCAATCTTCAACGACTTATTTTCCTTAGTCTGGTATTTTGTCCTTACTCACTATACCACCATTTCACTATTTTTTTCTTTTAGCGATTTTTTTATTAGGTACACGCTCACCGTTGTTTCGTTTTTTTCTTTTTTACTTACATCATTAACATTTTAAGGTAAACCAACTGTTTCTTCTGAGGACCATTTCACTACAGTTCTCATCTAATACATCCGTCCTCTCCAAAGAGAATACCACTTCAAGCATTTAATTTGTCCATTGAAATCGAGTTTCGCCCATTTGCATGTAGAAAACATCAACTATTTGTGAATATTCATCATTTATCATCTCACCCAAGCAAGATACACAGATCTATCTTAACAATGTATGTGAGGGAATGCCCTCGAAGGATCACCATAAGAGGAATCCCCCGCGGCAATACCCCTCTATTCTATCAAGTTTACGTGCGTCAGCGTGAGAATTTTAGAAATTTCGAGAAAGAATTGGTCCCTCGCTTAACCACCTCTCACAGCTGTGTCTGCTTTCGGACGCCACACCCCCACACTACTACAATTACGCCGTGCGCAGCCATAACAACCCTACTCCCATATCGCGAGGCAAGTTTCATCGTATGGAAGACGCATTAATATGAAAAGTGTTTGCTTAGACTGGCGCCAAGAAACCCCTAGGGACTGCAAGGACTTGAACCATCTATCGGATCAGCCAACCGGGTATTTAACCCGAAGCTCACCATTTCTCAAGGAGATTGAAAGCCCGAGATCCACTCAGTTCAGAATGCCGTCTGTTTCCCGTGAACCACTGTAACCCATCGTCGTACTTCGTTGAAGATCTCGCCAGCAGATATATCTTCGTTAAGCTTTGGCCACTGTTCAGAGGAAAGCTATAGAGCACCATTCCTCCCGGAGAGTTGTGCGGCCATCTCAGCTTCAACACCAATTCAAGATTCCCGTTTATTCGAGATTGGGACCCCCTGCCGATCTGCAGAATCGGCAATCGTGGAGCGTTGAAGTTTGTTGCTTTTGCTCAAAGCATGCGGAACCCATGCACCGAGTTTTTTAAATTTCCCCATCGAAATAAGGCGATTCACTACAGTTCCCTGACCACATGCCAATTTTACAGCCAATTCTCTAGTTGATTGACGAGGATTTTCATGAAGAAGGTCGTTCAATCAATCTTCATCCAACTTAATGGGGCGACCAGAACGTTCTTCGTCATTAAGATTGAAATGACCGTTTTTGAAACGTTAAAACCACCCTTGAGGTGTCCTTTCTGATAAAGCATTTTCTCCGTACACCGCACAAATATCGCGACGAACTTTGGCTGCGTTTGCATTGTTCCGGTCTCGATTGAAAATGAATAACAACAGGTGTCTAAAATGCGCCTTTCTCTAAACTTAACATTTTATTTTGAGGGTGCAGAACAAAAATTAAATTAAGACAAATTTTAATTAAACCGCAATGACTTATTAATCAACTTCAAGACGTAGCCTAAGCAAAAGCCTAATAGTCTACACTATTAAGAGACGTAGCCTAACCTTTGCAAATTTTGCTCTCATTATTATTATTGTTTCTTAATATGTGCACAAATCACGTCAACAAAACTTAAATCAACACAACATTAAAAAAAAAGCGCAAGAACTTATTCTTCTACCTATATATATATATATATATATATATATATATATATATATATATATATATATATATATATATATATATATATATAGTGAGAGAGAGAGTTACAAGAAATTACAAGGAAAGAAAGTACCCTAGGAGACCTTACGGTCCATTCAAAGAGGGTACCTTTGGACTAGCAATCGAGTAGGCACATGGATGCTCAATTGTTTTGAGCCCCTAAACGGCCACTTTTCAAGACTTTGTCTAGTCTTGACTTGAACTGGTCAAAAGATTCACTGTTGACAATTTTCACTGGAAGTGCGTTCCACCTCCCGCAAATACTGTAGGTGAAAAGATTTCCACACAGATGGCGGTTGTAACGCTTGAGTTCAAGTTTGAAGCCGTGATTGCGCGTTCTGTTCCCATTCAGTGTGAAAATATCCCGGTAGTCAACATTGTTAAACCCTCACGGTATTTTGAAAACTTCGAGGAGCTGACCACGCAGTCTACGGGTTTCCAGCGAGAACAGATCTAATGCCCTTAGTCTATCCTCATAACTTTTATGTCGGATAGAGGAAATCAGTTTGGTTGCTCTAGCTTATATACGTTCCAACCTTGCGATGTCCTTTCGAAACGAAGGACTCCAAAATTGTACGGCATACTCCAGGTGGGGCCGAACGAGGGATTTGTACAGACAAAGTACTATTTCCTTGTTACGGTATCCAAACTGGCGCTTTGTGTAGCCTAACATCCTTTGGGCTTTCTTATCTGCCTCGATGCACTGTTTCGAGAACTTGAGGTCGCTAGTGATAGTTACACCCAAGTCCTTCTCAGTGTCACTCAATTCAAGGGCAGTTCCCTTAAGGAAGTACTGAGATTTGGGGTTTCGGTGGCCGATATGCATTACTTTGCATTTGTTCACGTTGAAAGGCATTTGCCACGTGTCCGACCACTCCCCAATCCTTCGAAGGTCCTCTTGGCGGCTGGCAGTGTTCCCCTCCTTTGCCACAATGATATCAAGATTAGTGTCGTCGGCAAATTTGGAGATTTTGGCAACCATGTCTCTGTCCATGTCGTTGACATAGATAATAAACAGTAGTGGACCCACGACGGAACCTTGAGGGACACCGCTAGATACGGGCGCCCATTCAGAGGCCTCACCATTCACCACTACGCGTTGCCGTCTGTCACTTAGCCAGCTCTCTATCCAACCTGCTACCTTGCCGCCTATGTCCTGCGCACGCACTTTCCGGATAAGGCGGCGGTGTGGTACCTTGTCAAAGGCCTTTTGGAAGTCAAGGCACACAATATCCACCGCCTTGTCTCGATCATGCTCACTGAACACGAAGTGGAAGAATTCCACAAGGTTCGTCAGGCATGACCGTTGCCTTCGAAAGCCGTGGGGGGAACTCTTTAGTAGCAGGTTTGACTCTAAATAAGACGTTATCTTGCCCACTATCATGCTTTCCATGAGTTTACCGACTATCGAAGTTAGACTGATGGGTCCGTAGTTTGACGGATGGCTGGTGTCTCCTTTCTTGAAGATCGGAGTCACTTCCGCCTCACGCCAGTCTCTAGGAACGCATCCGGTCCGGATTGACATGTTAAAAATAGCACACAGATGTCGTGATACTTCATCGCACACATCCTTCAACACTTTGGGTAGAAACCCGTCCGGTTCGGGGGACTTATTCGTCTTTAGGTCAGCGATCTTTTTCTTTATTTCACCTTTGGTAAAGTCCATTACCACCAGCTCTTCTCCGAGTATGAATCCGTGGGCTGTGGGATGGGACCACACTCTTTAGTAAACACTGAAGAGAAGTAGTCACTGAGCAGGTTAGCATTTTCTGCATCTGAGTGTGTTAATGCACCCTCCTCGTCCACTAAGTGCCCAATCCTACGATGGATTGGTTTACGGCTATTTACATAGCAGAAGAACTCCTTGAGATTCTCCTTGCAGAGTCTCACCACTCGGAGTTCCTCAGACCGCTTAGCCGCCCTTATGCTGGACTTCACTTTTCTGGCTAGCCTGCGGTACTCGTCAAAGGCACCCGAGATCTTCGATCGCCGGTACGCATTTCTCTCCTCCCTAAGCAGTTGGCCGATTTCTCGATTAAACCACTTTGGTTGAACAGAAGACCGACGAGGGCATTTCAGAGGGATGCAACTTGATTGAAGACTCATGAACTTATTTTTGAAATTTTTCCACGAATCCTCAACATCTTCGCATACCGCTAGCTTTACATCAATCAGCCCAGCACGAAGGCTCGCAAAGTCTGCTCTTCTCAATTCAAGTTTCCTTGATTGACTGGCAACAGACCTCACCTTTGGGATCTTGACGGTGAATCTAATTAGCTGGTGATCACTGACACCGAGCTCTTCGCCTACAGAGACATCCTCAACGATATCATCCTCAGAGGTGAAGACCAAGTCGAGGATATTGTCTCCTCTCGTCGGTTCTCTGACCCATTGATTAAGGAACTCGTTGTTGGTGAACTCCAAGAGTAGCGCGCTCTCGCCACAGGCTGCTTTGGTTTCCCAGTCAACTTGTCTGTTGAAGTCGCCCATAACGATGCACACTTTGCCTTGAACAAGCTCACCCAGCAGCTGGTACAGTTCTTTGTCCTTCTCAACGGGTTGGGAAGGGGGTCTGTAAAGCAGCAGAGTCCTGTATCTGACAGGATCTATCTCTAGGTCAACGCCTAGAAGCTTGTGATCGGATATAATATTCGAGTTTGTAGATTTGATTGTATCCTTGACATACAACATTACCCTGCCACCCTCTCTGTCTGGCCTATCTTTGTGGAAGAGTTGGTAGCCAGGAACCGTGAATTTGCCTTCAAAGTCTCGGTTTGAGGTTTTTAACCACGATTCTGTTATGGCTACCATTTCAGGTTCTTCCGTCGCTACGAGGCCACGGAGCTCAGGAAACTTGTTCCTGATGGACCTCGCATTGAGCAGAAGAACTTTCAGGGAGTCCCCTAATGTAGGACCCACTATACTCTTCTGTTTCCCGGCTTCTTGGTTGTCGCGGTGGCACCATTTTTGACAACCTCCGAGAAGGTTGTTTGGGGAGTGACTCGGGCGTACTGGCGTACGTCCGCCTTCCCAATGGACCGGACACTCCTTTGGGTACGCTCCACGACATCCTGGATGAGGTTGGCTAGGAACGCCTTGCCCTTAAAGGAGAGGTGCACCCCATCCCTTTGGTAGAGGTCTTTTCTACCATAGAATACGGCGTACGGGTCGACAAAAAAGACACCCTCCGCCGTACAGAGGTCTGCAAGGCGCCGGTTTAGCGACATGTTCCTCACGTGGGCAGTCCGGCTTGGACCCCACCTCTGGAGCACGCCACCACGACGCGTCTGCTGGTTTTTAATCCACAGTCATCGACAGCGTCCATAACCGTCTTCATAATCTTGCCTGTAGGGCCTACCCTACCTCCTCTGAGGTAGAGGTCGTTGCCACTTACCATAAGGGCAACGACTGAAGTCTCAGAAATCTGAGACTTCTCGGCCTCAGCTTTTATCTGCTTATTCCCACAGCCTGGGAAGAAGCTCACCTTAACGCTTGTGCGGAGGCGGGCCGCTAGCAGGGGCTGCAGGCCCCGTGCCTGGGAATCACCCACAAGGCGACCCTGGCACATTTGCCTGCTGAGCTCGGATTCTTTATTTTCGGAGGCAAGCACTCCGATTCCTCTCTCTTCTCCGTCATGGTCTTTTCAGTCTTTTTTTTCCTTCTTCTTCTCCTCTATCATCTTTTCCCCCTTGTGAGCCTTTTCAATTACTTCTACCTTTTTTTCTTCTATTTCTCTCTCCTTCTCTTTCTTCTTTCCCTTATAGTATGAAGGAACTTTATATATAATAGTTTGTTTGTTTACTTGTTCGCTGTAGGGAACCAAACGGTTAAAGTTAAAAAATCAATGTCATCAAAGTAACCATTTTTTCTATAGTGCAGTATTACTCGTATATGGTGCGCAATTAATTGAAAATTCGATCGAAAGCATTGTTGCATCTCAATTTTATCACCAGAAATTTTTACACTTCGTATATACTGCCAAAGATATAAAGAATGTGTTAATACATTCACTGTTTAGGCAGTATGCTGGGCCTAACTGATGATCAAGTGAATTAGCTTTTTATATTCCAAATTTAACTGAAACCATATCAAAATTGTGAGATTAAATAAAAACTAATTCATAAATATTTCTAATTTTTTTATTTGTCCGACGTTTCGAAAAAAAAAATAACGCACTCTGATGTGTAATTTCAGCTTTAACCCTCTGTCATCTAGCGCTGCCCTTTTAATCCATGGAATTCCTAGGGCTCGCGTTGGGTTTTAAGCTAAAACTTCTCTATTTGCCGAGATGAACGATTAGATACATCTCACGGAACTCGTTTTTTTTTAGAATTTGCATTTGAGACCACTTTGACTCGAAGAAAAAAACGATTGTTTATAAAGGGTCCATTTTACTTTGATCCACCAATGTTTATCTAAATAATTCATTCGATTCAACTTCTGACGGCCGATAGATTATCTTTCTATGCCCAAAATACATATTATATGCTTTGAATATGAAGGTGATATTTATATTGTCAGTGGAAATGTTAAGTGAAATCGTATCTAATCAACAACATAGTAAAAATCAATGAGTAGAAGAGGTGTTTGCGAAAGTTGTTAAGAGAGACTCAAAGATAAAACATGCAATAACGGATCGACAGAAATTCGTGAAAAGGTGAATATTACATTTAAAAACAAGTATAAATCAACTGTTTAATGAAAAATATCTAATAATGTGTGTGAGACTTTACTTGAAGCATTATATATGGAAGATGAACCCCTGAAATAACGAGATACATATATGTAGAGTATGGTTGTCATGACTACCGAACCCATGATTGAATTAATATCATATAGTCAGGATTCTTACCAAGGGAATGCGGTGGGGCAAGAATGGCTCCTAATTCTACTACCTTGACTTTCTAATCCTAAAACATTAATGCCTACCAAATTCAGTACCTATAATAATTTTTTACTTTAAAATAAAGCCACATATGTAGAAGATTGGATGTTGATACATGTGTTAACCTTTTTTCTTTTAGGGGGAATATGTGAACATTAGGCAAATAAAAATAAAGAGACATTTTCTTAGGATTGAAATAAAACCATACCTTGTGTAAAATATGATGGGTAAAAACAAAACGTTAAAGAGCTATCTTTATTTTTGGTCATAAATAAAGATCTGTTTAGTGGGTAAAAAAAAGAAGATCATTTTTCATTAAAACGACCAAGATATCAATACAAAAATAGTAAATGGAAGTGACGAAAAATGTAATAGGGCATAAATACAAATATTTGCCACTTGAAGAGGATGGGTTGCGATAATCCATCTGAAAGTAATTACATCCCTAATGATACACAAGAGACGAATTCTGTCCCACATACATTTTAATTGTTAGAAGCGGGGATTTCATAACGAGAAAAACGCGCCTAGGATCTAATATCATCATGGGAAAATAAGCATTACTCTCATTAAAATGTCAAAACAGAATATTTAGGGAGATTAGATCTTATCCTCAGTACTGAAACCACCTCCTCTTTACACTGCTCCCCTCTCACGATGTCTCTCCTACACATGCTCTTCAACACTAGGGAAGTTTTCTTTTGCTACTTCAACACCGAGGTGCCACTGGCGATATTAATAACTAAGGTAGTCAGCAAGAAGGCGCGAGGAACTGCTAAAGATGTTCACAATTGTACTAAGCGTCGAAAATATTTGTTTAGCGAAAGTTATTTAGCTTTAGCCAGGGTTGGACCAGGAACTACGATTGGAGGCTTTAACTTACGCCTTTCAGGGCTACTTTAGTTAGCAACTCTTCCATATATATGTAGATTGTACGAGACTGAACGATCGAACTTCCTGCAGAGGTAGTTATTAGTCACAGAGTTGATCACCTCAAGTATATAATTGACCGCATGATATTTATTCCCCTCTAAATTGCACATAAATAGGGTATTATTATTATTTAAATATAGCTTTACTCTCGAAATTCCTGTTTGTCTCCCTTTCGACAATCAGTCATCTTTTTCGTGTCATCAGAAGTGGATGTGTAGAGCCTTCACCTGTACTAATCTTTATCTCAATCTGTTTCTTAGGGCTTTCCCTAAATAGTACCGCTTTCGTGTGGATAGTTATGTCTTTTGAAGTTTTCGTATTCCTTGTGACTCTCGTCCCAGCTTAATCCACAATATTAGCACTCAGATAACAGAGACCTTGCCTCTGCCATCTTTTTATCCATGATCATTGTTCATTACTCCTATCTATTATATCGAAATCGTTTTCCTCTCCTTTCCGATTCCATTTTTATGCTTTCCAATGGGAAAACAGGTTTCGATGTTGTAGATTAGTTTCTTTTTAAATCTTAAAGTTGAATACCGTTATTGATTAATCCTTTTGGAAAAACGAACTAACTTTTTTTCTGTAATATAATTAAAATCTTTCTTCACATTACTCCACCATATTTGGGACTATCTTCTATCTAATCTCGTTTGGCTTGCAGGCCCACTTTCACAATTTCTTCAGAACTCTGTTAAAGTTGGCCGTAAAGGGAGTTATAATGGTTGACCTCATACTGAAATTTCTTTACACTACGAAATAATAATAATGATACCAATAATTAGTGAAACAAATTATTTTAAGTGCCCCTCAAGTTCAAATAAGTTTCCGTATAGGCACATCTGCGCGCGCAGGCGAAGGCTTACGAAATATTTTCGTCAAGCAATTTGCGGGAATTTCACCTTCCACTAACCAACAAAATCCATTCGATAGAGATAGCATGGAACTTCGGGTGAAGTCATTACATGGTCCCAAGAAATTGTGAACTAATAATAACATAATATAATTTTCAAATAAATTGCTTGGAAATTTTATTGTTTATGATAACTTTTGACAAAAATATCAATCGAAGAAAAAGGACAGGAACTTGTGATGATAAGGACTTTGAAAGGGTCTAACTCTCCATAAGCTTTCCATTTTCTTCAAGATGAACTTTTCTATCGGGGTATAAAAGCACGAATGTTAAAAAAAGTAAATGATTAAATAAACGCCAAAAGCAAAGTGAATGAAGAAAGAGAAATAAATACCTACAACAACAAAACACACAAAACAGCCTTCAAATCTATCAGGTGCAACAAGGCCATATTGACAAGGTCATTTTGGTAAACCTAGATGAAACCAGGAATTCAAGTTCGATAATAAATATCGTGGAATATAATTAAAGAAGGTTAATAGTGAGCGATAGGAGTCACATTTTAGTGCGAAAACCTAAGACTCCAAACTATTATCGAACAATTGCCATTTTACTATCTCCTCTTAGAACATCAGTTCCTACATACTTGCTTCAAATTATAAATAACTTCCACACAAAAAGCCACACTCCTCCCTTGCCGCTTTCCTTTGACCATCTTAAGAAGAGAGTAAACAGTGGCTTCAAGTATAATATTTCTACAAGGATTTTTTGCCTATCCAAGGCCAATGGCCACTTCGAGGCCAAACATTGATTGTCCAATGGACCTATTCGGAAATTGAAATAAAGGAGGCAATAATGTCTACATCGGTTAGTGCCCAAGTTCTATATCGGTTTGTGCCCAAGTTCTACATCGGTTAGTCCCCAAGTTCTACATCGGTTTATTCTCAAGTTCAACATCGGTTAGTCCCCAAGTTCTACATCGATTATTGCCCAAGTTCTACATCGGTTAATAGCCAAGTTCTATATCGGTTTGTGCCCAAGTTCTACATCGGTTAGTGCCCAAGTTCTACATCGGTTAGTGCCCAAGTTCTACATCGGTTAGTGCCCAAGTTCTACATAGGTTAGTACCAAAGTTATACATCGGTTAGTACCAAAGTTCTACATGTTTCTTGTAAATTTTAGTGTATATACGAGTATATGATAAGGTAGTCACTTGAAACTTGCCCTTGTTGATATCATTGTTTAATCAAACGCGATATTTAAAACTTTTGTTGGAAATCGGTTTGACATTAGTCAATTTTTAAGCTTAAGAAAATATCTGAATTTCTAAAAGATTGATGATTTTTTATGCAATAATATAAACTTAGTGTCAATCGCTAAAATAGATAGTATAAAATATGAATTTAGAATTTATTTCACACGAAACGTTCAGTTATGACCAGCAAACTCTCAAGTATTTAATTTTGGCGCTAAATAGACATTAAAACTCATGCTCGTGAGGATCATGGTGCTTAAAAATAGTGATAATAGCTACTTCATAACCATCATCACCATCATCCAGTCTGCCATGAAGTTTGATTGCCACTCAACAACGCCACTAAATTACCCTTCACTGCCTGTCTCCTTTACTTTGTGTATTTGGTCCTTCAGGACGAAGGGGAAGATTTCGGGGAGCATCTAGTTCACTCAGGGTTCATCAACAATCACGCCCTTTCAAAAACTCCCTCCATTTACATCTGTCATGCAAGGTATTATTCACTTCACTCCTTTCGAAAAATGCTTAATCTCATCCCTTCGCTTGTATAAAATATCTATCTTTTCAAGGACTCGATTAAATCTCAATTAAATTTCCATATCCACAAAAGTTCAATACAGCACGAATTTTAGCTCTGTACATTTTCTCGGGGAAAGTTAAAGAAGTCGCCCAATTCATTCGACCTCGGGCGCACTAAGGAACATTCTTGATCCACACCAAGCAAATGGCCGTATTTAATAGACCAATCTAACAGATCTGCTTGTTGTGAAAGAAGAGCGCCTACAGGGTGCCCCGATGTGAAAGAAATGGGTCGAGAGATTGCCTTTATATCCGACTATCCTATGTGCGTCAGAACAAGTTATTTAAAGGATTGGAAGGGGGAATTGTTCGGGGACGTATAAAACATTGTGTGACCTGAGGTGGATTACAATGTAAAAATTGCGGAATTTTTAGTCGCGTGAACGCGATTCTATAAGTTAGTTTGTCGGTCTTTCGGTGCGTCGGTAGGACGGTAACCATTTTACTTTTCAATGAGTTTTTGAAAGTTTTGAAGGTCTTAGGTAAGAAGATATGTTTGTTAATTGATAATACGTTCGTTAATTATTATTTTGGTACACATGAAGATCGGCGGCGCGCCCGAAAAAGTGTATTTTTTTGGCGTGTATGTATCGTTCACCCGCGCGTTTGGTTAAATAAAAACGTTAAAAAAACGTTAGAACATTATTCTATAAACAAGTTTGAGTATATACTTTGGGCTGTGCCCACGCAGATCCCCCCAATTAATTGAAACTCAGGATCATCGTAGGGAGTTCCCCCCCCCTGCAGTGTTTAAACCCCCCACGAGCAGTCCCCTTGAATTTACTCCAAACAGGTGAAACATTGGAACCCGGACGAAATAGTTTACGTCCTATCGTTTGCGCCACCGATCGTAATTACCATTATTTTTTCA
The DNA here is from genome assembly GCA_963969495.1 of Ceratothoa steindachneri. NCBI lineage: Eukaryota > Metazoa > Arthropoda > Malacostraca > Isopoda > Cymothoidae > Ceratothoa > Ceratothoa steindachneri. The sequence continues at coordinate 36,391,580 of OZ018335.1, forward strand.
AAATTATTGAAATTATTGAGAACACGCGACTTAGATATGTTGACCATGTTAAGGAACTCAATTTATTATTTAGAGAAAATATTTTTAGGGAGGTACAATAAAACATTGTGAACTCTTTCGTAAATTACAAGGTAAATTATGCGAAATTTTTATGAAACATTTAAGTGATTTTTTTTTATCTCTCAATTGAACTAAGCTATAAGTTTCTGATGGGAAACGTCATCGCTATATTTATATATATATATATATATATATATATATATATATATATATATATATATATATATGAAGGGTTTTATCTTATCCTCAGCAAAAAGGGTGCGTGTACTTTTGAGTACCTTTAAACTATCTAGATTTATTCTGGAGGCTTCAAATACATTCCTACTGACCCTAACTTTTATGATAGATTAGGTTTGTTTAATCAATATTTTTTGTTATTAAATTGTATACACATTTCCACATTACTTTATCTATTCATTCCCCCTCCTTCTTTCCCACGCCTGGATAGACCAAACTACCATCGAAAGTTGTTAAAAATATTTAAAGAAAAAGCGATCTATGTATATATTTCCCCAAGAAATTTAGTTCTCTCAAGGCCATGGTTTGAAATTCCCATTTGACCTAGATCTTCACTTTACTTCATTGCATATTTTTTGGCATTAAACTCGTTTTTACCGAAATATTTTATCCAAATTTTCATGTACATATTTACACATGGGCAGAGGAGATTAAGTATGATCCTATATAAATCTTGTAATTATTTTTTTTTAAACTGTTAGCGAATTACAAATATACAATTATATATTATATGTATATTTTATCTCTCAGGATTATACACATTGTGTATGCTTCACTTGTGACCACAAAAATATCCAAGTTCACGTAAAGAAACATACTTTGAAATAATGCACAGTAACTAAATCAAGTGGAAATATAACCGGTGATCTTTGTGAAGGTGTCACAAATATATGATGAGACGCTAGAAACAGGAAATACAATGGCCCCATTCAAACTGAGCGAGGTCTTCTTGGTTTTCCTGTAATTTTCAAGAGTGTCCTTCAACGCGAACAGGTCTCTTCCAATATTTGGATAGTCTACAATCAACGCTGATGTATCACATCATTTTTAACCTAGCTAATCAATGCCATAGTATAGGGATAAAAGTGGTATAATAAAATAAATAATAATTCTCAAGAATATAACGACCGCTAGGATCACCATTCGGCTTGTCTTGATGCTGAGCTCGCAGGCACGTATACCGATAACCCTCAATCTACGTTTCAACGTCTTTTTTGTTATTGGTGAGTCTCCCGGTGTTTACCCATGAGAATTTACACCTTTGTGCTTATAATATTGACTAGATCTATAATAATCTCCTATTAATGTATTGATGCATTATGAAGGTAAAAGTATACATATGTACCTGCTCTCCTCCCGTGGTGCAAGCTTAAGTCTAAAGGTTCTTTATTTGTTCTCCGTCAGGACTGAATTAGATTAATGGACTCCACCTACTCGGTGACTACATTCATTTTTCTGTCCTGATTCACATTTTGTGACTATGACGCCGTTGTACATATCCAGCTGGAGGTGCCTTGATCGAGAAGCCCTCCCGCATCCCTGTCCTCGTTCCAGAAATGAAGCCCACACCTGAATGCCAGCCGTGTGAGATGAACCGACGTGGAAACTGCTACGATCCCTATCCACTGAAACCTCACCTAGTATAATAGAACATCAGGGTCCGCAGTTCATTTTTCTCTCCTATCAACCTTTTTGCTGTATATGACCATGTAATCAGAAGCCTTCTGATTGCAGGGTCATATTGAACAAAAGGGTGGTAGGAGAGAGAAATTAGTTACCATTGAATAGAAATAAAAGAGGAATATTAAAATAAATAATACTAACAAGACTAAAAATAATTATGGGTAGAACCTATCAAGGCATCTTTTAAATGTTTATAGAAATCATATCAATATGAAAATAAATAGAACAATTTAAAAAATGCTGGGTAGAGGTGGGAGTCAAAGTGAAGGACAAGTCAAAAGAAGAGAGGATATAGGTAAAGAAGTTTCTATGCTATATATATATATATATATATATATATATATTCTCTTAGGAGAAATATGTCCTGTAGAGCTTTGATGACATTTCTTGGCAAGGAATTCCAAGTCAGTGTTATTTAATAATAAAAGAAATTTTGTGCTATCGCAGTGTTTATTCTTTTGTTTACGAGCTTTATAACGTTATTTCTAATAGCAGTTAGGTTATCTAGCTGAAATATTAAATGATAATTTATATTAGTACATCCGTTTATTATTATAAATTATTCAATAAGCTGGCTACGCAGATGCCGAAATTTTATTAAAGTAATTTCTATGTTCAATGAAAAATGCCTTCCTATATTACAATGTCCTTTTGCATGTAAAGAGAACAGAATTTCAACGCATTTCTAAATGAGGTCTTGAATCCTACTCGCCTTTTAAGGCATTCGAGATTAAGATACTTGGATCCTTTACTGTCTATAGTGTTTCAAATTTGACCACCCATATAGTGATCTCTTTGTGAATTAACAGGAGCTTTTTGCAATTTTCAATACCGATATCCATCTCAATATTATCTATAATATATATATATATATATATATATATATATATATATATATATATATATATATATATATATATATATATATATATATATATATATATATATATATATATATATATATATATATATATATATATATATATATATATATATATATATATATATATATATATATATATATATATATATATATATATATATATATATATATATATATATATATATATATATATATATATATATATATATATATATATATATATATAATGTCTGGGAACTGAAATGAATATCAATTCGGATTTCGATTCGAGTTCTCTATATATTTTTTTCGATTCAAATTTTTCTGCTTTTCGATTTTTTCATATGGATTTGGATTCGAATTAGAATTCGATTCGAGTTCGAGTTCAGCCTGCATTTCAAATGCTTAAATCTATTACTTCAGACTTATATATGCTTTTTTCTCGTAAAATATAATTTATAACAAAGTAACATAAAACTTTTTTCCCTGTTATTACATATTTTCCTTGAGTTAAGGTAAATTCGTTATTTACTGTGTTTATTTCTTATTTACTATACTCGTAGCTATCCATATGTACCAGATTCCAAAATTCACTCTGTATTTTCCATTGAAATTAATGGGTAAAATATTCGCAAAGTCCCAATGCACGGGAACCGTATGTAAGGATGAAAAAAACGCAGTCAAATGAAAGTTTTTAATGGGATGCTACATACTACATTTTTTCTCTATTGAAATATTCGGCAAAACAAATACAGAACCCACGAAGCATTTTTAAATATTGTAAATTTAAACGTGCAAAAAACTGATAAATTATATATGACAAATTTTCATTATTATATTGAAATATTATGCAATAAACATACAGAATACAAATAATATCTTATAAGAATAATTTAAGCTCCTTTAAAAACAAACTTAACAGCCATATGGTGAATATATTTGACATCATTTTAAATTCAAAATCTCTTAGGGATTTAAAAACTCAGGACAGAATTAAGGTTTTGATTTGTGTTATCTGTGATTACAAAACAAGATTACAACTAGGAATAGGAAGAAAGATTAAAATATACATTTACGAGGGGTGTTCAATAAGTTTTGCGAATCGGTAGGGCACTCAAAGAGAGGGGGATGGCTGTTTGTAGGGATGTTAGGACGAGTTATGACAAGTCAGGACCTTCAGCCGCACGCTCCTGCCTCGTCTATTTAAGCAGCAGTAGCTGATCGCAGATCGTCAGTCACAAATATTTCAACAATGGAGAAGGTTGAGCACCGCGCAGTGATCAAATTTTGACCAAGGAAGGCAAGAATGCAAAAGAGATCCATGAACGCATGGTTGCAGTGTACACCGACACCGCCCCTTTCCAATGCAACTATTGCTCGCTGGAATAGGGAATTCCGCCATGGTCGTGACTCTCTTGAAGATGACCCTTACCCAGGACGCCCGCCAGACGTGACCAACGAGGACAATGTGGCCCGGATGGAGAGGATGATCCTCGAAAATCAACGGGTGAAGGTCGAAGAAATCGAGCGAGAACTTGAAATATCACATGGAAGTGTTATCAACATCTTCCACGACAATTTGGCCATGACCAAGGTCTCTGTCGGCTGAGTCCCTAGAAACCTCACGAAACCTCACGCCCCATGATCGACCTTAACGTCGTCAAAGTTCGGAGATGCTGCTGCTCCTGTACAACCAAGACCCGGCGGGATTAGAGTCACGCATAGTGACAGGTGATGAAACGTGGGTCCATAACTGGGATCCCGAGACCAAGCTCGAAAGCATGGCCTGGAAGCACAGGGGCTCTCCAACCCCTATCAAGTTCCGAACCCAACCCTCAGCAGAGAAGATCATGGCCACCATCTTCTGGGATTCTGACGAAGTGTTGATGGTGGAATATGCGCCTCGTGGAAGGTCCATGACAGGCTAATATTATGCCGAGGAACTGGCTGGGTTGAAGAAGTGCATCCGTCAGAAGCGGCGCGGAAAGTTAACACGCGGTTTCCTGCTCCTCCACGAAAATACCCCTGTCCACAAGGCCAGAGTTGCCCAAGCTACCCTGAGCGAGTGCGGATGCGAGGAGCTCAACCATCCCCCCGACATTCCAGATCTGGCCTCTAGTGACTACTTTTTATTCCGCAAGCTCAAGGCTGCACTGAGTGGACGCCGGTTTGAGGACGATGAAGATTTCCATCTCGCCGTCCAGGAGTGGATTGAACAGCAGTCAGAAGATTTCTGGTTGTTGGGAATTCGAAGCCTCAGGGACAAGTGGCGCAAGTGCATTGGAGTTGAGGGTAGTTATATTGAAAAATAATAAAACGCTTTTCCTCATATCTCGTTTCCTTATATCCGAATTGCAAAACTTATTTACCGCTCCTCGTACCTACTATTCACATGTTAAACCACGTTATTTCTTCGAGTTCGAATGATTGTATGAACACAAAAGAGATATTAGAGTGGGCAGCGAAAGAAGTGGAATATTTTGCCATGTTAGAGACAAGAATCATACGATCGATTTCAATGGAAGTAAAATGGTATTTAAATCGGCTAACTATGTTAAGAGAAGAATCGTAGAATCGAGCTTGATATCGTCAGTTCCTAATTTAAATCTATCTGAGGGTCAATTTTCTTTTAATCCTGTAATAAAAAAGCAAATAAATAAAATAGTAAAATGTCAGCCCTTCAATATGTTTAGGCCTAACCCCCCCCCCCCAGATTAGCCACAAGTAGGGGATTGGGATAAAAGAGGGAATATTTCACGACCTGTTATGCTTGTATGCATTTTTTTTCTTATATTTTCTATCCAGTCTCAGTTGAAAAAGGGTGTGAGATACACCGAAACTGTTCTGAATTAAATTGTCTTCGGAGAATGTGGTTTAATTCCTCATATATATATATATATATATATATATATATATATATATATATATATATATATTGATGGGAGTCTATGGCAACAAATGGAGAGGAAAAATAAGAGAAACCAAGAGAGGTACGAAGTTCTTTACTACTGACGTTTCGCTCTGCAGGAGCTTCCTCAGATTGACAAGAAACAATGAGATTTGTTGTAAGTGTATGCGTGTGTTAAGGGACAAAAATGATGTGTGGGTAGATAGTTGAAAATAGATAAATGGTGAAACGAGAAAGAAGTCTGGTAGGGTGCAAAGAGATGCTAGGCACCTGGTGGTCAGGCCTATCGCTTGCATTTGTTTCCGTGTTTTGTAATTTTGATTGTTGTTTGAATAGTTTAAAGTTTATGTCATTAAAGCCATTTGTTTTCAATTTCTTAATAGACTTGTATGTTAAAGAATGTGGATTTGCTGTTGTTTTGCTATTGATAATTTATATTTTAGTACTTTTATTTTTTTGTATTTTATTTTTTCGTACTGAATAATTTTTCTTTATGTTTTTTTGTTTCTTTCTTCTAGTCAGTTTGATTTAAATGAGTCTTGTTCCGTAGCTTTTCTTTCAGTTACTATTTCGTTCCATTTCTGTATCAATGGTCCTATTTGGGTTTTTGGTTTCACTTTGGTGTTAAGGTTTTTTTATGGTTTTGCTCTTTTAGCTTGATATTAATTTACTACTTTTTCACGCATAGAGAGGCACTTCATCTCCGCTGGATATCTGGCTGGCAGAGCTTGGAAACCTGGCACGACTTATAGCTCTTCTGTTCTGGTCAATAATTTGAACGATTCCTTCATTCAATTCTTTATTAACCAGTTTTTGCATTTTCCTCGTCCGTTTTTCTTTGACGACTTTAATGGATCTTAGCCCCGCTTCTCGGTGCAGTTCTTCTCAGTCTTTTATCTTGCCTGCCTGTACCCGTAATTAGATTCACGTATTTGTTCTGCATGACTTGTGCTTTCCTCTTTGGTGTCTTCGAGTTACAAGAGAGGGCGGAAGCGGCGTACAGCAATGCGGATCTTAGAACTGCGTTGTAAAAGTTTTTCTTGTTGCTTTCTCGAAGTGTCCTGAACCTGTACAGAGTCCTGACTGCAGCTGAGGCTTTGGAGATTCTATGATTGACGTGGTTAGTGTACCCGGTTGAAGTAAGTTTCAATGCAAGTACATTACACTACGTGGTGTAGGGATAGCGTCTATCCCCCACCCTGACATCAGCGAGAAGTCTCCTGCTGATTGGGACTACTTTGAATTTATCTTGGTTCGTCTGTATCTTCCATCGTGCCTTATAGGTGTTTAACCTTTCGATTTCTTTTGCGGTCATGCGAACTTGTATAGGCGCGTTCCTCTCAGTACATGGTATTACTTGACTGAAATCATCGGCGTATTGAATATTAGGGTAGAGGGGTTCACAGTGGCTAGAGCATCTGCGGTGTAAATCGAGTATAGAGTGGAGGACAAACCCCTCCATCCGCTGCGGGAGGTCCGCTATGAGAGGAAATCTCGGTCAGCCCGTGCACCTTAAACTGACGTATGCTGCTCTCTCCATACATAGTCACAGAGAGTTCTTTCTAAGTTTTCACTTAGACCCTGCCGAAGGATCTTGTACTTCATACACCGATGCTAATCCTTATCGAACGCCTTTGGCACATCACGACAAACAATATCAACATAACTTCTTCCCTTTTCGCTTGGGCGAGTTCTTCCGTGATGAAATTTATCGCCATCTCCGTACTTTGCTTTTTTTCTGAATCCAAACTGGTAGGCGTTGTGTAGGTAGTTCTCCTCCATGTGTAAAAACAGTCTTTGGTTGAGGATCTTTTCGAAGAGCTTCCCGCCAAACTCTAAAAGTGAAATTGGCAGGTAGCTCTCTCTCAACGTAGGGTCCTTCCCATGCTTTGGCAAGAAAATCATTTTCGCCGTTTTATAAACATCTGAGAAGTATCCCGTATTTAGACACACATTCAAAATTCTTTTCATTCCTTCAAAGATGTCGGCTGCTGCCTTTTCAAAGTGTAACTTTGTGAGACCCGCGGTAAATTTAATGGTATCATGAAGAAAGAGACGACGCCCCTTTTCCATTCTTAGAATTCAAACTGCACAGGACTGACGAAGGACGAAGGCTTGAAATTCTCCATCTACAGGAAGCGACTAACAAAGATGACTATCTTTCGGCCCAGCCCACGACTATCGGACACAAATGGGTATCGTCATCAGGTTCTCTCTGCCCGCACAGAGGATCTTCAACCAAGAATTCATTTCACAGAAGTACATCCAATACTCCTTTCAGAAGTAGGTATACTCGCTAGCTTTCATCAGAAAAGCAAGGACAAAGGCCATCAACATCGATCAGCGTGCAACATCAGCAGGGGAAGTGAGGCCTAGTAAAAAGTTCATCTCAACCCCTACTAGCTATTCTCAATCCCAGTATGGAGAAAGCTGGATCCATCCGCCAAAGTCGCCCTTCGAGCAGGTGTCAAAGTGGGAGACATCTGCCGCTCCAAACTCTGGACGGAGAACAACAGGAACTCCTTAGTATGCAGGTTACCCTGCAGCGACTGCCCACCTGCCTACTTTGGTGAGACACACAGGGGCGTTGACACCAGGGTAAGGGAGCACAAGCAGGATATTCGGGCAAAGTGGTTCAGCAACGCTCTTACCGAACACCTGCGAAATGCTGACCACCGCATCAGCTGCAGGGAAACGAGAGCAGTCACGTATGCATCCAAAAAAAGGAGAAGGAAGGTAATGGAAGCGACAGTCATAGCTACATATGAATGCCTGAACGCCAAACCACGGCTTTTTTAACATAAGTCGGAACGTGGCTGAGCAAGTGGGGTTTCCCTTTTCTTTGCCTCATTTACCGTGATAAAGATGCAGCGGAACAACTTTGCGGCGCAGGACTGCCTCATACACTGGCCGGGGCTCATCTGGAAACTGACTAATCAGCGACGAGCTCAGATGATGTTCAGAGTAATAATAAGTCACATGCATATATAAGCCGTCGATCCCATTCATTTCTTGTTATGACTTACTCACTCTTTACGCTTGCTCTCTCGCTGCAAACTGGTAAAGGCTGTCTCAGGTAAAGGAGGAAAAGTTTTGGGAGGATCTAAAAACACATTTCTCAAGAAAAATTCTAAGAAGAAATATATGCTCTCCTGGGGCTGATTGGAGATTCCTTCTTTTCCTCTTGAGCAAAGTGGCCCACCCGAAGGGGTTGCTCTTCCTTATTCTAAATTCTTGGCTCTTTATTTATACTTTTTACCTCAAACCTACCTCGCAATAGTACTACATAACTTGGTCACCGGCAAGGTCTGAGTTGAAGTTAGTAGTAAGGTATAGTGAACTCCTGCAGGAGACCCCCTTAGGAGGCCAGAAAAGGGGGACTGATTATTGGTCACGAGCCAGAACCCAACTGTAGATCGCTGTTAGGGCTAGGCCCAGATAGGTAGAGTTGACCAAGGACAGTGCGAAAGTTGGAGGGTAGGCAAGATAGAACTAGAACTAGAACAGATAGAGAGGCTCCTCCCACTAGTCAAGACTGAATGAGGTCTCCACAGCTAAAGATCGACAGAAGAACCCCTATCTTCGGAAAGGGCACGACCCCCAAGGAAGATGCACCCACCAGACTTCAAAAGGCTTCCCCTTAAACTCATACCCAACGAAAGGAAAAGATCACCACAAGACGCATATTGACTGATCTGGAAATACCACTAATCAAATGTATTGAGACACCATCTGGATTCAGAGTTATTTTCTAGAAAATAAAGACGTAATGCTAGGAGCATTACGCTAAGGAAGAAGGATTAGGAAGCAAGACTACCCTCATAAATCATAGTTAACAGAAGTGTCATCTGCCGAAAAATCGAGTCCTGTGTAGGAGAGCACTCATGCCAAGAAATAAAAGAAGAACAACAGGAGAGGCAGAAATGGCTCAAGATAGCAGAGACGGTCAAATTTAAAAAACACACTCACGTTTGAAAGGTCATTTGTGAATTTACCGAAATGGCTTCAAGGATCATCAAACAAGAACTTCTCGCTTTTAATAAGAGTAGCCCATCCACCCACATACAAAGACACGTCTTCACAAGCATAGAGATATGCTTCAGACGTTATGCGTTAGAGGAACATACGACTCAAAATTGCCCCCCAAATGACCTAATCATCTGTTCTAAATGTAGAACTGAAGGCCACTCTTGGTATTACTGCAACAACATAGATAAAAGATGCATTAACTGTCATGGGAGACACAGAACTATGGCCATGATCTGTCCCAGAAGAAGAGAAATTATAAAGAGAAAAGAAACAGTGTCAAACAGAAATAATGCTAACGTAAATAGAAACTCGTACGCATCAATGGCAAAAAAGTAACCAACAAAGACTGGCAACACAGATAAATTTGGATGCTACTCTCAACATAAAAATACTTACTTGTATATTACATGCCTACGTGATGAACATAGTTAAGCCTGGAAGTTAAGTAACAACAGTCAACAGCATATTACAAGAAAACGGACTCGAACCGATGAAATTCCCCAAAGAAGTTGACTCATCGGCCATTTTCAAAATCCAAGTCCAAGAAAAGACAAAACATGAGTTAATCGAAGAGTCGAAAGGAAATCAACAGGCAGCAGAAACAGAAGAGGACACAAACAGCGATGACTCAGAGATTGAAAATACCTCCGACGACACAGAGCAAGAGTGCACACGGGTTACTCACAAGAAATCCCAAAGATATAACAGATCTAAATCTGCAAGTAAAAGGTGTTCATCACCCAGGGATGAATTACCAGAAGGACCCTCGAACGCAGTATAGGTGGAACCCAGGAGAAACTAAAGAAGAACCAGAAAAAGAAGAATAAACACCGATAACTTAACAGATAGGACACACAAAACGGAAAACTAATAAAGGAACGGAAATGGACAATTGGATTATGGATATTAAGAAATCAAAAAAACTACAAATTAACACATGCTGATGGAAAGACAAGAAAATTATGTACGGAAACTTATTTAGAAAGATTGACCCAGATGTTATACTAATATCAGAACATGGAAGAAACACAGAAAACGAGAAACTAAAGATATGAAACTACAATGTTATTAACACAAATCCTTCAGGAGAAACACACGACGGAGGGGGAAGAATTTTCAATCAAGGATTGCAGTACAAAACAGTACAAGGATTGGAGGATGCATATTTAGCTATAGAAATTAAAATGGAATTAAGCAACATCATTGTCGCGACTGGATACCAGCCACCCAGGTGGCCCCAATTACCGAAACAAAACTTTACTAAACTGTTCAACTATAGGATACCAGTCATTTTGATAGGTGATTTAAACGCTCATTGCGGGGCTTCTATGTATAGAAATACAGAGTCGGAAGACAACTTGACACGCTTATATTGCAAAGACTGGGATCCAATTTCCCTACATACTTAGGAAGAGAACACGCAACAAAGCCGGACATCTGCCAAGCTAACTTCAATCTGCCCTTTAACTATTTTATGGAACCAGTAGATGTTGCTTGCAGTCACTACACTGCGACTCTAATGCACATAAACAAGAATCCTATACAAATCTCTTCAAAGAAATGTAAGGCCGTCCACATTAACTCGTTCCAAACCATTAAACAATTCAGGTGAACCCCAGGAATGATGGTTTTTAGCGAGGAGATCGGCCGGGCGGCAGAAAATATAAGTAGATTCGAAACATCAATGGAAGCATACAACGCACTTAGGAGACATAAAAAAGAACTAATAGCACCAATTTATGAAAATACAAAGAGAAATGAGATCAGCACATAGAGAATATAGAGGTGGATCATCACCAAGAGAATTTTGGAAACACCAACAGATTAAAGACACGGACAGCAAGGGATAAAATCAAAATTAACGATGCATTGAACAACATTTTAGAAGATAAGGAAAAAATAGAGGCATTATTTAGAGATCACTGGAGAAGTATGCAAAATTAGCGAAGAAGAGAACGAGGAATATGACATTGAATTCGAACATCAGATCGTGGACGAACTCAATAGGGAGATCGAAAAGACAGCACATGCCCCTTCCACTTTGTCAAGGGGAGGAGGAACAACAACGACGGAATATATATATATATATATATATATATATATATATATATATATATATATATATATATATATATATATTTATATATATATATATATATATATATATATATATATATATATATATATATATATTCGATAAAGAACTTCCGACAGAGAGCCCCAGGCAGATCGGAGATCGGGACTCACCAGATTAAATTACCTTGAAGCACCCCCGGACATACTGGAGGGAGGGAGAAACGTCTTCAATGCGTGCTTGAACACGCGATACTTTCCTGATGACCTGAAAGTGGCGAGGATGATATTCATACCCAAGGCGAGAAAACCCCCAGATCAAGTGAGTAACTACCGCTCCGTCTCGCTACTAGATTTCATCGGTAAGGTATTGGGAAAAATAATTCATAGCAGACTGTCTAAATTCCTCAATGATAATGGCCGAAGAAATACCTGCCAATTTGGCTTCAGGAAAACAGAATCAAGGAGCTGGCCCTTGGAGTAATCCTTGAAAAGATAGCGAAAGCAAAGAAAGAGAAAATGAGTGTAGACATCGTATGCCGGGACGTGTCCAAGGCATTTAACTAAGTATGGCAGAGGGGTATGCAACTCAAGATACTCAGATTAGGAATGAACAATAGGATCAAAATGATTTTATGTGATTATGTAATGGAGAGAGGTGCTTATGTGGAAATAGGAAGACATCAGGGAGAAATATTCGAGCTCACTGCGGGATTGTCCCAAGGCGGATGTCTGAGTCCGTCTCTCTATTCAATCTCCCCACAAATATACTAGCACGAAGAAATAAGGGCTGCTTGAACATCCAATTTACCGACCACGTCTCCCAGATCATAGTTTACCCCTACAGGAACGGACAAATGCAAGCTAGGATGACTGCAAAAGAGATAAGAAACATTAATAGATAAGACGAAAAATGGAAAATTAAAACCAACAGGGATAAATTTAAAATGGTACCCGTGTAGAGGAGAGGCATCTCAGATGTATATGAAGGACTGTGCTACAAATACGATAAATAATGCAAGCTGCTTGGACTAACCATTACGAAATCAGGTTTTTAAAAGCACGTGACTGAGAGGGTAAATCAAGGGAAAAGCGGTGTGGCATTATTGTACAAGTTAGTTAACCTTAACATGAAAAGCAAGGGGAAAATTAATCAAGCTATAGTACAGTTTGCGATTGTTTATCTAACCATAGCGATGTACACGATCTCGAGAAGTAACCTATTAAGTCTCCAAAAAGTTCAAAACAAAGCTATATATCTAATAACAAACACCAGAAGATGGGAAAGAAGAAGACTACTAGACCTGCAGAGGGAGGCAATGATAAAGCCACTTAACAAAATAATTGCAAAAAGAGCAAGGAGAGTCTTAGAAAAGACAAAGAATGAAGTAGGAGTTTAATTAACCAACCAAATTGCCCAAAGAAAAGGATGGAGATCACACAGATTATTTTCAAGTTTCCCAAGGATAGTAGAAGGAGGAGAAGAGAACGAAGAAGAAATCTACACCTAGAGAAAGAGAATAATACTCGACTAAGACTAAGAGTAATTGAATAACCAAAGCATCACCAGAGAATAGCATATAGTCAATTATAACTAGGATAGGAATACGAAAGAATAGATAGAGAGATAGAAACCTGCAGTAGTTTCTAGTAGGAATAATTACTAACAACGATTTGAACACCTCATAAATACAAATGCTACCTAGACATTAAAAATAGATACATATACAAAACAACAAAAAACAACAATACGGGACACGCACGCAAATAAAAATTTTATAACCTTATTACGGTAGCTATAACTACCTATAATGGACAGAGATAAGCCTGACTTCCAGGCAACTAGAATATCTTTGCAAACCTCTTACTTCCTTCAGCCTTCAATATCTATTTTTTTTACTATCACATTCGCACACAAGACTCACAGGAGATAGGTGGAGCAGGGGTAACGATAAACTGCAAAGTTATAGTTAGAGACAAACGACACATCGTGGTTCGGATTCCACGTTAACTGTAGGTTCCATGACTAACTAAGTCCACTTTTTTCTGCTACTATTTTTTTCGTTGTCCTATCCTAAAACTTTCTTCTTCCTCTCCATCTCAATCCTATCCGCCATACTCACAGTGCTTGATTGCTACTTTGGCTTTAGACAGTGTGACTATGTGGGTCTACAAAGGAGTACCGGGCCTTCCCCCTTACTCCTTAGCCGCTCCATGAGGGCCAAGGGGGGCGGTGGGAGGGTCAGAAGAACTGTTCTTTGTCTTTCACTTCTCTTTTCATTTCATTTAATTTTCTTGTCATGATTATTATCGTTTGAGACTAACTTTTCATCATGTCTAGTGGTGGCAAAAGAGGAAAGCTTAAGGGAATGTTTTAAGACGCCCTCACCGACCAATTAGTTGCAATAATACCACCTCTCAGTAGAAGACTCTTCAAGGATGAATAGCCCCACACCTAAAGGAAGAAGAGTGGCAACGTCCTCCGACGGGGGCCATGGGGCCTCCCAATTTGGATATAAAACGGATCTCTTCCGCACCATCAGAGGGGCAAAGAAACTAGATTGGCAAATGATGATGAAAACAATCTTCAGCAAAATAAATATCGAACTAATAAGATTGATCGAAATGCCAAACGGATGGGCAGCGATAAGCTGGACATCAAAGGATGTAGGGGACATCGTGTCTGATAAAGCCAAGGAGCTCCTTCGTAAGATTGAGCTTGAATCATCCATCCCACACGAACTCATGGTCAGACGGACAATCATACTCAGCAGGCTTGACCCATTCTTCATGGATAACACCATTGAGGAAATTAAGGATGAACTCTGCAGAAGGCAAAAATGGGCAAAAATCGAGAAAGTAGAAAAATTCGGTAAAAATATTGTTAAAGTCGTCTTCGCGAATATTGAGACGGCGCAGAGGGTTATGAAGGATGGAATCCTGGATTTCTACCTTTGAATAGCCCCTGATCATATTGAAGCAGAAGAGTACATTCAATTGGAAAACTGCTTCAACTGCCTAGCCTTCGAGAAACCCGCCACGAAGCACTGCCCGATAAAGGAAGCCACATGTGCGGTCTGCTCAAAAACAGGACACGGATGGAAAGAATGCGTTCCAAAACAACCTCAATATGCAAACTGCGGAGGGGAACATAGGGTCTTGTCCATGAAGTGCCCCAAACGCAAGGAAGAATTAAGAACGAAACGTGAGAAAATTAAAAAAGAAAAAGAGGCAAAATCAAGAACATACGTGGAAGCGTCGGCAACGAACATAAATCCAAACACAGAAAAAATGACTCCTAAGCTGGTGATCCCGAGTGAGTGCAAGGAGATAAAGACCATGGTGGGACTTTTCTCACTTGGCGAACCTTGCCAACTCCGGCTCGTTTTTTAACCAGCTAAATACACTTCTACAAAAAAATGGCATCAATAAGAAGCTATGGTTCCCGCCGACCCCCGCATCACAAAAAACCTTGAACATTCAATTCCTCGACGAAACACAGAAGACAAGTAGTGAAAATGAAAAGGAAGTACAACTAGCCTGCGCACAGCAAACAAATAGTTCAGAAGACGAGAGTACCACAGAAGAAGAAGGAGAGGCAGAAAGCGAAAATACCAAAAAGAACCCAAAGAAGAAACGGCAAAGGAAGAAGGAAAATAAAACAACAGTACAACAAGAAGAACGAACAGAGGACACGGAAGAGAACGAAGAAGAAGAAATCTTGAAATATCCCGGAGTACCCCTCACGGAGAAAGGGGATATTCTACTAAGAGGATGTTTCTTTGACAGTAGAGAAGTGGACCTCAAGGTCTTCGGTGCTACAGTCTCAGACCCGAGAAAGGAAACCAAGAAAAGCTACTCGCCAGAATCAAACGAGGAGACTACAAATGGACCTTCGAGGGACCCCGGTCTCCGAAGGAAATAGGAGGACTGTTGATGGAACCTGCGATGTACATACCGGACTCGTGCGTACATACCGTTAACATGTCCACATACAAGAAAATTAAAAGTAGAATGAAAACGTCAGAATTCGATTAGTGCGCCAATGACTAACAGTGAATAAAATATTGGAAATGTGTAAAAATAACGGAAAGTGAACCACAATAAATGTGAAGTGATAGTGGAGTGTTCAAAATAAATTAATAACGTTAAAAGTAGTTATAATAATGATTGTGTAGGTAACGAGAGTAAAGGAATGAATAAGTAAACTAAAAGAGTTCAAATTAAATTAATAACGAAAGGTGCAAAATAATAACAACAGATGTGGAGGAACTAAAAGATGATCATATAACGAAGTCGACAATAAAAGCAGCTGTAATAATTAAATAATGTAAGTGGAATAAGTGATAATGAATAAGTAAGGTAGACAAGAATAATAACATTAGTGAACGAACTAACAAATTACCAAATAACGAAAATTACGATAAGAGTAGATGAAATAATTAAATAATGTGAGTGAAATAAGCGATAAAGAATAAATAAGGTAGATAACCATAAATAGCAGATACCAAGTATAAAATATGAAACAAAGGTTTGTAAATAATAACAGAAAAGTGAGTAAAATAATGACCACAAATGTAAATAACTGACCCTAAATAATGATTCTAAGTTTGTATTACTAAAAGTAAAACCCAAATTATGTAAGCTATATATATATATATATATATATATATATATATATATATATGTAATAACTAATGTAGAATTTTTAAAAGCATGATCTCCTGATAATTCCGGGAGGACCCCCTTTTTTATTTTTTATTAGTGATCTTACTCTTCTCTCCGCTGTATTTCTTGTCATTGTTTCTTGTCAATCTGAGGAAGAAGCTCCTGCGAAGCAAGACGTCAGTAGTAAAGAACCTCGTACCTCTCTTAGTTTCTGTTATTCTTCCTCTCCATATATATATATATATATATATATATATATATATATATATATATATATATATATATATATATCATGGCTAAATAATTCATTGTCACGATCATACACACAAACTTTAAAACAAGGGATTTTTCCAGGCACATCTCCCTCCGGTCAAACATCTTCCTAAATCACAAGAGCCTCGGTCATACGGCATTGTCATTTAAAAATTTTCTTCTATTTATAACGCCAACTCACTGGACATAAAATTCTCATAAAAGAGTATTCCCGAAATACCTATGTAATTAGGAATCCTTTTCCGAGAGGTTATCTTTCTTCCCATATAAATTCTTTGATAACGATAACATCTAATTTCTGCTCTCTCTTTCTCTCTCTCTCTTTCTCTTTCTCTCTCTCTCCCTCTCTCTCTCTATAACTTTAACATTTCTGTTGCTTTTAAATATGAGACGACCATTAAGAAATTATTAGTACGTAATAATTGTAATAGTTTGCTGGGCAGGGGTTATTCAGTTCAGTGTTCAGATTGCCTAAGTAAATATTATAGGCAAACAGGTAAACAACTTTCTGTTCGCATAAATCAACAGAAATATAATGTCCGAAGAGGAGAAAATAACAGTGCTTTCTTTGTCCACATGTCAGATAAGGACCATCTAATTAACTGGAACTCAGCAAAGTTTATTTATCGTTCCAATGACTCTATAAAAAGGAATATCATTGAATGTGCTTTTATAAGCCAATGTGATAATTTTAAACTTTCCCTGGCTTATATAAAATAGATGCTATAATTAAAACAACTAATCCCTTAAGAAATTAGTTCTGACTTTTGTCTTTAGTTTTATATACAATCTTTAGTTATGTGACCCATTTTGTTTTTTTGTTTGTTTTTTAATTATGTCACTGCTCTGTTATGTACATTGTATTTTCCCCCACTCTTTCGCACCTCGTTTCTCATAATCTCCCTCGTTAGGCTATCTCCATTTCTTTTAATCTGTTACCCTTTCGTCTTCTCAGTTCGACCTTACAACCTGCTTCTTGTCATTCTTAATGTAAATCTTTACTTTCCACTTTCCCCCTTCCGTCTTCCTCATTGGTAATTTCTTGTAGTTATCCTTGATAAGGAACTTAATAAAGTTCGAAAGTACTCTGAAACACCATTTTATTTTTTCCTGCGGGACACTGCATTCATTTGCTACCCTCACGTGATACTTTCTGAGTTTTTCATATATATATATATATATATATATGTATATATATATATATATATATGTATTTAAAGGCCCAAGGAAATGAAAATTGGTAACACAACCCGAAAAAATACTTAGGAGAATATCACATGAACCAATAAAAGCTTAAGAAGGAAAGTTGGAGATGTAGAGAACGGAAAGATAGGACAAACTATTTTAATCGTTATATGAAAATAAATAAAGAAGTTGGATTTGAACCTGGGCCATCAAGCGCTCATCGCTTATATGACCAAGACGCTGATGGCCAGAGCGTTGGTGGGCATCCAAATTTCCTCAGTGCTTCTCAGGGCAGGGGTCTGTTAACCGAATCAAAAGCTTTGGCAAGATCCACGAAAAACAGATAAATGTCTTGATGCTGCTCTATGCATTTTTCTTTGAGCTGCCTTGCCACAAACACCATATCAGTGGTGCTGAGTGCTTCCATGGATCCACATTGGGATTCAGGTAGAGCCAGCTCAGCAATGTTGTTGAGGATTTGAGAGAGCAAGATTTTAATGAGCCATCACGCAGGGTTCTGTTCTCAGAGCCCTGCGTGATGGCTCAATGCTACGACTTTCTATGCCAGGATAAAATTAGGGCCTTTCCTAGTAGATAAGGGGGTTAAACAGGGATGTGTAATTGCTCCCATTATTTTTTATATATTCCTTGCAGCTCTTTCCACTATTGCTAAACAACAAGTTAACCCTGCCGATGGTGTCCGGCTATATTATCGCCAAGATGGCAATCTGTTTAACTTGCGGCGCCTTCAAGCCAAAACTCGAGTAACAGAAGAGGCAATCCATGAACTGCAGTATGCCGATGACACTGCCTCAGTAGGCTCCACTCAAAATGGTCATCAGCGCACCATCAACGTTGTTGCTGATGCCTATACCCGCTCAGGACTCGCTATGAATATCATCAAAACTAAAGTGCTCATTATGTGTGAACATTTACGTGAGCCAGTTGAATTCACCATCAACCAACAAACACTGAAGAATGTATAAAAGTTCACTTACTTCTGCTCTGTACTTACCAACTCCTGTGACCTAACCAGTGAGGTTCAACGCCGTATTGGGCTAGCCTCTACTGCCTTTGGAAGGTTGTCCCGCAGGGTTTTCCTTAATACCTCACCACCACCACCACCAAGGTGTTTGTGTATAGGGAAAATCTGTCTCTCCATCCCTTTGTACGGCAGTGAATCATGGGTTCCATACGGAGCCACTTAAAACAGTTGGAGGCCTTTCACACCAACTGCCTAGAGCGAATTTTAGGACTCAAGTGGTGGCATAAGGTACCCTATGTCGAAATTCGTTGACGAGCACATATTGGCCCTCTTGATCCATCCTCACCCAATATCAACTGCGTTGAATGGGGCATACCATTCACATGCCTGAAAACAGGCTCCCCGTAAGGTCCTGTATGGATCGCTTACTCTGGGCAAGTGACATAATGGAGGGCCTTGTAAACGATTTAAATACCATATCAAAACCTCGCTGAAGAAATGCGACATTGACCTCCACCAACATGGAAACAATTAATGCTGACTGCCCCAAGTGGCGTCAGAAGTGTCGCACAGTCACAAAACTACTCACAACCCGCTACAACACCCTAGCGGAACAAAGAAGACAGCAAAGAGATGCACCACCACGTACAGACGGCACCTCGCCTTTTAATACATCTGGTCGCGTGTGCAAATCCGGGATTAGACTCATCAGCTACCAACGACCTCACCAGATGCAGTGAACCTGTTCTACCTAAATTCTTCTCCTTCAGCATGGTGGAAGGTCATCGTTGTCTGTGACGGACTACATAATGCAATAAATATTAAGGTGCGGGATTTACATTTTTAATCTAAAGTATCTTTAGACAGTAAAATTTCATTGTAGAACTCTATTACAGTTTGATAACAGCCTTTAAATCACGTTCATATGTTTACGTTCCGAATTGCAATTAGAAGTTACTAGAGAGCTAAAAAATTAGAATATAGTGAGAAATTTGATTTATCTTGGTAATTTAATTAAAAAAGTAAACTTTCATATATTCTAAAATGCGAAATTAATTACTTTCTTTGGAGTTTCTTTCAAGATTTGTTGAATTTTGTGAGTCAAAGTGTAAATTCATAAAAAATAACACCCGTTTAAAAATATGACTAGAAACTGTGAAGCAATCGAGAACTTGTATAGAAGTGGTTAGACGGCGGGAAATATTTTCGAAAACTTGAACCCCACTGGGGGTTTTAAAGCTTTCAAACGATTTAGAGAGACAGGTCTTGGTCAACCCTCGTCAAGAACACGATAAACTAGATTAGGCGAAATTTAAGGAGGAGTGCCAGGCAACTTGCTTTGAAGATCAAAATAAGCCATGTGGCCATGCAAAAATTGCTGAAGGATGATCTGAAACTTAGTTTATTCAAGATAGCTAATGGGTATCTTGTTTTCGACACAACCAAAAACAAGGGATTCAAAAGAGTAAATCTTTTCCTCCTATTCTGTGAAGGGATAAATTGTTCACTACCAAAGGCCATCCACAACACAAAGTGATCGTGCTTGAGTCCAAAATAAAATGAGATTATGGCTGAATAGTGGATATCTTTTAGGAGACAGAAGCCAGCCTCGGTGATGGTGTGTCTATGTGAGGGTGTACCATTAATGAGCAAAAATATCTATTATCTTCATTAATGGGGGCTTAAAGATAAATAAACATGTTTATTTGGACATATTGAAGGAGAAAATCACCCACTGGATGGATGCCACGAACAGAAATATTGATGTAACGCTTATATAAGATGAAACAACCTAATACACAGCAAAAAGTATAGGGCAAGACTGGTGTCAGGTAAATTTTAGAGGGGTGATCGAAGGAACTTTGGACTCTTAATTCGCCAAAATTAAACCCCGTGGACCTTGGATTGTGTTCTATGCATGAACAGAAGACCTATACCAAATATCATGAAAGTGTCGCAGTTCTGAACAGCAAGTTGTGAAAATGTTGGGAAGAGATATCGGCGCTACTTACGATCAGGTGACACCTAGTCGATTTTGTATAATGGACGCAAAAGCCGGTCACATTAAATATTATTCAAATCATTTTGTAGCATAACGATTTTTCTTTCTTTATATTCTAATTATAGTGTAATATTTCATTGTGTTCTGAAAATAAATAAATATCATTCTACACTTTGTGTTTCCATCCTGCATATGCATTACACATATAGTGAAGTATTTCAAGCCTTTTAAATGTTTTATTGTTGATGATTATGTCTGAGAGCTCATGAAATTTAGAAATCCAGTGTTTCAAATTATTTGAACATTTCATTTTGATTTTGAATAAATTACTATTCATCATCATAAATAACACATTTCTCGGTTTATTTCAGTACAAGCAACCACAATCATGAAGAAGACAGATTGATAAATTAATAGTTGTCAAATAAACAACCATTGAAACCCTCTACAATGAAGTGAAACCATAGAAGGCCCATTGCTCTAAAGAATCGTTGTTCATAGTTTTCTGTACTCGAGTATATTAAGCGAAAGTTTACTATAATGAGAAAGTGTGGTAGGATAAGGTGCAAGAGCAACAATGGATGCCAAGCAAAGTTGATTCAATAAGTTAAGAGAGTTTCACAAGGAATCGAGTGAAGCTGCTGTCAGTGCATGAAGAGCCATCAGTACTTATACCTGCCGCATTCCTAATGTCAAGTCACTACTGAAGCGGAGACAGCGCTAGAAGCGTCTTACCTAGGCTAAAGAGAAAAAGAACTGGACAATTAAGTCCTCTTTTCAGAAGAGAGTAAATTATGAATGTCACTTGGAAACAAAGGTAGTAGAGTCTGGAGAAAGGGTGGAGAGACAGAGAATCCAAAGTGTTTGAATTCCTTTGTGAAGTGTTCGCCTCTTCTGGGATTTGGGGTGCCTTGTTAGGGCGGGTCATACTTTGGGGCAACCATATATTTTCATTAAATTCTTTAATAAGGGGTGCTTAGATGATAGATTTTCCGGTGTAGATTTTGAAAAAGAACTTTATTTTGTAATACAAATGCTCCTACCTACATCAATTCCCATTTAAATAAAAGTAAATTTTCCCTTTCGTAATGATCTTATGTAACCTATTTTTATTTAATCCAAGTACACACAAGCACAAATTCACTTGAAATTTACATTTTAATTAAATGAGAAAAGTGTATTTAAAGCTCCACATATAGCTGCATGGGTCATTTTGGATTATATTCAAAAGTTAAATCTTGCTTTGACTCATTCCTGGACATCAGACTTCTAATTGTCTCTTGTGATCTGATTCCTCCATCCCTCTTTTCGTGTGGAAAATACTTGGAAGAAGCCTCAGTCACCATTCTTACAACCGCCTCAATGATCTGTGTGACAAGGCCAGTCAGATACTTTCATAGGAATGTCAATGAAGTTTTTCAATTCAGAAGTACTTAAAAAGCAAGTGAGAGGTGGCTCAGAGACATTCTCTGACTAATTGATCAGATCTCCAATCCTGGTTGCATCACAATTTATGTCTGGCGTTCTTCTAAGCATTACAAACGAGTCTCCTAGTTGAGTATCTGGGTCGCCTTCTCCCCTGATGGTCTGGATTCTTTTCACCCCTTCAGTTCTCTCCGCCTGATCTTTGGAGGATAGAAGGGTTTAGAAGATGGCTTCACTGTATGCATACCAAGTTTATCTCTTAACAGTTGTCGAAACAATATCCAACACCTCGTTCCTCTGAGACTTAAGGCAATGAAGTTGATAAAGAATATGCCTAGGTCCCTCTGTCCAAGAGTGCTTAATCTTAACGTTAAACTAGCATGGGTGATATACACCAATGATGAACTCAACAATCAGTCATAAATTCTTAAAGGCTTTTACTTTCATCTCATGCTTTGAAATTCACAACCGAAGAATTCTGTTAGCTGTAGTCAACCAGCGACTGTGGTTTACTGGTCCTATTTCCAATAGAAAAAGCCCTGTAGGGAAGCACTCCATCTCTGATTGCCGATAAAATTCTATTGCCGTAGTGTTGATCAGTGGAAAGATCTTGCACCACTTCTTGAGGTATCTTGGTAAGAGGAGGACCTAAAGATGTTTGAGTGAAATTTGGTTTTATATCCAAGTCTGTAACAGAGTCAAGGAGCTTTCCTATTGGTATGGAATATCTGTTTTCAGATAGTGTTTGGCCATCGAGGTTGGTAATTAGATGACGGGGAGGGAGTTCCGTAGTGTGCAGGTTACAGACCAACCAAACAAGCTTTCTGTTCAAATGGAACTCCATTTTTCGCATTACTCCAGCATTTACACCTGTGTTTACATTCGTAGAGTCTCCTCCAATGGCGATTAAGCTTTGATCCAAACCCCTTTCCCTCAGCCCTTCAAACATAGCCTTAGCGATCTTCTCTGCATGTGATTCTTCTTTTATAGCCCTTTCTGGGACAAAGTGGAAGAGGTAATTGCTCCCAGGCTCATTGAGGACAGTGTAATGCTCCTCCTTTGTTTTTGCTGGAAACAATTTTTCACTTCCCTCTGCCTCCTTCATAAAATTTGTCACATCAATTCGTCTATCAAAGAAAACATAAGAAATTTCCCCATCCTTCCTTAAGTTTTCCCAAACTTATATTTTATAACTGTCATTAGCTTTACCTGTGCTCTCGTAACTTTATTCTTATCATTACTTGTATCTTCCTCAGTAATGAATCTTGCTAGATTCAGTAATGAATCTAGCATCTATTAAAGCTGCTGTTACTATAGCTGCAGTTGGTCTCAATCCGACACCATACCTTATACTAGCAAGAACAATTTTTTGGAATTTCATCATAATTCTTTCTATTCCTGGTGAAAAATTACGGCTCTTGGACAGCTGCAAAAAGTTACTTCATCACCAAAACTCTTGTCACCATCAGAATCTTCTGCCTCCAGATCTCCACGTTATGCCAAAAAATGCTCAATTTCTTTTCTTGCTGCTTTTTTGGCTAAAACAGCGTTTCTTCCTTACTTTTTCTCTTTCTTTCTGCTATCCCTCATTTTTCTTTCCTTTCTAAAGCTCTTAATTGTATATTATGCGCTGTAATATTAGAACCTCCAATTTGAAAGGTACCTTTACTTCTAACCTTCTCATTTTGTCCTTTAATAAAAGCCATTTCCCTAGTAGGTATTTTTTCTCTTTACTACAACATCAGTTAAGGTGGGCTTCAGTCTCACAGCCATTACAACCTACTTCCCCACAACTGGAAATTTGACATTTGCATGTCACTATATCAAATAACTTATCTAGCTTTGCAATGAACCTCTCTTTTACTTCAATTTCTCATTTACCAAGGGAAACTTTTACAGCCTCCTTAGAAACCTCCTTAAGCTTTGATAATATTGTGATCTTTTGATTTACAACAGGTGGGTCCACTGATTAATCAAGCCCTAATACATGTCTTATACCAGCTGGTCCACTTCATAATTTCTCTGGTCATCTTCCTTTGCTCCCTCAAGTAGATGCCGTCCCTCAAAATATCTTATTGTTGGTAACTCAGACACCATCAGCTCTTGCCCAGTCCCAACAAAATTAGTCAGATGAGAACTTGATTTGGACCTTGTCTTGATTTTCGCCATTGTCACACTAATCGCAGATATAGATGCAAATGAAAAGAAGGCACTTAGATTAAGAAATAATCTCTACCAAATAATGATATGTTATTCTAAAATGATCAAATAAAATGTAAATGCTCTATAAACAGTTACCAGTTACAATAGTTACCAGAACTGTTAACACTACTGGAATTTTGTCTTCCACTGACTAATGAGTACAGGCTACTTGCAATTTTGCAGTTAGACCAAACTAAATTAAGGGTCTTTTTTAACAGGTTTCCTACTTCTCATGGCTCTCTAATACATTTTTACATTTTTTAGACAAATATCTTTCGGACTACATAAATGTATTGATGATAGAAAACGGCAAATTTGATCTTTAATGGGTAACTAAAATAATATTAAAGTATAGTAAATGACCCAGAACTAACAATATTTCAACTTTAAATTGATATAGGTTAGATCAATCAGAATTTAACTTTTCTGCCAAAAGTATGTACTTTTCATTTGAATATCCCGCATCACCAGTTTTATAAAATTCTAGAGTATGACCCGCCCTAGTGCACTGTCATCTGCTGGTGTTGGTCTATTGTGATTTTTATAGTCAACGCTGCTGTCTATTAGGAGATTTTAGAGCACTTCATGCTTCCCACTGTTGACCAGCTCCATGTAGATGCCGATTCCCTTTTTCCATCGTGAGTTAAGACCTACATACTGTCCAAAAACTGATACTAAATGGTTTGATAAGCATGCTTATAGTGTGTTTGATTGGTAATCCAACTCTCTTGACCATACCCAATAGAGAATCTATGGGATATTTTGAAGAAGATGAAAATCAGCCAACCACAAATTACAACCGATATAAGTACCACTCTCAAAGCAACTTGTGCCTCAATAACACTTCAACAAGTGCCACACGTTAATTACCATCATGTCACGCAGCAGTGCTGCATTTATCCATGATAAAGGAGCCGCAATCAAGTATTGAGTATATAAATCAACATGCAGACACGGCCAAAAGTCTTCGGACACCTTGTAAATGTTTTGAAATTAAGTAAATGCAGGGTCCCGAAGTTTTTATTTGTATATCAATATAACAATAAGATGGAAATAAGGAAGGATAAATAGCAATAAGTTACATATGCCCCAAATAGTCAACAAGAATTAACAAAATACCTAATGTTCAAAATCATGTAACATTAGCAACATATAGATGAAGCTCTGTGAAAATTACAGCAAGAACAAACTGAAACATATAGGTCACTAGCGTGTTAGGAGTTATTTGGCAGTTATGAGAGCATGAATTCATCGAGGAATTC
The DNA here is from genome assembly GCA_963969495.1 of Ceratothoa steindachneri. Classification (NCBI taxonomy): domain Eukaryota; kingdom Metazoa; phylum Arthropoda; class Malacostraca; order Isopoda; family Cymothoidae; genus Ceratothoa; species Ceratothoa steindachneri. Next base: position 36,417,215 of record OZ018335.1, read on the forward strand.
CCTCAACGAGTATGCGGCGCCTGATCGGTGTGGTATCGGTTCACTCCTCGCTGATAACTGCCCCCAGCTGCTAATTCGATGCTGGCTGACGACGTTTTACCGCCAGAGGTTTTTCAGTGGATTTATATCCAGAGACTAAGGTTGCCAGTCTATTACCGTGATATTGTTGTCCCGGAAACACTGTATGGTGGATGCAGACTTGTGACATGGTGCATTGTCGTGCTGGAAACAAATTTTGAAAGTTTTTAGAGAGGTCTCGGGGTAATCTCTCAAGAGAGCTTGGTCCTTCTCTGAATTCTTGATGACATCTCCCATATCATTCCTGAACGGCCAACATACTCTACTATTTGCCCTTTGTACTCTCGATTACACTGCACCCTGCAACAAACTGTTCTGACGAATGCATTAAATTGGCTGCCCTATCTGACGAATGCATTAAATTGGCCGACCTATCTAACGAATGCATTAAATTGGCGTGTGGACTGCGGTTTTCTTACGATCCCGAAGACTAATACGACATAGAGACCTGCCACCAGAGTGCGTAGTAACCGTGGGTCATCCAGAATGAGGTCGATCTTGGATGTTTCCACTCTATCCGATCCTCTTCAACACTTCTTCCACACTGGAATGTGATACACCGTCCCTCCACCGGTGTGTCGACAGCTGAGAGCCTTCTCACACATCGTGGGTATCAGACTTCTTTCTTCCATGGTTGTTAGTTGTTTTCGCCATTATTATATCATTATTAGATCCTGTTGACATGAAATATCACATTATCCAACAAATATAATACGTTATATGAAGACATTATGACTGCAGCATACCTCAAAATGACACCAAGATTTCATACGTTGCAATAGCATAGTCATTTCAGATATTTAAAAAAAAAGTTATAAGGAAACTTGTACTTTTATTTTTCTTTACATTTGTTATGGACGCATGCATGGATATCTACAATAAAATATTCATGTGTATATCCCATGATTAAGAAAGATTCTAGATGTCCGAAAACTTTTGGCCACAACTGTACTTTTCAGAAGTGGGAAATTCCGTACTGGACATCCTCTTTTGATTAATCTTATGAAATATTAAAATAATATGTGATACTGATACTATCAACATTATAACATAAAAAGGCTTGAAATATTTCAGTTTACATGGAAATAATATAGTACATAAAATCAACTTTTTGTAGTTAAATTACGAAAATATGTGAACATTTTCACGATGTTCTATATTTTAAGGCTGCGCTAATATTTATTTAAAGTTGCTTTTTATTGCCTGACACATTTCTAGAAGAGACACAAGACGGCGCCTGAGAGTGTGGCATAATTTAAGCCAGGTGGCTGCCAGATCACGTCTGTTCAAAAATCAGCTTTTCTTTTATTTTCCTAAGGTTTCGGTAGATTTCCTCATGTTTTTGACCGAAAAAGGCCGATACTAACAATTATTTTGACATTGGATGTTGGGTGGCATCAACGGATGCTGTTTTAATTTTTCTGCCTTGTGATCGGCCAAAAGCACCAGATCTTGAATATCTTGAATCACGTTTTACACTATAGCCTTTTATCTAAACAAGTTAGAGCAACAAAAGAGGCAGAAAAATGGTGTTTTTAATTCACTTTCTAACTTATAACATTATGATACTTTTGTAAAAAGAAATGGCACATTTGTACATACATACAAAGATTTCAGAAATAGCGCAAAATTCATTGTCTCACACTCAAGACAGACAAAAAGCCTAATTTTTATAAGTCTAATGACATCTACACACTCAATTGCTGCTGGCTTGTTGTTTGAAGATTACGGAAATACTGGAACGTCTCTCTGCTGGTTGAAAGCTGGGAACTATTGATAAAAGTTGAAGGATATCACACCAGGAAAGTTTTAGTGCGAGATCTGACAGATAGTCCAGTTGACACACGACTTTGGACAGCATCTGGTGGTTCTGAGATATCAAGTATGCACCCACGGAGCTCCCTCAGCTTATTGCCTAATTATATTGGGAAGTTGTAACTTGTAGATGATTTTCTAGATTCTTATTTAATTTGTAAATTTCTACTTTTGCTTGCCTCTAAGTTTGGGATTGGTTAAATTATCTTAGGTTGGTTAATTTAGGTTATGGAGTTTTAAGTTGTTATTTAATACAAAATTAGCGTACTTAACATAATTATTAACTATCCCAAACCTTGAAAATAGATTTAATTTTAAATCAGTATGCTACTCCGCTCGGCAGGAACGTCACTCGTCTCTTGGCTAAGTGGTCTTCCAGACTGGATAATGAAAGCAAGATCAAAATTAGCATGATTTTCGCTGGTGAGCCTGACGACACCAGGGTTAAGCCGCTTGGTTAAATGATTGTATCTTGCAACCACAAACCCCCGTCTCAGGAACATGGCTGGTTTGAGATCTCCCGATACTGCGAGAAATGTAGAGCTACAAGAGAAAAGCCCTATAAATTTGTTCCTAGTATGGGAGTTTAGTGTATAAAAAGTTAATATATGATGCCGAATATTCAGATATTTCCCGTCGAGAAAGGAATTTTCATATTAGGACTTTTATGGCCACAAATAAGCATCTAACTCTTTATCTCTATAACCATATTTTGATTTTAGGTAAGAAGCAGCCAATCTCTGTTACTTGGAAATCATTTCCAAAATAATCACCTATTAATTCCGCTGTACCATTGAGCTAACAGCAATCCATATTTTTCTTACTTACGCCATTAAAGGCCAATTTAATTTCTCACCCACGAACTTAAAGGCGCATTTAGCATCTTATTCACACCATTAAAGGCCAATTTAGCATATTACCCACGCCATGAAGGACAATTTAATATCTTATCACGCCCTTAAAGGCCAGCTTATCATCTTATGAAGCCCATAGTGTTAAATCGGCATCTTATCTGCCCTTAAAGGCCATTTTAGAATCTTACCCACACTCATAAAATAAAATTTAGCATCTTCCCCATGCCCTTAAAGGGCAATTTAGCATTTATACACGTCCTTAAAGGCCAATTTGGAATCTTAACCACGCTTTATAGGCAAAATTGGCATCTTACCCAAGCCAAATTTAGCACTTACCAACTCCCTTAAAGGCAGATCTATTATCTTATCCACGCCCTTAAAGGATAATTTAGTATCTTTCTTAACTGATATTTGAAAATTATTCGAGCATCTTTTCGACCTATCAACCTGCCACCGATTTTTAACGCGGTCACCCTGATCTCTCTGAGGGTCAGAGGGACTCCGAAGATTATTTGATCCCTCGTCCCGAACAAGGCTTTTCTCCCCCACCCACCACACTCCTAGCTCCCGGATTCGAGGTCCAAAGTAATAAGCCTTTGGGATTTTTTGTGGGTGTTTGCAATGACTCATAACTTTTAAGACAAGAAACCTTAGGACCAATTAATTGTGGGAAAAGTAGGGGCGAAATGGAGGGTGAAGGGTGAATTCCAATATATTGGCAAGGGAGAGGATCTGTCCTCCCTAGAATGCTCGCTCCCGGCCCGCTCAAACGCACCGCAAATGAGCTCTCGCATTCGGAAGGATTCGCAGCATTTCTTTCGCATTTTTCCGCTGGTTGTTTTTACCTGCAGTGAAGCGCCAGGTAAGGCGTAATTTTTCTTTTAAAAGGAGTAAAGTTCAATTGTACTCAGTAAGAGCCATGAAATGACCCATATGGCCATGGGATATATGGTTATTCACCTTGGAGATTTCAAACCTCCCATCGGATTTGGCGCTGGGTAGCTCCATCTAGTGGCAAAAGACTAATCTAGCCATTCAAAGGAACTTGTAAGTGATTTGAACCATTGGAAACCATCAATGCAATAACCATTTGTCGCCTTATCACAAAACGCCGCAGGTCATTGGAAGGACTTCCCTCTTTTTGGAAGGAACGGAAGAAAAACAAATATTGGTTATAAAGAAAGGCAACTAACGCTACTACGAGCCAAATCGATTGACACTCTTCCGAACATGACCTCATCATCTTTAACTTTTTCCCAATGAGCGACTTAAAAAGAGAGTATTTTTACCCAGGTTGTCATCAGCCCCTCCGCTTCTTCCTCTTCCGGTGTAGCTGAGTTTGCTGCCAATTATAACCTAGTTCGAACTATGCCTGTCGTATAACAAATCAAAAAGAGGAAAAAAAACGAAATGATAACAGCACAGGACACCCAAGCAGACTCTACCGACGAGGAACTCTTGAAAGCAATTCTGTAAATTTCAGAAAAGCTTGAAAGATAAAAAAAGGTCCAAAATTAATGTACAGGAATTGAACATCGTCAAAAAACGGGTCACACGCATCCCCTGTCTCCAAAATATTTAAGCAAAAGAAAATCGTCGACAGCCTCGAAAAAGGAAAATTTAAATGCAACTACCACGCGGCTGTCGATGAATAAAGCACTTAAACAGGGAATGATACTAATCGTCCCTGAGTCATGTTACAATCTTTCGAAAGACCAGTTCAAGAAGAAACGATCTGGTCGCACTAGATCCACAGGCCGATCAGATAAAATAAAAGCAAGAAAAGAACAAAAATAAACAGAAAAAAAACCAACATGGACGCGTATCAGCGTAGAATAAAAATATTCACGTTCAACGTGAACGGCTGGGAAGAAAAAAGGCTAGCCTATTCAAAAATTATAAAAAAAAGACTCGGATATTATTTTACTAACAGAACATGAAATTAATACCGAAACGGAAACAATAAAAATTCGAAATTACAAAATCATAACCACAAATCACCGCTAGAGCAGATACGACGATGTAATGATCCATGTAAAAACCGGGATCCATTACACCGAAATAAAAAATCTAGAAGAGTCCTATCTTTCTGTAAAAATGAAAAATGAGCTCACGTGGCCTAGTTATAGCCGGGGAATATCAACCTCCAAGACGCCTACACCATCACATTCCCAACTTCATCAAGCTCTTTCACCGACAGGCTTCAACCATATTGGGCAGAGATTTCAAAGCAAGATGCAGGTAAACAGGTTACACTACTCAAAGAAACGGTACAGGAAGAACCCTGCAGTTATTATTGCAAAGAAACATGGTCAACAGGGAAAGACCAGACTTCTCAACCATTTTAAATGACCGAGCATCTACCACCCCAGAAATCGTACTCACAAACCTCAACTTCAACCTCAATCACCATACTGAACCCGGACCTGCAACGCCATTCGACCACTTAAGTATGATCACTACCATATCAACCTCGCCCATCGAGATCAAGATCCCATGAAAAAAGCAACCAGCAATACAGATTGGAACAAATGCAAAGAACTTCTAAATACAAAATAGATCAGACAACTAAACAACCAAGGAACGAATGAAATAGAAGGCCAGCTACAGCTAATAACCAATAAAATTACTGAAGCAGAAAAACAATTTATACACTCCAATAATAGAATATAGGACCCTACGTGAACCGCGATAGAATGAAGAGATTAAATAAAAGATGAAAGAATTCCAGAATTTAACGAAAGAGATCATGAAATTGGGAAATATAATGGAAAGGTATCTAGACTGATAGCAATCAGAAGGAAAATAGGAACACTAATAAAAGAAAATTAAATCTGGTTTTGAATAACATAATATGAAAAAATGGACATCGAAAAGGACACAAGAAAATTCTGGAACCAGTACAGAAAACTACGAGGATTGAAACCCAATGACAAAATATAAATTGAAGTACAAAATAAAGAAGCGAATGGACCGACAAACTTCAAGAACACTTCCCAAAACACTGGGATAAAATATTATCGATTTCTCCTGAGAAAAAACTAGAATACGATAGAGAATACGAAAGAGAGATTATACGCATACTAGAAATACAACACAAAATCATTACATCATACGCACACGGCGAAGAGGAGAGAGGCAACCCTCTAGGGGAAGAAATGCCCTTCAAAATAGAAGAATACTTGGCAACATTCAAGTCGTTTAAGTAGAAGGCATCCAGATTAGCCGCATAGCTAAGGCTCATTTGACTAATGCCCTGAACAACGTGCATGAGTCAATACTGTACTTTTTCAATACCTGCCTGAACATTGGATACTTTTCCAAAACGTTCAAAACTGCAAAGATGATTTTCCTACCGAAGCCGAGCAAACCGAAGCACCAAATCGAAAGCTACCGTACCATCTCGCTATTGGAGTTTCTTGGGAAACTCGTCGAAAATTTCCTAAACGAAAGGTTAAAGAAAAACTCGAAAGCAGAAACCGTTACAACCCTCGAAAACATAGGTTCAGGTTCAGGCGAGGGAGAGAAACCACGCTGGTAATTACATATAACAGAAACGATCGCCACTAAAACAGCACGACGTTGCCAAAGCTTTTGAAAAAGTGTAGATACCAGTGGCATACAGTCAAGTGAAGCAATGCTTTCCCTATTTAAGAAGAAAAGAAAAACAAATTACACCCTAACAATTAATATGACAGCAGAATCAATTTTATTATCATATTTATGCTTGCCTATACTTGTATACGCCATTCGGTACCATTCACGTTCAATCGAATTGGCGTTAGACCCTGATGAGCCCGACTGCAATTGAAGCAATGCATCATTTTCGTCGAGATTTCTACTCTTTTATTTCTCTTAATTTCAATAATAGTTCTGCTTTATGGTGCTTTGGAATGAATAGTTTAGAAGGTTTTTTTTGCTTTTCTTAGCAATAATATGCAGTCATTAGAAGAATGACTGGCAATAGTGATTTCCATAAAAATGTATGGCTATTACTTAAAAACTTCCCTGAATTAGTTTCAAAATTCAAGTCGAGTAATGCCACCCTTCCTTATTTGTATGGACTTGTAAAAACGCACAAACCAAACTTCCCTTTACGCCCTATTATAAACTCTGTTTCTTATGCTCTCTCTAAATGGCTTACTTCTTTTCTTATACCTTTATTTGGGACCATTTTTCATTCACACGTTACCAATAGCTACGACCTTATTTCTAAACTCAATGCCATTCAGTATTCGAATAATTTTACCCTTGTTAGTTTCAACGTCTGCTCATTATTTACCAAGGTTCCAGTTGAAGATCTTTTCAATTTCCTTAATAATAAATTGCAAAATATTGTTCTTTCCGTATCTGCTACTATTTTTATGAAAGTCATTTCACTTTTTACCCCAAATTGTAAGTTTTCGTTTGATGGCAAATATTTTCTTCAAAAGTTTGGATTAGCCATGGGGAATTAATTGCCTTTCGCCTGTTCTCTCTAACTTACGAGTATATAGGGAGTTCTTTGAAACAAGACTCTTCCCTACTATACTTGACTTCCCTATTGTTTGGTGCAGGTATATTGATGATGTCATTTGCCTGTGGCCTAATTCTAAAGAGGTTAATAGCTTTTTTACCAAACTTAATTCACTCGTCCCTTCCTTTAAATTTACCCATGAGGTTGAAAATAGTAGAACCCTTCCCTTTCTCAATCTTCTTATTCATAAAGCATCGACTGGTTTTAAATACTCTATCTATCGCAAACCTACTAATTTAAACTCTTATATTCATTTTTACTATGTGCATAGTCCCATAGTCAAACGTTTCGTTTTTCCTCTATGTTTTACGGGCTTTACGAGTTGTTAGACCTGAATATATGGATTCTGAATTCTCCAATATCTTTGAAATTGAGCATAAACTATGTTACCCTTATCCTTTTCTTCTAAACTGTCTATCCTCTGCAAAAATGTCGTTCTATAATACAGCTCTTGCTATCCCTTTTAATGTTAAAAACATTTTAGTTTTACCCTTCTCTGTTTGTTTCATTGACCTTCCCCGTCTTTTAAAAAACTTTAACATTTCAGTTCGCCTTCAAATACAAGTCAACTATAATAACATTCTAGTTCACAATAATTGTAAAAATATTGAGGGAGTCTATTCGGTCAAAGGTTCTATTTGTCCAAGTAAATATTTTGGACAGACTGGAAAGCAATTATCTATCCGTATTAATCAGCATAAATACAATGTTATGAGAGCTGTAAATAATAGTGCGTTTTTTGTGCATATGTATGTCCGAAAATAACCACTTAATTAATTGGAATTCAGAAAAAAATGTATTTTTCGCTCAATAACTCAATTAAAAAAACTTTGTTGAATGTTCATGTATAAGCAAATTTAATAACTTTAACATTTCTTCTGGCCTTTTTTAAATTGATGTTATTAGGAAAAAACTCATTCTTGAAGAAATTAGCTTTGACTTATGTTCTTAATTTTTTTGGCAATTTTCATTTTTATGGGAACCCGATTTGTCAATTAAATTATTGCATTGATTTTGTATTAACACTATTTTATTACGCTTCCTCTCTCCTTGTTCCTCTCCTCCTTCGTCTCAATTTACCTCTCGTGTCTCTCTTAATCTCCCTCTTCAGAATATTGCTTTATCCGTTAATCGTTTTAACCTTTTTGGCTCTGTTCTTGACTCTTTCTTACCTCTCATTTTAACCTTACTACCTGTTATAGGTAAATCTTAATACGAATTTAATACCAATCTCACTCCTAATTCCTCATAGGTGATTTCTTGTCTTTTACTAGCTTATATATACCCTTATTGCGAACCTCAATAACCTCACCTGCTACTTTGTCAGTTATTCATTTCATTCATATATATATATATATATATATATATATATATATATATATATATAGCAGGAATATGAAGACATATGCGATGGTTACGAACATTTAATTTTCCGGACGTTTCGGTCATTAACGATGACCCTCATCAGCGCATTCTAAATACAAACAATAAGAATAACTAAACACAGCAATAAAAAAACATGAAAGGAGTCGAAAATGATAACCGAAAGCAAGAAGCTAAAATGAAATATATAATCCTAAACCGTTGAAAGCAAATGGGTGAAAATTTATTAATAAGAAATTGATGGTCATCGTTAATACCGAAACGTCCGGAAAATTAAATGTTCGTAACCATCGCATATATCTTCATATTCCTGCTACGAATAAATTTCCCAAGGAACGACTCCATCACCAATATATATATATATATATATATATATATATATATATATATATATATATATATATATATATATATATATATATATATATATATATATATATATATATATATATATATATATATATATATGTATATATATATATATATATATATATATATATATATATATATATATAATGCAAAAAAATCAAACTACTGCAAAAAGTGCGAAAGATAGCACAAAAATCAATAAAAATAAAAGATGGAATTTTACACCCAGAGGAATATATGATAACAAAGGCTCGAATGCTGTAAATACAACATACCACACACTAAAAAGGCAAAAGGATTTAAAAACGAAAGCGTTTGCCAGGCAACTGGCACAAATAATAATATTTAACTTTCTTACCCGTATCTTCCCCATACGAGAGGAGGTCAATAAGTTTTGCAATTCGGATATAAGGAAATGAGATATGAGGAAAAGTGTTTTATTATTTTTCAAAATAACTACCCTCGACTTCAATGCACTTGCGTCACTTGTCCCTGAGGCTTCGAATTCCCGACATCCAGAAATCTCCCGACTGCTGATCAATCCACTCCTGGGCGGCGAGCTGGACATCTTCATCGTCCCCAAACCGGCGTCCACGCGGTGCAGCCTTGAACTGGGGGAATAAAAAGTAGTCGCTATTGGCCAGATCTGGACTGTAGGGGGAATGGTTGAACTGTTCGAATTCGCACTCGCGCAGGGCAGCTTATGCAACTTTGGCCTTGTGGACTTGACGACGTTGAAGTTGATCATAGGGCGTGAGGTTTCTAGGGACCCAACGGGCATAGAGAGGCCTTGGTCATGGCTAAATGGTCGTGGATGATGTTGATAACACTTCCATGTAATATTCCAAGTTCTCGCTCGATTTCTTCGACCTTCACGAGTCGATTTTCAAGGATCATCCTCTCCACACGGGACACATTGTCCTCGTTGGTCACGTCTGACGGGCGTCCTGGACGGGGGTCATCTTCAATGGACTCACGACCATGGCGGAACTCACTCTTCCAGCGAGCAATGATTGCATAGGAATGGGTGGTGTCGGTGTACACTGCAACCATTTGTTCATGGATCTCTTTTGCATTCTTGCCTTCCTTGGTCAAAAATTTGATCACTGCGCGGTGCTCAACCTTTTCCATTGTTGAAAAAATTGTGACTGACGTTCTGCGATCAGCTACTGCTTCTTAAATAGACGAAGCAGGAGCGTGCGGCTGCAGGTCCTGACTTATCATAACTTGTCCTAACACCCCCACAAACAGCCATCCCCCTTCCTCTGTTTTGCCCTACTGATTCGCAAAACTTATTGACTGCCCCTCGTATATCACCAACTTCTCACAACCATCAAATCAACACTACACAATACACATTTTTAGTTTCGTGCGGGTCTGCATCTCACTATGTCGGTCCGTCGGTCAGTTCCCATTTTGCTTTTTTCGTTTGGTAATATCATTGTAACTATTCAGCCGACTCTAACGAATTTCGAAACTCTTATGTTGTTTTACATGCTCTTTCGAATTGTAAAAATTCCATTGGTTCTCTCGAAGTTAGCACATGAATTATTTTTCTTTTGGCAATCACATGATAACTATTCAGCCGATTCTAACGAAATTTGAAATCCATACGTTGATTCACATTTTCTTTTGAATGATATAACTTCCAAGGTTTTCCTAAAATTGATCTTTGAATTATTGAAAGTTTTGGAGGTCGTAAGGACATAAATCAGAATAAGTGAGAGCACGCGACTTTTGGGTCAACAGACCTTGTTATCTATCCTCTCACACATTCAACTCATTTTGCACAGCGCGTCCACCAATTGGTAGCCAGATCTCTCCATGCGCTGACGTTTGTGTCCGCTCATGCCGGGATTCGGGATCGAACAGTGGTGTCTGCATTATTAGAATACAAGACAAAGAATGCCTTACAAATAAACTGCGGCAATACCTTAGTTTAGGGTCGTACGGTAGATAACGCTTTTTTGAGGCTACATTTTTAGACTACAATGTCTGTGTGTTTTGGGGGGGATCATGAATGAGTTTGAAGCAGACAAAACCTAACTAAATGACAAACAATACTTACTGTAAGCGGGTGGGTATAATTATGCTGCGGCCAGCAGAAATTCGTGGAACCGCTTTTTGATACTCGAAATTTTTTTCACGAAAAGAGAGGTTGCGAGATACCCAGAAAAATGTTCTTTCCTACGTCCGAATGTGGGCACACTTCCCCTCGCCTCCCTATCGATGTTCTGGGTGTTTGCGCCTGTTTCGGGATCCACGAATTTCTGCAAGTGGTTAACCGTTAGATTCGTGTAACCTTCGGATGGCAACTGCGAATAGGCAGCCCACCCGTCAGAAACGATCGTACCTCCAGGTTGAACCCACTCTTTTATGCCCGCAATGAGGGTTTAGGCGTTTCTATCGGCTATAGGCACCATAAACACTGTTTTAGATTCTCGTTCAAAACCTCCGAAAACCTACTGTGTTGTTTTAATGTAGTAATTTGTTTCCTCAACGGTGATGAGAGTAGTCAGTGTAGATGTGTTGTTGAGCCGCTCCATTCGTATCAGGGGGGCGGGCCTTAGTTTGTGAGCGTGGGCCCGACACCACTCCTGGAATTCCTGGAAGTGCTCTTGTGTTTGTAGTTTAGGTGGGCTGTGTGCGTGTTCTGAAATGCGACGAGGATGACGTTGGTGTATGTTAGTGTTTGCTTGGAGGTTGATGAATTTGGTTGGATTAGTACCTAGCATCATTTTTACGCGCCTTCAGAAGAAGGAGGGATCAGTGCAACCAGTGTCTTCCACAATGCAGATGACCTCTCGCCACTGTTGTTCCTATCTAGTTGCACGCACTGTAGGATGCGGGCACGTAGGTGAGTGATATTGTTTTGTCGTGGGCCTCTGGTGTAGTCATTGTTGTATACTGTGTGATGAGTCTCTGAGTGTGTATGGAATATATTAAGTGTTTTATACATGTTTAGGTTTTGTGTGGTGTGTGTAGGTCACGTGCTGCGGTTATAGTGTTCAAGATTGAGCACCAGTGGTAGTCTAACAGATCTGGATTGATGTGGTCTAGGTCGAGGTTTTGTGGCGTAATTTTCTGTTTAGCGGGTCATATTTATAGCCACAGCGTTGACAGCAAGAAGCTGTTGTCGTTCGCAGCGAAACAAAAAATACTAACACAAATTAAAAAAAACTAGGAAAGGACAATAAAAGACCTCAAGAAACATCAAGAAAAAATTATAAACGAGCAGAGGCGCAGGTATTTAGCAAATAATACAGAATAAAGGTTACAACCTCCTCCCCCTAAAATAACGAAACAAATACAACGCTGTGATTGGTCCATCTGAAGCTACCGTCTGACGGCATAAGACCTATATTGTAGCCGACAACTAGGAAAATTGGGAAAAATCTTAGATAGCTTTAAACTTTGTGTTAAAAAAAATCGTAAACTAAAACTAGAAAAAAATGGAACAAAATTTTGATAACTTTAAACTTTCTGGTAAAAAAAATTTAAAACTACAATTAGCTTAACTAGAACAAAACTTTCATAACTTTACACTTAGTGATTAAAAAAATAGTTAACTACAAATAGGAAGCTTGAAACAAAACTTTCATAACTTTAAACTTTATAGTAAAAAACAAAGAATCGTATCTATTTGATGATGCTAATATACTGTTTCTTGTAGGTTTGTGTGTCGTTTTCGTGTTTCTTCTCTTCTTTATCCAGTTGTTGTAAGCAGAAGATTAAATAGTCGTTAGTGGACTTATTTTCAATGATCAGGTTTACCTCTTAATCTTGTGTTGGGTTACCAAGTTCGAGTGCTGTCTTCATAGTGTTCTTTACTTCTTCATTCGGTATTTTTTTAGACTTTGTTATGCCTAAAATGGCGCTTTTTCTCCTTTCTACATAAGTTTTGCAGAGCTCGGGAATAATGCATGGCTTCTTGCTATTCTATTGTTGTTGAGCAATTTCTCTTATTTCTTCATTCCTGTTTGAAATATTTTTCTTCCATTTTTTTTGTCTAGTCTTCTTTAAGTTTATTTATATGTTTCAATCCCGCCGTCCTGTGCAGTGCTTCTTGACTTTTCCTTTCTCTTCCGCGTGTGCATGTAATTAGTTATACATTTATTCTGCAATATCTGTAGTATTTTAAGGCACAGAGGAGTGTAGAAGCGAGGCACAAGAGTATGGCTCTTACTAGAGTCGTTTAAATCTTCTTTTTATCACTCTCGTTGAGGTTTCGGAATGTATATAGTTTTGCTTGCCGAAGTGGACTTTCAAATTCTCTCTGAGACATGCTTTTTATAACCATTTTAAGTAATCTTCATCCTGAGTACATTGCACTCTGTGGTATAAAGATAACGTCTATCTCCCTCCTTGTGTTCAGATAGCAGGGTCCTTCCCGTTTGAACCACTTTGACTATGTAGTTGTTTAGTCTTTATATTTATATAAAGGTCATACAAGCTTACATAGGCACGTTACGATAAAGGCGATGTATTACTGGCTGATATCATCCGCGAATGGAATGTTGAGGCAAGTGGGGTTGCCTTGTGCTAGGAGGTATGCGGTGTACACCGAGAACAGGGTTGGACTCAAGCAGCCGTCAAGAGGCAGCCTTGATCGTAGATTGAACATTTGTCCGTCCCCTGGCCCTATACTGACGTACGCCGTCCTTTCCATGACATAGTCACAGAGAGTTTTCTTTGAGTTTTCACGTAGTCCCAGCTGTATGATCGTATACTGCACCTCCTTTTGCCAAACTTTATCAAATACTTTTGATACACCCCGATATACAATGTCCACGTAACTTCCTACCTTTTTTGCTTGGGTAATCTTCTCTGCGATGACATTGATTTATATATCCGTGTCTTTTCTTCCTGAACCCGAATTGATATTGGCTGTATAGAGAGTAATCTTCTAAATGGGTAACTAACCTTCGATTTAATATTTTTCGAAAATTTTCCCCACAAATTCCAGTAGCGATATTTGACGGTAGTTATCCTTTCTTGCTGCTGACTTCACTAGCTTAGCTATTAAGCTCATTTCAGCAGTCTTGAAACCATCAAGGGAAGTTTCCTTTATTAAGACAAGTGTTAAATATCCCTATCGTTTCTTCTATGATGTTCGCCAGAGCCTTTTCGTAGTATATTTTAATTATCCATTATTGCCCTGGCAGTTTCTAGTGGAGTGAATGGAAAGCGCCCACTAGTTCTTCTAATATTATTTCTGCGTCTCTATTACGCTGTCTGTTCCTCACTACGTCCTCCTAGGCGATATTTTAGCGTCCTATGTATGTATGTATTTAGCTAGTCTATTATTTCGTGTTCAAACTATATATCATCGTCCTCAATTTTATCATTCATTATATTGAATATATTTTTTCCAATATTCACGGAATTTCTCTTCTATGTCTTATTTCTTTATTTTTATGACTCTATTTTCTACATAGACTTTTATTTAATTCGTGTTTTATGATGTTCTCTTAAGGCTTCTTATTTTCTGCCAGATTTCTTTGTGAGAAACATTTTGATCCAGGTTTTCGATCACATCGTCCTATCTTCTCAATTGCTTTTTGAGGATAAATTGGTTCATTTCTTCTTCTTTTTTCTCCACTTCTTTGTATTGAATCTATTGATACAATTTTGATGTTTATCCGATATAATACTTTCAGCTCAAGTTAAAAATCCCCTATGGAATCTGTCCATTTGAATGACGAGATGGATGAGCTATGTAGGTGATGAATTATCTAAGATCGACCTATCCTCTATGCGGTAATTGCCGCATAGATTGGTTTATTATATGGCTCTCGTATCCACCGGTCGAACAAACACCGAGTCCCAGGTCCGTGCCCTCCGACACGGATTTCGGAGAAGGTTCGTAGTAATAGTGGAATTATACGGAACTTTTGGCCAATGGTGAATATCTTCCATCTTTTCTCGAAAGCGTTGAAGGTTTTGATTTCCATTACCGTCGTCCAGACCATAATGTCGACACTTCTATAAGTAGCCGTACAGATCCTCGAAATATCGTCCCTAACCTCTGTGAAAGGCTGAAAAAGATAAAAAAGAATATGGGATACTTCTCCCAGGCATCCAAGTCCGCAAAGATGATCTTCCTCCAGAAACCGGGAGAACCGAAACACTAAATCGAAAGAACCGTCCAATCTCACTACTAAAATTGCTAGGGATACTCTTCAAAAAGCTTCTGAACGAAAGGTTGAAGAAAGATTTAGAAGATAGCAACTTGTTCAACACACAATAGCACGGATTCAGAAGCAAACGCGGGGTGGAAATTGCGCTGGCGATAATTACATAAAACATCACCACATAAACAACAAAAGGCAATAGAGTGGACGTGATTATTCGCGATGTTGCCAAAGTTTCCGTCAAGGTGTGGATACCTGGTCTGAAAATAAAAATCACCTGCCTAACATTGAAAAAAATGAAGTAAACTTCTATGCAATTACTTCCACAAAAGAAATGCCGAATTTCAGAAAAAAAATGTACACACGTAAAAAGCATTCGAACTAGAAGCCTGCGTTCCTCAAGGTGGTACTCTCAGCCAAACCCTCTGCATCAGCAACCTGTTTCATCCGACACAGAAGTGTTTGATGCATATACAGTTAGCAGATGATATCACACTTATAATTACAAGTGACAGAAATAGCCCAGAGACATTGCTCAGAGAGCAGCAATAGAAATAAATAAAAACAAGTATGAAAAGAGAAACAAAACAAAAACAGGTTCAGAATAATCACAGTCAGTCGAAAAAAAGACAACTATAATAAGAATCAACGGAGAAACATATTCATACACTACGGAAGGGAGAGTCATAGAACTCAAATGTGTGTACCTCCAACTTAACCCAGAAAATAGCGAAAGCGAAGCCCACTATGACCTTGCTTTACAGATTCAGAAACTTATCACGTAGAAACTAAAAGAAACTCCAGATGGCCCTTGTCCGCCCCAAAATGACACTGTCTAATCCCAACGCAGACACTTAGCACGACATAGATAAAGAACCTCAAAAAATACAGAACTGGTCTACTAGATTCATCACGAACAAAACAAAGAATGCCAGATTAACTATAGCGGAGAAAAATTACTCGGAAAATTACAGTTCAGAATATAAACCTAATATACCGCTAAAACTGATAATGATAACCGATAAGACTATCATATTAGAGAATCAGAAAAAGCCAAAAAAAAATTACAAAATAACACCAATGAGAATGATGAGATACCAAAAAAGATAAAAATCAAAGGCAAAATGTGCGAGAAAAATCATAAAATTTACAGAAACCCCCCCAGAAACTAAGGATAGCTTACGTGAGGAGAACAAAGACTCAAATGTTAAAATACAAACACTGATATATAAATACCAAAGGTTAAATAAAAGGCGAAACGAAAGTTTTTACCAGGCAACTTTGCATAAATTCATTATCATCATCTTCCAAGTAATTTTTATTATCATCATCCTTATTCATATTATTACTCATTTTTATCTTTTTACTTTTTTTTACCTATCCCATCATATACTCAAACACCTTCACAATTTTGCTATCATAATCCCAAGGCTGGCAAGAGGTCTCGGAGGCGGTGCCGAACGAGCAACGCACTGAGACGCGGGAGAGGCATGAACGCGCAGTTCCTCCCGATGCCCCAAGAACATTCCGAGTGAGGCCGCTGCCAGTCGATTTCAAATCTCTCGGAGGGGATTCATTAAACAAATAAATGGAGTCTCGTGTAAGAGATATGATTTTTTAATCTAACCCATGTAAAAAAGGTTCAATAGATTCCCCATATTTATATGGATTATGAATAATATCTAGGGGTACCATTTTTCTGTGAATAAATGCCGCTTGACATTTGAGACGTTACATTACATATAGTATGTTTTGTCGCAGGATGGACACTTGAACGGTTTGTTGTAGTTCTTGCTTCATTGCTATTGTGGTTTAAGGGAAGTAACATATCTAAATTAAGAAAATTCTCTCTGTACCCTTATTTTGGAATTTCCTGCGCACCCCTCCCTCAAAACAAAAAAAAAATCCACTTTTTTACTCACCTGTCTCCTTCTTAATAAACGGATGAGTTTATTAATTTTCTTGAATTGTTTTAAATAATGACACCAATGAATAAGAAAATCACAATGAAATTTTCTAACTGCCGATATAACGCACAGCGGCCAAATAATTCTGACCAACACTAAAAACTACGGAGTCAGCTTACTCAATCTTAACTCAGCACTGGGAAATGTATACAAGACGAAAATAGTTGCAAGGATTTATTTCGATCACTATGACAAAACAGCATCAACCACCGGCCTATTCAAAGGCTCATGGCCTACTGGAAAACGATTTGAGCAATTGAAGCAATGAAAGTCGAAAATGTTGCAACCAACTTCCTGGCTTACGTAACAGACAATCCCCAAACTTGATAATATATCGGTTAAGGAAGAGGAAAGATCTAGTCAACCACTATCTGACGATATACTAAAACAATGAACCACAAGTATATATGCGTCCAAGGGGACGAAAAGGAAAGCAGGGTGATATTGTTGATATTCGTTTCCTGTCGCAGCTAAAATTTTATTTATCGACACTTTGGAAGAAAAATAGATAAAAAATGTCGAAGCGTAATATATCACAAGTGATAAATGAATCAGTCTTTAGGGATATATCGTTAATTATAGAGCAACGCTATTGAAATTGAATTCCGCTCGAATTGTATTTTAATCAAGCAAAGTTTGGCGAAAACTTATTTAACGCTCCTCCCCCATAAACATCCACGCACAAAAAACTTGTTCAACAAGTTCATAACATTGCTTAATTATGATAATGGTTCAAGTTTTTCCCCTTCGGAGCCCTATCCCCCCTTAATTCAGAATAACCTGTTCTGTTAACCAGTTCATAACATTACCTGATGAAGACAACGGGTCAAGTCTTCCCCCCCTATCGTGCCATTCTTTTGTTTCGTGAGGACAAAAACAAAAATTCCACAAACCACTCAACCGCAGAAAGCATTAATTAGTGACTCTTTCAAGCAAGGAAACTTTCGTTTCACAAAATTTACGTAAAATTTTATGTTTTCGCTATTACTCTTGCTATGTCTATTGAAACTTACGCACCGGTCGATTTATACATGTGTGTTATCCTCATTCAGACCCGCGTTTGAAATTTTTAAAAATACCTCGTCACCACAAAATCCTTATCTGTAAATAGAGGATTCTTTCACAATCTCTCGGATGTGCCACTGAAGATCTGTCAGCGACCCAATCTTTGGCAAGTGAGAGAGAGGACAGACAGACATTTCTCATAGAATGATTGATAAATTTGAGGAAATAATATTCATATTCCTCATCGAGACAGTTTTAAATTCGAGAGTCATTTAAATGCCGGCAACGAGACAATGGGAGTGGCGGCCGTATTATTTTAATAGGATGCCTGTTTGGAAAGAATGGTGATACGACAGACAGAATAACATAAATAAAAAAGCGACGCACCTATGGAATAACAATATTGAATATGATCTGATCAGAATACAAATCTTTTATCGTTGGATGTCGGGGTGTGATGAAAGATAGCATTATTTCATTCAGCGTAGGTAATCGGTGACGTGGTTACACACATTCTTTGCTGTAGAAGTGAGTGAGGATTGTGATTATAAGTGGTGATAAATGCTCAAAGAAAAACCCTACCCTACTAACTAGTAACTGGTGGGGTATAACTATCAATAATGGCCATCTTTAGGGAAGGATATCAAAATAAATTTATAATGTATCCAAAAGTTATGAAGCTTGTTCCGAATGATAGTCCATTCCTCTCAATAAGTTCTTGCTGCGCCACCCTTTTCATCGAAAATTTGCTTACCTTTTCTTTATAATTGGGCACACACCGTTTTTGTGAGTTTAACACTTTACTAGATTTCACTCTGTTCAAGGTTTTCACACTCAGCAATTTACTCCACCAGCTAAAAATAGATAGGATTTATTTATGTTATAAATTTACCCATTGTTAACCTACCATCATCATTCTACCTCTTGTTCACACACCATCGCCCTACTACCTCAATTACTTTTATATATCCTTCACCATCCAAGGTTCTATACCCATCACCAAGCTACTTCATGCATAGATCCCCACTACTTAATTTCACTTCTTCACCCAATTACCTTTAGTACCCCTTCCCTTTATATCTCTTGGTACCTTCTCTTCTTCCACATCATTGCCAGGAACCCTTTAGTGATGGATGTTATTTCAATTCTCTTCATGTACACTCCTACTTGCCTACCTCATACCCAAGTACAGTAGGTAGTCCTCGTTCATTTTTTTCCCTCTCATATTTCCTTCCATACATTTCCTCCTCATTCTCTCAAACATAACCTTCGCATTCCTGTAAAGTGTTCTATTGATTTGTTTCAATAATCAGCTGCCCCATCAAACTTTCCTTGTAAATCTCCCCATTAATATTCATCAATAAATCATCAACAAATCCTAGACATTTCATTTTTCTCTCACTTCTGACACGCATCAAACCTTTAAATTTACCATATATCAATTTATTGAATAGCTGGAATATATGGTCTATATATCAATTCCTGGTTGGTGCGTGCAGCGAAAATGCCTGTTTTCTTAATCATGCACAGCGAAAACTCCTTGTCGAGGTTTAGTGAGTGGGTAATCCCAGTCCCACTTCCTGGACATATATTTTATTACCGCACCGAGGTGAAGCGGAGGTGAAGCGTATCCAATACACCTACCTTAGCCACTTCCGGTGAATAAAAATAACCCCGGTGCGTACCTCTTGATCAAAAGTAAGATGATGATCCCCTGAGTGTGTCCCCACTCAGTAAAAGCCAACCATGGGTGGATCGGTGCAATATTGAGATTTAAGCCGAGTGGATTGCTTAATAATTGCCAAGGGATCGTTCAAAATAGTTAAACACACTTATACAAAAATAATGTTTAATGTACATGAATTTGAAATAAGCAACAGCGTATATAAATATAAATATAATTAATCTTACACTGAATAAATAAGTCTACAAAAATGTCGTGGGTATTACTTGAAAATTACTCACTACGATGCTTGCGTCTTAATGACACCCGACAGCATGAATGGAATATTATTATTGAATTAAACACTGAATTAAGTAAGCATTTCTAATACTTGAGGTTACGGGCTCGTGATGAGAATTCTAGTTCACAAATAAACTGGTGAAGTTAGAGGAGGGGATAATTCAATTAACGATACCTTTGAGTTCGTAAGTATTTTTGAAGGGGATGGTGAAGATCTTTTTCTGGTGATAATGATCGCACATAGTCCGGCCGTCCGAGGTTACCGAATGAGAAGGTAATCCTAGACCGGTGATATAATGATCCTATGCCGGATCACGAATGTGAGCCAAACGGTGACTCAAATCGGACTTCTTCCTCGAAGTACCTGTCCGATTATTCGGCTCCTGGAGTGGTTAGCCAAAACCGATTTCCCATCTACGTCTAGGGTAATCCGCAGAGGGAGGTCCTGTTTAACCTCAGACTCTGAAGTGGGGGGGGGGGGCTGCGAGAAGTTTGGCATCTACAAGTACCGTGACGGCAACAACCAATTCCCCGAGAAGTTCCTTCCTTGCAGAGGGCGAACGGTTTCCTTTGTCGATCGGGCTCCACACAAACTCGACGTAGGTCCAAGATCTTCTGTCTGAATCCACGGAGAAGTTTCTTTTTATTTCCATCGCGAGCAAAAATTGAGTGAGAGAATCGAATTCTCGTAAAATCCGTATCACCGCGCGAAAGAGATTTTTTCATCTTTGGGCAGACAGTACGTCTTTCACGCCTTCAAGCCATCTCGGAGTTTACGGTGGCGCGAAAAAGGGCGACATAGAATTCAAGGCCAGAGGTGCATTTAAAGATACGAAATGGCACGCAGCTGGTGTCGGAGTATTTATGCGTATACTTATGTACGCGGTATTTAGACTTCTACACTCATACTTTCTTAATCATATACAGCGAAAACTCCTGTTTTCATAAACATGTACAGCGAAAACTCCTATTTTCTTAACCATGTACATTGTTATATTGAATTGATTAAACGGTTGTAGGACAGAGTACCGAAGGACAAATTCTAATCGAAGGACAAAGTATAGAAGGACAAAGTACCGAATGTGCAAACTATCGAATGGACAAAATATAGAATGATTGTGGAACATTTACATAATCAGTGATTTTAAAAATAAATAAATAACTTTAAAGAAAGTTCGACTTAAGGAAAGTATGAAATAAACAAGTAGTAAAGAAGGAAAGTATGAAATAAACAAACAGTAAAGAGTTGAAATATTTACTTGAAAAATAATACAGTTGCAATGAAAGAAAATATAAATATTTCTACATAGGTATGATCATTACAATGCTTCCAATAATGAAAATATTGAAAATTTTAAAACATTGAAATTTTATTAAAAATAACAAATAAATTTTATCTTTGCAGGGCACTTAAAACTATTAAAATATAAATAAAAGTTGTAGGTGATGGCTTTAAGATATTCTATTTCAGAAGTGACGTTGTATCTATCAAAATTGCATTTCAGTCTCTTGTTTAGGATGGTATATTTTTTGTTTTTTCTTTGGAACATCTTTACCTTGCTGCAGTTGTTCTAAAATCATTTCAGCGGTATCTTGCTCCAGGCGTAGTTTTCTCAAAAGTTTATCTTCTGTAGGGTGATAAATCATTATTTTCTTGTGAAATGCATTATGCCACCCTTCAACTAAATTGTTCGTTCTTTGCAAATTACTTGCAACTCTTTCACTTCAAAATACTGTAAAAACTCTCCCAAGATTTCATCAGTTCCTTCATTAATTGATATGTATGCAAGAAATAAAAAAATAGTGGAATAAGTTTTCTCATCTTTCTTCTCCGTAATGCAATATACCAACGGTAAAGTCTTATTTTCAGCAACAAGACCATGAATGGTATATAGTTGTTTTCCAATAAGGGCTGAATTAAATGTTCCATCACAAAACCATCTCCTATGTGACTTCAAAATGTTGATGTTTTGGCTGTCGAATATACTTTCACTTCGTGTTCGTTTAACAATAAAAAAGACTCATTTCTTGTTGTGAAGGTCAAATCTTCTTCCGGTAAATTAGAATTGGGAATTCTTCTTATTGTCTTAGAGACAGATTACTTTTTTCAGAGCTTTCCACCGATCTCAACTGGAGTATCAATTGTGCACTGACTTATTAAAAAGAAAGGAAATGCTTCAGAGCATTGAGTATTGTCTTTATTTTTTTCCTCAATTTTTATTGCTCCATTTTGAGAGTCATAGAGCAGATGGCAATGTTCTTTAGTTATGTTGATGCTATCTTCCTTATTCGGGTATTGCTCTACCTTGGGAAAAACGTTATTTTTCGCATTTCCAATATATTCCTCTATTAATCACTTTGTCGACGTGTTATGCGTATTCTTTATGTAAGAGTTTATTTCCTCCCATTTGCGTCTTGATAATTTCCATTATGAGGGATATAACGAAATTACAAACGCTAAGCTTGAAGGAATAGATGAGATATTAGTGAATGAAGTGCGATGTGAGGTTAGAGAGAGAGAATGAAGTGAATCATTGTTAAGGCTAATATTTATAGTCAAACGAATTACATGGGAGATTAAAGTTTTATGAAGTGATTACAGTTAAATTTGGGTATGGTGAACCTGAGCGAAAATCCCATGGCTGTAATCCAGGAGGACCAAAGAAAATTCCTGTTGAATTATTAGTTTGAAATCAAACTGAAAATCAGTTTGAAATAAAACTCATTCACATGGAGCTGATTGAAAGCACGGAATTTTAGTGTTATAAACGGATTCTACCAGTTGGATCGAAAATCCTTATATCCTTAGTGGCTTTATCTGATAATTTTGTGTCTGATCTTATCTTATCTGCCAAACTTGACCTAGTAATGATTTAGAATGTTTATTACTCGAGGTAGAATTATCAAACGGATTAGCTCTTTCAACGCAGGTGTATAAATTTGCCGATTTTCTTAGCCGAAACCTCACAGTATAAATGTCCAATACGATTATCCTAAGCTTCAGAAGTTTTCCCTCCCAATTTCAATTATCCCTCGCAAGCATTTCTTATTTTCTGGGGAGTGGAAGCTTATTGTTTTGGGTATAGGGGTGCAAAGTTTTAGAATTTCTAATACTTTTGTCCATTCAGCATATATACTATCTGATCGAAAAATATTTTCCCTGAACGCGCTATTTTAGAATAAAATACTGTCGTCCGTTCTATATATTGCCCATTCCATACTTTGTCCATTCGATAATTTTCCCATTCGATATTTTGCCAATGCGATACATTGCCCATTCGATACTTTGTCCTTGGATAATTTGTCCTTCGATACCCTGTATAGCAATGCCTCTGGGCATTCCTATAATAAAAACCTCCTGGGAAACTTAAATATATATATATCATCATTTATTATGTATAAAATTCATTCAAACATTTTACTTAAACTCTGTTAATTTAATCATTCAATTATTTTACTTTAACTGTGTCAATTTAATCTTTCAATTAATTTACTTTAACTTTTGTAAATTAAATCATTTTATGTTAAACCTAATAATTAATTAATTCATTTATTTTACTTGTCAATTCAATTAACGTATACTGTTCCAAACAAGATGTCTTAAATTTCACACACAAACAAACAAACACACGTTCTCAGCTCGATCAAAATAGCACGCCATTCCGCCCACTTGACTAGCAGCTTTCTTGGTATAAAGGTCGCTAATCATTCCTTCTACAGTTATTCCTTTACCTCCAAACAAATCATACTTAGTTAATTACATTTTCTCTCACAATTCTTTGCAAACGACCATACGAGAGTAGACCTAATTATATTTACTTCTCATTGCAGCCCCAATTCAGTCCATCATAGATACTATATATTATTTAATATATTATTCACTACATTACTACTCTATATTATTTAATATATTATTCAATACATTACTACACTATATTATATATTATTCACCATATTATTCCACCATATTAATTTCACATACTTCAATTCTCTTCGCATCTTGTTACTGTAAATCATATGTTAAAATATCTTACATTGTATACCTAACCTACTTATCTCATTGTACATTCGTTGATTCTATGAATATATTTATATTTGTGTAATTGTCTTTCTTAAAGCCCAAGTCATTATTCCAAAAATTTATTTCGCTGTCGCCTTAGGCCTTCGATCAAACAAATTTATGGTTATGGTTTTCGAAACGCTATTTAGGCTGATTTGTTAACAAGATAAATCACATAGATAACCATACACCATACCTGTCCGCAAACGTTATTTTACAATTACTAAGCGTTGACGGTGATAAATAGTTTTCTATTTTCGTGTTTTAAGGTTCCCAGAAAACGATTCTTAAACGATAACTACGAAAGATACTTGGATATGCTTGGCCAGAAGTAAAGGCACCTCTCACAGATTACATATTTAACATATTTGATCAAATCTTTCCGATTTTATCATATTATTTATAAATATGTAACATGATAATAATGTGTATTTTGCTAATATATTTAACTATTTTGTTGATATGTTTGAACTACTTATTATTTTAGTAAATGGGGTGTAATTAATAAAATTAAATGTTTTAAAATCCGACTTTAACCAATATTTCTTATGTTCCGGTTTAAATTTATAACTATTGTGTATTCAATATCGCTTTAAATAAGTAATATAACTAAAACTAAAGAACTTATAGAAGCACGGAGAGCACAAATCCAACTTCCCCCATAGCCAAGGGTTAAGGCAAGTAGAAATTGCTACAAAATAAAATGTTCCAGATATGCTCACCAGTATAGAAGGACATTACCAAGAGAATAAATCTATTGTTTTGGATTCACAAGAGAATAGAAAAAAATAGCATAAAAATATTCTGAACTTGCTGAGGAATTCAGTGAAGCTTCAAGTTTAGAAATATCACCCGGAACATTTAGAAGGACGCTTAAAGATAAAGGATTTAACGGATGCAAAGCGGGAAAGAGGCCATAGATATCAGAGGTTAATAGAAAACCTCCCGTCTTTGATGGGCCTAAGATCTCTATATTTGGCACATGATCATGGCCTAAAGTTATATGGTCAAATGAAAGTAATTATCACACATGTAAGGAAGACTTGCATTTTTGTTATATCCCGGGTCTCCCAAAATCGAGTACGTATTTTGATGAAATTGAAAACTTTAATAAAAATTCTTGTTGAATTATGTATATCATTATGAAATTGTGCTCTGCACAAAATTGTAGTGTTCCATGTACAGGGTGTCCCCCAAATTTAATTTGTTTTTCGATCCTTTTCATAACCCCTTCTTAATGGATATTAAAAAGAAAAAAAAATGATGTTTATTTTTAGAATTCAAACTCAACATTTTTTAACAATTTTGCAAAGTTTCAGTACTCCTGGCGCTACCTTGTTGAGACGAAGTATGGAGAGGCATTTTACTCGTAATATGTGGTAATAATTGTGAAGAAGTCTTTATCGGGGCCAGGAGAGATGTTTTTATGTAAAAGGAGAATGAACTCAACAACTTATACTACCATGCTGTTACAAGTTTTATAGCCAGCTATCCAGAAATTGCATCCCATAACACTAAAAAATCAAGTTATATTTCATCAGAACAGTGCCCCATGCCATACATACAACCATTGATGGTTTGGAGAAATGACAATCAGCCTTAAAGAGTGGCCACGACAGAGCCCATACTTGAAGCCAATAGCCAAAATTACATATATAACAGAACTTTATGAAAAATTACAAATGAGTGGTGAAAAATAGCGTCAGAAATTTGTGAAAATTTGACGAAATCCATTTCACGAAGAATTTTGTCTGTAAAAAAAAAAGCAAAACTGGTCCAACTAAGCATTTAAATAATAAAAAAGTATAATATATACGAGTATAGTGTATTCATTTACCACAAATGTCTAATTACATTATATGAATGATTCCATAAGGTACTTTATACTTTTGGTCAACGGTATATAAACATATATTTACTCATTTTTAAGGCAGCAGGAAAATTACAATAATTATCGGGAAAATTAAAATAAATAATAGCTTGAGCTACGGTGGTAATTATTAAGTTTAGCTCCTGACGAGATTTTCTGTATTTTTCAATGTAAACGCATTAATAAATCAATGAAATTATATGTCCTGAACTAACTAAATAGTGATATTAACTAATAAAACTTAAATAAAAAAATTTATCTAAGAATATATGAATTATTTTAGGTTGGATAACTCCGTAGTTAGTTTAGGAGAAAATCTCATGGACGAATTAGTTTCTATAGTACAAAAAACGATTATAATTCAACGGCAATGTGAGTTGTTTTCATTGGGAAAAAAATATAATACAGAACAAAACTGAAAAAAAAGAACCCTTGTAAACAAGGAAGCTATTCTTCTGCAAAGACTTGCGATGGTGGGAAAAAACTGGTGGAATCTTGGTGGAACCAGGAAAATTTTTTTTTACTTTTTACGTATAGCACAGTTTTAATTATAGCATGTTTACTCCAAACATCTATATGTGTATTCTTTTTACTTACAAAAAGGTGTGAATCGAGAAATTTTACCGCATAACCAGCACACATATTCTTTTTTAACAATTTTGTTGGGAAAGCTCGTCTGCAAGTCATCGACTCTCAATTACAGCGGGCCCGTTAGCTAATCTAACTAGGTAAAAGGCTACAAGTCAGTAACATTGTCATCTGATAGTGATTAACGGAAAAATATTTTCGCCATTAATATTTATGCAATGCACCTTTAATATTTTGAGGTTTATTGTTTTTTTTTAAAGAATTTTAAGTTTTTATTTTAAAAAACAGGTAAAAAAGATTTCCAGGAGCTAATTTGAACAAAAAATAGAAAACCAAATAGTTAAGATTAGCTCTAGGTTATGTAAAATAAAAATCCCCCTCCAAAATTAATTTAGGCTTCAAGTTTTAATACATTGTGCCCTCAATATTGGTAAGGACACCCTTTGGTGTCCTTTCGAGAGTGTCTCATTTAAACCCAACCAACGCAGAATCTCCTACTTATCTTTTAATTAAATTTATACCTCTGTAATTAACACATTAATAGTTATACGGGAGTACATATGCATTTTTCCACAATTTCAGCACATTATCCTTTTTCAGACTTAAAATTAACAGTCGCACCAATTATTAAAATTCCAAGCCACCCCTCCCTTTCACCAGCATAAAATCGACTCAGCACGGGCGTTCAATTTTCTACCCCTGTTTGTCTCTGCCTCTTTCTACCTATTTATCCATCGAACATTAAATTACATCCTCCCAACATAGGTATGTGGGGTGAACCATGTGCGGTATAGCAGCATTACCACTCGAATCTTCAATACTTCTCTGTCTATTCATTTATTCCCAAGAAGAGCCAGGTGGAATTGCTCAAATTTTCATTTATTCCTCAATAATTTCCAAAATAAATCTCAATAATTAAAACTAATCTATTTTTTTCCGATTTTAAAGGTTAAAAATATCCTTTCCTTGGAACTTTCATTCTAATATATTCTTTACCACTGGTGCTTGTCTTTTCAAACAGTCGAGCAATAGAACTGCTCTTTGGACATTGGACATACAAAAGTAGAATGAAAGACAGGTCCCTGGTGATAGGGCATCTCTGGCTTTCTTTGCCTTTTGGAATATATTTTATGTTATATATATAAATATATAAAAGGCATTCAAGTCTTCGTAGTAGCGGTTTTTTTATCTCTACTGCTTTTGGTGAAGACCTTTTATCTTCTTATCTGGGTTGTTTACACCCTGATTTTAAATTGTTTATTATTTTTTACTTTTTGTTGTTTTTTATATTCTTGGCAAGTTAATTGCGCTAAAATTTTGGGGGAAATTTAGAAAATTAGCACTTGACTAATTTAGTGAAAGGGTGATTTTGTTTGGCTTTGTGTCGGTTGGGTATTGTGAAAATCTAAGTGAACCTTGCGTCTACGTCGTCGTCAATGAGTAGTCTGCTGCTTTTAAATGGTTTTCTACGTCCTATTTAATCAAAGTCTATGTGCTCGAGTACAAACTCGGGAGGAAGGCGCCGGTGTACTTTGTCCCAGATCTCGCTTGCTCTTTGGTAAAGCTCAACGTTTATGGGGGTTATCCACAGTTCACCATGGAGCTTACTCTGCCTTCTCCACTCTCTCCTTCGGGTTCTCGTTATAATATAGACCGTCTTATTTTGGATCTTTTGCAGTTTAAGGACTTGGGTCTTGGGAATCGCGTTTATAGGGACCGGCGGATACAGGAGTTTAGATCGAATGCATGCATTGTAGATCTTGAGTATCTTAAATATAGATAACCAGAATAGTATGAATCCTTCTTCGATTTCTTCCGAGTCGGTAATTTCAGTATTGTCATGTGTAAGTTTTATGGTCTTTTTTGTCTGTCCTTCTCTTAGTCTTTTTACTGTCTGCCATAATGTACGTGAGTCGTTTTCTATATTTAGTCAGTCTATCAAATTGTTCCAAAGTACATTTTGTTAGTTCATAATAAGAGTCATTAATTCGTCGCGCATCTGGCATGTTCGTCTGTGCGTAGTGATGTTGGGGCCAGTGAGGTTCACTTCATTGATCTGTTCGCCGTATCCTTTCGCGAGGGATTTCATTCTATGGGTCCAAGAAAGGGCAGGAAGAGTTTTATATTTAACTCGGGGAATGGCTTCCTTATCTGCCTTTAATAAATTATCATTAATTTTATCCAATTCCTCGCCAATCTCTTCTAGAGTGGCATTAATTAATGGGTCAGGGTTGTAATTTTTGAGGAGGCGTTTACAAGTATCTCAGTTGGCTCGAGCTAGCTCTTGCGTTCTGGGATATGGACTTGAATGGGGAGGTTGAGATTTTAATAAGGATAGCCTGGTGGTCACTGGGGATAGGAGGGCCCGGTTCAATGAAGTAATTGTAGGAAAACACGGTGCTAGTGAGAATTATGTCTGGTTTTGTGGCTGCTCTGTGTGTAATGTATGTGGGGAAGTTTGGTCCAATTTGTGTCATAATTTGCCTTTAAATAAGTGCCACAAGATTCCTGCCTGCTGGGTTGGTCGATATGTGATCTGAGACAGCACGCCTTGCATTGATGTTGCCGGCAAAAAGAACGGTTCTGCCGTTACCATAAGGTTGTAGAAAGTTGTGAAGTGGCAAGTACCGTCTCCTTGGGGGCTGGTACCCTGTTGCCAGGAGCAGGGATCCCATTGCCGTACGGACCTCGACAGCGAGGTATGACTCATTGAATGCACTTATTGATCTGAAGTCAAGACCCAGCTATCGCGCATCCATCGAAAAGTTCTCCGCTGTGATTTGTGGCTAAGACTTCGTAGGGGAAAATTTTTATCCTGTCTGTCATTCATCCCATGTTCTGAGATAAATATAACGTCTGGGTCACATTTTCGTATTATGTTACCGTATAGTATTTTTTTGGCCATCCGACCGTCTGAGTTAAAATGTAATATTTTTAATGTCTCCATTGTCATGTTTACTATGTAAAGTTTGCTGTTATTGGTCGTGCTATTTTTTGGACTTATTCTCTTACGAGCTTAGGTCCTTGTGGAGTGTTTGGTGGCGTGATTGTTTTTCCTGCACGTTTTTTTCTGAATTTGCCGTCCGTTAGAATAATAAAGGTTTCGGGTGCTAGTTTTATCAAACCTTAGAGTAAAGCTTCCTCGACTTGTATTTCGTTTTAGTCGTCCGAGGTGCATGCATTCCCATTTGTATCTTTTGGATATTACTCTTTCTGATACATCAAGGAAACCAAACTCCTTAGGGAAAGGGGACCTTTCAGCAGCGAATACATCCAAATTAATTTTTCTCGAATTGTAAACGTGCCAACATTTCCTTTTACAAGAAGAGTACGATCTCGGACGTCTCTGAGGCTGTAAAATTTTCCGTGAGCGGAGCGAGTGTGCCCCCTTCCCCCCTCAGGTCTCGCTGCCTCAGTCACGTAACCTCATTATCCATCTGTATGTGTGTGATTGAGTTTCTTTGTTGTGCAATTTGTGATTGGTTGTGCCTCTCAGTGCATGTCTATGCCTCCTTTGCTGTCTGAACCTGGATCCTGAGTTCCCTAGAGAGAGCTATGGCGCTCGCCGCTGGGGGCAGGGAGCTTTCGGCAGCTAGTCTCGCCTTGAGGTTTGAGACTACCCTTAAGAATCTCCTCCGACTGTGAGTTTGGGGGGAAACACACCTTCTACATTCTATTATGCGTCAGCATTCTATTAAGTTCATCCGCAAAGCACCCCGGGGAAAGAGATTTGCAATGTGAGCATAATAGATGCACCACATAATTTTTGTTGAGTTCTCGTTCTCGACGTGGAGATATGTTGGATTTCTCTTAGGTTCCACAACAGCAGCTTTAGCAACCTTGGCGTAGGTACTGTTCGCTTTGTTTTCTTCTTCTTGTCTATTTTGGTTAGCTCCTTTCTTCAATAGCTCTTTTTTGACCGGCCAGGCCATGAAGAGCGTTTTATGTTCTCCTGCACAGTTCATGCACTTCATAGAGGTTCTATTACAGCTTCTCCAAGAATGTTCATATAACGAGCAAATAGTAGCAGAAAAGAACGTTTCCCCTGGGGCAGGTGGCCGCGCTGTGCTACTCGTACTTGTAGCACTTGAAACACATCTGGAGGTCGATAAGCTCCTTACGTTCGATCTGCTCAGGGCAGACACGGACGTTAAATAGGAGCATACCTCTCTCCGTAATTGCCGTATCACAAAATACTATTTTAAATCAATGTGTGTATTCTTTAAATTTTATGATTTCAGATACCTTCGCCCAGGTGTTTATTTCCACCTCCGCATGAATCTTTTCAATGGTGTGCCCCCCAACCCATGGATCAATGGGGCGAAGGATGACGCTGCGCTATGTCTTTATTCGTGGTGGTGTATATGGTTTTAAGTTTAGTGTTTTTATGCATTGTGCTGCTTTAGGAGAGGGGAGTGCTTCGCAAATCACTCTCCTTTGAGCAACTAATAGCCGCATAACCATTATGAGTATCGATTAGTCTCACTAGCGCAATTCCTAGATCCCCATGAATTTTAGCGAAAACCCTCCCCCGATCAGGCTTGGAGCCATCGGAGAGGGTCTTCAGTGGTATCGCCCGGGTCTCTTTCATTTATCATACCATATCCTCATATGTAAGGATTGAAAAAAAATAAACTGCTCTTTATTTTTTTATCTTTAAGGAATTAACCATATTTAAGTCGACCGCCTTTTGCTCTACAACGAGATCGGGATAAAAGAAGAGGTGAAAGTTTGGGCGAGAGATAGAAAAGGTAGAAAATGTTGTGTAAGTGAGGGATGAGTGGTGTTAATGAAATGGATGAAGGGAGATGATTGTGATAAATGATTATATTGAGGATGATGATGTTGTGTGCCAGGTTGCCTGGCTAACGCTTACGTTTTAGATTGTCTTGATTTTTGGTTATATTACACAGGCCTGCGTTTGAAAAAATAATTTTGTTCCTCAAGATTTCTTTGTTGTTTTCTAATGAATCAAACCTTCTGAGCTCAAAATGAATGTATTTTTGTTCAATCAGGTTAGGTTTTCTCAGTACAGCATGCACCATTTTCATTGAGATTACCTCATTTTTCATGAAAAGAAGATTTTCAAAAACCTTTCTCTATCTAATAATGCATTATTATTGTTATATCATAGAAACAGGAATAAACGTATGTAAACTATAATCCTTTTAATAAAACAAAAATTAAAAGAATGCAAAATAATAAAGAAAATAATTCTAATTTCCAAGAAAAGACGCCCTTGACGATTTTCGTTTGTGCCTCTCATGTGGTGCATCATGCTTCAAACATCAACAGTAGTCAGCAAGCATGTTTACGCCCCATTTACCCTGGTACCTCGATGACATTGTTTTTATATCCTAGGTAGAATCTTTCCCCCTGTTCTTCATTGCTATCCCCGCAGTTGTCGGGGAAATAATCCAGATGGGACTGTAAAAAGTTTATCTTTATAGACATTCGAGCTCCCAAATATTTGAGACTTGTTAGGAGCTGATTGACCTGGGCAACATATTCTTCTAGGCTTCTTTTATTGCCTAGAAAATTGTTAACTAGAGCTTTCAAAGCTTTCCAGGCATCTTTTTCTATGTCCGTCATTGATGCTTCAAACTGCTGATCTCTCATCAAGTTCCTGATCTGAGGTCCATCAAAAATAATCCAGATGGGACTGTAAAAAGTGTATCTTTATAGACATTCGAGCTCCCAAATATTTGGTACCAGCGACTAAAGGACATTCTTCAGATGTCAAAGATACCATCGTAGGTAGTAAGATAGGTAACACCATTCGTTCCTGGAAGTGTTGGCGAGATCATCTGACTGGATAATAAAATACACATAAAAATCAGAATGACACGTTGATAAGCAGGAATGGACCATTGCACGGTTTTCGTTGGGTGGGAAGGAGTTCGGTTCGTTTTGCAGGATTATGTCATACGCAAGTGATGGCGGATTAATTTATGAAACAAGAACGGGGAGGGGTCAGCCCCCGTTCCGTGGTAAGGGTATGTGTATATGAGCACTCCAATAGTACTCTTTCGGCAGGGTTCCGTGGATAGTGAGAGTGGGTATGTTGTGCCGTGAAGGCGGGAAGGGAAATTATAGTAGTATTGTGATTGGTTATGTACATGGTAATGCTTTCGGAGCTAATTAATACAACGGGGTTTAGTATCAGTGTATCCGCCCAGTGGGCGGCTAGCTACTGACGCTGTTAAACCTTTTGTGTCCGCGTTCGCTGAGATTGAATCTCTGCTTCGACGTCATAACTGCAAAGCCTTAGCCACTAGGCTAACGATAGCTCCAGTTGTCGTATTTAATATGTATAATAACGACAAGGGTTGCAGAGCTATGTCTAAAGATCTAAATATCCATCCATACAACGTTGCTTTAATACTCTACAAGGGAAAGTAACATGGCTCGACACTGAACCGTCCTCGATCTGCGCCGCATCGCTAGATTTATCGCCTTGCTGTGAAGAAAAAATGTATTAATGGTGCAAAAAAACAGTTCAGACTCACTAGCAAGGAGATGATGCAAGATCTCCAAGCAACCATGACGTCTGTTACAGCACAGACTCTCAGTAATTCGCTCCACCACCATGAGGAAATCCCAAGTGAAGGTACTTATTGAATTTGCTGCAACCATACATACAGTATAATCCAGATGGCTTCAGAACTAATAATGTATTTTAGTCGGATAAGTCAGAGCTCGAGATCTTTGGTCTCAATTCCCATCATCAAGTTTAAAAGGAAACCCTAAGGGTACAAACCCCAAATCACAGAGACAGGGAAGTGTACAAAACAAAAAAAACGCAAGCTGAAATTTAATGGTAGGTGGGTGACTTTATTACAGTAAAGGACAATTTCATGGAATCCAACGAAGGATATATCGAGTCATATACACCTTGAACCACGCAAATAGCTTGTTAGCGAAAATTATGATTTCTCACTTCTCTGTGAATCAATTTTGATTAAAACCTTTCCCAGCTGGTCTGCACAATATGGCAACAATAATGGGTTGTTTCAATTATGCTTTGTTAACTCTTTCAATTTTTTTTAGCAGATTCGTCGTTTTGGGGATGAACGACGCTAATAACATTTGAATGAAAGTAGCCCATCTATACATATTTTGGAGAAAACGAAGTATAATTATACAAATTAGGCATATCTTGCGTATATATTTAACATAAAACATAATTATAATGGACGATTGATATAATTAATGAATTATTTGCCTACATAAGCGCCATTTCGCAGGATGAGTTAAAAAACGCTATCATGCATGGTGTAGCAGAATGACAGAATGAAGTCAAATGGCGACCATGTGCCCTTCTGTACCCACGTGGATCCTGATATCACCGCATGGAGCTGTGAAAGCATAGCTGAACCTGGGCAAGAAGGCGACCGACGCCGTTACCCCACGCCCCAGCTGTATTTGCCTCGATACCGATGTCAATGTCCCCCCACGGCCACCTCTCCGCTAGCATTCTGGCTTTCCGCTCGAAGATTGAAATCCACTGGACATTCCAACCAACGTTATCACGATTCCCCCTTCCCCCGAAGGAGTCGCCGACTTTTCCCCAAATTCGCGCGCGCGTCTGGAGCCACCTGACCAGGCGCCTATATAACCCTTCGACTGAGTTTAGAGAGCAGTACTGTTAGACTTCCACCTACTCCGGTGAACGAGCTAAAGGACACTCTGCCCCCTCCCCTCCCTCTCAGCGGCGACTTCGATTCGAGTTGAAGGCTAAATCGATCCGTGAACTCTGCCCTAGTCAATCGGCAACTATTCCCATCCGTGAACTCTGCCATAGTCAATCGGCAAAGTTCGACATCAGTCAACTCTGCTACAGGCAATTGGCAAGTACTTGACAAGGATTGCCGATTCTAAAGGCTCGACAAGTGCTCTCTTGTCTGAAGCAAGAGGTAATTTGACTTCTTCCGTCACATTCATCTTACCCCGACTGGCCTCTTTTCGGCAACGAGCACGTAAGGTAATCGTAACCGTTGCCGCCTGCAGATTGATATTGAATCTGGCTTACCCCATTGCTCGATTATTTGTCCGAACGCCCCCTTTAAAAATCCCCCTTTAAATCACCAAACTAAATCTAACCTTTTTAATCCCTGAATACCTACATGTACCTCGTGTGGACCTTTAACTAAGTCTGGGCGACCATTCCCTTTAAACCCCATTTTTGTGTAAATATAAATATCATTTTGTTGTTAGTAAAGATATATTTTCACCATTGTCTTTTTTTGCAACCCCAGCGCGTACCCACTACCTGTTAATCTTTTACCAACTTGTACTCTAAAATATTTGTTTAAAAGGACCCCGTAAAGTTAATAATAAACCATCTTCCCTGGACTCATAACAATTTCCCCTTTCGCTAACAGTTTTCAACCAAATTCGGCCCCAATCCCCAAAGTACCTACGTATATATATATATATATATATATATATATATATATAGAGAGAGAGAGAGATAGAGAGAGAGAGAGTAACAACAAGGAAAGAAGGTACCCTAGGAGACCTTACGGTTCATTCAAGGAGGGTACCTATGGACTAGCAATCGAGCGGGCACATGGCTGCTTAATTGTTTTGCGTCCCTAAACGGCCACTTTTCAAGACCTTGTCTAGTTTTGACTTGAACTGGTCAACAGATTCACTGTTGACAACTTCCACTGGAAGTGCGTTCCACTTACCGCAGATACTGTAGGTGAAAAAAATTCCACACAGATTGCGGTTGTAACGCTTCAGTTCAAGTTTGAAGCCGTGATTGCGCGTTCTGTTCTCACTCAGTGTGAAAATATCCCGGTAGTCAACATTGTCGAACCCTCGAAGTATTTTGAAGACTTCGATGAGCTGACCACGCAGTCTACGGGTTTCCAGCGGGAACAGATCTAATTTCCTTAGTCTATCCTCATAACTTTTATGTCGGATAGAGGGAATCAGCTTGGTTGCCCTGGCTTGTACGCGTTCCAATCTCGCGATGTCCTTTCGCAATGAAGGACTCCAAAATTGTACGGCATACTCCAGGTGCGGTCGGACAAGTGAGTTGTACAGGCACAGTACAATCTCCTGGTTCCGATAACCAAACTGGCGCTTAATATAGCCTAGCATCCTTTGGGCCTTTTTCTCCGCCTCAATGCACTGTTTCGAGAACTTGAGGTCACTAGTGATTGTTACACCCAAGTCCTTCTCAGTGTCGGTGGATTCAATAGCAGTGCCCTTAAGGATATACTGAGATTGGGGGTTTCTGTGGCCGATATGCATCACTTTGCATTTCCCCACGTTAAAAGGCATTTGCCACGTGTCCGACCACTCCCCAATCTTCCCAAGATCTTCCTGCAGGCGGGCAAGATTTCCATCCTTTGCAACGTTCATACCAAGCTTGGTATCGTCGGCAAATTTGGAAATCTTAGCAACCATGTCACCGTCCATGTCGTTGACGTAGATGATGAATAGTAGTGGTTCCAGGACAGAACCTTGAGGCACCCCGCTAGTAACGGGCACCCACTCAGAAGACTGTCCATTCACCACCACCCGTTGCCGTCTGCCACTTAGCCAGTTCTCGATCCAGTCGGCTACCTTTCCGTCTATGCCAAGCGCTCGCACTTTCCGGAGAAGGCGGCGGTGTGGTACCTTATCAAAGGCGTTCTGAAAGTCTAGGTAGACCACATCCACCACCTTGTCTCGATCGTGTTCACTGAAAACGAAGTGGAAGAATTCCACAAGGTTTGTCAGGCATGACCGTTGCCTTCGGAAGCCGTGCTGGGAACTCCTCAGTAGCAGGTTTGACTCTAAATACGACGTCACTTTGTCCACGTTTAAAATGCAGTCGGTGCAGGAACTGGTCGGGTGGCATTTCGAAAAACACCCCTCCGGAAAGTCCACGCACCACTTATCTATGTGGTATATTGCGCACGTGTATTTTAGAGCTCCTGGTCCTTTCTTGCCGGTCATTTTGAACACTTTCTCTCTTTCAATACTTTGGGACCAATCAATGATAGAAAGGGGGGTTGGTGAGTTCTCCCCGCGTGAGTCGCTCCCGCCTATTGATCGGAGTCGTTTCGGAGTCTTCCAGAAGGCAGGCTCCATGTGCTGCTGTTCGTCCGACCGAGTCTTCAAGCTTCGGCGTGCCGTGGCTCCCAACCAAGCAGCACAGACAGTCCCCGAAGGGGCCATCGATTTGTGACCAGGTGAACAACAACGAAACACGCCCCTTACTAAACTCCTACTAGTTCCCTTCACAACGGCAAGGATCTCGGAGCAGCGTTCAATGGATATCCCGCCCCACCAAGAGACTCGACCCAAGGCTTTTTATTGGCCTGGCAACCAACCTGGGAACAAAGGGCCGTCACCTCGAACCGATGCTACCAGAGGCACCCGTAAACGGGCACTGGGAACCGTCAATAATTACGCACCAGGAAAGTGGTTAACGGGGCACTACCCTCATCTCATTCATCGTGCCCCAACGCCTAGGACACCTCTAGTCCTAGTCTCTCGCAACCAGTGAACGTCGATTGGCGTTGTTTATAGAGGTTCCAAAGCCTCTCTTCTGACGCGTGAGGTAGCTGACAGGTCCTTATATGTAGATAGAGGGAAAAAAGGGAAAGAGTGACATGATAGGAGTAGGATTTTTGTGTTTTTTTTTCTTTTTGTATAAGTGGGAGATATAGGATGAAAATAAAAAAGGAGAATGATAGAGTAGAAAAAGGAAGGAATGACGCACTTAGTCTGGAATATCGTTTTCGACCAAATCGACAAGGGAAGCCCTACCAGGGGTACCCAGAAGAGGTACCCCCGCCGACATAGCTCGAAAAGTCAAAGGTACACACAAGCTCTCTTCCCGCGACAAGGGGGCGTCACCTCTCCCTCTACTTTCTTTATGAGAGAGAGAGAGAGTCTGGCCATTCCACGACATATACAATCTGTCGATTTCTTAATAGTAGAAGGTTGGACTACTGCAGCTTTGATGGTCACCCATAAGATTTCTTTAGACGAAAATTGACGTCCATCGGTATAAACATCATTTATAATGATGGACCTTAAATTTAAGATTGGGTTGAGATCCGGAGAGGTTGGCAGCTACACCATCAACTTGTGCCCTTGTGTGCCGTAAGAGACTAGGAACGCTTTGTTGGACCTGGCAGAGTGGCATGAAGCGTTGTCATGAATGAAACCAAGAGTACTTAGAATTGACAAAGATATATGTACCATCATTCAAGAGATTTTAGTATGTGGCTCTCTTCACTTTAATCCAATCAGTCACTCTGAGTGGCCCAACAAGTCTCTGTTCAATTTTACTTACCAACAACATGACTCCTCCTCCCTGTTTTTTTTATCGCAAACGTGGTGATGTTCATCTCCAAAATATACCCAGCTTTCAGGAGCAGCTCCAGTCTCGTCAGTGAAGAGAACGCAACTCCTGCCTAACGTCATGTAATTATGGGCACATAGAAGCCTCAAATTCTTGTGACGGGGCGTTAAATGAGGCAGTTTAAAGGGAACTCGCCAAAAAAACACCGCCCCCCCGGATACAGTTCCTGGTGGTCTTTGGTGCATAAAAATGACCAGGGGCGTTTAAAATGACTGCTTGTTTGTCCGGGTTTAAAACTTAACTGGTGGCTAATATTCCTCAAATCCCTTAGCGAAGGGTCCTTCAGAAATCAAGAAATCCTCTCACCGTGTCCACATGACAAACTATCTTCTTCGCAATAACATGAACGGAGGTAACTTCAACACTTTCCTCAATGATGAAAGAGTTTTCTTCGTCGTTGAGGCCTATGCGACGTCCTATTGTTCTTTTAGAGGATAAATGCTATTAGTGTGGTTCCAAAAAAATGACGAATGTGAAATAAAACTTAAAGTAAGTAAAACAGCATAATGAAAACATCACATTAGCATTGCCATATAATGAAAACCAGCTGAGAAACGTTTCATCAAAATGGATTAACAGAGGACCGAGAAAGTCCTAACTTTCACTACCAAGCTATTATCCTGATTCAGGACGTTGCGTTTTAGCACCAAACCTAATCTTCTCAGCCATTACTCCAAAGATGAATCAACCACATTTGAATATCACAACAGGGAGATCATAAGA
The DNA here is from genome assembly GCA_963969495.1 of Ceratothoa steindachneri. Lineage (NCBI taxonomy): Eukaryota > Metazoa > Arthropoda > Malacostraca > Isopoda > Cymothoidae > Ceratothoa > Ceratothoa steindachneri. Next base: position 36,455,911 of record OZ018335.1, read on the forward strand.
ATATCCTCCAAGGAATTATTATAATAACGTTAAAAGAATAATGGGGATTTTAGGCATAGAGCTGTTAAAGGCCCCTGGACTCGAATGTGTCTCTGTCTATTAATCTAGAAATATTTGAGAGAAAAAGTATATAGGTCTTCAAGGGACGCTTGAAAGCACTGAGAGAGAGGTATGTATGTATAACAACAGGCAGCTCATCCAAAGACGAGGACCAAAATTTTAAAAAAGTCAAATCACCCATACAACACAAGCGACTAAGAGGTACAAGCAAGTCAAGGACAGAACCCGAATGAAGGGATTTCAGAGGCTAGGATAGGTTTAGAAAGACAAGCAATTCGTGATCAGAATAGTTGTAGTTGAATTTTAATGCTGGCTTTATCTCAATCCGTACATTCTGATTTTGTGCTCAGTTTTAACCCACAGTTTATTGTAAGGTCCAACATACGGGTAGCTAACGTATATCTTAACTCCCGAAAAATCGTTATCTCGATTCTACCATTCACCGACAAATTTGTTCCATTGTGGCTTAGATTTAAAGCGATAGATATTCTATTAGTCTTACTACCTAAGTTTTTGAATGAGTTTGTTCCGTGAGACTTCGAATACGCCCTAATAAATCAATTTCGGAGATAATGGAAGAGTAGCATTCCTACCCTTTAAAAAGTGGTTCTAAAACGTGATAAAATGAATTCTAATGGAAACTCGTGGCGAGTTAATATGTATGTAGAATATTTTCAATATGAAACTGATGGGGTATTTGTGATCGGGAGAAGACATAGTTCTCTTCAACGTACTTAAAATGAGCAAGTATAATGTTTTCTTGTGGGATGAGCTACAAAAAGGCTTAATTTTCACCCCTTTCTTCTTCTGAGCCACATAGAAAAGAGATGGAGAAACGAATCTTTTCTTTCGGGAATTCTGTTATTCAAATTTGTCGTAGCTCCTTTGTCGTTGTCTAAGTCTTGCGACGCATTGAGAACAATCATGGTATTTGTTCCGTTTCCTATTCAATAATACTTAAATGTAAAGGCATCGTATTCGTGTATGTAATGGCCAGTCTTGTCATTTAAGGGATCCATAACGCCATCTGAAAATAGAGATTCCCTAAGCACAAAGGTTGCTGGGTCGAAACCCTCTAATGATATCTAAATTGCACATTTGCACTCCTTCTACATCTGATTTGACGTTCATTATTCATGAAGATTTGAAATGCATTCTTTTCTTCAGTCAGAGTGTATGTGTTTATTGTCTGTTGCATTCATTATTGTGCATTTACGGGTATTCTTAGACTTTCCCTTACGTGCTTGGAACATCGCCAGTGCGCGTATTCACGTTTAAATGGCGAATGAATAAGAATACGGAAGTTGAGGCGCAAGATATACTCGGGGCTTTGTTACTTATAGGGAGTCAAAGCGAATACAAGCGTCGATTATTGTCTAAAAGTTAGGTTTCGGCATCGAATTATTAATGAGGGGTTCTTCATTAACTCATAGAAGCATGGTACCTAATGGAAGTTGTGGGAGTGACGAAGAAGAACGAATAAAAGCTCACAAGAAAATAAAAACGCAAGTCAGTGGGAGAAAAAAATAAGATATAAAAAGAGGAGAGTAGAGAGGGAAATAAAAAATGAAGGAGGAGACTAAGGGAAGAAAAGGTCAGCGACCTGCGCCGGGGAAAGGCGGGCCTTCCTCCGATGCGGAGCGTGCTTCATTTCTCTTATTTTTTTTCTTATTTTGTTATTTTATGCTTGTTTCTTTTCCTTTATTTTTATTTTGTTTTTATCTTTGTTATTTGGTTTGTGCATGCGTTTTAATCTAGCCTAATAATAAACTGTAGCGTGATTACGGCAACTTTTGCGCTAGTAGGTAGTCGCCAAATAGGCTCCTAAAAAAAAAGCTGTGTTTTCAAACGTAGATAAACTAGACACAGTATCTCATTCTTTATACACAGAATAATAAGTATACACAACCATTCAGATATGTAAGCCCTCTTTCCCACAAGTAAAAATATGTAAACTAGTACATACTAATACAGATATACACGCCAATGCGTATGAAGGCATATGCACACATCTCTATGTGTCTGAGTAAGGCGTTAAATTACAAGCGTGTTTTTTCCCAGCCAAATTTCACTTGGCTAATGGAACTTCTTTCTTTTCCCCTTAGTTCTTCACGCTTGTACAGTATCTACACTAAACATTTCCAAACACAAGTAAACAAACCAACTATCAACCTAAATTACGTTTATTGTTACAAATATTTTAAGTAAGAATTATTTTTATGGGGCATAATCTATATTTATCTAAAATACCGTGATTATTCAACACTTAAATTGCTTAGTTTGTATTGAATTTTGCCTTCAGAGACAACAATTATATGACTCTAATAAAGTCATCTTTGATAATATTTAAAAATACGTTAATTGATTAGTTAACAATTATAAGTAATTTTGATGTATTAAAAACAAACAAATGATCGATTTAAGCCTCGCTACCATACTCGGTACCGATCACTTGCACCAACAATTCAACAGTAATTAAACGCAAGTGCGCCCCGGGTTCAGTCATCTCTCGAAGCGTCTGACATCGGACATCGTCACCCGACAAGTGACTTATCGCAATCTCAGTGATTACGCGGTCGAGATTCTTATCAGTGTTCAAGATGCCTTTTGTTCTTTTGTTCGTGGTGTTGGCCTATTTATTAATAGCAGAACATGTGAAACAACAGTGTCAGGCAGGAGTTGGCAAGTGCGCTCACGGCGATCGCCGCGTCACATCGATGGGGTAAGATCACATTTAGTTCTCTCGATTATCCAGTTCTTAATGCCCTGCAAAAGGGCCGAACTTTATTGTCGGATGTAGGAAGGAAGATGAAAGTTGGGCCCCCTCCTGCTCTCTAACAACCTCATTAGTCTACTTTGGCTACTAGAGTTAGGTATTTTTTATCTATTCTACTTCTACCAACTACACCACTCTTAATACGGACGCATTTTCAAAAAAGTTTAGACAGAGATGCTCCTACAATTTTGGGAAATAAAAAATAATCATATCCTAAGAGTTCCTTTCTATGATTCTCGGCCTTAGAGCAGGTACTGCACGAGCATTTTCCACCCTCAATTCACCAATGCCTCTGCAATTCGTTTTGCGCATTGCTTCCTTGCCTGAGAGCTCAAGTCCGTTCTTTCGATTCGATGTACTCCTTGTGAAGTCTTGCTTCTGGAGGCTGATAATACTTACTCCAAAACACAGTATTTAAGCTTGAAGATGTTTGTTTATTCAAGGGCAAGTCAGAATAACAAATCACATAAAGATAAACCACCCCGAATCCTACTAATGAATATTACCCCTCCCCCCCGAATTCTGCAAATGAATTCTAGGGATCCAGAAATCTACAAATGAATATTAGCCACCCCGAATTCTACTAATGAATATTAGCCCCCCCCCCCTAACCTGCAAATGAAGATAGGCCACACAGAAAACTACCAAATAAGAACCTTCCCCCCTCCACATACTCTATTTTCTTTACTTGAAATCAAACTACCTCAAGTTTTATCATCTGGGTGTCTGCTCTTTGGTAGGTTAGGTCAGATTTGGGGGTCCAATGGTTTTATTATTGTCTCCTGCTTTTCATAGCTTATGTCTGGTTGTTTAGGTTTATTGCTTTTATTAAAAGATAAATAGTGCTATGTGTTTATTAGATTAAGTCAGGTGGTTTTTGTTGTTTTTTTATTAGATGATGGGAAGTTATATTTTTTGTGTTTTGACGGTTTGGTTAGGTGGTTTGTGTGTGTGTAGATTTTAGTAGACAATAAACAGGTGTATGAAATGTCGATTAATATTGCTTTTTTGTGTGTGTTGTGGTTGTTAGAGAATTACTAGAGGGACATGATCTAGTAGACCTGCGGCGAAAAGCAATCAGATTTGGACTCAAGTAACCCCCATTACCCCTTGTGACATTGGTTTGACCTTCATATCTCCCAAAATGAGCGACTTAGCAACTCTAGCCACTAGGTGGTGCCACCTGGTGGTCGACTTATATCATATTTGAACTCAGTGACCCCACTTACCTTTGGTAGCATTGGTTTTAGTTGGCTACATTGAGCCAGCGACTCGTTGCGGGAAGAGGATGAACACAACACGAGATTTGCGTGACCAATAGACCTGCTTCGCCGCAGTTAATAATTTGGATGGGTATTTCCTGCCCTAACTTAAAATACACCTACACTTCGCTCAGAGCTCGAAACCTACACCTGAAGATAAGCTACCCCAAGTTCTGTTACCTGATGATACTTCCTCTCATGAAAGTTTGGGGTGGCTTATATTTAGCTAATCCTGAATAACCCTTTATTACCTTGTGTACCGCTAGGGAATGTCATGTGTAGCGTATTCAACCTTTCTCTAGTTGACATATGTAGGGTTGTAGGCCCTTCTTGCCCCAACCGCCGCAGTATGGCCCCAGCCACAAACGCCTGCAAGATAATATGTCTATATATCTTTCGCACACTTTGACTTGCTCTCTTTTTACCACTTTTTTTACAGGTTCCTCCTTTACAGATTTATGTATGCTATGGTCTAGTTGGTATACCCATTTATTTGGAGGTCTCTGCCCTCACAAATGATCCCTTAGTCTTTGTCCCCAATAGTTAATAGGTCGAAAACCAAAGTTTTTCTTCATTCCTGACCTCAACTGACCAAAAGAAGTGAAGGAAGATGAAAAAAATGACGTGGGGCATAGGAAAGGATGTGAACCCTGGTGAATTTTTCAAGAAAAGGGTTCATTTCCAGCTACCTGTTTTCTCAAAGATCCCACCCTTTTGAGGCTCTACGAGTTGTGCGATAATCTAGAAGTCTCGTTTATCGTAGGGGTTGTGGTTAGGACTTCCAATAGCTGCTAAATATTTAAGTCTTATCAAGAATACAAAGAACGTTTGTTCTAATGAAATTAGAAGTGTGCGAGAACAAAAGATGTTCCTTATTAAGTTATAAATTGGAAAATTTCAATGCAAAGGACGTCCATATAGAGATATGCAAGAAGTAATAGACAGCCAGGTAATTTTTGAAATAAATTCAGTTGTGAATTTAAAGAATAATATGGATTTAAAAAGTACGTTATTATTATTCCCCTTTAGCGACTTTTCGAGCTGTAACTTGCCTATGCATCGAATTAATAAGTTCTAATATTACAGCAGTATTTAAGACTATGTTTTGGCGTATGGCATTATGAAAATTTGACTATTTCTGTTTTTATTACTTTTTCCATAAAATCTTATCAAGTATTCCACACACGTGTTCTATTGGGGCTGACTCGGCCAAGGAAGACATTTGATACCGGTTTTGTCCTGTCTTTTGTCTTTTTTTCAGTAAGACAGAAAACCCCATTTTCTACGAATAAAAATTTTCTTTTTTCAAGCTTTAATTTGAAACACTAATACAAAGTCCTTTTTAAAAAAGAAAATGTATTTTTTCGAGTTGATATTGCCGACACACTCAACCAACTCTGACCTGCCATCATTCAAAATTGATCGCCCCCATATTTCGTCGATGGTCTAATCTGTTTATGCTAAACTCCTGAGGAAGTAATCTAGAAACCAATCTCCGTCCATTCGGAAACTTAAACAAACCTTGATTTGTCAGCAAACAAATTATGCTGCGCCAAAATTCCGAAGTCTTGTCACTCATTTCTTCTATTCATTCAACCAGCTTCTTAATATTGGTCATAGATAAAAGGGGCTTCTTCCTGGCTGCACGTCCATAATATCCAACAGATTGCAAATGGTTCACCTCTGTTTGTTGTGTTTATTTGGATTTTTATGCTACTTCAGAAGCTTTTAACCCAGGATTGTTTTCAATAGAACTTCGAACAGCACGAAGGCATTTTTCAAAAGGCCCAGAACGACCAAGTTGTAACTCAGGTCATGTTAGCATTTTCTTTAAATTGAAGTATAATTCTGTTAACGACAGAAAGGGGTATTTCAAGATTGCTGGACAATTTCTCTTTGGAACATTCTATCATCAGATTAACCAACAACCCGTCCTCTTTGAAAATTTGAAATTTTCTTGGAATTTTGCTTTGTAAGCATGTTCAATAATTAGAGTATTAAATAATTTTTCCCGCTTGTGTCTTGAAGTTTTGAAATGCTACCATCCCCTCTAACTCTCTAACAGAAGACTTAGGTTGTGGCTCTTGAATGAAAACTTTGAGTTGTTTAAAAAGCGTGTCACAATTGATCGATGGTAGGTTTCTATATTTTGGGGAGGAAGAAATAAAACTCCGATTGTCGTTTCAGGGAAGTTGCTTTCACGATTGAGCAGACCTGGAATGATCAGCCCGTCCTTCCTCACGAGAGGGTCAATATCGTCTTAAGTGCCGACAAAATCTCCAATGATATTACGATGGAAATTGACGCCCCCTTCTATGATGACCCATCCCCGGATGGACCGCAAGGAGAGCCCTTCATGAATCTCTGGGATTATGAAGGTTAGGCTGATTACTTGATTTCGAGAAAATGACCCCCTTAAATCATGAAAAGAAATGAAAGTGGGAGAAAAAGAATCACTAACTCCCCCCTACCCTGCCCTTACCCCACTTTATCACTCATTAGTGGTTAGAGCAAGGGGAGTGGTACGGCGAGAGCCGGGTACTCCCTTATAGTCCTCCGAGCTCCTTCCATCACATTATCACCAGAACAGAATGGAAGGCCCTCAGGGGTGGAATTGAGAGAGGGAGGGGGGGAGAAGAAAGGGTAAACATAGAACATCAAGAAGTATAGTAATAGACAATATAGGTCACTTAGGTACTCAGTGGAGTTGGACCTACAGCTTTGCGTGGAATCCGAAACAGGGTGTGTGTCTTCCTAATAATTTTTATTCACTATTTTGTTGTCGACACCTTGTGTTAATTGTAGACTAGGCGAGTTTAAGTTACGAGAGTGAAAGTTTCAAAGTTGAATTTGAAGGAAGTAAGAAGTTTACATAGTGTTCAATGAGAGAAAAATATGGTTTACAGAAGACTATAGCCGAATTATGATGCACAGATTCAGACGCTGTGAGTAAGAAGAGACACGAAATGTGGTGTAAGGGAAGCAGATTTCTTAGGTGAATGATAGCGCCATGTTACAAAAAGTTGCACAATGGGCCATTAATTTCTGACAAAATGTTAACGAAAAGCACAGCTAGATTATCAACAATAACGCTGTTTTTTGAAATAAAGTATTTTTTTATGGTTCGACGCCCACATTAAAATGCATACAACTAATAATTGCAGTCGGTATCAGGGGCCAAACCGGTAGGAAAACATTTAAGAGAAAAATATTATTTGAAATCAGCTTCAATTGATGAATAGTTTTTACTAAAAATTATTCGCTAAATCAAGGAATGTTATGAACTAGATCCGAAAAACAATTGTAAATAATCTGGTGAGAGAAACATTTGACATCATGTTACTTTTCCGAGTTGTACAGCTTTATTGCCAGTTACTTATGTTTATCACATATGTTAATTTAATTGGCATAGTAGCGTCGAATTTCTTCATTTTGATAATAACAGATTTTAATTTTTAGACCAAAAAGGTAAAAACGAGAGTCAAATGTTGAAACATAGTTTTCGTGTCGAATGGAGAGATTCCATATCCTGAGAGAAAGGTAGTCATAGGCAAAAGTTTTGAGACTATGATATTTTTTATGAGAAAATTAATAGAAATAATCAAACGTTGTATTTTGTTTTAGTATGTTTTATTATAATTTTAAGGTGAAATATAGAAAATATTAGAGCACAAAACCATTTTATTAATAAATACAGTCAATTGATACTCGCAGTCAATATTTAAAATGATGTCACTTGTTCTTCAGGACTGCTTCAATTCGTTTTGGCATGCTGGAGACCAAATTTTTGATGATATCTTAGATTATATCGCTCAATTTGTGTTTAATAAGCAATAAGCTTCTGTTTATCAACCACTAGTTTGGCTATCGCCCACAAATTCTTTATTGGATTCCAATCTGGCGATGTTATTTCCAGCCGAGAACTTTTTATTGCGTTTACTTTGTGAGAAGGTGCGCCATTAACATACCCAAGTGGGTTCCAAACTGTTAGGAAAAGGTGCTGATTAAGAACGTTTAGACACCACTTTGAGTGCATCTAAGTGTTCTTAGGCAACATAGTTAGAGCCTCCGTTCCCTTAGATGAGGAGCAGCCCCAGACGTGAAGAGTGTCCGGATGCTTCACCCGGGGCACAACGCAGGACCTTTGAAGCGCTCCTGTTTTCTCCTCCAAACGAGTGATCTTCCAAGAAATCTAAGCAGGTGGAAGGGAGCTGCAGTCCATTCTTCAAAATTTGTACGAAAGTGGAGTCTTCAGCAGTCCATTCTTCATAATTTCTATAAAAGTGGAGTCTTCAGTAGTCCATTTTTCATAATTTCTACAAAAGTGGAGTCTTCAGCAGTCCATTCTTCATAATTTTTACAAAAGTGGAGTCTTCAGCAATCCATTCTTCATAATTTAAATAAAAGTGGAGTGTTCAGTAGTCCATTTTTCATAATTTCTACAAAAGTGGAGTCTTCAGTAGTCCATTCTTCATAATTTCTACAAAAGTGGAGTCTTCAGCAGTCCATTCTTCATAATTTCTATAAAAGTGGAGTCTTCAGTAGTCCATTTTTCATAATTTCTACAAAAGTGGAGTCTTCAGCAGTCCATTCTTCATAATTTCTACAAAAGTGGAGTCTTCAGCAGTCCATTCTTCATAATTTCTATAAAAGTGGAGTCTTCAGTAGTCCATTTTTCATAATTTCTACAAAAGTGGAGTCTTCAGCAGTCCATTCTTCATAATTTCTACAAAAGTGGAGTTCTCACTAGTCGATTCTACATAATTTCAACAAAAGTGGAGTCTTCAGCAGTCCATTCTTCATAATTTCTAGAAAAGTGGACCCTATCGGTAAGGTGTTATTCGTGGTGAGATAAGGCTTCTTCGAAGCCCTTCTCGACCTGAGTCCTTGGTCGAAAAGTCTCAGCGTAACAGTGCGCGCTGAAGCGTTCACACCTCCCTCTTTCCAAACATGGGCATGCTTGGCCCTAGAACCTTAGAATGAGGCGGGCTTGGTGTTCATTTGAAATTATTGGGCCTTCTGAAGACTTCTTCACAGGAGTGTAACCAGTCTTTTTAACTCATCAATGATCCTTAATATGGTTTTCATTGATGCAATACCCCTAGCAAATATATTCTTGTATTTCAGATCATTTTGGTGCAACAATGGTTGCACGCCTTTTATTTGGAAAGGAATATTTCTGTAATTGAAAAAGATTCAAACATATATTTTTCCAAAAAATATTAAGAAATAGATATAATTATTACACAACATCATTTAATCCTATTTATCATCACTTTATCCTTTTGATCGATTATCACATCCTTAGGGACTGAAACCCACCTCCCAATTGAAAAGGACATGAGCACCATTTTGGATTCAGCGAATAAATGCAGCATTTTAGTCGCGTGCGAGTCTAGTCGCGTGCGAGTCTAGTCGCGAGCGACTCTACATCTCACTATGTCGGTCGGTCATGTGGTCGGTCCCCGTTTTGCTTTTTTTGTTTTTGTAATAACATCATAACTATTCTCCCGATTCTAGCGAAATTTGAAACCCTTGTATTGTTTTACGTTCTCTTTCGAATGATATAATTAACAAAGTCTTCTCAAGTTTAGCCGAGGATTATTTTGTTTTGGTCATAACATCATAGATATTCGACCGAAACTCTGCTAGACTAGACTAGGCTATAATATACTATACTCTGTTAGGCAAGCCTAGAATAGACTATACTATGCTGAGCTATGTTAAGATATAATGTAAAAGGGTAAGATATTCTATGTTAATTTATGCTATAAAATGCTATGTTAGGATAGCATATAGTATGTTACGCTAGACAATACTAAACTATGCTTGCCTAGGGTATAATAGGATAGTGTAGGCTATACTTGTCTAGGATGGTTAATGCTAAGCTAGGCTAAGCTATGCTAAGAAATACTAAGCTAGACAGGGCTATACTATGCTATGCTAGTGTAGGCTAAATTATAATAGGCTAGGGAGGGCTATGCTATGCTATACTAGGCAATACTATATTTGGCTACATAGGCTAGCTAACCAAGGCTATAATAGTCTAAGCTACTCAAGGTTATTCTAGTCTAGGGTATTGTATGCTATATTAGTCTAGCATACTAGTCTATTATGTTAGGTGTCGTTATGCTAGGATAGGCTATAACAAGCTAGCCTATAGTTTGCTAGGCTAGGCTAAGCTATCGTATGCAAGGAATATTGGCTAGGCTATAGTAACCTATTCTAGCTTGGCTATACTAGGCTAGGCTACTCTATGCGACGCTAGTCTAGGCTCTGGCATGTAATGCTAAGCCATACCTGGTTAGGCTATGCTATGCTATAGTTAGCTAGTCTACACTAGACAAGGCTATACTAGGCTAGGCTAAGTTAGGCTATACTATAATATGTTAGGTTAGACTAAGGTCTACTAAGCTAGGCTATGCTATACTAGGATACGATAGGCAACGCTATACTAAGCTAAGTTAGGATATAGTAGGCTATAATATGCTAGGTTATAATAGAATAGCTAGATTATACTAAACTAGGCTAGGTTAGGCCCGGTACAGCCAGGCTATTCTATTTTAGGCTAGGTTCTAACAAAATTTGAAACCCTTATGTTGTTTTACATTCTCTTTCGAATGATAGAATTTCCAATGTCCTCACAAGGTTAGTCCAGGAATTATTGAAAGTTTTGAAGGTCGTAAGGTCATAAATCAGAATAAGTGAGAGCACGCAACTTTTTGGTCAGAAGACCTTGATCTTATTATTGCTGACATTTGTTATATACTGAATTAATTTAAATATTATAATAATTATTCCTCTCATGTAAATTAAAAAAGAAGAATGAAAAAAAATAAAATATATTTTAGTCTCAAAACTTTTGATCATGAATGTAGACTCCTGTAATTAGGAAAAATTTCCTTAATTCCATTGATTATGAAAAGAATCAAGAAGTACTGGACAGCCAAAGGTTGTAAAAGCCATGGTATAATCCGGAAGATTTAAAAATCGTCCCTTGAACATTTAATTATAATGAAAAACGTGTCATTTACTTTTTACATAATTGCGATATTCCAGAAATTATGTATGCATTTAGAGTAGCTGCTTTGTATAGTACACGTTTTTATTTAGATATTTATATATACATTAATTTTGAATGGAGTTTGGCATGAATTTTGAAACTCAAGGAAATTGACTTGTATTTTGATATCAGATTTCCTTTCTTTCAGTGGTTGAAGCTTTTTTCTTGAATGAGAAAAAACAATACCTAGAAGTGGAAGTTGGACCGTAAGTATCTCTTTATTTGCCCTCAATTTAGTTATCTTATATTCACACCTTCCTCATATATTTACTGGGTTTTTTTTTAAGTACTATACTTTTCTGGCTATCAATGCTACAGAGGTAGATAATCTTAGCAACATACTTTCAAACATCTTAGTGGTGATTTATTTTTAAAGTTTCTTTTCTTTTTATCTATTTATCCATTTTACATTGTGAGAAAAAGTATTTTGTTTAAAAATTGTCCAGGGGAGTTTCACCAGATGTAGGAAAACCTAGTAAACTTTAGCTGTCCTTTTTGTTTACAGTTTAGTAATCTTATGTGATTCGCATACATCGGGGTTAGCAGTGGTTTCTTATTCTATTATTTGCATCCAAACAGAAAATATGTTTCTCTTAGTGATGTGTTAAGATGTGAAAAAGCTTGGGGGACAAGAATGCACTTTAAAGAACTTTATTTTCATACCAACAACTATGACAGCCACACTAGAGAAGACTCTCAAGGAGATTTACTTACACATGAACGAGTTAGATACACGATTCATTTACTTACTCGGAAAGTGTTAGGATCTACCATTATTTCAACTTGTCGCTATTCAGGTTTGTCGGATATACTCGTAAAGCGCAATAACAACAAAGACGTATTGCACAGAAGGTTCTAAGGAGATATTTGTAAAGAAAGGGGTGAAGTTTGAGTAGGTGAAAAGATGTGGAAGATATATAGCCGTAGGAAATCCTGCTTGTATTGGGGCCTGGATAACACCTGACCCCCTTCCGGGGTGTGATAATTATTAATTTGATACATTTTTAATAATCATCATCATTATCATCACTAACTTTATAATTTAAGAAGGGGATTTTTTTGAGTATTTGAATAATAATTTCATCTTAGTTTGGTAATGACTTATGTTTTTTTAATTAAAGTTATTTCTAATAATTCTTTTATAATATCAATAAACAAAATGGTGAAGTTCAGAAATAAATATAAGTATCGAAAGTTTGTGAATTTTTTAAAACCTAAAGAATTACAAATGGTGAAGTTCAGAAAATTTATTTTATATATCTTCTTCTCCTATCTTCTATAACTCTATATTTTAGAAACGTAATATTTTGAAAGGAGGGAAATTTAGTTTAGAGTTCCTTTTTAAGATTATTGTAATTGGTGAAGTTCAGAAAATTGATAAAAATTTAACCATGGCTGCCCTTTTTCAGATTTTAAATTTTAATCTTAGTAGCAAAGCCCAAGCTCCCCCCAGGGGGGAGTGGCGAAGCCATTGCCTGGTTTTATAAGAATTTAGCTGTCACGTCATCTAAGGATTGTGTGCAGTCCCGATCCCAAAGCTTGCAGTTTGCTTTTCATACCTCAATAATTGCAGGTGGATGAAGCACTATAATTCTTCCACACAGTTTCATTGGTTTTGCAGATTTCTCCTCCCAAACTCCCTGCGGGAGATGTTCTCGTTGATATTTCGCTTTAAATTCCGTTAAAAGCAAAAGTATCGAATTCATCTTCATACAGTTAATAAATTTGGTCTATCACCTACAAGTCTAGTGGATCTGGCGTTGGATTTCCACCCTTTGGGTACCAGATTCGAAACCTGGATAGAGGAGACCTGAACAATTTTATCCCTTGTTGGTAGCGGCCGCGCGCCAGGCGATGTGTCTAGCTAGGGACTTGCACGAAGACAGTTCCGGTCATGTACATTATCATACACATACACGATAAAGCAAAGCACCGCTATCACTTCTTCCTTTCGTACACCCAACATATCACACTTCTCTCTCGGAACCTGGCGAAGGTGTTTTCATATCCGCACTCTCCCTGCCGTGTAACGGGTGACACTACCTTGGGCAACAAATGGTTCCAGCCTCACTGATTTGTCATAAAAGACCATCCTACTGCTCTTTGTGCACTTTCTCCTCCAACGAGGGCCTATATGAGGTTGACAACGAATGCTGCTCTGATCTTTGTGTGACTTTCATTATCCGGTTGCATGAGTTCTGCCATGATGGAAAAGTGATGGATGGCGAATTTAACTAAGTAACTGATTAATAAATTTGTGGCATTTTTTGGCATTTACGAAAATTGTAAAACGAAATGAATCAAAATCCGATTCTGAAGTAACTGAAAAATGTTATAAGATCTCTATAAACAAATGACCTGCGCGTAAAAGTGATTTTCACTTTAAGAAGTTAAATTCTCAAATACAAGCCATAGATAACCAACATCTATGGATGATGAGGTTTATTATTTCAAACTGTAGGAGAATAGCATAATGCACCCACATTTTCCCACCTCTCTTCCGGGCGGGCCGGTTATCGAACCTTCCCATTCGGCCCGATATATGATGGTCTCCCACCGGAAGAACCCGCCGACCATTTTAGCTAACTACCGCATTCCTTCCTCGACTGGCTATCGATAGATGGGAGCTTATCTTGGCTTCCGGTGATACCCGGAAGTTTGCAAACGACGAAATGGAGGAGATAATCAAGCCTCTCTCACCCGAAGAAGGGCGCTTGATATAAAATCTACTTCCGGAGCCATGTGAGCCTTTCCCGAGTTTCGAGTATAAAAGATGAATTCTTTTAACCCTCAATAGTAGAGCTTGCACAGCGTCTGGCGGGGCAGAAATTGCCATCTATTTCGGTGTAGTGGTAAATCGTCAAAGCACCAAGTCTTCAGAGAGGAGATCCGTCCCAGTTAGGGAGGCTCCTTACCCCGTTGGTCTGCAAGTCAATGCGGACCCAGGCTCGTACTCACGTTTTCAGAGCCGGAGCTACAAACGGCCTCACTCTGGCTCCCTAAGCGAGAAAACTATATCTCGGCTTTTCTCCGTGACCTTACGCCTCGATAGGTCGTTTCGCACCCCCCCCCCTCCCCTCACAGAGGCAACCAAGATTCCTCGGAATTCATGAGCGTGGGGCCCTCTTTAACAAGAAGATCCCGTCACCGCCTTCTTCCAGCAGAATCGTGACGAAATTGTGGGATCAGGTTGGTCCCTGGAGAACCTACTTCATCGTCTCGACCCCTTATCTCTCCACCTTAACCAGCGCCACCAGAACATCAGGTTCCAAGGTAACCCTTCCCTTTCACATTCCTCATCTTCACCGCGAAGCTTAACAACATTACAAGTGTATAGGGATTTACCTAGTGAATAGTTATTTACAAGCCAACTGAGATATCCGAGATTCACTTATTGATTTATCTCTCAAGGCACATTATTTGTATATATATATATATATATATATATATATATATATATATATATATATATATATATATATATATATATATTTATATATATATATATAAATATATATTTTTTTTTCTTGTTTAGTCTTCATTAAAACTTTATTCATTCAGGGCACGGGCCGAATGAAGTATAAAGAGTAGTACGACTCCTCCTCCGCATTCGAGATATTAGGATATATATATATATATATATATATATATATATATAAGAGTCGAGGAAAACTCCAACCACCCATCGGCCTATTCCTCGACACAAACGTTTTCAGGCCTATTCTCTTTTCTTTAACTAGGCTGTCTTCATTTCATCTTGCCCTTTCTTGTTCTCTTGTTCTGTAGAAAGAGTATAAGAAGGTGGCTTATTTGCTCTTCTTGACTCACCTTTTTGAGATTCATGATAAGTATCTAGGCAGCGCACGGAGGTCTTCGCAACTAACCGCATCCCTCCCTCCTTTTTTGTATCGCTCTTTCTCCTACCTTCCTCTCTCTACACCTTTTCATTCTTCTTGCCTTTACACAACACCTGAATAAATCTGTCTAAGAAGAAATTGAGCTCCTACTGAATCTGAGTCTAGAATACTAACTAAGGACATTAATTCCAGCCACTCGACTTTAACTCTTAAGTTAGAAATATTTCAACGATACGCTTTATTTTGATTGGTAGTTAATTATTTCTTCCTAACCATCATACCAAAGTTCTTTCTCATGTTTCTACTAATAGCTCTATTAAAGTGTATATTTTTTATGCGTGGTTTATATATTATTATGATAAATTCCTCTTTAAAACTGTCTATTCAAGAAATATATAGATTTTTTGAGGGCGGGGGGGTTCCCGCAGCAAGTTCTTTGAGGTGTCCCGGATCAGGAAGGTTTCTTCATGAAAGTCTTGGTTAGAACTGTTTCGTACCTTTCAATCTTCAGGGTCACGGAGGTAGGACCAATCTGGGTTGCGAGGCAGGAGTCGCTGGAAGATATGGAAGACACCCTAAAGATGACTAACTTCCTAATATTTTTTAACCTTATCTATGGTGAGAAAGTGTATCCTCTAGGCTCTATCGAATTTCTTGAATAAAGTAACCGACTGATTATCATCTGGGCACGTGTTAACATAACATAACATACAGAGACACTAGGGTCTATCAAAGTCATTCCAGTTAGAGCATCCAAGAATCCATCGAGCCATCAGCATGGCCTATTCTGTATCCATTGGATTGCCTTAGCAGCTATCATCTAGTAAGCTCGTCATATTGAGTTTATAATACACAACACCAGCATGCAAATACTAAATAAAAAAAAAATATATATATATATATATATATACAATACAAGAAAATTAGATTCTTTATATATATACTCTTCCCCATATAGTTGCTTAGCTTTTCTTTAAATGCTGGCAAACTAGAGATATTTATAACATCCCCAGGCAATGCTTTCCAAGAATCCAATACTTTATTGAAATAATATTTCCGCTGTCTAGCCTCAACTGGAATTATAAATATACAAAGTGACCCCTTGTCCTATTATCAGTATCCAGCTCGAAAAACTTCGCACAGGCATAGACAACATTTCTTGCGAAGTATATATTTAAATTCGACGGTTGCTTATTTACTGCTAAAAATCATCACTATCGATAGCCGAGAATATTTCTTTTATATTAGTTACCTCATTTTATGGCGATATAAATAGAAAACTATTAATTTATGGATAACAAGGGGATTTTCTCTTTGTCTACCATAGCTAAAAGTTTGATTATAATTAGTAATGTATTAAAAGTTCATCCCTCATTAATTTTAAGTTTATTTACATATAATAAATTTAAACCTGAAGGGATCTATCGATTCGTCTAGGCAAAGTTGAAGTGTTTTTTGGAGTCCCATGAATCCTGAATAAATTTACAATGGCATAAATTTAGAGCTCGTTAAAAAACTATAAATGCATAAATATTTCTTAGTTGATACAGTAAATAAAACTGATAAAATGTTACTTTTAGGATAGTTAAGATGTACTATAACGAAAATATCATTTAACAAGAATCGAATTCTATTGGTTTTTAATAACTAACTCAACAAACTATCAACAACATTTGGAAATATCGCATAATTTAGACATACTATAGCAATGCCTCTGGGCATTCCTATAATAAAAACCTCCTGGGAAACTTAAATATGTATATACATCCATTATTATGTAAAATTTATTATGCATTACTTTAACTTGTCAATTTAATCATTTAATTATTTTACTTTAACTGTTAATTTAATCATTTTACTTAACTTTGAAAATTTAAACTTTCAAATTAATTTACTTCAACTTTTGTAAATCAAATCATTTATGTTAAACTTAATAATTAATTAATTCATTTATTTTAATTGTCAATTCAATTAACGTATACTGTTCCAAACAACATCTCTTAAATTTCACACACAAACAAACAAACACACGTTCCCAGCTCGACCAAATAAGCACGCTTTCTGCCCACTTCACTCGCCGCTTTCGTCGTCTAAAGGTCGGTAACCATTCTTTCTGCAATTACTCGTTTACCTCCAAATAAATCATACTGAGTTAATTCCACTCTCACATTCTTTGCAAACGACAATACGAGATTAAGTCCTAATTATATTTGCTTCTCATTGCAGCCCCCAATTCACAGTCCATTATAGATACTTTAAAATACTCTAAATTACTACACTATATTACTTACAACTAAATATTATTTACTATATCAAAAACTTCGCACATGCATAGACAACATTTCTTGCGAAGTATATATTTAAATTCGACGGTTGATTATATTATTTTACCGGTGGTAAATGCTAAATAATTAATACAAGAAAAGCAAATGTAATACTACTAAGGAAAACGGAATAGAAGTCGCGTCGGGTCAAGGATGTCCTCTGCAATCAAAGAAAAGCAATCAATATTTATACTTGTATTTTTGAACACTTTTAACAATTACTAAGCATATCAATTGTGTAACCAAACTTTCTATAGTGACGCTGGTGGTAAAATGCCGGAGTCCCGCCGCTTTCGTACGCCGCGCTTCGTAACAAAGCGTTGCCGGATACATAATAACTAAACTGGAATGTAGATATACAACAGTGGCAACAGCTAAGTATAAAATGCTTTGTTGCAATAATCAAATCTGTTCCAAATAACTTTGCATCCTTGATTTAGGGCACTATTCTAAGTTTATCATCATCATCATCATCATCATCACTTCACTAACTCTATATTTTAAAAAGGGGATTTTTTGAATATTTGAATAATAATTTCATCTTACTTTGGTTATGACTTTTTTTTATCAAAGTTATTTCTAATAATTCTTTTATAATATCAAAACACAAAATGGTGAAGTTCAGAAATAAATAAAATTATCGAAATTTTGTGAATTTTTTATAACTAAAAGAATTACAAATGGTGTGAAGTTCAAAAAATCTATTTTTATATATTTTCTATAACTGTATATTTTAGCAACGTGATAATTTGAAAGGGGGAAATTTAGTTTAGAGTTCCTTTTTAAAATTATTATAATTGGCGAAGTTCAGAAAATCTATAAAAATTTAACCATGGCTGCTTTTTTTTATTTTAAATTTTATTCTTAGTAGCGAAGCGCAAGCTCACCCAGTAGGGGGTAGTGGCGAAGCCATTTCCTGGTTGTTTTATATATTTGATCTGCCTCTTTGTGTTTATTGCCGATATCGAGATTTGGTTAAAAGGAATTTACTTGAACTCCTTCATAATGACACTACTTTGGCTGAGGGGGGCAATTTTTTTTTTTTAGGGGCTATCTAGCGACTGCTGAAGGGATCAAACTGAGGGTTTTGTTGCAACACATTCTTCTCTCTTTTATATTTATTTAAACATATATAAAGGATTACATTTCGGCTATTAGAAGAATGAATGATTAAGTGGAACTTGTTAATCAAAGAAACAAGGGATTAATAATTTAGGGATGGTATAAATTAAAGTTGAAGGGGAAAAAGTGCGAAAAAAGCTCACGCCCTTTCTTGCTTCAGATCAGGGTGAGGTTTCCTTGCACTCGAGAGTGGGTGCTGAGTAGGAAACAGGGAGCTTATTAGAGTTATGGGTAGTGGGAACGTCTTGTTATTTGTTTGTTCAAAGGTAACCAATTTCTGGGTGCGTGTTCGGTAATTATAAGAAGGTGTAATGAAGAGTCCTCGTTGCTGTTGCACTGTTCAAAGTCACCCATTCAGAGCAGTGTGCGGGAGATGGTTACAATAGGGTAGACTCGACGGGTAACGAGGACCTTATGTAATGGGCCTACTTTATGTCCTTGTTGAATTGGCTCTGACTCCTTATACTCCTTATAGTTTCTCAAGAGGGATTATGCGTCTTCGTGATCGGGGTAAGAAAAGGACTTCAAAAGGATTCGACAAAGACTTTATTCTTAAATTGGCCTACTAAAAGGGGCAAGCGGAAATGTCTCTAGTTCTTTGCGGTCAGTGAGTAGGCTTCTGTTTTACGTGAAGTATCGAGTCTAAAGGCGACAGGATTAAGGCGAGTTAACGGGACTTCGTAACCCTACAAAGGGAGTGATAGATTCTCTGGTTAACCGATTATGATTGACTGATCTTGACTATTGAATTTTTGTCTTAATGATAGAATAAATTAACTTCCGAATTGAATCTCTCTCTCGGTCTCTCTCTCTATCTCTCTCTCTGTCTCTGTATGTCTCTCTCTCTCTCTCTCTCTCTCTCTATATATATATATATATATATATATATATATATATATATATATATATATATATATATATATATATATATATATATATATATATATTGTGCCGTCTACAAAGGACGTGACCTTGACTTGTCCGTGGGGCGGACACAGTGACCTAATTTCTTCGTTACTTCCACCCCTTTGGCGGAGTTCCGACAGTTATGTGTATCTGTTGTACCTTCATATTTCCCATGTCTCAGATTTATTTTAACTATAGGGAATCGCTTGTCTTATAGTTCTTTGTGAAATTTTGCTGGCCAAAGCCTGTATTTTTTTAGCTTGCCTGTTGTCTCCAGTTCTGACCTTTTTGCTGATAACTATTCTCAGCACGCGTATGTTTGTGTTTCCGCGTGACTCAGGCGAACCGCTTGCTTTTATATCTATTTGATAGATGTACAATCTCATCAGCAGGGGATCTCGGAGCAGTACTGGGCCCCAAAGGTACGGCGTTCAGACACACTGGTGTGTGGACACGCCCTGTTGCCTACCAGCCACCCCACCCCCTCCCATTGCCTTGTTGTTTCTGCCTTTTTAGGCAAAGTCTAGAGGAATGATACCTCGATCACAAACCAGGATCGGGAGTGCCTATAGGCAAACACCAACAGACCGGTGCCTCGGCAGCTCCCTGCAGCCGAGAATGAAGCCTGGTCGTCTCGAGCATCTCCTGCCACCAGGGTCCTTCTCCCTTCGTTTGAGATATGACTTTGAAGACTGCACACATTCTTACCCGTTTAAACCTAGTGCAGGTTTGATGCCTTCAATAACAGGGCATCCGTCATCATCGACCTCGATGGACTACCCAAAGCAAGATGTACAATTTGATATATATATATATATATATATATATATATTGTTTCTTTTTCTAATTCTCTTTGGTTCTTTATTTATTACACGTGGCATATTATTTCTTAATTTATACAAATAGCCATTTTTTATGATTTGATAGATTCACCGAGCGTCCATTTGTGGAGTTCCTCGCTGAACCTATTAAATCCTGCAATTTGGGTGTCACAGGCCTACCTATTTTACAAGATGAGCCTCACAGAAAGAAGGACACCTCATGGGTGGAGTAAATCACGAGAAAGAAGAGTTGTGGTTAGATTCGCCGGGGAGAAGTGTGCTTTGAACAACTGGGAAACACAAAATTCGATGGGAAGCGACCAGCAAAACGAAGGGGGAGGTTTGGCAGACAATTTGTGACTTTTATGAAATGTCTCGACTTAAGGTTGGTCATGTAACTTGTGCCGAAGAAACACCAAGCATAGGAGGGGCGGGAGAGTGCTCAACTGAGGGCAATGGGGTCGGGGGTGTATGCCATTCCTGTAGGTTTCCTTTGTAGAAAGAGGCATCATGACCCTGCTACACCGACACCTATGTGTTTAAGGATAAAACCGTTTTGACTTTGCTGCACATAGGGAGTGAGCATCGAGAACAGCTAGGTATTCGCTTTCTCAATTTAGAGGATCGTCTCCCTGCCAAATGCGGTGTGGTTGTACTTGAATTTCCGAAACTTCTCGGATGCTTACATAAATGTTGAATGAATACTCAAAAGGCTTCCTTCATACTTATGTACGAGGCAAGTCTAAAGTTATCCAACAAATACCAAAGGAAGAGATTGAAAGTAATCAATGGAATAAGTTCCTCTGCATAAATATTCTGAAAGTTAAGCAAAATTAAGTGTATCAACTTCCTTAGCACTTGACCACTTTAAAAAAAAGTAAGCATCCAATAATCGCATAAAGTTAAAATTAGCTAGTGATTTTTCATAACCCAATGATAAGAATGATACTCGTAAGCTGGACGTTGCTTATTTCACATCACGACATCGTCACAGATTAATCACAGATTTATCTTTTAAGGAAAATGAATCCCTAAACTTAGGCAGAATCATCGGATGTCAGACTCTGAGATTATTCTTTTATTGAATTCATTTCTCTCCTCTCGTGTAGATCAATTTCTTTATTTCGCGTCGGCGAAAGTTAAGAGGCAAATTTGGAATTCTTTATACAGCAGTTGGATTTTGGTTAATGTGCGCTCTTTTCTCTTGTTTTTATTGTCCTCTCGCGATTATAGCTCTTCTCTCCTTATTTCTCTCGTGTTATTTGTAAGCACAACGGCTCCATGTCGTAGTCAGCTTAGATCATGTCTGCTTACGTTCATGGGCCTAACACTCTAGACCAAGGGTTTGTATAATTTATACCACTGGAAAATCTTCGTAATACAAAGTATGAGTTGTTATTTGAGTTAAATAACCGGACGACTGCAGAAGTAGCAGCTCAAAGCATATTAATAACCGATTTAACATTGCGTTAGCCGAGAACCTTTTATTGTGCAAAATAACCCTAATAAGAAATAGTTTACCCTCGTAATTTTCAAAATCACTTTAGCCAAAGTGTTTAACAATTGAATGTTTAAGCTTTGCTTTACAATGTGAAATTACTAAAATAAAAGAACATCTAATATCTCGTTTTCCGTCTACTCTTATTTTCTTCTTTTATTCACTTCTTGGATTAGCTTCGAGTAGCTCTTAGATTTTTCCTGTCACTAATTGTTATAAGAAACATTTATTAGCTTTTGAACTCTCTCTCTAAGTATTAAATTATAAGTATTTTGTTTCTTTGACGTCCTAAGGTACTATTCTGAGGGAAGAAAACTCATTACGAATTGTGCCAAAGATCTTGGACTAAACTGACCAACTTCATAGTGAATCTGGGATTATCTCTGACTAAATGTGATACAAATTCAATGTAATTTGGCTTTGTTATCATGTAATATGAAGGGATATAATTTAGTTAACAAAATAATGTTTATCTAATACTTATTCCAATTACCGTCTAACTTCGCTGTCCTTATGTTACGTTAACATATTGGACTCAACATCATTACTCCCTATCCCACTATAAATTTATTTTCCTCCTCTTATTCTCATACTACTGACTTTTCTTCTTATTACAATTTTATTAAGACACGGTCACCATATCGTTCTGTTGTTGGACGGACAGAGGAACGTGATTCGCCATTCCTTACCACTGACGGTGACCACAGAGAAGAGAGGAAGCCGATGGGTGGGCGAAGCCGTCCTTCCTGCGAGCTATTTTCCGCCTCAGGTAACACAGACTTCCCTTCACCAAGTTCAACCTCACTTTATTTATTGTCACTTATTTTGAGCTTTTAAGTATGTAGTTGTTCGTGGTGGTTTATAATATAGGTAAGTCTTCATTATTTGGTACTGAAAATAATTGGAAACTTCTCAGAGTCATCGAAGAGAGAAAATGAGGATAAGGTTCTGAAAGCTTTTCACACGAATCAAAACACATCGTTGCAACGAGCAGCTTTTGCTACGAATATGAGTCATTGTATTAATGAGAAAAATTTAAAAGGTACAAAATGATATATTGCAAGATTCAAATTGTGTAGAGACTTTACATATATCAATGGCAATGCATTCGCACATTATGCAATTTGAAGGATAAGCAAAAATCCTAATCATCTCTCAGTGCTTGTTTAGTCTGATTAAGGCCACTTTCATTTAGGCCACTGCTAATCAACCTACCCAACGTTATATGTCTGGTTCATAACCAAGATGGATAACAGAACCATATATAGACGTAACAAGGACAAGGGCATGGGCAGCTGTTTTAAGGTGGCATTTTGGGCCCCTATTTTTATGAGAACATCACAAGTGAAATATCCTATATTAAAAAGCCACAAAAAAGTTGGCCTAAAAGTAAAGACTAATTGTTTGCGACATGGCGATTCATTGCATTCAATACGGTAAGTTTGTGAATGGCTGAATTAAAATCTGCTAACGTTGAATGGGTCAAGGGACGCTCTTCATGTAATGGGCTCTCCACGTTCTCCAGATCTATCGTCCTGCGATTACATTTTCTGGTCATTTTTTTAAATCCAAAGTGTATGCCAAAAGCAGAAAATATTCCTGCACTTAAAACCAGTATTAGAAGGGGTTTTAAAGAAATAACCATGAATCAACTCTTGAATTTCAGGCAATCACCTAAAATTAGAAATATAGCGGACAAATTCAAATATTTTCCTACAGCTCTCAAAGAAAACCTTTAAAGAGTTCATGGTAATCTAAATCGGTAAAAATTATTGATTATTATTAATTAAATAGTGGCCGAGATAATTAAGACACATGATATATCAATACTTGCTCTTTGCACTTATTTATCTAAGACAAAAATTAAAATTATATTCATGTTTGTTGTTCTTTTGTTAATTCGTATTTTCGGAACTTTTTAGTTTTTAAACTTAAATTTTAATTTATTTTTTTGTTAATTTAGGATTTTGTCATTTCCCATTTTCCGAGACTTTTGGGAGTTCGTTTGTATATCTTTTCTATTAAACAGAGCAAACCCTTTTCATACTTTGTTATATTTCTTCGCATATTGAGTCCATTCAAATTATTTTTTAGTTGCGGACACACGACGCTGTTACTATGTTCGGGCCGTCGGTCGCATTAGAGTCATTTTACATTTATATGAGTTTTTGAAAGTTTTGAAGGTCTTAAGGTCAGATGATATGTTTGTTAATGGATAATACGTTTGTTAATTATTATTTTTCAAAATTATTGAGATAATTGAAAGTACGCGACTTAGGTATGTTGACCATGTTTATTTCCAGGTATCGAAATTCAAC
The DNA here is from genome assembly GCA_963969495.1 of Ceratothoa steindachneri. Lineage (NCBI taxonomy): Eukaryota > Metazoa > Arthropoda > Malacostraca > Isopoda > Cymothoidae > Ceratothoa > Ceratothoa steindachneri. Next base: position 36,479,918 of record OZ018335.1, read on the forward strand.
GCCTATGCTATTAACGGAATAGGGATGGAACGAAGATATATGGCGTTGTACCCCGCACATGGATCAACTGCCGAACCGGACTTGTAAGTAATACAATTTAAGGATTTCGCCTTTTACTCTATAAATATTGCTACCTTGTGTTTTGGGGTGAGATAGAAGGGAGTGCAATATAGCTTATTTCTTTTATTTTCAGCCATAACCTTGACTTTTTCAAGCCAATCCAAATGGACAGATTTAATTCATTCCTGGGAACCAACGCAGAAATGTCAAGCGTGTGGAGAGCGGCTCTTAACTCGTGAGCGAAATTGCCTTTGTTAACTCCTATAGGAATTCGTACCCCGTAACGGGACCCGAATTCGTACCAAGTGCTGTTTTTGACTGTACAAATCCGATTTTATGCCCGTGCAAAACTCCTTTCCGGCCCCAACATAAGTAATGAGTTATTTAAATTTGTTATGGCAATTTTTGTCATAGTCAACTATACTGACTTCACTCTTTCCTTTGTTTTATCTTTCGTTTTATCTTTATTGGTCTCTTTTTAATTTTATTCTCCCTCCCCTGATGAAATATTAAGTTGTTTACAAAAATTACCTCTCTTTTCTCAGTTTTATAAGCAATTACCAAAATAGGTGAAAAACGTATTATACACTATAAGCCAATCAGATATGTTTATATGCTGAGAATGTTTTTTTTTAATTATTTAAATATATTTTAATTTATTTAATTGAGTTTTTCTTTTCGTTTCAGGACAGTATAAGAATTTCCTAAATTGGTCGAATCTTTATTGTGACATGTCTACGAAGATTATGTTGAATGAATGCCAATTATTTTGTTTATATCATTGGCTTATTAATATTCAATTTTGACAGCGTATAAGTGTGGTATATTGTAAAGTAGACACTAAAAGATCACGGAATCTTGCATTTACTTACCCACATCGAGAGGAAGTGTAATTGCTTTCTTTCATTTTTAAAAAAAATATTAAGTCATTCCATACTAACAAACTCATTAAGGAAAAGAGTGAAGGGAGATCAATAGAATCTTAAAATCCTGTATATATTTACTTTGTGTACACCTCAAAAATTGCACGTAACACAATTTAAATTTATCCTATCCCGTAAGTATATTAATATTTACAACACGGAAACAACATTGACCGCAAGAGCATTTAAATTGGGAAAGCTGGAAAAAGTAGAATAATTAATGAAATTGAAAAAGGACCGAGCAAAAGAGATATAATCGCTAACGCATAAACAACCGAGGGGAGCAACAGAACACAAAAGAATGAAAGTCCTTCCGAAATCTTCCTTTTTCCTCTAGTCGTAAGAGGGAAATGTGATGGTTGGTTCGTCCGGATGAAACCCCTGAGAGTTAAACAAATTTTCGCATAAATTTAATACAGACTGGGACATGGGAGAGAGGAAGATATAAGAATTACAAATAGGCATACACACCTACAAATTAAATGACCAAATACAAACTACACTTCAACAAATAAATTAAAATTACTAGTCTCCAACTTCACCCCAAATAATAGTTTCGATTAGCTTCCGCGCCTACAATGCTGAAGGACGAGTGAGTAGCTGTTGAGAATCCACAGCCGGGTCAGAGAAAGAACCTTTGGCTTGATTCGCATTAGAGACTTTTACTCTTATATTTCGAGACCTTGTAGATTCTGCAGTTTTAATATCCGCAAGTGGATTTGTCGACAGCCCTGAGTTAGAGATATCAACAGGTGGGTGAGTAATCTCCAAATGGAGGATGGTGATTTCCCGTCTCATCCCAGATGGAGATCTTCTATAAGCCCCAACTTTTACAATAGACGAGAAGAATCAGGACCACATCGCCGTCATGAAGAGACAAGCCCTGGGCTAATCGGTCAGTATGTTTGTCCATTAACGCCACCGCGTTCTTTGGCATAGCCGTATCATCTGCCTTTGTTCTCTATTCAAGGCAAACGAGCGGCCGTAATCAAGATCTTCTTGAATTGTCTCCTGTAGATGGAGATTCCAATAACCTAGAATTAATTCATTATAATTTGAGGGTCTAGAAAGTAAACCTTCCCTGATACATAAGTTAGGGGGCGATGATTCACTAAGTTCTCTACCTCAGTAACGAGGGTTAAAATATGATCCAGTGAAATTATATTATTTCTTATTACCTCTTTTAAATTCGTCTTAGTAAGTCTATCGTCGTTCCACGAACGCTTTGTACCAAGAAGGCCTGGATGGATTGAAAATCCATCCGATTCATGTATATTCGCAGCCCATATGTAAAGCATTTAAATATATTGACGCTGCTTGAACTTTAGCCTTGTTATTAGAGTATACGGTGTGGGAAATTGTAAACATCGCAGTAAATTTCTGAAATTCGCATAAGAATGATTGTATCCCTCCATCCAGCATTAACTCTCAGTGGATAGTTCGCGTGGTGGCACAAGTGAACAGTTGAATATAAACTTTTTCGTTTTTTCTACAATTCTGAACTGTGATGGGGCCGCTATAGTCAATTCCGGTTGTATACCATTGTGGAGGAACCGAAACTCGTCATTTGAGACGGGTATTTTGTGGTGTTATCGCAAAAAGATGGAGAGCTGTTTATTTCGGTTGCGACCCGATTTATGATGACCATTCGCCAACTGTTCCCCTTTTACACAATATTTCTCTCTCTGTGCCGTTTTAATAATAAAAAAAATGATAGCAGCTCTTTGCTCCTCTCAGATATTTTGTTCAGAAGTAAATATCTGCAGGTCGAAATATTTTTTCCAGCTGTTATCGAGCTGTACCTATTTATTTCAAAGACAAAGTCGTTACCCGCTGCGATTAGAATGACATTGATAACAAGCAGCAAAATGGTAGATTCAGGACTAATTTCTTAATCGATCATTCATTCCGGACTTCTAAACCATAATAAATAGGTGAATTGTTGAATTGATCGGCCTCGCGTTAATGGGTCGCAGAGGTTTATTTTTGATTCAACATATCTCCATGCGGTGCTCCTGCGATAAAATTCTAATTTCGCCTACCTTGTCTTGTGGTATCAGACACTAACCATTGGAGAACGAATTTGTTATCGGTCTAAATATTAACAGGTATTTTAATACTTATATAAAAACGTTTTGTAAGTCATTAATAAATCTAGCTGCAAATAGAGCAGAGGTTAGTTCCAATTTTGGAATAGTTATAGATTTCTTTTTTATAGAGCTTTGACTTGAAACAAATTTTTATAACTTTATAGTAGACAACTACCCCATAAGGCTTTCATGCTATTATCAGAAAAACAGTGAAGTTTAATATTTTTAGATAGTAAAGTTTACCGAAGAAAGGTAAACTCAAAACTGTTTGGGAGTCAGAGTCCAGAGGTTCGACTCAATCTAGTTTTTTGTCAAACAAGCCTTTCATAAACAACAATTTAGTAATAGTATTTTGGAGGAGATAGGCTAGGGAGTTGTAAATAGAGATAATGTCCCTTAAAAGCTCCCTTTTTTTTACCTTTGGCTCCAAAGGGTGTTTTTTAATTGGGAAAAAACAATCAATCATTTCCAGTATCCAAACCTAAACCAAGTAATTTTAATGGTTCTTTGGCTAAATTATCTTGGTCTCTGAAGAAAGAATTACACAGTTGCGAATTCGAATATCATTCCCTCAAATTTAAACTGACTTCTTTGAATGTACCTCTTGCCTCTTTATAGAAAGAGATTATTTCTTCTTCAGAGGAAAATGTACAGGCAAGGTTATCTTGCCTCAAATTAAAACTGACTTCTTTGAATGTACCTCTTGCCTCTTTATAGAAAGAGATTATTTCTTCTTTAGAGGAAAATGTACAAGCAAAGTTATCTCCAAAAAGACCTCTGAATAAAATAGCCGAGCATTTACGCACTTTATCTGCATTAACTCAATCACTGGAGCATTCAACAGAAATTGACTTCTAGAGGAGCCAAAGAAAACAACTCGTTATTTGAATGTTATCATTGGACTATCTGGTTGGGACAGATTTTTTTAGCCATAGAAATCGAGCAGTCTTTGTCTTCCTCCTATAAATTATATGAAAATATGCCTTTTCAATGTTGGTAATAGACGCAAAAGAGTACTGCCTAAATTAAATAAGGTTAGGATGCAAGTTGTTAATAATAAACCAGGATTTAAACAGTCGTTAGACTCGTCTACCGACATGATAATCAAATACTACGCATAGGAGAGTGGTTGGGGAATTTTCCTTACACCGTGATGTGCTGAATAGTGAATTTTTGCACCTAATACAAAGTAAAAGAGAGACTTCGGTTCCCTGGAGTGAATGGAGAGCATTCCTGCTCTCTAGGAACAAATTAATGCCTAAAAGTGGTATTACTTTTCTCCTATGCACGCATTCCATCCAAGCTTAATCTCCTTCGTTATTTCACCGACGATTATTTTTTTTTTTCGGAGCAAATCTGGCGACTGCCTCCTTTGCCATAAGTCGCCGTACACAGCACAGTCTACTACTAGGCTATATTAAAAAAAAACAAATAAAAATATGTAAATAACAAATAAAAACGATAAAAAAGACAGGGCTAAAATATAACAAAAGCAAGAAAACAAAGAAAGGGCAAGAAGGAAGCGCGCTCCAACGTTGGAGGTAGTCCCGCCTCCCCCCGGCGCAGGAACATGCGCCTTACAAAAATCAAAAAACAACAACATTCAAATAAAATGGATGAGGCCAGCCTCCAAAAATTCGTATAGTCCACAAGTCTGTCTGCACGAACACGTTCCGAGTACAAGGGACAAGCCGTAGCGACTTCGCTCGCCCCGCTACCGGGACAGGTAACGTGCGCGAAGATCACCCACACTGGGAAATTCAACAAGAATGTGCCGGACAGTCTGAGGGACAACGCAGTCATGGCAATAAGACGCATGCGAGCACTCCATCAAATGACGTTGTGTCCCGCGAGTGTATCCAATTCAGAGACGAGATAAAGCAACCTGAAGCAGTCACAGCATTGGGTTATAAATCTATGGGAACAGTCAGAGCTTAATGACAAATAACTTTAAGTTCATCTCCACCGTCTTCCATCTTGTTTACCAAGCCACCCGAAGAGCAGCTCGTATTCTTGCCAAATAATCGGTGTGAGGAAGAACGAAACGCTGGTCTGGTTGCCCAGTCCTCGCGAAACTCTTTGGGGCCCTCATCGGCGTGTTCATTTCCCGCAATTTTAATATGTCCAGGAACTCAGAAGAAGATAATCTCGACATTCGCCCGGCTCGCCAAAACCGTGGCGTCACGGATATCGCGAACTAGATAATGCAGAGATTCCAATGCTCCGAGAGCACTCAGGGCGCTTTGTGAGTCGCTATAAATCACAATCCGGTCTCCGAACCGGGCACGTCGCGTAATCTCCCGTACCGAGTGAGGTATTGCCACCAGCTCGTCCGTGAAGAAAGACGCAGCGCCTGGAAGAGCCCCGTTGACTTCAAACAGAGGGCCACGGCGTGGAAACCGACCCACTCTTGGGACTAGAAGCCATCCGTATACAATGGCACAGTTGCAGCGTGAAACGAAGTGTGCTCCAAAAAAGCCGAACCTAATACTCCTGGCGCTGTGAGGTTTTGGGAGCAGAGGCGTGGCGACAAATAGTCAAAGGGGGTACCCTTCAGAGTGGCATCCTGGGCAGAACCAGGGGCGCCACCGGCCCAAGAGCTATACCGACCTCTCGAAGGAGTTCCCTAGCCATAAGCCGAAAGGGATTAGGGTATGGCTGGCGTCTCTCGGCGGCATATTCACCGTAGAGATCAGCTACGGATGCAGTGAGAGCTGTTGTCAAATGGGGAAGGCGCTGACTCGCGCATACAGTCTAATAATACACTGTGTACGTCGCAGAGCGAGTGGCATCACTCACCATCGAGAAGTAGGCTCTCAATGTGGGACGTGCGGAAGGCACCGGTCGCCAAGCGAATGCCGGGGTGGAGGATCGAGTCCACCTTCAGTAATACACGTTCGGCTGCATATGCATAAAACTTGCATCCGTACTCGAGCTTCCAAGGAACAAAGATCAATAAAAAAGTAAGGCAGTAGCCCTATCAGCGCCGCATGCATTGAACGTCATGGAACGAAGAATATCAATTTCACAGATACAAGAGAACCTAAGGCTGCGAATATAAGCCTGCCAGGGAAGGTGTCTGTCAAATACAAGACTAAGGAAACGGTGGGAGTCCACCACTTCCAGGCAGAAGTGCACCACCTTAGTCTTGACCAAGGAATACCGAAGCCTGTGCGCTTCGTCATATCGAGAGACGCGTTTCAATGCCTGTTGGAGTCGAAGCTCCAGAGTTGGCATCTGGGCCGCGCCAAAAGAGATCGACTAGCAGAGCCTAACTCGATCATCGGCAAAGTTTTAGCTAAAGTTGGAAAGTATGGTAGAGTGAATCTTGCAGTAGACCCTCTTATGGGGCCAGAAATAGGGGGTTGGTTGTCGACCACGAGCATGAAACCAACTGTGGACTGCTGCTAAGTATAGAAATATTTCGCTAGGCTGATCGAGGAGTGTGCGAATTCTCATAACTAGGAGAGATATATATAAGTATACCTAAATAGAGAAAGTTTCCCACTAGAAAAAACGAGGTCTGCTGACCAAAAAGTCGCGTGCACACCCGAATTCCGAATAGCTTAGCCTAGCATAGCGTAGTAGTGTCTAACATAGCCTAGAATAGACTAGCCTAAACTTGCCTAGTATAGTATAGCATATCATAGCCAAGCATAACATAGTATAACCTACCCAGTTTTAGTTAGTATAGCCAAGCCTAGGCAAACATAGGATAGCCTAGCCTAAGATAGAATAGTCTAGTTGTGCCGGGCCTAACCAAGCCTAGCCAAGCATAGGATAGCCTAGCCTAAAATAGAATAGCTCAGCTGTGCCGGGCCTAACCTATCCTAGCTTAGTATAATCTAGCTATCCTAATATAACCTATCATAGTATAGCCTAATTTATCCTACCTTAGCTTAGTATAACTTAGCCTATCGCATCCTAGTATAACCTAGTTTAATTTAGTACACCCTAGTCTAACCTAGCATATTATAGTATAGACTAGGTTAGCCTAGTATAGCCTTGCCTAGCGTAGCATTACCTAGTGTAGCCTAGCCTAGCGTCGCCTAGAGTAGCTTAGGCTAGTATAGCCAAGCTCGAATAGGCTACTATAGCCTATCCAATATATTCTTGTATACGATAGCCTAGCCTAGCATACTATAGGCTAGCTTGGTATAGCCTATCCTAGCATAACCACACCTAAAATAATATAGCCAAGCGTATCATATTATAGCCTAGCCTAGTATATCCTAAACTAGTATAGCATACCTTATCTTAAACTAGAATAACCTCGCATAGCTTAGCCTATTATAGCCTTGGTTAGCTAACCTATCTAACTTAACATAGTATTACCTATTACCTAGCATAGCCTAACATAGCATTGTATAGCAGAGCATAGCTCTCTCTAGCCTACCCTAGCATAATATAGCCCTGTCTAGCCTAGTATAGCTTAGCATAGCTTAGCCTAGCCTAGCATAATATAACTTAGTCTAGCATTAACTATCCTAGACAAGTATAGCCTATACTATCTTATTATACCAGAGTCAAGCATAGTTTAGTATTGTCTAGCCTAACATACTATATGATATCCTAGCATAGCATTTTATAGCCTAAATTAGCATAGTATAACTTACCCTCGTACATTATATCTTCGAATAGCTTAGCAGAGTATAGCATAGCCTATAATAGCCTAGCATAGTACATTCTATTATAGGCTTGCCTATCAGAGTATAGCATAGTTTAGTCTAGTCTAATCTTGCAGAGTATCGGCCGAATAGTTATGATTTTATTGCTCCCTAAAAGAATTCCCGGGGTAACCTTGGGAGGACTTTGGGAATTATAGCATTCGAAAGAGAATGTAAAACAACATAAAGTTTTTAAATTTTGTTGGAATCGGCTGAATAGTTATGATGTTATTACAAAAACAAAAACAAAAGGCAAACCGGGGACCGACCGCCCGACCGACCCACATAGAGAGATGTAGCGTCGCTTGCGACTAAAGAGAACTAACAATATGAGACACGGATTTTTTTTAGAGAAATAAAAATCAGAAAAAAGGAAGAAAAATTAATGGGAGCACTTTTGCGCTCCAGGAAAAGGGAGATGTCGTGCAAAGAGTGCAACTTTATATGGTGAAATGGCTAATCAACAATACCCTAGGGTATGTCATTAAAAGAGAGACGCAAAGAGACTGGTGTCCCAAGAAGGTATCGAACCCTTATAAAGATAGCGCTCTAAGCCCAGTAATCCCTCCTCGAATTATTGCTAATAGAAGCCTCATTTGCAGAAAGGTCTACTTATGGGTAAGTACATTCACAGCTAAGAAATTAAAAAAATGAAGTAGGGAAAAGCAATTAATGAATTAAATCCCACCAAATAATAAAATTCGGTCAAAACACTCACATATTTCAGGCGATATGTACGAATAGAGAAATGGCAAATAAGGTAGCTACAAATAGACTTTTCACCTTCATCCTGAGAATTCCAGCGGAAAATATATAGAGAAGAAAAATATGAGCATAGTCAAATGCGCTAAAAGTGTTATGCACTCGAAGAAATTGCATCGTAACTCAGATAAGATGTTCAGAATGCTCAGGTGAACATGGATGGAGGAAATATACCTCTACCACAAAAAAATCCTAAATTGCGAAGGAACTTAGCATACCTTAGTAGCCTGTAAAGAAAGAAGAAAAAGAAATAAAACCCATACAAAACAGAGGGTGCAAAATGCTACTTATGTAGGATTAGCAAAGGCGACAATAAACGAAATGAAAGAAGCGAAGTTATATTTAGAATGAGCAGACTTAAAAGAAGAAAAACAGCTTACAGATGGAACTTCAGAAAAAAGAAAAATCTACGGAAGATTGAAACGAAAAAGAAATTAGTCATCCTAAAGTAAAACAAAGTAAGAAAAACAATAAAAAATAGATCAAAATAAGAAGGAAGGAATCGTGTGCGAAGCCGAATATCTTAGTGTGAAGATATATGCATCTAACGCCACGCTACTGCTAAGGAAACTAAAGCAAGCAGATATCGTCGAAGCACTCAAAGAAGGTAAGTGCAAATGTGCATACAAGAGTAATGAGGATGAAAAACAAGTTGAAAAACAATTGAGGGAAGGTAAAATTAAAGTATACTGGGGAAATGTGGTAACTCTCGCAAATGCTACCAACGAACAAGCAAAAAACGGAAATTTTAACCCCATTGTGAAGACACGAATAGAGCTACGCGACAAAATTGCCAATAAAGAAAATTAAAATGCTGACACTAGCAAAACAACTCTTACTGAAACCAAGTACAGAAAAATGGGAAGATAAAAATATAAAAATCTATATATTCTGCAGGTAAATACGAACGGATGGATCGGTAGGGAAAGAATAATTAGTAAAAACATCAGAAAGATCGATCCAGGTATTGTACTAATCTCGTAACATGACATAAGTAACGAAGAGAATAAATAAAAAAATATACAACCCTACAGGAGGAAGAAATGACAGGGCAGCTATAGCAATCAAAATCGTCGTCATGTAAACCGAAATACAATCAGACGAAGCATATATAGCCGTTAAAATAGAAATAACTCCATTGATAATATCGACGAGATATCAACTGGCAAGGAGAAATTTCTTACCATCACATAACTTCACAACGATATTCGGAAAAGACACCCAACTATAATCATGGCTGACCTAAATGTAAGATACCAAGCAAGGGGTTACAGAACAACAAATAATTCTGGCAGAAATCTATAAATAATGTTAGGACAAAATATCCAAAAAAGAGAGATAAGATCACCCAACATATATTACAGCAAACACCGCTATAAAACTAGACATATTTTTAAGCAGTTGTGATTTGCCATTAAATTTTCATATGGATCCGGTATCAATTGCGAGGTGCGACCATGTAGAAACACTGCTCCAATTGAATCAAACATCCGATACAGGTAGCTGCAATTATAAGGAAGTAATATCACAAAGCAGATTCGAGGAAATATAGATAAGATTTAAAGACCTGGCACAGGATTCACCCGGGGAGATAGATGAACAAATTAAGCATTTAACAGAAGCCTCGGTGGCGGCAGATTCGAGTTACCTCCATAGGACTAGTTACCGAATACAATAAATAAAAAATGAGTGGACCACCGAGATGAAGAACAAAAACAAAGAAATAAAAAGGGTATATAACTCAATATGGCTTAGCAAGACCTACCCAGGAAAAAATAAACGAATTGAGAAGATTAAACACGGAAATGACTTATTTAATAAGTGAACACCAAGAAAAAAGTTGAGATGATCTTATTAAACAGATAGATCTAACCATAACACTAAGAGAAAATTGGCGAGCAATTAAAAGAGCAAAAGGGTCAAAACCAAGAAAGAAACTTAAAATAAAGGCAGAAAAATGGTAACTTAATTCAGGAAGATGCGAAAATCGAACGAAAATTTAAACTTCACTGGAAATCAGTTTTCTCAATTTCAACTGAAGAAAATGAAGACTTCTGTGCAGAAACGAAAGAAAGTGTACATCTGCTCCTACGTAATAAAACCAATAGGACTTCTTCACCCCCAATCAGGAGACCCGAACAGGGAAGAACAATTGGAACCATAGGCAATGACAACGGATGCAGAAATTATGAGCGCAATTAACTCATTTACACAGTAAGTGCCAAGGCAATCAGGACTCATAAAGTCCAACTTCACCAACGCCACGAATACAATCATCAAAACACTAAAAAAACATCCTTTAATGCAAATTTAAACACCGTATACTTCTTGATGCACTAAAAACAGCGAAAATATTGCTCTTTCCAAACCAGGCGAACCTCTAAACCTTCTTAATAGTTACAAACCTATACAGCTATTAAATTTTACCGGTAAAGTATTTTGAAAAAATAATAACAATAAGATTAGAAGAATATATAAAAGTAAACAATCTATATAATAATTTACAGTTTGGATTATGGAAGATGGGGGATACCCCCATGGGCCTTATAATAATTAAAGAAAAAATTGCACAGGCGAAAGTGAGCAGAAGATATATCGACTTGGTGCTAAGACATAAAGTCTGATAAAATTAGGATCAGAGGCAAGGCTTACAAAATAAGATCTTAAACCTTCAAATGAACAACAATTTAGGCGGAAATCTCTGCGACTATATCACGAAAAGAAAGGCCAAGATCATGTTAAAGGATTATGAGGGAACTTAATTTGAAATGGAAGCCAGGTTGCCGCAGGGAGGATATCTGAGTCTCACGTTATATTCAATTTATCTAGTGAACATGTCACTACTAATATGATCAGAGACATTGAACATCCAGGTCGCGAATAAAATCAGCTAATACATAACATTTCTCAGCAGAAATGAAAAACTGCAAGCACGATTAACGGCAGTGTAAATTGGAAACATAAATATATTTGAAAAAAATGGAAAATAAGGCAAAACATCCAGAAATTTACCGTTATTCCTATTTTCCAAAGAAAAATTATCGATGTCATACATGAAGGAGAAAAGTATTATTATAGACCCGAAAGTAGACCTTGGGTCTAAAAATAACATCAAGAGGATACATAAGACATCAGCAAGAAAGGGTATCGAAGAACAAGTCCACTTATGCAATTACTTTATTCACTTCGAGGAATCTCTATGAAAAATAAGAGAAAAATATTTATAGCATAGGGCGGGATAACACTAACTTACCTCCTTATACATTGCATATGATGTCACAAACAAGAAAAAAAGATATACAAAGAGTACAAAATAAAGCTCTACGATTAATACCTAAACCAGAAGAAGAGAAATGAAAAAAATGAGAGACTTACACGAAGAGGCCAAATTACAACCAATGAATAGGGGTCTCAAGAAAAGGACAGAATATACGAGCATATGGGAGGAAATCAAGAATCTCCCACAAGTAATGGAAGATCAAATATATAGCTCCAACGAACAACGCCCTAAATTAATTTCCTATAGCACAAGAGATCATCCAAGGAGAGAAGAAGAAATCAGATATAATAGTAAAAGTAACAATACACAAATAAGCAAGAAAGAAAAATGAATAACCATACCGAAAACGACCAAAATTACTGAACATAAGAAAGTTATTCTACCGAAATAAAAATAGAATTCATTGACCACTGTCGATTAAGATAACAGAAGTATGACAACCGAAACAGAAATCGTACAGGACAAAGTGACAAACGAATAAGGAAACAACATTAAATAGATAAAAATTATACACTATATAAAACATATACAAATATGTGGAAGAGAATAGTCAGATCTCTGGATCACTATTAGCCAGAGGAACTAAGGGACTCTGAACGTAAAAAAAGAGGAATAGTGGAGTAAACTCAGTATGGTGGTCCTGAATCCACATTAACCAGCTACTTTCCTGTGTCCTTCGGGCATGGGAGATATTCTTTTTTTACCTGACTACCGAGGCTACTCATCCTGGTTCCTCACTAAACTTTACTCTAATATTTTTATTTTACTCTCTCCTACTAAAACTCTTTTACGAAAACTAACTCTAGGCTTCCTTACCAAGCACTTCCCCCTCAGTTCACTTGAGCTGAGGACCAGAAATATAGAAAATATCTCCATGAGCAAATTTATCGCATGCCTTCTCTTCCTCTGCACTCTCAACCCCACGATCGTGGGAAAAGGACAGGGGAAAGGGGGGGGGGCCTGCGAGTCGTTCCTTCACCCTTAAAAATAGCCTAAACAACTCAAAAGGACTCGACTGCTCGCTCCGGGCCCACTCGCATGAACTCATTAGAGCTCGTGATACTTTGCACACGCGCAATCGTTTATCATCAAAGTAACTTCATTCATCCGGAGTACTTTTTATTAAGAAGATAGGAAGGAATATTTCCGCGTGAAATTGCCGCTCTCGAGGACTCTTCATTCACTTGAAGTCTGCTCACCAAGGTTACTTGAAAAAAACAAATGTCTTACTTGTTCATCAGAGTGTCATACATCCTCATCTCTACTTTCTACTCACCCGCTATTCATCCTCACTTATCTCATTACCTCATCATTCTCCTGTCAGAGTAAAAAATGAGTAATACTGCGGAACTCGGGCTCATAGGAATTGTGGACAATGGGATTTCATTGCAATCTCTAAAGGTGAGCAAAAAAAACCCGTGGGAGTCCAACTAAGTCCACAGTGGGACATAAGCTTCTCTGTGCACGCAAGGAGCAGTGTAGTACAACCAAAACCCCGATTGGGCAGCACCCCGAGTGGTGGGAGTTAATTCGACCACCATCCCCCAAAAATCTGAGATATATCACCACTCGGAAGATCGCACCCAAGCCCATTACCCCATCACTTCACTCACGTCAGCAACCCATACTAGGCAGATATAGTCCCAAAGGAGGCAAGGGAAAATCGTAAGTAATCACATTGAAAAATAATTTGATACATACCTTTTTCCCAGGCAAAAATATACAGGTCTGAAATTCTATCAAGCCACCCATCGACAAGAAGAGGAACACACATAACTGGGGAAAGTCCCCCCTGGTCCTGATGGAAAAAATGGAAAGCGCTAAGAGGATCCTACTCAGGCTCCTCGAAGGTCATACCGAACCGGACAGATAGATAACTTTTCAAACCATATTTGCTTAACTTAGGGTCATCGTACCAGGATTAAAAGACCGATACGATGGCTACGTTTCTCTCAGTGACACTGAACAGGATCTCGACAACCGGCTTAGTGAAATCGAAAAGAACCATACCTGGGCCAAAATCGAAGAAATCATCAAATTTAAAAAGCATACTGATGAAGAACACACCCATGTGTTCACTTCCATTTTTAAAGAAATCGAAATGGCAACAAAAATATCGGAGCAAGGGATCTTGGTATTTTACAACAAGATAGCATTAAACCAGATAGAAGTAAACCTTCATCTCTGTTCAAGTCTACACTCATGTTCTACACTCTTGAGGAACCCCCAACGAGAGACTGTACCTTCCCAAGACAAAATATCCTCTGAGTCTTCTAGTCCCTAACATAGATTGGAAGATTGTAAGAGCCACGAAAAATAGTGTGTTCACGGCGAAAGCCCATACCGCACAGTCTTGGGATGTCCTGCTCAAAGAAAAATGGAAATATTTTAAAAATGCTCAAAGAAAAGGAAAGACGAACAACCCATACGTAGCAGCAACTACAGCAAGACCGGCACCAGACCAAAATAGTTGTGAACATCGAGGATAATATGAAGCCAGACCTTATATTGTGCATTTTACAAATACCCTTCGTCAACATGGCTAAAACAGGCACATACACAGAGAAACCTAACAAGATGTTAAATAAAATGGTCTAAAACCCTTGTAATTCCCCGAGGACCCAACTTCTAGCGATCTATACCGCATATCAATGACGCCCGAACAAGAGAAAATAAACGAACCAACACCGACAGTAGAAGAACAACTCTACAGCGAAACCATGACCACTGATGAAGAACTAGAAGTTAGTGAACAAATAAAACTAATACAACAGGAAATCAAAAAGCGAAAGGAAAAGGAACTGGTCAAGAACAATACTGAGAAATATAATATCAAAATTTATGGTCCTCACTCAGCCCCACTATTATCGATCAACAAACAAAAAGATATCTTTGAAGGATTAACTAAGGGAAAAGAAAAGCAAGAATTTCTATAAAAAAAACTACACCAGTAATGGCTTCACCTTAGATTCTGGGGTCCCTCCGAGGGTGTCTCTGTCCCACTTCTATACCGCGTACACAAGATATCGTCCCTAACACATGGAAGACTTTGCCATGCATATCCAACTGGCAGACGATGTCTCACAGATTCTTACGAACGAACGTAAAAATCGGAGAGACATCGCGAACCTAACTGCTCGCGAAATCATAATCATTAACGATTTCAAGTAAACTAACAAAATAAAAACGAACACGGGCAAGTTTCGAACCATCTCCCTAAACAAGAAAAATACATCAAGTCACCACAGATAATATCGTGTATCACTATGACACAGAAAGCAAAGTCCTCGGCCTTAAAATAACCAAAAATGGATACAATTCGCAAGTAAATGAGAAAGTTGTTCAATAGAAGAATGCCCTCTCTTTTCTGTATAGGTTTACTAACCTCTCAGACAACAACAAGAGGAAACTACCTAGTACTAGTTCACCCTATCCAGACCTACTTAATTATTTCCATTCATACTCTACCTAAGACTAAAATGCTTCAAATGCAAAGGATCTAAGACCAAGCGACCCGCTCCATAACTAGTAGCGAGTTTTGCAAAAGCTCAGGTACCCCTGTTTTTTTTTATCTTTCGAGAAGTTTATTTGTGTGATAGAAAAAGTTTCTTCAAACAAACTTTAAGTTCTACTTTTTCAGCACGTGTCATTAAAACGTCTTTTCCATTGTGTGTAGGTGTGACGAGATCGAAGTGAAAAATCGATAACTCTGCTCTCCTGTGCGCCTGCCACAACAAGTTCGACATCGCCAAGCGGCTCAATGGTGGCCAAATTACGGTCCACAGAGTCACAAAGAGGCTCAAGAACAGGAAAGTCTTCAAAGATCGACCTCATCTAGGTAGACATTAAGTTGTCAAACCTTTGGCTGTGGGAAAGGCTTTCGAAAGAGTTCCGAAGCTCAAAATTACTACGCTCGCGAAGTAAAAGAACATCTCGCTGGCCACGATATCCAAGGCGTCAAAAAGGAGGGTATCAAGAGCTCAAGGTGCGTTGAAAGGGCTCTGATTAGCGACCGTATGCGAGAACAACGCTGGGGGTGCTGTATTTGCCCTCTCCACTGCTCGTACTTGAGAATCCCCATTTTTTTTCTGCTGAAAAAAACTTCACAATCAAACCGGTCTTCAACGAGCAAAACAAACGCGTACTAAGCTTCGTCCAAGATGGCTCCTAGGTCCACTACGTCTCCAAAAACAACTACGCGGCCTCCGTGATGATGCACGCTTCGTGGTTTCTAATAGGGAGAAGATGCCGCCGGTGTGGTCACGGCCAGTTACAGGCTCACCACAGCCGATTACACGAACATCTTGGCAACCACAGTCCTGTCTTGGTTAAGAAAGATTGCAAAGAAGGTGGACTAGATCTTCCAGTAGGACTGTACCCTGGCCTACACGGCCAAGACCATGCAAGAGTGTTTTGGGTCGAGTATGAACTTCTAGTCGAAGAAAGCTTGGCCGCCACATTCGCCTGACCTCAATTCCCTCGACTACAGCACGTGGGAGCCTGTTGAGATCAAGGCCTGTTAGGTCCACAACATCGACGAGCTGAAGTCCTGCGTCAACCGCTAGTATAGCCAGCATTAGAACGAACTTCGTCTGCAACGTGTGCGCGGCCTTCAGTTCTCACCTAGAGCACATGGTCGCCGCTGAGAGCGGCCACATTGGTTAATATTACAATAAAACACATAGTTATATGTTAAAATAATAAAAACGTGTCTAACTTCATCAAAACTATCATTGTTTGCTTTGTTGAGAGCGCCGTAATGAGTGTAACAAGACCTTCGCAATATCCAGTACATCCAGAAGAGAAAGAGCCCAATCGAGTGATCTACACCAACGCGCAAGATTAAAACCAATTAACCAGTTTATTCATTATCATGTCCAGAAAATATGAGACAAAATAAAAGAGAACTTCTAAACGAAGTTCTAGACAAAGTCAAACTCAAGAAAAGAGATAATAGAACAATTAACTTCAAGCAAAAATTCAAAAGTATCAGGAAAACGATTGTAGATGAAATAGAACCTCTGTATAACTAAAAAGATCAAAAGAGAAGAAAAGAGGAAAAACAGTAAGAAAATATGAAAAGTAAAGTCAACAAACAAGGAGAGAATATTCCAAAGCATTAGAGTGAAAACTAAAAAAAAAGAAATTACAAAGCTTGGGTGAGCACAAATCAAGAGAACAAAGACTCGAAAGCTAAGCTAATAAAACATGAAATCTTGTATGAAAAGCAAATCTAAAAGCAAAATTCAGAGAAAAAATGTTCCGATGCTCAAATGAATTGATATGACTACAGGTAAAACCAATGAAAAAGCAATCATCCCTTCTCTTCATCTATATCATTAACATTACTCATACTTCTATTAAACATTTATGTTTACCTATCTTATCTTATTCTCTCACACATTCACCTCTTTTGGTATCCTAATCCCATTGGTAATGGAGGTGGGAGTATAAAAGTTAGGCGAAAAACGTGATTTTTCATTGGAAGCCACTTTTTTTTGTTAACAAAACAGAAGTTACTTATTTCTGCAAGTGAAGGAATAAGAAGAATAATAAGAAGAGATATATGCGCTCATTGAGTTCATTTGAGATTCCTCCTTTTCCCTTAGAGTGAAATAGTGTTCAGTAAGAATCCGATTCCTTTTACCTTCCACCTAAAAAACCTTTAGTTTTCGACTTAAAATTCCTCTAGAGTTACACTATTTATTTTATGTTAGAATCTAAATGCTATGGAAACTCCTGAAATTGCTAATGATGTGTCGGATTTAGACTTTCAAACTTCATAATTGCGAATCATTAAATCGATACACGTATGTGTCTAAAAGTCGCTTGACACGTTTGACAAGCCAAATTTTATCCTCGTCCGACCCATTTAACATAATTCGGAGTAATGGAAGAATAAAGAGACAAGTAGAAATATAATATACATGATTACTCAGTGTCATTATTCGTTTAATAGCCTTCTACTAAAATGGCTATGAAAGGAAGATCTAAGTGTGGCTTAACTTTTCTCATGGCAGAAAAAGGTACATCTATTATGCTGTGTCGTATCTCAGTGGGAAAACTGGCTCAATATCCCCATGATACAAAAATGAATATGATCCATCACTCTAAATACACACAACAAAAGAAAGCCGTTGATTGGCACTATACTTTAAGAAGTTGAAGTAGTAGTTCACAAGGCCGGGGAGAAGATTGGTGGTATCACTCTAGAAAAGGTATCTTCTTCTTCCAGTGAAAGGACTATGTCTATTTCCTAGTTAAAATTCATATACAAAAGATTAAACTAAAATATAATTAAGATAAATACTTTTACAAAAAATAATCCATTTTTTACACTTACACCATTACAAACAGACTAAGAATCGGGTAGCTTACATAAACCTCCATACACATACAAGAAAATAATTACTTTAAAATGCTTAGGCTATACTTAAACCTACAGATTGGAAGAAGTAAACATTTGTTAATTAGTTGATAAATTCAAGGAGACAAGGGAAATGAAAGTAAAAACAGATGAATTGAATCGATAGAAGGACAAACTCTGTATTACAATTTATTTTGGGGAAAAATAAAATCCACAATACAGAAGAAAGACGTATACGAGGGGCGGTCAATAAGTTTTGCAATTAGGATATAAGTAAACGAGATATGAGGAAAAGTGTTTTATTATTTTTCAAAATAACTACCCTCGACTTCAATGCACTTGCGCCACTTGTCCCTGAGGCTTCGAATTCCCGACAACTAGAAATCACCTGACTGCTGTTCAATCCACTCCTGGACGGCAAGCTGGACATCTTCATCGTCCCCAAACCGGCGTCCACGCAGTGCAGACTTGAGCTGGCGGAATAAAAAGTAGTCGCTAGGGGCCAGATCTGGACTGTACGGGGGATGGTTGAGCTCCTCGAATCCGCACTCGCGCTGGGCAGCTTGTGCAACTCTGGCCTTGTGAACTTTGACGACGTTGAAGTCGATCATGGCGCGTGAGGTTTCTAGGGAACCAACGGGCAGAGCCAAATTATCGTGGATGATGTTGATAACACTTTCATGTGATATTCCAAGTTCTGGCTCGATTTCTTCGACCTTCACCCGTCGATTTTCAAGGATCATGCTCTCTACACGGGCCACATTGTCCTCGTTGGTCACGTCTGATGGGCGTCCTGGACGGGGGTTATCTTCAAGGGACTCACGCCTATGGCGAAACTCCCTATTCCAGCGAGCAATGGTTGCATAGGAAGGGGCGGTGTCGGTGTACACTGCAACCATGCGTTCATGGATCTCTTTTGCATTTTTGCCTTCCTTGGTCAAAAATTTGATCACTGTGCGGTGCTCAACCTTCTCCATTGTTGAAAAATATCTGACTGATGATCTGCGATCAGCTACTGCTTCTTGTCATAACTTGTCCTAACACTCCCACAAACAACTTTCCCCCTTCCTCTGTTTTGCCTTGCCGATTCGCAAAACATATTGACCGCCCCTCGTATGAGACCAAATTGAACTATAGGTGACTTGAGGTAAATTGATGCAAATTGTACACGAAAATAACAATTTGTTTACCAAATGAAGCAATATATTCTTATGAGAACTTCCGCACAGATAGAAGAGTATAAATAGTTGTGAAATCGTTCGAAATGGCCAACATTCGCTCCCACCACGAACTTCTCCAGGCTGGACCTGAACTAGTTATATGCCTTGGTTAGGGAATCCTTGTCAATGGATGACAATACATCTATAATAGCGGCCTTTAGATATCCTAAAGTGTCGTGAGCAGTCTTTTTTACATCCTTTTCAACAACGCTCCACACGAAATAATCTAAGGGGTTAGAGTCGGGAGAGCTAGAAGGCCAGAAGTCTGGAGACCATTGGTGCGGAAGATCGTAGTTGGACAACCACGTCTGTGTCTTTTTTATTTATGTACGGGAGCAGATTACTGATGGAAAACGTAAAGCCTTCTCGCGGCTACTTGGTCGATCCAAAGCTTGACTACAGTCCCTTGCATCTTAATGTAAACGTCCCCATTGATCTTGAGTCCCTGGGGGAAGATGTGAGGAAGCATAGCATGGCAAAGGCTACTGATCATGCCCAGAACCATCTAGGAGGCGGGAAATATTTTGTAAATGATAGTTAGCACTTTTTTATTATTTTCAGCTTGGTCATACTGCCGTTTCGCTTTATAAACTAGGTCCCTCGGGTAGAGAAACAAATTCACATTCCCCTTCACGCATTTTTTTTACGCGGAATACCGCAAAAGAAGGCCGTTGATTGACACTGTTCTTCAATTTCAGTTGCCATTCTCAGAAGAAATAGCATATGCGGTCAAGTAACCTACATTGGTGCGGTAATTAGCCCTTAGTGACACTTTCAGCTTTGTAACGATTTACCAGGAACGGATTGTAGAAATAAAAGGACAATTATTCAAATGGGTTGAAAATATCAATGATAATTCACTATAGGTGCTTTAAGTACAAGTGCCGATCATAAGCGTCATACAATCAAGTTGCAATAAATATAAAAAATAAGCCAACACGTCACTCCTAAACAGAAGCTCCAAATTGTGAAGTGATGCTACAAGACTGCTTTGTCTGCCTTAGCAAGTCGACTCCCGCTTTGACAGCATTATTCGGAAATTTCATAAGTGAATTTTTAGCGAGATAAAGTGAAGAGAGTGAATTTGCGTTGTTGATAGTAACATGTGCGTTTGTTCATTGATTCATACATACATTTATAAGTGGACTACTGGCCTTTTTTGTTATACGACGGTGCGGGGACGGATCTTCGCTCCTACGTGGAAACTGTTTTGAGGTAAAGTGGTAAATTTATTGGACATTGACCCTCTGATCTCCTTTACCTCTTTCTCCCTCACCACTTTTCTATACAAGTGTTTTTCCTATTCTTTTTCCCATGTGTAACCATCCAGTGACCGTTGGAATGTGTGAAAAATGAGAGAAACCCTTCGAATTACTCTTCGGGTCCTCTCGGAGTGCCCGAAACCTGATAGAGGTACGGTTTTTGAAAAAATTTACAGTAACATAAAAATTGCCTTGGTTAGACTAATTGACATACAGAATGGTTACTCTGCCATTTGTGTGACGGAGGCTGACTGTGAAGCCTTAACCTCAAGCAAGGCAGTTGAATGCCTCAAGACGATAAACTTAAAACCCCACACACCACATCAAATAAAGACACCGGAGTGTCGTCTGCAGGCGCCTCGACTCTTGGGTTGGGAGCCACTCGGCAGAAGACATTAAAGACGAATTGGAGAGAAACCACCCTTGGGCGAAAGTTGCTGAGGTTATAAAATTTTAAACCTACACGCACGTCTTCAAGGTTGTCTTCGAAGATACGGTTATGGCGCAAAAGGCTAAAGAACTAGGCTTACTGTTGTTCAGTGTTAGAGTCTGCTCAGATCAAATCGAAAGAGAGGAATATGTTGACTTACAGATATGCTTCCGGTGCTATAAGTACGGCAAGCATACCACTTCGAGCTGCCCTGAGAATAAAGACCTTACTCTTTGCTCTATTTGTGCAGGTTGCAACCAGTTTTGGCGCGACTGCAAAAGTACCTCCCCGAAATGCTTAAACTGTGAAGGCCCCCACCGGACTATGTCCATGGCATGCTCGATCAGAAAAACGGAATCCAAAAAGAACTAGGCTTACTGTTGTTCAGTGTTAGAGTCTGCTCAGATCAAATCGAAAGAGAGGAATTTGTCGACTTACAGATGTGCTTCTGGTGCTATAAGTACGGCAAGCATACCACTTCGAGCTGCCCTGAGAATAAAGACCTTACTCTTTGCTCTATTTGTGCAGGTCGCAACCATTTTTGGCGCGACTGCAAAAGTACCTCCCCGAAATGCTTAAACTGTGAAGGCCCCCACCGGACTATGTCCATGGCATGCCCGATCAGAAAAACGGCAATCCAAAAAGAAACACGCCTACGAAAAGAAACGGAGGAGAAGAAGGTAAATTCGACCTACGCCAAAGTTGTAAAAGCCGCTATTGCCGAGACGAACAACCAGAGAATCTACCTCTACCCTAAAAACGAACACTTCACAAAAATTATGTGCTGCATTTATTATGCAAACATAGCCAACATAACACGCCCAGGAACTTTCGCAACCGAGGTCAACCGTATGCTCGTAAAGAACGGCTTACAAGAGATGTGGTTCCCCGACAACCCTCCTTCAGAGGAGGTTTTGCGCATAAGCGTAGCCCCTCAGTACCCAGAACCATGCCAGAAGGTACCTACCCTCCAAAACACAGCCACCACCCGCGACCCACGACTAAACAAGAACAAGAATACTCCCTAAACAGAAAAATCAGCGCCACTCACACCCCCCCCAAAACTGACACAATTACACCTAAAACACACACAAAATCCCTAACCAAAGAAGCAGTGCGACCAAAAGAGACCAGGTCTCCGAGGTTGAGGAAAATTTCAAAAACACGTGGTACCAGGTCAACCTCCTCATCTCGAGGCAGACAGACCCAATTGAAGTACCATTCGAGAGGTTTGAACTTGAAATTATATGCATCCGAATCGGCCCCCTTCCCAACCGAAATCGAGTCCCACGAAGTGTCTGATGGTCTTAGGACCGGAAGATACAAGTGGAAATGCTCTGATGAGGTTCCGAAACGGAAAGTTGAGGAGGCTCTCTCTCGAAATATGGTTAAATTGACCACCGACTGCTTTTATACAATCACGGACACGGAATTCAGAAAAAAAACGAAACGGCAGGGAGCGCACCCCACCCAGTACACCACATGGGGCTGAAGTGGACCGCGAATAAGCGTCCACTTTAATCCCACACATAAAAAAAACAAACGTTACACAAAAGGACTGACATACTAACAATAATACAAATGAACGTCGATGGATGGGACGGAAAAGGTTCCATCTATGGCAACATCTTGCGACAGAATGATCCTGACATAATACTTATTAATGAACACGGAATGACCGCTCATAAAGAGATTAAAATATTTCAATACGACGTCATTAGCAAAAATTACAGCCAGGAACGGTATGACGGCTGCGCAATAGCCGTCAAAAAGGTATAAAATACAAAAGACTACCCGACTTAGATGAATCTTACCTTGCCATTGGGGTAGGCACTACCCTGGGGGTTCTAGTCGTGGCCACGGGGTAACAACCCCCAAGACGCGGCTATGTACCCTTGCACAGCCTTCTACAGATCTTCAGCCATAAAAGAAACGTAATCTTTGCTGGAGATCTGAATGCAAGATGTGCAGCATCAGGGTATACCTGCTACAACAATGCAGGTAGAAACATCGAGTTATTACTAAACAGACGCTACGCGAAAAGAATCGGACCTTAATTCCCGACATTAATTACAGAAAATGCAGCAACGAAACCTGATATTTTACTATCCAGTATCAGGTTTCCCTACAACTACTACATTGAACTGGGCCCCATAATTCCTAGTGACCACCAGGCTGTTAAAATTACAGTAGGTGCGAATCCCATCCAAATTGCAATCCCAGGTCGCAAAAGCTATAAGCATGCGAACTGGAAAAGCTACCGTAATAATCTTCTAAATTATATCCCTGACCCTCTACTCGATGCAAATTTAGAAGAGATAGATACAGAGCTGGATAAAATCACTGACTTCCTAATTAAAGCCGATGAGAATAGTGTTCCCCATATTAAATATAAAACCCTTCCAGCTCCCTATTGGACCCCTTCCATGAAAGCCCTGGCCCAGGAATATAAGGACCTGTCAAATGTAGTAGCGCTGATAGGCCCCAACCACATAGCCCACAGAAGACTAAGAGGAATTAAAGACGAACTCCAGACACTAATCACGGCCTAACAGAC
Source organism: Ceratothoa steindachneri (assembly GCA_963969495.1). Lineage (NCBI taxonomy): Eukaryota > Metazoa > Arthropoda > Malacostraca > Isopoda > Cymothoidae > Ceratothoa > Ceratothoa steindachneri. The sequence goes on from OZ018335.1 coordinate 36,503,536, forward strand.
ACTCACATGGGACAGACCAATAGAAAGACTCGACATTGAAAGAGACTCACATAACTTCTGGCAAACCGTCAAACGGTTAAAAGGAAAAGCTCCCCAGAAAAGAATAACGCTTATAAACGACGGTGTAGAAATCGACGAGCCCGAAGAGATTGAGGAAATTTTTAGGACTTTCTGGTCCTCAATCTTTACAATCACACCAGAAGAAAATGACAATTACGACCTCGAATTCAAGACTTACATAATCGAACAACTAAACACACAAATATAGAGAACCTCCCCTCATCATTGTGTATCGCAGGAAAGAGTGATGGAGGGCTATGAGAGTAAAATAACTGTCCAAGAGCTCTCCGTTGCACTAAAATCCTTTCGTCAAAGAGCACCGGGTACCACGAGGCTGACCAGGGAAAATTTCATCAAGGCCCCGCCTAATGTTCTGAGTGGGCTTCTTAACATCATGAATGCCGCTCTGAACACAGGCTACTTTCCCGATCAGTGGAAAGTGGCCAAGATGATCTTCCTTCCCAAATCGGAAAAGCCCCTGGACTGCCCTGCCAGCTTTCGGCCGATATCTCTCTTAGAATTCGCTGGCAAAGTCTTTGAGAAGATATTAGCCAACAGAGTCAACTCTTTTCTCGACGAAGACAACCTGCATAACGAGCAACAGCACGGCTTCAGAAGGAAAAGAGGGACTTATACGGCTCTAGCCGTTATCACAGAAAAGCTCGCTAAGATTAAGGCAGACAAAAGGCATGCCGACCTGGTGCTCCGAGATGTCAAAAAAGCTTTTGATAAAGTTTGGAAGAGAGGCCTACAATTTAAGATCCTTCAATTAGGCCTCGACCCCATCCTTGAAAGGATACTATGCGATTACATAATGGATAGGAGAGCATACATACACATCAGAGGATACAAAGGCCCCGAATTCGAGCTCCAATCAGGGGTCCCACAAGGGGGCTGTCTCAGTACCCTTTTATACAACATATACACACGCGACCTACCACAACCTCTTTCCGAAGGTACGATATACGTTCAGTTCGCTGACGATATATCGCAAATTTGTACAGCCGCTTACGTTCACAGGGAATTTATGGCGATAAATACGGCTAGGGAGATTTCCAACATCAACTCTTTCGAGAGGAAATGGAAGATATCGATCAATGCCCCAAAATTCAAAATAATTCCCATGTTTCGCAAGACCTTTAACGATATGCGGGTAGAAGGGGAGAGAATCCCCTACTGACACGAAGGGACAGTTCTGGGGCGGACAGTCGCAAATAGCAAGAGAGATTTGAGGGAGTTTTTTAGGTTTATTGACCTAACTCGCTAAAATAAACTCAAGATATTCAATGCGTGCATTCGCTCGAGACTCTTGTACCCCCCGGTGCCGTTGAATGCGTGCGCCAGGACCCACATTGCGAAACTACAAACCATCCAGAATAAGGCGGTTTTACTTATTACAAACACCCGAAGAAGAGAACATAAACGACAGAGGGAGCTCCACGCCTCGGTTGGATTATCCCCGATCAACGTGGCGCTCCACGAGAGAGCTAATAGGATATGGCAGGCCATTGGTGCCTGCTTGACCACTGAATTCTCTCGTACACACTTAGACATCAAGGCCGACTGACAAATAAAACCTTTTGGAAGTAGCAAATTACAGTCTGACAGTGACGTGACTCCCCAATATACAATATGCGACCGACAATAGACGAGACTCAACCAACCAGTGTAATGCGCAAGTTTTTTAAATTAAATTCAACTTCACCAAAAAAACAAAACAAATTCACTTAATTAATAATAATTATTAAAATCAACCTCAATTTTTTAGGACAATCAAATTTTTTTCAAAGACCCAAAGCGGGATGTAAAAACCTCGTCTCTAATAAAGGCTTGAATGCCTAGAAACAAAAATCATCATCAAGATGAAAACCCTTAATCAAATTAACTATGTTAATTTGATTAAATAAATTATGAAACTTATAGTATATAAATCAAAAAGAATCCAAAAAATAATACAAACAGAGCTACCCTTTCACCAGGGATCTTTTATTCTGTCTTCTACGCATCATCTATTCTTTAAACTCACTCCTTAACCACTTTACTCTCTTACTTTTTCTCTCTAATTCTATCTGCATTTCATCTCTTTTTATGTCCAATGTCCAATGAAGTGATGCTACAATAGTATAAAATGAAATATTAAGTTAGGCGGAAAGTTCAAGCACTTTAAAAAAAATAATAATGTAATCAATTATATAGTTACCATTTTGTTTAACAACCTTTGCCCATTTTATTTTTTTTTAAAAGCGAAACAAAATTCTTAAAATATATTGCAAAATATTTTGAGATAATGCACAATTTTCTAATGAGCCTAGCCTAGATAGACTAGGAATAAGATAGCTTATTGCCAGAAGTAAATAACCGAATTTTGACAGGAACGACATAGGGTAACAATGCTAGCCAAGTCCTCATATGTCCCTCATTAAGGAGAGCTACGTTGTTAGTTCAACACATTTCTCATAACATTTCCTATTTTTTTCTAAGAATTTTATTTAGTTGTTTTGTTCAAACCAATAAAATGAGAAAAGGTTGTTGAACAAAAAGACACATACAGGGGTTGGACAAAATAATTGGAACACCTGTTAATTAAATTCAATGAATATTTATTTAATACGGAGTTGGTCCTCCTTTTCCTTTCTGAACAGCGTAGATGCCTCTTGAAATTGATTCATACAGCTTCCGGACTTCTTTAAGATGAATCTTGAGCCATTCTTCTTGCAATACCTGCTTCAGCTGTTTCAAACACGACTGTGGAGGGTACGACTTCTAATTTGTCACTCCAGTAATATTAAGATCTGGAGATTGTGAGGGCCACTTCATGTGTTGTAGCTCACTCCTATGCTCTCCATACCAATTCTTAACCACATAAACGGTGTCTGGGGCATTGCCATCTTGGAAAAAGCACTCACCATCAGGGAATAATATCCGGACCATGAGATGGACTTGATCTTCCAAAATATTCAGATATTTGTTGCTGTTAATCCTACCATGCAGGGAAATGATTGGAACAAGAGAATTCCAAGATATGGATGCCCAAACCATCATTGACCCTCCTCCATGCTTCACTATAGGAAGAAGGCAGTTAGGATTAAAGACTTTTCTGGACTGCCTCCATACAAAAACTTGGCCTGCAACGGGGACAAGAGAAGAACTGGACTCGCTGGGGAATATTATTTGCTTTCATTGGTCTGTCGACCAGCCCTTGAGATCTCTACACCAGTTTAGCCTTTCTGAATGTTTTGATGAGAAAGCAGAGGTTTCTTGATAGAGGCTCTTCCATGATATCCGGTTTTATTGAGCTCACAGCGAACAGTTTTGGTCGAAACTGGGCTAGTCAGATGTTGATTCAACTCTGCAGTCACTTTAGGAGCGTTGTCCGGGGATTTTTCATCATAATGCGTTTCAACACTCGTCGGTCTCTTTCAGCGAGCTCCAACAATTTGCCCTTTTTCGAACTCAGTGAGGCCACGCATCTTAGCATCTATACCACGGCCTAAAAAATAAATACAAGTAATCATTAAACTTGATAAATAAACCTATGTATCTACAATAAAACCAAAACACTCACGATGAAATTTGGATCAATATTCGTAATATAATGGCTCATTGAAATATTGGTGTTAAATTTCCACTATTCCAATTAGTTTGTCCAACACCTGTAAATAATTGATTAAAATTACTATTTAAAAAACATTTGTTTCAAATCGCCACATAACTACCAGATCCCATAATATATAGAATCAGCCAAAACTTTTGATACTAATATATTTTTTTCATACTTTTTCAACATTGAGTGATAAGAATAACTATTCTAAGATTTTCATTATTGCAGGCTTATTAAAAAGTGAGCATTTAAAAAAAAAAAAAAGAATTTACTCTTTCGCGAAATCAAAATTCGTGCTCCTGTCCTGTTCCTCTAGGAGGTGAGTTTCAATCTCTGGAGTTTTGATATTGGATGAAAAGGGCAAAAATGATGAATGTGTAAACTCTTCAGCTTGATTAATGAGTCGTAGACTCTTCGACAGAGGACTCAAGTTTAGAAGAGCTGCGAAGAACACCCATCTCACCAAGAAGAATCTTACACATAGGCTTCATTTTTGTAAGAAATATAAGGAATGGGCTATTAAAGACTGGGAAAAAGTCATATTCTCTGATAAAGCTCCCTTCCGCTTGTCGTGCCCCTGGTAAAACATCTGGACACCTTTCATGTCTGGGGCGGCTTCTCATCGAAGGGATACTGGATTACAAACAATTTTGCTCAAGAACAATACCATCAGTTTAAAATAATATATTAAAACGTGCCCCATCACCACCTTTTCTCAACCTTTTAGGACCAATTTGTGGATGATTACTGTATTCTTCACCATGATGGTGCTCCTTGTCACAAAATCTAAAGCAATTACAATGTTCTTGGCTCAAAATAACATCGAGCTTTTGAGGGCCTTAGCCCAGGAATTCGCCACATTTGAACCCAATAGAGAAATTGTGGGCGATAATCATAGTAGTGGTTTATAAACTTGAGGGTACTTATTAAATAAAAAATGGTAGAATATCAGTAAAAACACCATCCTAAATTTGGTTTCCAGCATGCCAAAAATGAATTACGGCAGTTCTGAAGAACAAGGAAAATCATTATAAATATTAACTGCGCATATCAATTGACTATAATTATCAATCAAATGGGTTTGGGTTTTATATTTTTGTATATTTTTCTTTCAAATTATGAGACAAACATACTAAAACAAAATGCAACGTTTGATTAATTCTATTAATTTCCTTATATGAGAAAATATAGTACTCTCAAATCTCTTGCAATTACTGTAAAACACAATGGTCAATAAGTATGAATATAAGAAGATTAAAATATAAATAATACATCTCTAGCAAACAATACCATAGAAAGCAACAAATCACTAAAATCGGTGAGCAACACGAAACGATGTGTAGGTAACAATTAGCAATACTAGGAAGAAACTCCGGAATTTATTGACAAAGAGAGAAAAACATCTTGAACGAGACAAGTACTTTAATTAGGATCTTTTTGAATACAACAAATAGCAAATATCACAAATAAACTTCCTAAAAGTTTGAGCATATTTTATTTATGTAAAATTAATAAATCGAAATCTAAAAGAGGAATATTCACTGCAAACCGGTCAAAAAAATTCAATGATTTGATAAAGTTAGAAAAGCTGAAGATGTAAGACAGAAAGTTTAGGTTAAATATAAATTGAGAGAATGCACAAATAGCTGAAATTAAAAGTGTGTGTAAAGTTCAAAGAATAGGTACATTACTAAGTTCACCAGAGACTAGAAGAAGGAGCAACTCTTCTTAAGTTGCTAACAGTTTTCTCGTGGGTGATTCTGTAAATGAAGGAAAAGCCCCTCCTTAACGGATAGCGAAAGAAATGAGTATGGGTGAAAAGTGCCAGCTAAATATGGTCTAACTCAAGAATTTGAGTCAGTCCTCAGTGCAAGAGGGCGCGTGTGAATATTACTGTTATTATCTCCCTTCCTCAATCTCAGAGGGATACATTTTACCGGCTAATAAACGGGTTTGATCGCAATTTCGAATTTTTATATCATTATAAACACATCTGTTCATTATTTTTATCCGTAAATAACAGTAAGAGAGTGCAAGGTACCAAGGAGGCCATCGGTATCCATGCTGCAGCGACATCTGCACGATTGCGTACCCTTGGCAAGAAGAGTATGCTCCCGCCTGAGTTGACTCATATCCCGAATATGCCTCTCCAGTAAAACGAGTGCAAAAGAAATTTGCCGTTATCTTTTTGATATTAAAAACCCTAAAGACGCCATTTGTATTGTGTGCTGTTCAAACATCATAGCTAATACTTAAATAGAGGAATTACCTAAAGAGGTTCAAGATATTAAGGCAATCGTAAACAAACTCTTAAAGAACAATCCAAATCAAGATAATACGAGTATAGTAAAAGAAGACATACTCCTACTACTACTACCCCCAATCGACCAAGACGACAGATTTAGACCCCCAAACATATATATATATATATATATATATTTATATATATATATATATATATATATATATATATATATAAATATATATATATATATATATATATATATATATATATATATATATATATATATATATATATATTTATATGCAAATTTCGTTGAAGACCATTGTGTATTTTGCCTTAATTAATTTCCGTTATCAACTTTCTCTTCTTCTAACTATCTTTTTTATTCCATCTTGTAGATGGTGGATTACTAGTCAAGTATTCATCTCTTTTTTAAATAAATGTGTTTGGTAAAAACCAAACTAAATTGCTAAGCTTTTGATCTTATTCGATTGTCTTCGTAGCGTTTTGAAATGTTCTTGCCTCCTTTACAGATGCAATGAGTGGAGTGAGGATCTGGCAGAAAGTGAAAGAAAACGATTTTTAAGGGGTATTTATTCCGCCTTGGTTAAACGTAACGTTAGAGGAAATGAGCCACTCCTGTGAGTTGAATTTTTAAAATAGTTTTAATGCGCAATTCCAGCTTGTCGCTTGACTGCTGATGGCTGGCTTATGTTCATCTATTAATACTTGGTAAATGCCCTAAGCAGATCATTCAGGGAATTACAAACGTTTTCAACGCTTCCCTGAATACAGATTATTTCCCTGGGAGTTTTAAGATTGCTAAAATAATCTTCATACCCAAGGGAGGTAAACCCCTGATCAACTAGTCAATTAAAGGTCAATCGCCCTGCTGGAATTCGCTTCGAAGCTCCTAGCTAACAGGCTTCAAGAACAACTAGCCGAGCTAGGAGCTCACAATCCTCAGCAGCACGGGTTCTGCCGGGGACGAGGAACGGAAACCGCCCTCGCCCACCTAACGGAAAAACTCGCATGCAGCAAAGCTGAGAGAAAGTACATAGACATGGTGCGGCGGGATGTAAAGAAGGCCTTCGATAAGGTATGGCTGAGAGGGCTACAATTCAAGATCCTCAACCTCCAGCTAAACCCAATCCTGGAAAGGGTCCTTTGTAACTATGTCACGGATAGGAGAGCCCAAATCGCAATCGAGGGCTGCAAGGGACCAGAATTCCAACTCGAGGTGGGAGTTCCACAAGGCAGCTGTCTGAGTCCTTTGTTGTACCTCATGTACACAATTGACCTCCATGCTCCAGTGAGGTACGATTCGATGTATCTGTAATACGCAGATAACATCGCTTAAATCGTCCCAAGTCCATTCAGGAACGCTGGAAGTCAAGCAAGGGCGACAGCTTCCGAGATTGACAACATCAATCGCTATGAAAAAAAAGTGGAAGATAAAAACCAACCGCCAGAAATTCACTATAATTCCAATAAACCACCTGAAAGTAGAAGACGTCCTCGTCGACAACGAACTCTATCCGTACTCTAACGAAGGAAAGGTCCTGGGCTTATGACTCTATAAAACAGGATACAAGGTCACGTAAAAAACAAAGTCTCCCTAGCCAAAAGAGAGCCGAAGAAACTGAACCGTTTCCAAAGCCAAAACGTGCTAAATAAGAAAGAGCTATAAATGGCCCTGGTACGCTCCGTCCTGGTGTACCCGGCTGTGATCACGCTGATGGCAAGCTGTACCTCTCTCAGGACTATGCAGAGGGTACATAACAAAGCCACACTGCTTATAACTGGCACGAAAAGGATCGACCATATTCGACAATAGGTTCTACATGAAAGAATCGGACTAAAACCGATCAATATGGAGATCCAAGGGCTAGGGAGAAAGACTTAGGACAAAGTCGACCACGAAATACTCGCAACTATAAACAACAATTTAGACATACCAGAAAACAGAAGACGCGCAGTAGAAAGAACATCTCTATTCCCCATCGGAATAGCAATATACAAAGGAAATTAACTTTAATAAAAAGAGGCGAAGTGCTCAAATCAAAATTCAAGCTCAACTCAAATCAAACTCAAATCAAAGACAATTAATTATAACAAAAAGAGGCGAAGTGCCCAAATTCAAATCAAAATTCAAATTAAATTCAAATCAAACTCAAATCAAAGACAATTAACTTTAAAAAAAAGAGGCCAAGTGCTAAATTAAATTTAACAAACAAAGAGAAGTGAAGAAGGATAAATCAACAAAATTAACTAAATAATAATTTGAAAAGGAAGATAGATTAACATAAACGAAAAGAGGTGAAGTGCCCAAACTAAAATTTAAACTGAAAATAATAAATGAATAACTAAATACAATAAAACATGAGATAATTAGCAGAATAAAACCCATTTTAAAAGCTTGAAAGCTCCGACAGAGGAACATATTAAACAAATCAAATAAATATATATATATATACATAACAATGGAAGAACCTGACTGTCATCGACGGTCAGCAACATTATTGACGGAGGAATAAATTTTTGAAACAAACAAGAAGAAAGCACGCTAGTGATGCCCTAACACCAGGGCAACCTAGTAAACATTTTCACACTTTTGAAACCCTAACACACATTTCATCACTTTCATAAATTAATTAATTAATTAATTTATAAATATGGCTTCTAAGATGTTAAACCTCGCTTTATTAACCCCTTTTCTTTTAATAATGGTGTTATCAACGAGCATATCTCTCGTTAGGTTAATATTATGGACACTCTCCATATGGATCTTAGGCCCTCCGCTTTTTAGATGCATAGTTAACGGTCTCGAAAGTGTGGTAGTTGTCATGCCAATATATTTAGTTTTTATAAAGCTTAAAGTCTTTATCGGGGCAGATGAACTCGTAAACTATGTTGGTTGACTTGAAATTCGAGGAGTTATTTTTCATCAGAAGATTGCTGGTTTTTGTTGTTTTATAATAGATGATGAGTTGGATTTTATCGGTTTGATTTTTAACCTTGATGATATGGTTAATAATCTCCTTGATGTTTTTTTATCTATTTTATAGGCCGTGGACATCTGGTTTTTGTAATACACTTTGATGTTGTTGACTTCTCCATGATTACTTTCAGTTTTATCCGCATGTTTGTAATGGTTATTTAAAAATGATTGAAGTTGTTTGTCAATCATGCTATTTGAGAAACCATTATTCACGAGTATTTGCTTTACTCGTGCAATCTCTTGGTAAAAAAGTTCCCACGTAGACCAGCATTTATGAGCTCGGCGGATGTATGAGTCGATTACGCTTATTTTGTACCTTTCAGGGCATTCACTCTCTGCATTGAGGCATCTTCCCATGTCCGTACTTTTCCTATGTACTTTAGTGATGTAGCTGCCATTGATGTTATGAACCTCAACGTCGAAGAAAGGGAGTTTATTGCCCGTGCTTAATTCATAAGTGAATTTCAGCACGGACTTTTCCTCAAAATGTTGCTTGATGTTAACGAGATGTTCTTCGTTTTGGAAGTTGATGTAGATGTCATCTACGTATCGGCAATATGTATGTGGCTTATTTTCCATGATGTCCAATAATCTCTCCTCGAGTTGACCAAGGCGGAATAAATCCCCCTTAAAAATCGTTTTCTTTCACTTTCTGCCAGATCCTCACTCCACTCAATTACATCGGTAAAGGAGGCAAGAACATTCCAAAACGGTCTGCAGATGATCGAATAAGATCGAAAGTATAGTAATTTAGTTTGTTTTTTACCAAACACATTCATTTAAAAAAAAAGAGATGAATACTGGACAAGTAATCCACCATCTACAGGATGGAATAAAAAAGATAGAAGAAGAGAAAGTTGCTACCTTTTCGTGTATGTGAGAAGAGCTCCTTCCGAAGGCTTTGAGGAAGACTGGTTTGCCAAAAATAGCCTTTTAACCGCATAATTAATTGCGTTACTGCAATAATTTTTCTTAATTTATAAGGTGTGGCGAAAATGGAGAATCAAACAAATTTTCCATTCTCTTCGAAAAACAGGGGTGACACTTAAATACGCTAATCGAAAGATAGTTTTTTGGCTATCTGAGAGAACGCCTATTTTAAGTGCTACCTTTTCGTGTATGTGAGAAGAGCTCCTTCCAAAGGCTTTGAGGAAGACTGGTTTGCCAAAAATAGCCTTTTAATCGCATAATTAATTGCGTTACTGCAATAATTTTTTCTTAATATATATATATATATATATATATATATATATATATATATATATATATATATATATATATATATATATATATATATATATATATATATATATATATATATATATATATTTATATATATATATATATATATATATATATATATATATATATATATATATATATATATATATATATATATATATATATATATATAATCTGTTGTTATATATCATAGGCATCGTTTTCTTTACAGATTTTTAGTTTTAGAGTTTCTACTTGAGATCTTTTCGCTGGATTTCGCTTCAAATTTAATAAAAATAAATATCTTCTATTTATTCTGATTTTCGTTTATTGCCAATCAAAATTCCTAAAATTTGCTCAAGTACTTTTCTCTCTTATTTTGGTGAGAATGAGTCTCCACGTCACTTATTTTCTTTACTGCTATTTTTTTACCGAGTACCAATTAAATCGTGATCTTTCAGCAATGTACAACCATATCAAGGACGGTATGTCAATGTGTTCTCTTTTCATGGTCTGCTGTGCTCTTAAACTTGAACGGGTGCTTATTGAACCAAATACCATTGCGTAGTCTACAATTGCCATGTTGAGAAGTATTTTATATTCACTAGGTACTGCAATATTTTTTGAACGACAATAAAGCTATAATTTGTACTGTATTTAAAACGTACCTGTTATAGTTATTGATTATAGTCAATTGTTTGTTGAGACTTTTATAAGTGAATTGTATGTCTCTCATAAGAAACTCATTGGCTTATTACTCTTTAATTCCTTCCTGTCGTTCTTTTATAATCAAAAGTGAGCCTCAAGCATTTGATCGTGTGTATGTAATATTTTTCCTTACAAACTTTGTAAAGAGAATCGCAAATTGGACAGCAATCCTTTGGTACCAGCTTTCATAAGGTCGAGAGTTATATCATATTCTACAGGGATTTCGCCATTTTTCATCAGTTTAAGTTTGTTCAGATTTTGAAATTATTTACTAGTGAAACTTCTTATTTATTAAAAACTTGTTATTTAGTTTCTGGCGCCAAATTCACTCATATACTTTCCGATAGACTTGTTCGACAGTTAAAATTGGGTTTTTTTTATATTTGTAACTATATTTTCCTATACTTTCATTTGTTGTTTGTCATTTGCAAGGTGTTGTTTCACCTGTTTCAATGATCTGTTGTTTTTCATAATGTTAACTATTTATGATCCTTTCCCGATTGTCACATCCTTAGTCATTTTTTTGTCAATTTGAAAAAAAAATATATAATAAAATTTATTCTCAAGTTTCCTATTATTTGGTACCATGCATACTCCTCTCTACTTTATCCCTTCGGTAACGAGTAACCTTGGATGGTTACTTTTCTCGCTTACATCGACATTTCACGTACCCTTCTTTGACCTACGATTATTTCTCTAATCTATATTTTCCATCTACGGTTATTACCTTCATGTCCATTGGCCTTCTGCGGTTAATTTATAAGCCTATATTGACCTTTTACGGATATTTTCCTTCGCCGACATTGATCTTCTACAGTTATTTCCTTCGTCAACAGTGACTATTTCCAGTTTTTTCCCAGGCCAACATTGACATCCTATATTTATTTCACTCACCTTTATTACCTTTACGAGTATTTTACTAGCCAATTTTTACCTTTTTCGGTGTTTTCCTCGCTTAAATTGACATTTCATAGGTATTTGATTGGCTAATATTGATATTTTACAGTTATTTCCCTCGCAAATATTTACCCTATACGGATATTTCACTCCCCTACACAAACATATTACAGGTATTTTCTTCGTCAAACATTGACCTAGTACGGATATTTTCCTGGACTATTTTACACTTCTATGGTTAATTGCCTCTCCGATTTGACCAACTAGGGTTATTTTCCTCGCCGACATTGTCATTCTACAGATATTTGCCTTGCCAACATCGTCCTTCTACTGATATTTGCCTTACCGACATTGTCCTTCTACGGATATTTGCCTTGCCAAAATTGTCCTTCTACGAATATTTGCCTCGCCAACATTGTCCTTCTACGGATATTTTCCTCGCCGACCTTGTCCTTGTACGAATATTTGCCTTGTCAACATTGTCCTTGTACAGATATTTTCCTCGCTGACATTGTCCTTCTACGGTTATTTGCCTTGTCGACAATGTCCTTCTACGGATATTTGCCTCGCCGTCATTGTCCTTCTACAGATATTTGCCTTGCCGACATTGTCCTTCTACGGATATTTGCCTCTCCGACATTGTCTTTCTACGGATATTTGCCTCGCCGACATTGTCCTTGTACGGATATTTGCCTTGCCAACATTGTCCTTTACATATATTTGCCTCGCCGACATTGTCCTTCTACGGTTATTTGCCTTGCCGAAACTGTCCTTCAACAGATATTTGCCTTGCCAACATGACCTCTTCTGTTATTTCTTTCGCCGAAATTGACCCCTTACGGTTATCTCCCTCGACTATATTGGCTTTATACGCTGATTTCCAACGCCCACATTGACGTTGGAAGGGTATTTTACTCACCTAAATTGACCTTCTAGGTTATTTCTCTTGCCAAAACTGACCTTCTAAGGATATTTCCCTCGACCACATTGACATTGTACGGGTCTTTACTAGCCTACATTGAACTTCTGCCGTTATTTTCTTCGCCTACATTGACCTAGTTTATTTCTTTGGCTAACATTACCCTTCTACGGATATATCCATCTCCAACATTGGCCTTCTACAGTGATTTTTCTCGCCTACATTGACTTTCTACAGTTATTTTCCTACCCTATTATGAATCTCTACCATTATTGCCCTCTTCGATATTAAATTACTTCTCAGTTGACCACCGTATCTCTATTCCCCAATCCTGACCTCGAGCTCCGTATAATCAGCATTCATTGATTGTTTCCCTGTGCATCTGTATTCATGTGTGCTGCTTAGAAATCCTCAATTTATTGATCAGTGTGACATGTTAAAGGTGTGTACGGTTAGATTACCTATAAGGATGCCTATTTGATACTTTAATTACAAATTGGATTATTCTAGTGGATATTTCTGCAATTCTCAACATTTAAGCATCTGACCTTCCGACCACCCATCTCTAATTCGTCCTGTGCAAACCACGGTACTTCTTACCATTTTTCAATAAAGCTTGAATTGATTCAGTGATTATTGGAACACGGGGCGGCGTCTCTAAAATTTTAGATCCCTGTGTAAATCAATTCGATTTTTGTCTTCCAATTTGAGTATTCCTCATGCAATATATCTCTTTTTACCTTCGCAATGACTTAATTATCAATTTAGGAAGTAAATAGATATGGAAAGAGAACAGATATGAAAATCTGTTTGGAGAATGTAAAAGTCAACATCTTTTTATGGTCGCTGGCCTAAGGCATAGACTAAATGGTAAATCCAAATACGAAAAACTGATATATGCATTCACTAAAGAGACCATAGTATCCTTCTTGCAATTTTAGAGCTACTCTCTAACTTGATAATATTTCTGCGTTTGTTCTCAACAAATGATAAATTATGTTCATATACAGGGACACCATTGGATGAATAAACAAGAGGGAAAGTCCTTCCAATGACCTGTGACGCTTTGTGCTAAGATGATAAATGGTTATTCCATTGTGTGAGGGAATTCCACGTGGAATTTCTTTTCCAGCATGGAAGTTCCATGTGCGGGAGAAGGTTCTGTTAGGCTTAAATTGGTAAGCCTAACCCCCTTCCCTTCCACAAGCGGTAGCCTCGAACTGCGTCCACCATTGTCCACATTTACACGGCTTAGAATCGCCTCGGTAAGAAGATTCGAGGCCATTCGAGAGTAGAGCTGTTTTCCACTCACCCCTCCGCGGGGAGAGCCTCAGACATATATAGTGCTCGTTTCCCACGAGGCAGACACAGAGTTGAGAAGTCTCGCCCGGACCCAAGAAAATTCCCCTAGTTCCTAGTCAGGTGCTAACAACGAAACAAAGTGACGGCTAAACTATTTGTGTATCGGAATTAGCCCCAGCTAGTGAGGTAATTCTATTTAACGATCGCTACCGAGTGATTTTTCCGACTCCACTCATCAACTCCTGTCAAAGCCCTCCTCGTTCGCCCCTCGTTTTTGGGTGGCCGAAATACTCTCCCCTGGACGGGACGTTACCGCCCCCCCCCTTTTTTTGGATAACCGTCATCACTTTAAGTTCTCGCTCAGAAGCTCTGAGCGCCCTCGCCTCACGTGCAGAAGACATCCGGGAAGCCTTACCCCGACGTCTCACCCGGAATCCTCCGTAAGCCAACCCCTCTCCCTCTTGAGCTTTGCCATTGCCCAAATTTTACCTGACCTCGTTGCACTCTTTCTCGCTATTCAGCCCGTCGAAACTCGTAGCGTGCCGTCCCTTTGTTGGTTCGCCTTTAAGTTATTTGGTCCCTTCTTCATAGATATAATTTGGTATTGATATAATATAATGTCATACCACGACACATTGATGGTTTCTGATGGTTCAAATCACTTAAAGTACTCTGAATGGCTAAATGAGGCTTCTGTCACTAGCGCCACCCAGCGCGAAATCCACTTGCAGATTTAAAATTTCCTGGGTGAATAACTATATGTCCCACGGTCATATGGGTCATTTCATGGCTCTAAATGGGTACAATTGAACTTTACTCCTTTGGAAAAAAGCAACGCCTAAACCTGGCGCTTCACCGCAGGTAATAAGAAGAAACCTTGGATTTCGTTCTCTGAGGTAAAAGAAGTTAAACCGGCGTTTACTTCTTTATTTACATAGAGAAACGCGCAAATGGGAATGAAAGAAATTAAATACATAAAGTATAAACATACATGGAGATCATACAAATGATTGCCAGATAAAAATAAGGAAGCAAACGGGATGAAATGTTAATAGACAACAATTGCCGAGGTCTCAACTGCATAAGCATTGTGATAAGGAAATTAGACTTTAGAATAGTATCGTTTAAATTAAAGAAAAAAATATTAAATTTATTTCACAATTGTGAAACCGATAGTTGAGAAGAAAATAATAGGCAGTAAAGTATCTTGGTGTGATTCGGTTGTAAATATTTCCTTAGAATAAGAGCGGGTTGATTACGGCAGTAGAACAACGGTGTGTATTTAATCTGCGAGAATTGTCCGTGGTAGAAGTCATTAGAAGAGAGGAAAGTGACGTTACCAAACAAAGAAAAAAATATTTTTACCTCTACTGTGAAGAAGTAGTCCTCGAGAGGGGGAGTAGCAAGAAACCATGGGCGTGAGTTAAGGCATAATGACTGTATGTGACAAATAGGACGATAACAATTCGGAACTTTGCTGTGAATGGTTGACAATCGAGGGAGAAGCCTCGAGTCAAACGTTTTGAGTGTGTCTGTTTTCGCTGTCTTGGGTGCTAGTTGTCTCGTTTGGTCTCTGGCTTGTGGTATGTGGTGTGTCTGACGTGGATGTGGAGTCTTCCTGCTTAGACAAATCTGAGTTCTTCCCTGAAACGGGCAACGTCGTGTTCTTTACGTCTTCTATAATGCAGAACAGAGATGGGAGCAAAGAGTTGTGATTAATTACAGGGGGGGAGTCACTCCCTTCCCTAGAGGGCGTGGTAACCTCCGATTGATGTGGAGATAGAATGGCTTTGTTCTGAGAATCATTCTCTTCCTTCTGCGATGCAATCGTTTCTGGTTCATCCTTCGGGTGGTGCATTCTGCAACTACGTTGATTGCTCAAGTCCACAAGTTGGTCCATTTTTATTGGTCGAAAGAAGTCAAGATTGTGGCTGGAAACAGATAAATAAAATGTTTAGTTGCATTTGTTTGTGGTTGTACTAGAAATATCACTGCTTAAAGTAATATTTCATCAAAAATAAGGCGTTTTTAGTAGGAAAACTTACAAGTCAGGATCTGTTGTTGACCCATCTGTTGGGTACAACGCAAGATATCTTCGCTTTTCTCCGACTCCATTAATTGCATAAGCGTTGAATTTTTTTACCTGTAAAATTACAAAAATATTTATTTTAAAAATAATTATTGGATACAAAATAAATATCATGAAAAAGTCAATTTTTTTAAGTTGGTATCTCGAAATAATTCGATGGATAAAGATACAAAAAAGGGATTCAAATAGAGACAGAAAACAGAAAGAACCAATGAAAATTACTGCAAAGAAACAAGTAAAAAGAAAAACAACAAAACAAAGATGAGACATTTAAAAGAATTGAATTTTATATTCGTTAATAAGGTATTTAAAGTTTTGCTATGTCTGCTATAATAAAGCTAGGCATGCATTTCTAAGCTATTTGATGCAGTGGACCCTTTGGGTAAATATACTATGAATGGATTGCTCTCAGGTGAATGATAGTTACCATGTAGAACATAGTCGGTAACTTTGACCTCTTTTCCCCTATATACTTCATTAACACAATAATACACTTTTGGTTTGGCCTAAGGTGATTCTTTTAATTATAGGTCAATGTGTCGTGTGAGTTCTTGGATAAAGAAGCGAGGTCAATACTGACCTCAGAAATTGGGTGAAGTTTTACCTGAGGTGGGAAGTAGTGAGAGGGAATGACGGCTTCGCCAATCCATCGAGATCCTCTCAGCTTCGTGGTCACATTCAAGGGCAGAGAATGGCGAATCAAGTTTCTTCGCCCATTGAAGATTAGGACGATATGCTGGCCATGCCTTAGAAAATTGATTTTTCACTATTACTATTTAGGTTGTGCTAAAAACGAATACATGTTGGCATATCAAACAAAAAAGGAGTTGAAAAGGTTTGTACTAAAAGTTAAAATGTTGTGAACGTACATATATAGGTCAAGTAGACTATAAAGCAGAGTAAGTGATGAATAAAAAAATATAAGAATCAAGACTTGAAATAATCGAGAATGTTTGAGATTGGTTGCCACATGCCGAGAAAGAAAATTGCATGGCCCAAAGAATAGACACAGTCTGCGCATTCGCTTCATTATCTCAGGTTTGAGTTATAGGAAATAGGGAGAGAATATGGCAATGTAACATAAGTGGAAAATATAGTTTATGAGTAATACTTCGAAACAGGGGTTTCGATTGGGAATGTGAGAAATATAGCAAGAGAACCAAAGGAAAAAAGAATGAATTTTGATACTCACGGTCCAACCTCGACTTCGAGATATTGCTGTTCGTCATTCAGGAAAAATGCTTCAACAACTGAAAATAAAAGAAATAATTCGTAAGGTCACTAGATCAAGGGAATTCAGAGACAAGGGTGCTACAAAGAGTAATTGAGCCTTCCCAATAGGAATCAAAATTTTCACGCGTTGATCTAAGGTGGACAAAATGAAAAATGAACGATTTGTTTGCAAAGGAAAGAACAATATACAATATTTCTACCATTAAAAACTTTGTTGTTACAATAAGTTTTATCTTTACAACTAGAGTTTACCATCACACTTACTCAATTATCATAACACCGACTCAACGATCACATTGAAACCAATATTCACTCAAAAATGCCATCATCTTACTCGCTTTTTATTTACTTTAGCTCAATGAACACAATCAACATTTCCAACTCAATTTCATTCTTAGCCACTAACAATATAGCATCAGCGCACTTCATTGTAGATAGCAAACACCTCATTATTTTTCTAACATCTAACCTGTTGTTTTAATCAACTTCCATTGACATCTTCACTCTGAACCTTCTTACCCTCTTTCTGCATCACTATGATTTTTTATATTAATTAGAGGGTGCGAACCTTATTAAATGTCCTTGAATATTATATTTTATCACCTAACCAAACACACTTTAAGTAAAATTCGATGCGAAGTCAGACCTTCATAATCCCAAAGATTCAAAAATGGTTCCCCAGGAGGCCCTTTGGGAGCCGAGTCGTTGTAAAAGGGAGCTTCTATCTTCATAATGATGCCATTGGAGTCCCCATCACCATTCAGGACGATCTTGACTGTCTCATTGCGAAGGAGAGGACGTCCGTTCCATGTTTTATTGATCGTGAAAATGAGAGTCCTGTAGTGAATATTCGTAAAATTTATTGGTATAAATTTAAAAGACTCTTCTCGTTTTTATGTAATGTCCTAATTAAGATTGAGAAAGAAAAGCAGTGTTTTTTTTTTACTAGAGGCAGCAATGGGAAAAGCAATATAAAAGTTTATTACAAAAGACCTTGTCTACTCAAGAGGACAAAGGAAAAGATCAGTTACGAATCACCTAGAAATAAGGATAAAAAAGTATACAAAACTTCGAAAATACTGATATAAAGTTCTATTCTGATTAGTGAAAGAAAGAATCAAATAGTATAAGGAGTGTAAGAGCGTTTGATATAGTCCTAAATGCTACTTTGTACTTTTAACTTTACTCGCTATTGAATGCTTCCTGCCATTGATAAGGAAAATCTAAACAGCACATTGAGGTACATTTCGGCATATATTTCCTCTCCAATTATTTTTAGCCCAGAACAAATGCAAATGCTTTGGTAATCTTATTTTTTGCTTACTGAGTTGTTTTCAAAGGCTCTGAAAATTTTCGAAACACTCAATTCTCCGTCATTTCGTCGTGAATCTGGTTATCTCTTTACTTATTATTTCTTGCTGCTTCTGGACATATGTTCATCTGATTACAGCATGCATTTCATAGTAACTAAAAGGTTGAGAAACCTTAATGATCGGACCTCTTACGAAATTGTGAAAAGTAACAGCAGAATGAAAGAAGAAATTACAAAGGCAAATAATGATAAATTAAGTTGAATTTGATATCATGATATGGGATGACCAACGGAGAAAGTATGATTGCTGCGGTGAAGGATGAATTCACTGAATTTGAATAGTTTATTTACATGAAATTGGAAAGCTACATAAGAAGAGATGTATTTAATCACTCAAAACTAAGCAAAACAAGAGAATAATTAAGTTCTTTAAGGTTAAGATAGGTAGTTATTGCGACAACTCTCTTGCATGATAGAGAATGAATGCCATGAAAAGCGATAGATTAAGATTTAAATCTCAAGGTCATAAGATAGCAAAGTACAATAAAAATGAATGAAACGAAACGTCGATGGACCACAGTTGATCGCAAATTGGAAAAAAATGAAAGAAAATGAGATGGCAATTGATAATAATATGTTGTTGAAAAAAGAACTCGAGTGGTCTTAGATCCCAGGGGTATAAATTCGGTGTTCTTCATAAGGTGAAGTAAGATCCTCACTCAACTATAGAGTTAAAAGTCGAAAGGATGAAAATGGCTGAGTAAGGCAGCCGAAGTGCAGTTACTAAAAAGAAAAGCGCAACTGAAATAATTTTTTACATATTCCTAATTTCTTGATTCCTTTATTTCACTTTTCCTAAAACTTTAGGCAAACAAGCGAGAATACTTAGGATACGGACAACTGCTGGCAAAAATGCAATACTCAGTCAATACCTGACCCTTTTGGCATAAAAAAGTGCCAGGGATAATACGCAATGTTACTGACCTTGAAGAGTTTGTCGAGGGCCGCTGACCGGCTGCATAGCTGCTGAGTAGAACGAGACTAAAAACGATGGTTCTGAAAAGTAATTTTGTAGGTTTTATTTGACTCGACAAAATAGGAGTTGTAAGTCTTCAATTTCAATGAAAAACATACGACCCTTGGGTTGCTTTATTAGAAGTTTAACTAAATATGACACTTAACCCCCAAAGCTTTAATTGGGGAAGAATTGGCAAATTGAGAAATATAAAAATATAAGTATTATCCAGCATTGACACTAATTATAATGGTTCGATGAAAATAACCACTAAAAAAATATACAAAGGTCTCCATGGAATAAAAAGTGGGCGGATTATTCAAAATAATTTTATATATAGAGAACGAATAAATTTTTCGGCACAAAGTTTAATTCCTTTTAACCTTTTATCTATTTGCTTCAAAAGCAGCAAATCAACGCGCTATTGGATTATTTATGCATTTATTTCCCTACGAAATCCTGATAATTTTTAACATATATACTAAAGTTGGTGTTTTTGGACATTGTACCTAGTATAAACTTGCATTGGGCCCCATGTGTTTTATGTGTAATATTGCAATGTTATTCTTGCGATTTTTAAAACGCGTCAACAGAACGCTGCCTTTGTAATTGTATCAGTAATATTTTGTAAAATCCCGTTTTTGGGTATGGGAACTTAGATTTTGTATTGATATTACCAAAAACACAACGGAATCTGATTCTCCAATCGTCTAAGGTTTAGAGTCTAAACCTATTCATTCACTTTCCCATACTTAAATCTTATTTGGGTTCCTGAGAAAGCAATGATTTGGATTAAGGCCAGAAAAATATTGCCTTTGTCATTGCACATTTATTTTTATTAATAGTGATTATTTTTCTAACAACCAGATCTTCTTTAACAACCTAGCTTATGAAGATTGTTTACTGTCTTTAGTGAGAAGATTTTAAACATAAAATTTCCTTAATTACGTGCAAACAACTCGTAGATTTCCGTGAAGTCCAGGTGTATTAGACTGTTATTAGATTATCTTTTTTTCCTTATGTAAAATCTTATTTTAATCATAAGTAGGGGCATTTTTAAATCCCTAATTACTTTTTAATGAAGCAATTCACCATAAGAATATCAGAAAGTTCGATTTTTTTAGGTTTGGGGGTTATTGACTTTCTTAGACGTTTTTATATTAAATCCAAAGCTAAAAAAATAAAGATTGTTATAATATTTGCCAAACTTTATAAAGAATATATATTATATATGGTTTTATAGTGTATTTTAAAAAATAAGTACAAAACAGGTAAATTTTTGAGAATACTAAGAAATTTTTCGTGTTCAGAGGGAAAAGAACGCGACTCGCTGCATCCTATTTGTTCCCGTGACAGGCGCTGTTCTAAGCATTTGAGAAGGTTTGTCCCAAATTCTCATCTCTAAGAAGAGACTGAATAGAGAAAGAGCGTTTCCATGTCAATGAAAATAAGAAAACTCATAGTCATTTCTTGAATGATGAAAGAACCTGTTATAGCATTATTTTAAGAGCATAAAGATAAAAAATGGAAAAATAAAGGAATAGAAATCTAATTTTGATCAAGTCGGTATGCTGAGGATGGATTGCTGGTAAAACTGCTTAATTGTGGAAGTTAGGTTAACCCAAATAGAAATTAGTGTGTCCTATTATTCTATTGGAAGACATTTAAAAGCTAGTTACTACTTTAACTGGCATTGGAAAACTTATATTAAAGGGTTTTACAAGCCCTTAAGTCTTTCAACAAGGAAAGTCATGAGAAAATAGAACCAATGGAAAGAAACTTTAAAGTCCTGGACTTGCTTTCCACCGATCCTCAACTCCCTCTCCCTTATATTTCCACAGAGTTGGTTTAAAGATTGCCATTGTTAAAAAAATTCAACGTTGCCGTGGTAAAGATTATAATAGTATGCTCTCTCTCACTGTTCCATTTAAACGTTGAACTCCGAAGCCCTCTCGAAATTGGCCATTTATCTTCTCCAAGAATAATGAGTTAAGAATAATTGCGAGTAAACTGTAGCCGTGTCATCAAATATGTTGCTATATTATTACTGGCTGACTGCACTCAGAAACTGAGATTAGAAAAGTTTAATGCACAATAATCGAAAGAGTGATATGACACGGGCCTACATGGAAAGTAATGAGGCTCTAGCACAATAGGCAAAGACAGTGTGCCCGCGAGAGAGACATACAAGCAATTTATATCAAATTTCACCGATGGCCGAATGCATAGAAGACCACGGGTTCTACCCAAGTCTCTCGACGCAAAGGTCTGCAAATCTCTCTGACTCGTAATGCAGGGTTTGGAAATCCATGCTTAAATTTATAGTGAAGCAATCATTAAATAAAATTGACTAAGAGACCAAATTTCTATTGATTATTGATATACATGCAACAAAACAAACTCATTTGGATTTCTTTGTTGAGTCACATTTGGTTTCAACAACTGCAATATTTTTATAACCATAATGAGAGAAGAGTGGATAGATATTTCATCTATGATAAACTAGAAAACGAATAGGGAGCTTGAGAGTTTCCGAAGAATGCTCATAAAGAATAATCATAAGTAAATAGCAGAAAATTGTTTAACGAAACGTCAACTCGTGTATCATTTTGGCGATGATTCAGAACTAACCCATGTCATGTTCCATATAAATAAATAGTGATAACCTGAATTCGTTTAAAATTTGGTCGTCCTTAAATTAGCTATTGAGTTAATGGTTAAACACTGTGTAAATATCATGAGCTATCTAATTAGGGCGAAGAAAACTCATTTTCGATCACTTTAATTACTTCATTTTTTTTCATTGACTCGCAAATAAGTAAAGACTTCTCCATACTTCATCTCTCCATTTTCGTCTTCTCTGTGAACTTTACTCAAGCAAACGCAGAGGATCTCATCATAGGTACCCTCACTCACCCCCTCTAATAATTATTGATTTCAAATATAATCAAAATTTAAGAGGAGCATCTACCTGGGAGAATTTGTGGTGAATTAATATATTCCTAATATTCATTAAATTAAAATGTAATTATATGCATCCTCGTTCGACCTTTTTGTAAGTTTTTTTTCTATATTGGTAAAAGAAGCTTTTTTTTCCCATGTCGATCTCGTTACAAATACTGGTATATTTGTTCTTTTCTCTCTTTTCTCTGTTTTGATTTGTAAAATTTACTCATTTCAATTGAATATATATTTATTCTTTGGATTATCCTATTTTTTCTTGTACTCACGGCACTTTGATGCGTCATAAAAATTCACCTTCAAGGATTTCTGATTCCATTTCGAGTAGAGCAAAATAGGTTTAACCCGACTATAAATAAAACTTTTACTCGGTGACAAGTTTACGAGTCTCTGGCTCTTGTCTTCACTCAGACTGATTAAAACATCCAGAACCTCTAGAAACTACTCTCAAAATAAAGGATCCCCTATGCTCTGATTAAACCAGTATGAAACTGCATCCAAGCATTATCACACAAACTAATACACCTCGTTCGTAATGCACCCGATAAGGCGTTTGCCCCCTTTTTTAATAATTCCTTGTGGACTGGGGCCTCTCAAATACTTAAGGCATCATTGATTTGGCCAAGAAGTTAGGGTACATAAAAGTATGAGCCTTACCTGAGCATCCCTTGAGTAATAGTCATGCTTGTTCCTCTCAATCAAAAAAAAAGGTTTTAGCGAAGTCAGGCCCCAAAACAAAAGACTTTAGTTTCTGATGCGTCGAGAAGACGTCGTGGTGCGATGAATGGAGATTAGAGAGTGGTGAGGAGACGAGAAGCCAGGTTATAAAATACCTCAATCTGCCCCCTCCCCCCCAACCCTTATTCCAGTGAAATATGGGTTCAAATTCAGAGAAAGGCTAAGGTTATCTACGTC
This sequence comes from Ceratothoa steindachneri, assembly GCA_963969495.1. Taxonomy (NCBI): domain Eukaryota; kingdom Metazoa; phylum Arthropoda; class Malacostraca; order Isopoda; family Cymothoidae; genus Ceratothoa; species Ceratothoa steindachneri. The sequence goes on from OZ018335.1 coordinate 36,527,015, forward strand.
ATCAACGGGAGAATAAATACATTGAATGATAACTGCTTTCGAAAAAGCAAAATACCTCCTCTCGGCACGACGGACGTGCTGAGGTTTTTTTTTTGCTTATAACTTAAAAGTACTTGGTGGAAACCGGTTCGAAGAAAGCAGCTCTTAGACAGGTGTCAACAATATTGCCGTGTTGCCAAAATATACAGTGAGTGTTTCCGACCACTGAAAGGTACTGAACTGCAGCCATCTATCCCTCTCACTTAGAAACGAGTTTGAAAAGTGACATTGTAATATTGTTTTTGTAGGAAGGAGTTCTTCTCACAGTCACGAGAGGATATTACATAAGTCAGCCTTTCTAACGCAAACCAAATATTGGCTTATCAATCAGCTATTTTAATTGTTATCCATGCGTTAGAAGAGAATGGAAATTTACTTTATCTATTCTTGATTGATATATATATATATATATATATATATATATATATATATATATATATATATATATATATATATATATATATATATATATATATATATATATATATATATATATATATATATATATATATATATATATATATATATATATATATATATATATATATATATATATATATATATATATATATATATATATATATATATATATATATATATATATATATATATATATATATATATATATACAATATACATGCGTGTGTGTGAAAAAATCACAAGCTGTCACGCCTGTAACCCATAACTGCCACCAAGCAGAAAAGGAAAATAAAATCAGGATTCCAAGAACTTTCGAACTTTATTTCACGTTCATTATCAAGGAATTACGAAACTAACCGAAAACTGCAATATATAAGCAATGAGAAGAGGAGATAAAACGCCGAAAATAAACAATTAAACCAATAGTAGAATGAAATAAAGGCTTATAGAAAAAAAGCTCGAACGAAACGAGATAAAGACAAAATAAGACCATTAATGAACTTATTTATTTTGTATTTGTTTCTCTTTTTTGTCCCTTCGGTCTTTTTACACTCGGCAAGAATGTGCCGAACAGTTAGAGGACAAAGCAGTATTTGTGGGGTCACGGATGCCCCGAATCAGGGAATGTGGAGATTTCAATGCCTCGAGAGCACTCAAGGATATTTTCTGATCGATAGAGATCACAATCCAGTCTTTGAACAGGGCACGACGCGTTATCTCCCGTACCAAGCGAGGTAGTGCAACCAGCTTGGCAGCGAAGACAGACGCAGCACCTGGCAGAGCCCGCTGACTTCAGACAGAGGGGATAGGGCATGGAAACAGAACCCCTACTGGGACTTAGAGCCTTCCGTATACACAAACACGGATCTAGTCTCACAAAAAGTATGCTCCAAAAAGGCCGAACACAATACTCCCAGCGCTGCAAAGGCTTAGGGATCAGAGGTGTGGTGACAAATAGTCAAATGGGGTACCCTCCAAGGTGGCTTCATGGGCATAACTGGAGGCGCTACCGTCCCGAGAGCTATACCGAGTTCTTGAAGGAGTTTTCTATCCTTAAATTCAAAGGGCTTAGGGTAAGACTGGCGTCTCTCGGCTGCAAAGGTAAAGGCAGGAACGGCTGCTGATGCAGCGCAAGTTGTTGGCAACTGAGACGGATGCTGGGCTCAAGAGCATAAGCGTAAATGCACTGTAGAGGGCACAAAGCAAGTGGTATCTCCCCAGCATCGACAAGTAGGCTATCAATTTGGAGACGTGCAAGAGAAACCGGTTGGAAGGCGGAGAGTGGTGTGATGGATCGAGTCCACCTTCTGCAATACTCGCCTAGTTGCTGATGCATAAAACTAGCATCCGTATTCAAGCTTTGAACGAACAAAGTATCGAGAGAAATGCAAGTAAGGAAGTAGCTCTATTAGCACAGCAGGTGCTAAAATTCAACAAACAAAGAATGGCGCGGGTAAAATAGACCCTAGGGCTGCGAATATGACCCCCCCCCCTAAGTAAGGCATCGGTCAAAAACAAGACCAATAAAACTTTGGAAGCCCCGTGTAGGAACAGTCTGAGACAGAGTGGAGCCATGGATGGCGGCAGAACTGAGCCAACTTAATCTTGACCAAGGAAAAATAAAGCCTGTGCGCTTCAGCATAGCGAGAGACCCAGTTAAATGCTTGTTGGAGTCGACACTGCTGAGTTGGCATTTGGGACGCATTAAAAGAGATCGAAAGGGCGTCTACGTAGAGTGTAGCAAGAACATCTTCGGAAAGTGCAGAGGTGACGCCATTTATGCTCAAGACAATGAGTGTGACACTGAGGACATTACCATGCCGGACACCTTCTTTCTTCTTACAGGAGCCAGAGAGGGCTCCCCTACCATTACGCAGAATTGACAATCTCGCACAACTCAGAAATAAATATTGGGAGGTGTTTCCTTTTCTACATCGTGTGGAGAGTCCCCATAACATCGAATTGCCATGAGGTATCATAGGCCTTCTCCAAATCGAAAAAAAACCGTGACGTTGTGCAATCTTCAAAGGAAGATAGCTGGCCTCCGCTGTTCAGGGAAAAGCCTAGTCGAACACTTACTAAATTTTCCCATCAAATTACAAACGCAGAAGTTTTATGAGATTGGGCAGAAAATGGCCGAGTTAGAGTGATCGCTCCCCGGGTTGTAAAAAGCGAGTACAGTAGCCATTCGTCTAAAGACGGACGATACCCACTGTTCAGATCCTCTTAAACAAATCGATCATAAATACAATGCCTCACTTACCTAGGTGTCGAAGCATGGCATGCAGACATCACCCCGACCACGGGCGCTGTCCGAGAACAACGCTAAGCTTAACGCAACGCAACTCACTCAATTTAAACTTGTCGTTGTAAGGTTTTCCACCCCTGGAAGTAAAGTCTAAATGGCGGCCTTCAGTGAAGTCACAACCTGCATTAATTCTGGTGGAACAGCATCCCTACTAGAGAATGCGGAGAAAGTGGTCACAAAGGAGTCCACCACGAACGTGGGATTAGAGATTGTGGTCCAATTCTCATGGAGAACTGGATGGGGCTCCTTTGAAAACTTACCCGCATACTTTGGATCGTGTAGTCTCACCAGACTGGGTGTCAACCCTTCAAATACCTGAGAGGTAGAAAACGTATCGGCAACCTTGCCATGATGCGGTTTAGGTCCCCTGATTTAAAGTCGACTGACGGTGGAATGTAAGCAGAAGTAACATTTTAGCTCTTATTAAGATGCAACTGCCCTGCTAGTGCCTGAAATAAGGTATTTTAAGCAAAGAGATAAAAGGAGGCTTCATACTGGTTATAAATTGCAGATCCTCCGCCCGGCCCCAATCCTGTGTGGGTTTGGTCACAAAACGCTTATACCTCGGGAGGGTGTGCAGGGGGCACACACCCATCATAATCTCCTGCAAAAAGATAGCTAACGGGGAACGGAAGGAGACTAGCCTCTGCAGCTCCTCACAGTTGACCTGGAGTCTGCAGCAATTCCACTGAAGGGATATTTCCTCCAAGTCTAGCTTAGAGAAGATTTGGGGGCCCACTTCCAAGAGATGAGCCTCAAAGGAATGGGCGTACGATTCCCGGAGGCACAATCCAATGCGTTGTTGGACTAACAAGACATGAAAGCGCTGTTGGCTTAACAAGGCATGGCGGCACGGACGCCTCGAGGAATTATCGGGGGAAGTTGGGTTTCCTATGCGAGTCTTTTCCTCGTTCTGCATCGAAACCTTCGGCGGGGGGGGGGCGCTGATTTGGAGGTGGACTCCCTCCTTTGAAGAATCCCCCGTCTCACATCCACCTAGTTCAGCCTTAGTTGGGGGGGGCGTAGGCGCCGAGGCTTCTTTAGTGCTCCCCTTCTTTCGGGAGGCAGAGCTTTAGGAACCATGAAAGACTGCCTCACGACCACCTTCAGGGATGTTGCCTCCTTTTAGTCTAACGACTTCGTAGAGACGCATGCATGTTATGTTTCGTCTTACGCGTAACGGTCTCTTTGGGGTGGGAGGGGACCCCTGGTTTAAGCCATGGCTGGGTGTGATTTAATTGTGCCTGCAACTCTACCAGGGGAGCGCCCGGATTAAGTAGAGCCCGGAGAAGGATTATAAATGGGAACGGAAACGACCGTATCGTAGGTTTGGATGGGCCTGGAGCAAAGGGTTCTTTTCTTAAAATTGAGGCATAAGATGTCGCAGGCAGCCCCGGGTACACCACATTGCTTCTAAAAATCTGGGTGCAGCTCAGCACATTTGTTACACTCAGCCATTCATGATAAGGACTTATCGTGTGCGGCCTTGGAGAATCTTACAAAAATTGTCTTTTGACGTCTACACAAGCGATTAGTAAGATCAAAACGGTGGCAGAATTAACACTTCCTCGGTAGTAACACAAATGCCTTCACGTGGTAGCGATATCAACCAGCACGCAACGACTCACAAAGTCTGTCACGTTCGAGACAGATGAAGAGTACATTGGTGGTTGTTGAGGCTCCTCCCTCTTTTCTCATTAACTGTTTGACCTTGACCGCTCACTAGTCAACCAGCTACAAACTGATGTCTTCTATGTAGTCCATTAGTTTCCTCGGGTATACCACTCTTTTCATGACGTTCGTTGTAGCATCGGCATCACACTCAATGGCGAGCCATAAAGTGTGTGAAGATCATTAATCATTGCCGTCTCAAAGGGATTCGACTCATTCCCAGGACAGCTCCCATCCAAAAAAATGGCTCTCTACGAATAAAGCTAACTAACGTTCTCGTTTGACCGATTATGTTGCTCTTAGCCAACATGCTGCCATCAGTGGAGCGAATAACCAGAAAACGTTTTAAGCCAGTGGGCTCAAAACGCCAGGTAATCTCTCAATGAGGGGCCCCTAAAGTAGTCGAGGGTCCACTCGGCGCATTTGCCACTTGGTCTTGGGCCGGGGCCCCCACCCCCACCTGGGGGAGCATTGGGTCCGGAAGGACCGATCTTGGCCTGGTCGTTTGCCAAAACAGCATCAGACATGTGTATCTCTGGCGCTCCTGCGAAGGAAGAGAGTCACTTATTCTTCTTAGTCTTTCAAATATTTCTTTTTAAGAGACGAGGTTGGGGAATGAACCCGCTTCACTCTACAACAGTAAGCAGCCTTTCTGGCAGGTGGAGCGTCCTCAGCATGATCCTTCTTTGAACTCTGAAATGGAGAAGGTCTTGTCTGTTAAACTGGCACCAGCCGGGGAAGGAGGTCCCTCTTTTCCTTTTGAGTCCTAGGAGGCCAGAGCCATCTGAGTATATGATTGAACAGTTGCGGACTCGGGTTGAATGCTTCCTTGTGCCTCCACCCCGACATCACGGATGCCATTCAAGGTATCTTTTATCTTGTCTATAGCTGGTGAACCTTTATCCATCGGAGAAGAGAGTAGGGCAGGTACACTGCCCTCTATAGACTGATAATACATGACTGCTTGAGGTTATAGGGCAGGAAACCACGGGCCCGGCTATCTTTTACCAACTTAAAGGGGTTGGTTCTATTGAACCGCCCCCACTGTGAGCGGTGAATTTGGGCCGCCAGCTTGCTCTCTCGGCAGTCCCCTGTGGAAAGAAAGTAGAGATTACCGCTGAAAATGAGATAGAGTCGCCCAAAGGCGCCTCCAGTGAATTGGGTGAGGGTCAGTTCACCGCATCTGTATGCTTAGGAGAGGAAAAAACTTCCACTCCGGTAGAAGAGAGTTGGAGTTGCCCCTGAAACACTCCAGGGAAAGGACCTCCTTTTCTGATGTGAAGATGCATGAGAATGCCTTCGATGATGGTAAAGGGGCTAAAATGTCTTTTTTTACTTATCCATGGCCATTCAACAACATTTCGCCACCACTGCCTGTGACGGTCAACACTGACCCCAACAAGGGAACTGCACTACTGGGCGCCTTTGATCGTCCTCGGCCTCTATAACTGAGAAGGATGGTATACGTCTTCTCTACCACCCCTTAGGAAAATCTCGACCAAATCTTAAACTTGGTATCATAGGTAGATTGGGATGACGGTTCCAGTTCGGTGACCGGCTTCTGAGCAGGATGGGTCTCTACACATAACATCTTGTCGTAGGAATGTTCGGTTTCGTGATCCAGATGACCATTGGTCGTGATCGGAGAGGTCCATGTGAATGAGAAAGTATGGTCCAACAAAAGGGGTAGAAAAAGAACTTTAAAAAGCTTCCTAGAGTTTGTCACACACGATAGAATTATAATTCTAGGCTAGTAGAAACTGCTTACGAATGCAGGACATCCCTCGTTAGCCTTTTAAAAAAGATTGTAGACTCTACTAATAACCAGGGCTAAGAATCTTACAATGATGCTTCTGTATTTTTATGGTCATTTAGGAAATTTGATATTCCCCCCCCCCAATCTGTTGCAGGCATTTTTCCTTTTTTAGATACTATATTTGATGTTATGCAAGCAAAAATAAGCAAAATTTGCTATTGCCTTAAAAGGTTAATGAATTTAAAACTCTTCTACAACATAATATAAATAACTTCGATAGCATTTGGGAAGAAACAAATCTGTAAGTAGACCTAGATGAAAGTTGAATTAGCAGAAAAAGACTAAAAAGGAAATATTGACAACAAGACGTTCTAAAAACAGTTGCACAATGAAATATATGAGATTATAATTGACCATCTTGAATCAAGATTTAAAAATTTGGATATGCTGACATTTTGGGAGCTGTTAAGTGCAGAATTATTTCCCTATATTTGCAGAAAAGAAATTACTGAACAAGGTTTAACTTCACTAGAGAATACATACTGTACTGTTTATGATTTGATTTTCCTAAAATCACAACTCACAGTTGTTTACATGGCAGATGATTTCAGAAATATAAAAACTGTCGTGATATGACATTACATTATATCAATACCATATTATATATATGGTGAAGGGACCAATAATTTGAAGGCAAACCGACAAGGGACGGAACCCCACGAGTTTCGACGTGCGGAATAGCGAGAAAAAGTGCAACGAGGTCAGGTAAAATTTGATCAATGGCAAAGCTAAAGGTTATTTAAAGAGGCATGTACAAAAATATAATTTTATTTACATAAAATAAGAAAATTAATAGGCAAAATTATCTCGGTAAACGAGGGGGGATTTGCAGAGATATGAGTCAGACACTGAAGTTAAAAATTAATGTATTACAGAAGGAAACTATTTAAATGGGAAGGATTAACTCAAATGGGTTGCTAAAGGGAGAGAGGGGTTAGCTTACGGAGGATTCCGGGGAAGACGTCAGGGTAAGGCTTCACGGATGTCTTCTGCAGGCAACAAACGTGAGGGCGAGTGCGCTCGGAGCTTCTGAGCGGGAAGTTGACGTGATGGCGGTTCTCCAAAAGGGGGGTGGGCGGTAACGTCCGGTCCAGGGAAGAGTATTTCAGGCACCAGAAAACGAGGGGCGAACGAGGAGGGCTTCGACAGGAGGTGATGAGTGGAGTAAAAAAAATCGCTCGGTGGCGATCGTCAAATGGAATTACCACACTGGCTGGGTTAATTCCAAGACAGAGAAGTTCAGCCGTAACTTTGCTTTGTCGTTAGCACCTGAGTTGTAACTAGAGGAAACTTCTTGGGTCTGGGTGAGACTCCTCAACAATGTCTCTCATACATGGAAGACGACCCCTATATATATCCAAGGCTCCAAACGCGGGCGTGGGGGAAACAGCGCTACTCTTGAATGGCCTTGAATCTTCACGCCAAGGCGATTCTAACCCGCGTAAAGCTAGTCCTTGGTGAATGCGGTTCGAGGATACCGCTTGTGGATGGGGAGGAAGAGGTTTACCAATTTAAGTTTAACCAAATTCTAGAATCTTCTCCAGCACATGGACGTTACTTTCGTGCTGGAAAAGAAATTCTACGTGGAATTCCCCCACACATCTCCCATCCGAAGGATGATGCTTTATAGAGCAGTTGCGTAGAAAAAGATCATCCCACCCGTCGAACTAGAATTATCAAGGGTCTAGAAAAATTCTGACCTGCTACGACAGGTGTACAGACAAAAAAACGTTAATCTGAGCTTAGCGGGGAATTTATGGACATAAGCCTTACACGGGTTAATTCTAGAGACAATTTAACTAGTACAATTTTGAACATAAAAATCACAGGAGAACATTGGCGACATTTCAGTGGAACCTCCCTAAAAAGGATGCAATTTAATGGAGGAACTCCCCTCCCCCCAAAGGGAGCGGGTGGAATTGCGCACTCTTTCTGGGCGCGGGCAAACTTGTCGCTCCGGAGGGCTTGGAACTCCGGGTTGATAGGGGTTTCCAGGGGAACGGGTGCATGGGATTCCAGGGCTGCCTGTGTACGGGTAATCACGGGCTGGGCCACGGGATGGTCGTGGATTACAGGGTTCTGACCGAACAAAACGGAGCAGAACGGGATTGGGGCCGCTACCACTTCGGCCCAACCGGACAGATAGTCACACTCGATGTGACAACGAGTTACTGGGAAACGACTGGCCCAGCCAAGGTAGTCGTGGACCACCGCAAATTTCTTGTGGTCGGACCCAACAGGGAGGAATAGGTCCTCAGACACTATAATACAGGTGCACCCGGTGTCACGGACGAGGGTGGATACTCAGCGACCGTTCAGAGTTCCGTTCTACAATTTCAATCCACCAGGCTTGTTCTCATCAAAGAGGAAGTTTACCTGATGGACTGGATCTTTGGCGGGCGAGGGAGGATCGGGGGTGTCCTGAGGCGACGGAGGGAGAGTAGGGGCATCCCAGATTTGGTGCACTTGGTGGGACTGAGAGTTTGCGAATCATGAGTTTTGAGGACAGTTCGTGCGGTAATGGCCGGGAACTCCGCAGGTGTCGCAGATGATCGGGTTCTTTTCGTACGGCACAACAGGGGTATATAAACGAGGGGCTTAACGTCTCGGTGTTCAGATGGATGAAAGTTTCTTGGCTTCGAGGGACTAGGAACTTTTGTAAATCTGGGAATCAATTAAGGAGGGGTTTAGGACCATACAATTTTATTTGGGGGGGCGATTGGGGAGCCTTTTTAACATCCTTAGAGAATAAATTGTGACTACCCGCGTAAACTCTTTGAAAGTGGCACAACGTTTATCCTTAATGAAGGCTGAATTTCGGGAGCCACGACAGCTAAAATCTGATCCCTAAGGAAAAAGTCTAGAAGGGACTCGTAGACCTGGGGAATCTTGCACGCATCCAGCCAACACTGAAGATGTTTTTGGAGGATGTACCCGTGTTGCCGAAATGTTTGACCAGAGCGGATCCTTTCCTGGCAATTGGGAGCGGTAGAATCCGCAATTCGTATGAACAGCGGCTAACAATTTAGACTTTAACGTGAAATAGTCCAAAGTTGCTTCCGGCGGAAGGGGTACGAAGATATCCCTTAACTGGGCATTTAGGAGGGGAACTAAGCGAGCGACGCCCTCATTTTCGAGATCCCATCTATTGATTTGAAAGATTCTGTAAAAATGGGTAAAAAATGACCCAAAGTCCTATCCATCATTAAAATCGGGAAGGTTGACTGAAGCAGTTTGGGGAATTTCAGCCCGGGAACCGATGGACTGAGAATACACTTGATTTCGGTTCATTTCCAGCTCATGCTGCCTAATTTGTTCACGTTCTTCCATCTCCATTTTTTTCTTCTCCATCTCCATTTTGTTCTTCTCCATCTCCATCTCCACCTTCAGTTTGTTCTCCTCCATCTCCATTTTCAATTTGTTCTCCTCCATCTCCGTTTTTCTTATTTCCTCTTCCCTTCGCTCTGCCCGTTCGTTTCTCTCTTCTTCTTGTACGTAATTTAGCAGGTCTTTGCCCGAAAGACCTAACATTTCACCCTCACTCTTGAATTTTTCGAAGGACGACATTGTTACGCAGTTAACTGAGGGAACGCTGACATGCGAACGAGCTAGGATACTACCCACGCGAAATGAATTCTTGAATAATCGTGAAGACCTTATTCACCCCAAAAAATTATGATACAGCTACCTACCTCTGCTGTTTCTAAGCGAAAAAAAAAATAAAATGGTCCTACCGGGATTAGGACATCAAAGATCTTAACTCTTTTGAATTAATAATCAGGAGAGTCTCCAAAATTCAAACACAATAAAAAAAAATTAATTACCTGGGGGCCAACACAAAATCTAAATAGATTACGTTCCACTGCTCTTCAATTAACCTGAACTTGCCTTCTGCCAGTACAATACAAAAAATAAAATAAAAGGGATAGACGGGAATAACAGGGGAACTTTTAATGTCGAAATTTAAATGACACGAGTTCGTAAAAACTCCAAACACACTCGACACCAAAATTATGTAATATGTATATTAATAAATATCTATGTCGTGCTATGACATTACATTATATCAATACCATATTATATCTATGGGAAAGGGACCAATAACTTAAAGACGAACTGACAAGGGATGGAACCCCACGAGTTTCGACGCGCGGAACACCGAGAAAGAGTGCAAAGAGGTCAGGTAAAATTTGGGCAATGGCAAAGCTCAAGGTTATTTGAAGAGGCATGTACAAAAATATAATTTTATTTACATAAAATAAGAGAATTAATAGGCAAAATTACATTGGTGAACGAGGGGAGAATTGCAGAGTTATGCGTAAGACTCTGAAGTTAAAAATTAATGTATTACAGAAGGAGACTATTCAATGGGGTGGATTCCGGGTGAGACGTCAGGGTAAGGCTTAACGGATGTCTTCTGCAGGAAATAAACGTGGGGGCGAGGGCGCTCGGAGCTTCTGAGCGGGAAGTTGACGTGATGGCGGTTCTCCAAAAGGGGGGTGGGCGGTAAGGTCCGCTCCAGGGGAGGAGTATTTTGGCCACCTGAAGACGAGGGGCCACGAGGAGGGCTTCGACAGGAGTTGATGAGTGGAGTAAAAAAAATCGCTCGGTGGCGATCGTCAAATGGAATTACCACACTGGCTGGGTTAATTCCCAGACATAAAAGTTGAGCCGTCACTTTGCTTTTTCGTTAGCACTTGCCTTGGAACTGGGGAAAACTTTTTGAATCCGGGCAAGACTCCTGAACTCTGTGTCTCCCACATGGAAGCCGAGCCCTATATATATCCGAGGCTCCCCCCACAGGGGTGGGGGAAACAGCGCTACTCTCGAATGGCCTCGAATCTTCACGCCGAGGTGATTCTAACCCACGTAAAGGTGGTCTGTGGTGGACGCGGTTCGAGGCTACCGCTTGTGGATGGTTGGGGGCGGAGGCTTACCAATTTAAGCCTAACCAAATTCTAGAATTTTCTCTAACGCATGGACGTTACTTCCGTGCTGGAAAAAATATTCCACGTGGAATTTCCCCACAAAAACCATTGAAATTTTCAAATTCATAAGTTCAAATGAAATGATTAAAAATGCATATGACGATGTATCTTTGTTATTTATTGCAGACACTTCCAGCAACAACTTCATAAGTAGAACGTAGTTTTTCCTGATTAAAACGGATCAAAATCCATCCAAGAAACTCGCATTCTCAAGAAAGACTTGAAAATTTAATTTAATTTTCAATTGAAAGAACTATTAAGTCAACTTCAAGTAAAAGAAGATTTTTACACCAAGATAATTAACCATTTTGCTAAGAAGCCAAGAAAACTAAAGTTAAACTATGTGTAAAATATTTTGTAAGTATATTTTAATAGTTATTTTAAATATTTAAAAATTTTGCTTACCCTAAATCTTTCCTCTATACATGGGCCTGATCTGATATATATACTTAGAATATCTTGTTTATATCAAGAACCAAATTGGATAAAAAATATGTTTAGTCAATTGAAGAAGAAAATCTTCAAAATTCTTTAAATGAAAAATAATAAAAGATTTCGCTCCGAAATAATATCTCACAATAACATTATTTTCGGAAAATTTTTAATAAGAGGGGCGCGCGCGTTTTAGTCTACTATGGCCTGTAATACTTCTTCCTATTGTTGTAATAGTTTCCTACTGTCCGAACATCGTTGTTCTTAAAATAAAAATGAATTAATATTAACATTAAAAATAAATAGTGAGGGTAAATTAGGCAGTGTCATGACATTTCAAGATGGCGTCGTAAAAGATGAAGAATACTTGAGCGCAGAATCGGATTGAAATATTGTCTTTTATGACTTTATAAAAGGTGGTAAACCATCTCCGCCATCGGAATATTATTTGTAGGACACTATTACAATGATTCGAATAGGTATTACAGGCTTTAGTAGAGTAAAACGCGTTCGCCCCTTTTATTCAATATTACCTTATTTTCCTCTATCGGATTATCATTTCGATTTGCGAATTCAATGTTTTCAAAGATGAGATTTAAAGAAATATCTTATGCTATATCCTGGGCTACGGCTTAGCCGAGTGGAAACACGCTTCCGATTACAGCGAAGTTAATTCACATCGGTTGTGGCAAATTGCCGGATGGAATCGTTTCACTTCGCCTTTACGGCGCCTGTCAATCCTTGTAGGTCCCCGTGGGTCGCATCCCACGTTAAGCCGTAGGTCCTCAATGAAAAATAAAAGCATCTTAAACGAGAGTATATGGGAGGTAAATTATTACCAAATTCTTTTTATGTTACCTAAAAGAAATATTTTCACGTATGAAAGAATTGAGAAGGCAGCCTAAAATACCAAGCTTAACTCTATGTCCACGTGTGAAATGCAGTAGATGAAACCTTAAATAAAACGGATTCCTGACAAGTTTTGTCACTCTTTATTATTAACTCTTGTTTGAATTTGGTGGCTCACCTGAGTTAGCACCCTTCGTTGCGATTACCATAAAATGTAATCAAATACAATCCAAATTCATTCACTTCACGGATTTTCTATCACTATCAGTGCGAAGTCTTAATACGAATGATTATCAAAAGATCGTTTGCATCGATATAGACTGGAATTTTTATGAATCTTGTTTCTTTCACGGTAGGACCCTTTTATTCATTGGACACCTCGAGATGAGTAAAACGGGTCGTTGCTTTGAGTAATAATACTTTCAAATTGCACCAATTGCTTCTTTTAAATTATTCAATAATAGTCTGGCGACTCCTTTTTTTTTAGTTCCATCTTACTCCCGCACAATTCTTTTTATTTTCAAGTCTTTAATTGATCCCTACCGCCATGTCATCCCGATCTTACTGCCTTGAATTGCTTTTCTTGCTCTTGGAGCGACCCCCTTCTGGTGTTTATCAACCCATGAATGTTTCTAACCCATACCGATCCAACATTGTTGCGACGTTTAGCTCTTCCTTTCACAACACTGCATACCTCATGCATTGATTATGGTTAAATGAAAAAAATAACTACTCTTGCGAAGGAAATCAACTTACATCAGGTGTGAACCTTTGTTAAATCAGGTTGCAAAGTTTTCAGGTTAAGTAGTATTTGAATTGATAGGTATTGTTTGAACCATTATTAGGTAGGGTAAAAAAGTTAATTCCCCCCAATGCAGTCCTCTCTCTTTTGCCATACTTTCTCCTCTCTTTCTAAACAACTTTCTATTGGGAAGCAGAATCACGCTTTCTAAACGTTTATTTATTCACAATCAAAACAACGGTTCTTTCATTAATATCTATCATCTCTGCAATTCCTTATTCTTTACGGTACATATATTCATACCCAAGATATTTTCTCAAAAACATGTTACCTAGAGCTGATTTCATATGGACCTTACCCCTAATGACTAAAGGATAACGGTACTGGAGTGTTACACATCGTCCCAAGTCATTAGTATCCTAAGTCAAGGGTCATCAGCACCTTTCCACACAATCTACTAGCCTTGTTAGGGAAAGCGTACCTCATTTATCTTTTGCACTATGTATTATATTCTATAAGTAATAAATTAATCAAATAATAACACAAAATAAAATAAGGCGTATGTTTATTTTATTTAACTTTATATTTATTTTGTAATGAAATAGACGTTTTTGGAACTCGACAGTTTTTTAATATCAGATGACAGGCTGGATGAATCCAGAAGAAAATGCTTCTCGAAATGTACATCAGAAATTCGTAGTCTTAATTTGCTTTGCTTTTAATTCAATTTGAAAATAATAGTTTACATTTATAAGGAATGCTAAGCAACAATATATTTTTTTCGCATTATCAAACAAGTAGGATAAAGCCCCGGTTAAAGAAGATATTTCTTATTGAATTACCATAGATATACGTTTTGTATGCTATTTTTATTGTAAATCATTATTATATATATTACTAAATAGTATGATTTGCCTAGATAGGAAAGAATTATGAGGAAATTGCATTTCTTAAGTCATGCATCACAGCTCAAAATATGTTGTTCTTTATAGGTTATGTCTACCAGAGTCTGATTTATTTAGGTGGCAATCCAACAGCCTTAGTTTTGTTCCGAAAGACATTGCGTATATTCACATGTAATATATCGGATGGATTATTCCTCGAAACTGCAAATACAAGTTGTTTAAATGACATGTTAATGCGATTTTTGTAAATGACACGTTTTTAAAATCATGTACGATTGTCAAATTCCTGTAGTACATACATATATTATTTGTAACATAGCACTGCGAGAGAACTAACAAGCTTAACAGAAGAAAATAAATTTCCCGTAGTGATTCAATGTTTCCAATAAAAGGTACTTAAACTCAAGCTGCCTCATTTCATATGTATTTGAAGTAGAGTGATGACACCTATTTTCTCCAACTATTGCTGGAGCCTCCTTGGTTGATACTGAGACTAGCTTTGCTGCATCTATATCGTGTTGGTATTAAACTGTTTCAATTCCCTAAGTATGTCTGATCCTGTGACGGTGCGATAGGAACCAGTTAAACAAATTCTTCAACAATGTTAAAAGTTGCTTTTACTCCACTAACAATACTTCAAGCTAAGTTAAGTATACATTATCTCCACTGTCAGTGAAAGCTTATGAGAAGGAATTTTTTCCATAGTCTGTTAGCCAAGTTATCAGATGCGCTGATATTTCTTCTATTCCTTATGAAATATTCTTGTGAAGAGACTGATATTAAAAAATAAACATATTTTACTCTCGCATTATAAAATATACTTATTTCTTCCTGTAGAAACCTGTGTAAGAGGAGGAGCATACCCTCTTTGTGTGAGTGCGAATAGGCAAGGCCCCGCTCACTGGGTCGAATTAAGCTCTTTGATGGAACATGGATAAGCTGGGGCACTTCATCATTGTCCATATATCACCCAATTTTTAGTCGCGTGTGACTCTATATCTCACTATGTCGGTCTGTCCCCGTTTTTCTTTTTTTGTTTTGGTAATAACACTGTAACTATTCGTCTGATTCTGACGAAATTTGAAACCCTTATGTTGTTTTACATTATATTTTGAATGATATAATTACCAAGTTCCTCCTAAAGTTGGCCCATGAATTATGTAGTTTTGGTAATAACATTGTAACTATCCGGTCGATTCTCACAAATTTGAAACCCTTATCTTGTTTTACATTCTCTTTCGAATGATAGAATTGCCAAGGTCCTCCTAAGGTTAGTCCGGGAATTATTAAAAGTTTTGAAGGTTGCAAGGTCATAAATCAGAATGAGTAAGAGCACGTGACCTTGGTCAGCAGATCTTGTTTTAAAACTATCCCCTCTTTGTTTTCTCCCCGGCAAAGTGGATGGAGTAATTGGAACCAAGACCTCTGCTGAAAGTGAAACCTGGAGGACCAGCATGTCATCTCGTTTAGAGTACCATGTTTAGATTGATACATCCTGTATCCTCTTAATACAGCACGGGGCCTTGATGAGTCCGGAGGAAAGAAATGACATCCTTGCTCGGTTGGTGCCCCCTTGTCAGAAATGGAATTTCCCTTTGCGGACAAAGATATGGCTTAGGCTGGTTTGTTGGGCTTTGGGTCCCTTTCAGAGGTGGAGGGAAGGTAGTTCACTAACTACCATCTTATGCTAAAATGAAAAGAAGATATAAGAAGAAAAAGAAGACAAGGTTTATCTTCTTCCGGAAATAGGGACTCTAAGGACGTACAGGTCCCCTGCTGTTTCGTCAAGTGACCGGCCATGACCTGGATGTCGGATCCCGAGGGGCCATTGGGCGGGAAGTCCCAGGCCCAGACCAAGGTTGAAGTTGCGGGTAAGGTGAGTAAAACCTCGATGTCTGTGCCTTGCTAGGTTTAAATGATTCCTGACCAGATTCACATGTTCCATCAGAAGATAGCACTAGCAAGGCTGATTGGTAGAGAACCTAAGGCCACCCCTTTATTAGATTTGACCGTTAAGGATAATACGGTGGACACTAGTTAGGCTGTAATATTTGTGCTTTTCTGACTCTCAATGGCTGGCCTGTTCAAATTGATACAACACTATCATTAATTTTGAGAAAAGGCTGGTTTATGCAAGGAAACTCGTGTGCTAGTCCTCAGAAGAGATCAGTGAATAAGTGGCTGACCAATAAACAGTCAAGGTCGAAATTGTGACCAAGAAACAGAGATGGGAGCAGAGTGCACCTTGAGACCAACCCTTGCACTCTTCGTCATGTTCAACCGTGATAGGCTTCCTTAGTCAGTGCGTGCCGGTAAGTATTGATACCGCCTCAATACATTTAAGCAAGTGCAGCGGAATGGTTACTACTACTACTACTTTGACCGAGGAAACTTAATGCAGACGTAAAGTCTGGTTTACCCCAAATCTATGGGAATTGCGCCAAGACCGTACACAATATTTTCTTACTGTATGCGGTCAAGTGTGAATTACTGAGCGCCACATTTTACTTTCTTGTAGAAATATTGCATGTATTTCTTGTTGGGGGAGGTCCTAGGCTTTGAAACCTCTGACAGACTCTCATTTAGATAGGCTATAGACTTGTTCCTGTCGCGCCTTGTGTGACCTGTGAGATCATATGCCTCTCAGACTAAGAAGTACCCTATGCATTTGACTCCTACAAACCTGCGATCACGCTAGCTTACTCACCTATCAGGAGCATCTTTCAGGGTTCTGCCCACCTAATCCACAAATATACGGGTGCTTACCATTTTGAACTGGTGGCTACGCATACTCACGATTCGATCCAGCTAACATATGTGGCGCCTCTTTCACAGCATGAACGTTTTCTGTAAGGCGAAACGGCGGCGCGCATCCACAGAGTCATTAATCTCAAAGGAGGCAAACCCCCGAAGGTGGTCTTAAGACCCTCTTCTTGGGTTTTAAATCTGTCCTCCTTAAGATGTAGAATAAGTGAGCCTCGATTCCCACGCCCCCGTCCAGAGCCACTCGGAGCGACTCAGAGACGAGGGAACCTCTAAAGGAAGAGAGACTTCAGATTCCTAAGCCACTACACCTATCTAAAGTTTCGAGGGAGAAGAAAGAAAAAACTCACCCAACTAGTCTTTGAAAACGAAAGCAACTTCTAAAGACAACAGCTCCTTTTCATGGATCTTTAACTACAGGAAGCATACGATCATTCCCGTGAGAATCTTCACTTTAGGGAGGGTTCCCGCATCCCCCTCTAGGCTAGGCCTGGTGTTCATATTCATTCAATGGAATTGCCATTTTCCCATGACCAAATGGCTTGAACTGCGCAGGCTCGTATCCACCTTTTCTCCGTTAGCAATCTCTCTCCAGGAGACCATGCTGGGTGAGAGTCCTCTATCCACTCTCGCTTGGTATAAGGGTTTTGCGACCCCAATCCTAGGATGTGAACGAGGCAGGATGATTTCCGATTTAAAAACGACAGGAAGTCTATTTTATTCGCTTTAAATATCTCCTTTCAGGCAGTGGTAATATAGCTACATATAACTGGATAGGAGGTGTATTTTTAGTTTTGCATATATTACAGCGAGGCCAACTTCGATGTTGGGGACATCTGCCGCATGGTGGCACGGAAGCTGAAGCCATTTATTCTCTTCAAGGATGTGAAAGATAGGCACCCCTTCTCTGGGGTCATGACTAATGCTAGTGGTCAGATCCTTGCCGACCTGATCGAAGAGTTGGAGCTAAGTGTCCTGAATATGGAGTTTACGAATCACTGTCCAAGGGCCGCTTTATTTTCTTGTCTTGAATTGTCATTGTGCTCACCAGATGCACAGTCAGTCTGATTATGAGTGTGAGGTATCAATAACCTTCATATTATTGATCACTTTCTCATTCAACTATCATGTTCTTGTCTGATGCTGCATGTAAAACCACTCGGTGTTGTTTTAAGTCGGGGCGCTGATCTATATTTCAGGAAATGCTTGATTTCTCTTACGCTTCCTGCAAGATCCATTCCCCTAAAATTTCATTCCCATAAAATTAAATAAATATATATAAAATGAAGATTCAGAGTGGCTTTGCTGGTCAAAAATGCCAACAATGGGAACAGTGGAGGCAAAAAAAGGCAACAAAAGAAGAGAAAAATTTGAAAGTAAAACGAAGGCGATGCCCTCGCAACCAGGGTAACTAAAACTAAAAACTTCTTCACCCCTATCACACCTACCACGCACTTCACCACCTAGCTCATAACTCCCCCCCCCCCCAAAAAAAAGAAGAAAAACGCCTCGGTGTTTTCCTATGTGGATTAGATCTTGTGACCGCATAGTAATCTGGGATTCTTGGCAAAGCAGCTGAGAGACAACCATCGCGAACCTAAAGTTGCGTGTCATAACAACAGTTCTGTTCCCGTGGAACTCCCGTAGTTTCAGGTCACTTTCTTTCGTCTTCCTATTTGATTGATTGCGCTCATCCACCTTACTGAGACGAATTCGTGGTCCTCCAGACTGTTCGACACATTCTTGTTAATTCCCTCAGCCTGAATGATCTTTCCTCACCTTAACTGTACTGGTACCAGAACAAACGATCCGTTACTGCTTGTCCTAGTGGCGGATCCAGATATGCGTTGTGCTCAGTTCGGATATCGGATTTTGATCTATAAACACTAGCTGACCAAAGGCTCTGAGTGCTCTTGCGCCGTTGAAATCCTCACAACTTGTTTCGCTTATCCGTGACTTCACGTTTGCCTCAATTCGGGATAATGTCGTGATTATCTTGTGCTTGGTTCTTGGACATGTAGGGAATTAGTGGAATGAAGAAGCAAACGAGGACCCTAAAAAGTCCGCGAGAACTGGGCGACCAGATAAGCATTCAGGTCACTTTCTGTCGTCTTCCTATTAGGTCCAATGGAGGAACGAACTTCCATTTGATTGAGTGCGCTCATTCACCCGACTGAAAATACTTCGTGGTCCTACAGACTGTTCGACACATTCTTGTTAATTCTCTTAGCCTGAAGGATCTTCGCTCAGCTTAACTGTACCGGTACCAGAACGAGCGATCCATTACTGCTTGTCCCAGTGGCGGATCTAGACTAAAAATTTAGGTGGGTGATAACCTGAATTTCTACCTTTGAGGTGTCTGAAAAAGACATTAAACATTAATAATGGTTTTATTACACATCAATGATAAGAAGTAACAGTATAACGGGAATGAGTCAAATGCAACTCACACAATGTAAACTTGTCGTTGAAAGGTCCTCCCCCTCTGGAGGTAAAGGCCAGTTGGTGGCCTTCCGCGACATTAGGACGTACATTAAAAGTTAGGGGAGCAGCATCCCGGCTAAATAATGCGGAGAAAGCGATCGCAAAGGACTCCTCCACGGACGCATTGTCCGATATTGCGGTCCTATTCTCCTAGAGAACGGGGGGATGGTCCTTGGATAACCTGTCCCGAATCCTTTTGACTCGCTTCCAACCTCTGCTAGAGGGCTCTTCCAGTTAAGTGAAGACAGGTGTTTTCGCCAGTGCTTGCTTTGAAATATAACGGAAACTAGCACTAGAATAACGCACTTTACTGACAGTTAAATGGTTTGGGCGGCACTTATAGCACATGTCGGCATAGCGCTTTTTTTGGATGGGGGGGGGAGGAGGCCCGTGTCACACTCGGTTGACCACATAGAAGCGGTCTGCATTCAAAACGGCCGGATGTTTCACGAATAGTAGTTAGGCCCACGGCTATGATGTAGCTGAAAAAGAACTCAACGGCATCATCTACCGACCTATATTCTTCGACTGATACTAAGAAATAGGTCATTTTCTGAACTGCAGACCACCGCACCAGCGTCAAGCACCACCGTAGCAGACTCTTAGGTGGCAGCGGACCAGAAAATGATAGTTGAATAGGAAAGTGATCACTACCATGGAGGTCATCAACTAACCCCCACCCAAGTTCAGGCTGTGCATCCAGAGAGCACAAAGATAGATAAAGATAGGAAAATGAAGCGGTTCTCGGGCAGGGATGCGTAAACTCATCCACATTTAGGACACCCATCTCGAGCTCGTCGATCAGGTCGGCAAGGACCTAACTCTTGGGATTGATAGAATAGTCTCTACAGAGGGGGTGTCTACCGTTCATATCCCCGAGAAAGAGAAAGGGCCTCGTCAACCGTGCCACAACGCGGCGGAAGTTTCCCGCGTCGAAGTTGGCTGACGGTAAAATGTACGCAGAAATAACGGTATACCTCCTATCCAGGTTCAGCTGCACAGCTTCTACCTGAAAGGAGGCATTCAAAACAAAGAGAAGGACGGAGACATCATACCGGGTGTAAATGGCGAATCCTCCTGTCCGGGGCTCATCTTGTGGTGGTGAGGTAAAAAACACTTATACCACGGAGGGTGAGCAGGGGGCAGGCGCCCAGCATGATCTCATGCAAAACGATAGCTAAGGAAAAATGGGATGAGAAAAGCGTCCGCAGCTCCTCCCAGTTGGCCCAGAGACCGTTGCAATTACATTGAAGGGATATACCCTCTAGGCCTATCTCGGAGGAGAATGTGGGGGACCTCTTAGAAGAGAAGACCCTCACGGGAATGGCCATACGCTTCCGGGACGCATAAATTCAGGTGCTTTTGCCTTCAAAGCCATATCGGAAGAGGTTTAGTTCGCCATGCGAGTCTTTCCCTCTTATCCTCGAAATCTTAAGAAAGTTGAGCAGCTTTGGAGGGGGATCCTTCATTTGAAGGACCCACCGTCTTTGAGTCACCAAGACTAGCACTGGATGTGGGCGTAGGAGCTATAGCTCATTTAGATCTGTCCTCCTTTCAGGGAGCAGCCTCTGAAACCCCGGAACATGACCTCACGACCAACTTCAGGGGAGTTGTATCCTCTTAATCTAACAATTCGATGAAGGCGCACGGCCGTTTCGCCTTATCGGAAACATTCACGCTGGAGAAAGGAGGAAGCCCTGGTTTTAGCCGTGGCTTGGTGTGAACCCTTTGTGTCGCCAGCTGTACCAGAGAAGAACTCGGTGTATGTAGAATCCGCAGAAGGGGTCCGAATGAGCGCAGACAGACCGAAATAGTAGACTTGGAGGGACCAGGAACATTGAGGCATAAACGTTGCATGCAGCTCCGGGTGCGTCAGGACCAAGTCCTTAGCCTCACCAAATGAGAGATGATCCTGAGCCTGGACGTCTAGGATTTCTTTCTCAAGGAGATATGCACCACATTTCTTCGAATAAACGGAGTGCGGCTCTCCGCAATTGATATACTTGGCTACACACGATTTGGACTTATCGTGTCTGCCTTGGATCAACATACAAGGACAGGAGCGATTCTTATGGTCGAAGCGGTGGCAGTAGTAGCACATCCAAGGCCGTGGCATGGATGCTTTCACATCAAAGCGATAGCCCTTGGCATGCACCAACTCAGGGAGCCTGTCATAGTTGAGCGTGTCGAAGAGTGTAGGGGTGGATATCGAGGTCCGTTTCTCCCGCGAAGGGAGAGGAGTTCTTGCTTCTTTTCATCTTCATGCTTCTTTTCTCGTTAGGAGAGTAGGGTGGAGAATGAACCCGCTTCTCTCCCACGCTAGATAGAGCCCCTAGACCATATTGATTGGCATCAGCAAGATCCTTGCCTTAAATGGATAAGGTCTTAACTGTCACAGAGCTAGCAGCCGGTGGAGGAGATCCCTTCTCTCTTTGTGACGCATCGGAGACCAGCCACCTTAGGAAAAGCTTGCACAGGGGTGGACTCTGGTTCTGTGCCTGGCACCGAGCCCGGGTTCGACCTCATGGAAGATCCTACCGTCTAGGCCTGGGTCACCTCAAAGACCATGTCTATCTTAGGCAGGGCGGCCACCATGTTGCCATCTCCTCCACCCTCCTCCCCCCCCCAAGACATCACGGCTTCAATTCGAGGTTCATTTTTTATCGTTTTGTGCTGGCAAACCGGCATCCGTGGGAGAAGAGAGGAGTGCAGGTACCCCACCCCCCTGTAAACTTAATACACAACTGCAGGACGTTAGGGGGCACGAACCAACGGGCCCTAAAAAAAACCGTGCCCACCTAAACGGGTTGGCCCTTTCGAGCCACTCCCAATAGGAACGGTCAATATTTGGCCACCTTCCTGTTCTCTCGGCAGTCCCCTGTAAAAGCAAAGGAGGGACTGCCATGGAAAGAGGGAGTTGCCCAAGGGTGCCCCTGTACGCTAGGTAAGGAATAAGCCTCCTCTCCGGGAGAAGAAGTTTGGAGGGTGCCCTGAGAAAGCTCAGGTGAAGGGAAGTCTCCTTTTCTGCGTGCAGCTGCCAAGGAGCTACTCTGATGGTAGTAGAGGGGAAGTGAAGAGGTTTTTTCATAAAGTTCTCATTAGTGGGCAATAGTGACCCTATTATTTTAACGGGATGTATTTGCTAATCACCCCGCGTAGTAGCCCGCTCTGCGAGAGGTGAATATGGGGCCGTAATCTGCCGCCATTTGAGACCACTCATTTGGCTCAGTGTTCAGGCAACTCATCAGCATGACGACTCCACCTTGGGATGGTCGTATAATTGGTAGACCGTGAAAGCAGAGAGAAAAGGTGAGAGTGTTGATGAGGCAGGCTTTTAAAGCTCACAACACGCCCCGAGCCTAGGGTGAGGGGTCGTTGACCCCTCCTCTCGCTGATACGAGATGGTTGAGTGAGATGAAGCTGGTCCATGTCTACCCTGTGAAATTAGAAGCCAACCAGGAAAAGTTGTGGGAGAGGTTGTAAGGGAAGTGAGGTAGCAGGGTAAGAAGACAGGGTGTCAGAAAGAAAAAGAAGACGCTAGCCGGGGCGCTGAATCACGTCAGCATGGCGGCAAGGAAAGCAAGTCGTTGTGCCCCTAACGGGGAGGTTCTGATGAAGTTCCTCGCAAAAGATCGCACAATATGATTTGTGTTCCAAAGTAAGCCGTTATAGGTCGTAATCAGTGTTAAAGGTGCAGCATTCATTGCCTGTGTAGCAGGTTGTCTTATACTCAATAGCGTTCAAATGCACTTTTGGAACATCTTAATATCATCCACCTTCAAAATTCAAATACAATATCTAATTCTAACATATTACCACAACAAGCTAACCAATTTTATAAGGAAACAGATACTCTTGTTACTAAAACTGTCAATAGAGATCCTAAGCTGGATCTCACTGTACAATGCTCATTTCAAAGCAGGAGGCAAAGAAAATCAATTACTGTTATGCAAATGAGAACTTAGTTAACTTATTTCACAGTGATCAACTGAAAGTGAAGTTATAACATTTCTCTTCAGAGTAAAGATATTTTGAAAGCTCCAACCAAATAGATCCATAAGGGATCTCACTGATGCCAAGGTTTATATCTAGATTAGTTTCATTTAATACAACCTGTTGTTTTGTTGTTTAAAATCCTTTCAACGATTCATTCAAACCTGTTCCTCAGATCCCATTGTAGCCCTTAATTAAACATGGAGTTTTGATGCGAAATTTGATTAAATGCTGCGGTATTGATAAGATAGACCACACATTTACAGCTAAATCCTTTATCCACATTCCAGGTCATCTATCTGATCCTTCCTTGCTTGGGTCTCTAGCGTGATGAATGCAAATAGAGTCGTTTTAGCCCAGTGGATTTAGCCCAGTGGATTAAGATCAGGGGAAATGGGGTCAGTGGTTAGGTTCTGACACGGAAGTTTCTTTCTTTAACGCCCACCTTTTATTCACTTTCTACACCTTTAACCTTTAGATAAACCACTCATATTTTCTTTGTTTGTATGCGCAATGACACCGCTTCGCAATTGCTTCTTCTAGGTTCTCATGCCTAAAGCTGCCTTCATTAAAACTGAAAGCACCTTTGAGAGTGTTACGCACCATTTCACAGCCTACAGCCCCTAACTCCTCTCCTCCCTTGGCTGCTTGAAATATATTCCTTCCCTCCATCTAAAAATGCCATATGTTTACCACTTTATTAAAGACTCGGTAATACTTCAGATTAGGGGCACACGGTAGGTGGCGCTGTTAGTAGGTTACAATTTTGGGCTACAATATATGTCTTATGAAGTCAGACGGTAGCTTCAGATGTGACCAATCGCGGTGTTATATTTTTTTGTTGTTTTGGGGATTTGTAACTTTTAGTCTGTATTATTTACTAAATATCTGCGCCTCTGCTCATTTATAGTTTTTTCTAAGTTAGGTAAGATTTCTTGATGTCTTTTATTGTTTGGGTTTTTTTTTGTATTTTTTGTTTCGCAACGAACGATAACAGCTTTTTATTTGCAACGTCGAAACTATAAATAGAACCCGCTTAGCATTTGTTTTTGTTTCGTTATGGCTTTTTCGTGCTCTAGTTGTGCTTCTTCGTTATTCGAATTCGGACTTATTTTGCATGACAGCGAAAAACTTTTAGATTATTTAGAGGCGCATAGACTAATCAAGAAACCTATAAAAGTAAGTATTGTTTGTCATTAGGTTAGGTTTTTCTGCCAGTAAAAATCTGTTGGGGGGAAAAAACCCAGTAAATTCAAGGGGACTGCTCGCGGGGGAGATATCACTGCGGGATGACCACCCTGCGATGATCCTAAGTTTCAATCAATTTGGGGGGTCTGGAGGCGCAGTCCCCCAATATATACTCATATAAAAAAAAATATAACGCCGTGATTGTTTCTGCCAGTAAAAATCTGTTGGGGGAAAAACCCCCAGTAAATTCAAGGGGACTGCTTGCGGGGGAGATATCATCACTGCAGGGTGACCACCCTGCGATGATCCTAAGTTTCAATCCATTTGGGGGGTCTGGGAGCGCAGTCCCCCAATATATACTCATATACAAAAAAAATATAACGCCGTAATTGTTCACATCTGATGCTACCGTCTGACGTCATAAGACATATATTGTAGTCCAAAATTGTAGCCTATAAACAGCGCCACCTACCGTGCGCGCTGAAACTGAAGTGTTACCAAAGACTCCTCTTAACAAACATTATAACTGAGATTCCTTCTTTCGTTTTCATTGTTACGCACAATTTCACAGCCTAAAGCAACTAACTCCTCTCCTCCCTTGGCTGCTTGAAATATATTCCTTCCACACATCTTAAAATGCCATATTTTTACCACTTTATTAAAGACTCCTCTTAACAAACATTATAACGGAGATTCCTTATTTGGTTTTCATTGTTTTAAATTTAAAATAATTCTACATCTCGGCAAAGGAAATATGCAAATGGGGTTCAGAGATAAAAGGGGAATGGTGAGATATTTTAAACATTTCCACCTGCCAGTCTATGGTTAGAAAGTTCATTTGGTTTAAACCTGTTTACGTGTAACATAATCTATCCCAATGATAAAAACGTCCTCACATTTTCAAATGCATTCAGTGCTCGCAGGGATGATACAAGTTTTTCGAAAGTTGCTATAACCACTATGCAGTCCTTTCTCCCGTTAAATACTCGCATGTCTGTATTTGTAGGTTAGATCCCCGTTCATTGGTTCCAGGTGAGTACGGGTTGTCTTTGCTTTCCCCAACAAAGTGGCGAAACTGCCATGAAATATGGCGCCAATAACAAATTAGCTGATATATCGTAAAAATGGTAATGATTGGAGGCTAGAAGTTAAATTAGTCAACTTTGTTATATAAGAAATGCTTAAAGTTTAGGTTGTTTTTTTCTAGAAAATCGAGCCTGTGTCGCCTAACTGAATCAAAATGTTTTAAAAAATCAAGTTAGTTTATTGATCCTAGTTTTCAAGAACAATTACCGGAAATTCTTTTCACAATGTGCTTATATATTCACATACATACTTTATTTGTGAGACTACAACTCTAATGCGACTCCTTTCCTTAAAATAAAATACCCTTTTCTCGTATATACAGTGTGTGATTAATCGCTACACCGTCGAAAGAAATGCAATAAATTCATACTTAATTTTGGATAAAGGCCTCAAAATATACATGTTAATTTGTTTAGAATTCCCCAAATATTAAATATACATTGCTTCCCTACTATATAATTAACTTTACTATACCTCCTAAATGGCAATAAAACAATTCAAAATTAAAAGATATGATATAGAATCGACCAAGAAATGTAATGAGAATCAAAACAAAATATGTTCGCATAAATTTCAGTTTCAAAATAAATGTGGAGACGACAGAATGCACCCAAGAGGTAAAATGAAATAATTTGATGTTAGGTTCAATGTTCATCAGAAGGTTACGCGAAATATTTTAGATTGCCAAGTGAAAACGAGCTGATTGACAAAACTAAGAGGTCGACTCAGTGTGCAATGGAAAGGCACCTTGATATAAGTTGGAAGCAAAGACCCGGGCATATTTCTCAATAACGTTCTCAAAATATTTACCGCATCGTAATGATAGCGAATTTAGAGCAAAAAAGGAGAACTTACATTTGGAACCAAACAAATAGTCTTACCTTACCAAATGAAGTAAAAATTACATTGATTTCAAAAGCAAATTACAACAGAAGGTTTTAAATTTAGTAGGCATTCAAAAGTAGGCAAGGCCTCCTAACTAGAGCCAATGTTCACGGCTGTAAACTTCCTTAAGTTTCGATTGATTACAAATAACGTCTTGTCAGTATAGACTGAATTGAGAAGGAGCAAAATTAGAATGACGCTATGCGTAAAACACGAAAAGTAAAAAATGCCAGATTTATTCAGAGGTCTGCGAATACAGTGGCGAAACGCCGTTTACTGTCCTGATACAATCGAAGTAAGAAAAACACTTCTGCTCAAATATTGGTAATTATAATTTAATATATGACAAACTTTTTCGAAACATTGCCATCCAACAAAAGAAAAAATATCTCTGTATACATAGTTATCTACATATAATGTGTATGGAAAAAAGGGCCAAGGACAAACAAAAAGTTTCCTAATAAAAGGGCCAAGGACAAAAAACAAGTGTCCTATAAAAAAGACCAAACACAAAGAAGTGTCTTAAAATAGAGCTAAGGAGAAATAACAAGTGTTCGATAAAAAACTAACAGGCATAGTGGCAAAATAACGACCAAACAGACGCAGAGTCCAAAACAAGTAATCAGGCACCGTGCCAAATAAAAAGTAAGCAGGCACAGTGCCAAAACAACAAGTAAACAAGCACAATTCAAAAAATAAAAGTAGAGAGACAGTACAAAAAAAAAATAGGGTACAAGTTCAGTACCAAAACAACAAGTAAACAGGCTCAGGGTAAAAGTAATAAGTTAAAAGAAGCAGTACCTAAACAACAAATAAACAAGTGCAATATCCAAAAAAAGTAGAGAGAGACAGTACTAAAACCCCAGTAAACCGGCGCAGTACCCAAATAATATGTAGACTGGCGCAGTGCAAAGACAACAAATCGACAAGCAGGTTGTCAAAAAAAGTAGACAGCGCGTTGTCAAAACAAGTAAACAGGCACAGTGCCAAAACAAGTAAAAGGCGGAGGAGTAAAATATTGAACAAAAACAAAATTTAGAATGCAGGCGCAACTTGGAAGGCCCCTCGTCGATTTAGCCTTCTCAGTTTAGTAAGACCTATGAACTTCCCTAAGTACGTCTGCTTAGCGATCCTTGCCTCGCTCTACGGGCGCCTCGCCGCTCTGGTGGTCTGGGCCAAGATGCATCCTATCCCTCACCACTCTGACGGTCGTGGCTCAAGATCGTCCTGCCGCGTACCTCCAACAGTTACCATTTTACTATTGGGCGATAAACACATCCAGTATCTCTTTTTACTTAAGCCGATCGAATATGTCCATCATGACTTTGATCAAGGCGAACAATGAGCCCCTATTTCTACATGGCTCTCTTAATTTCCTCCTGAGAAAACAATTTTTACTTTGAGAATTACCGGTTGTTTTCCGTAAGGAGGTAGCGCTCTCTCCCTTATGGGGAGCAAGTATTCCTTCATCCATTTTCCCCAGAAGGCAAACTTTGATTTTTCCCTAAGTTACCATCGCTCTTTTAAATCATTCCGCTTAACTTCATATGAAGAGGTCAAGACCACTTATTTCGACGGTTAAAGCAATAAATCGATGCCCAGAAAGCAGTTTGTAAAGAGTCAACACTGAGCTCTGCTCCAAGTCACTACTGACTACGTTGAGAGTCAGTCATTGAGGATAGCTTCCAACTCTATCAAAATGACCTGAAGCTCATCTAGCTTAATCGGAGATTTACCAAGTGTGCATCGCAGGCCAGGTTTTATCAGGTTATACCAGGATCCTTGCACCATAAACTTTACCAACCCAGGACCAAAGACTAAGCATTTCAGGACTACGGAGGTGGTTCTAAATGTTGAGCTGTTACCACTATAAATATGGGCCAAATAAAAGCACCACCTTATAAACACTCATAAAGTAGGCAAAAAGGACTCTCCGGCGGATTCGTCTCCAATTACATCTAGATGGATGGCTCTTAGACCAACACAAGTGAAGAGAGCCACATAAGCTTTAGCAACTCTATAATCCTCTCGAAAGACAATAGCTCCAAAGTAATCTACACCTTTAATTGTAAAGATGGGGGGAGCTTCTACCAAGCGGTGCTTAAGTAAACGAGGTGCAACAGTAGGTGGGAAGGTTGCAGCACCTTATTTTTGACAAACCACGCACCTTCGGACAATTGGTTTAACCTGTTGATGGGAAAGAGGTACCCGGAAAATTTAGCGAAGGGCACTAAGGAAAGAGCCAAGTCGTTCGTAGCGCATTTGGCGATGTTCCCTCACAATGATCAAGTCAGTAAAATGGTGGTGGCAAGTAAGAGGATGTGATTATCTTTTTCCCAACAGAATCTTTCTGAATTTTTCAATCTCACTTAATAGCATATAATTACGTACTGAAGAAAAATACCCAGTTTGGTCACAGTGTTGGGGACTCTACCACGGGTATTGCCCATTAAATATATCAATTGGTCACAAAGTGTCGATCCTTGGATAAATTTTATCCAATACAATTCTGCCTGTTTCCAACTTTCAGCGATCGAAAGGGTAACCAGACCCTTAAGAGCCTAACTACTGAAAATACTAAAGCTGTAATTCAATTTAATTTGTGTATGGTTGCTACGAGGGGCGGTCAATAAGTTTTGTGAATCGGTAGGGCAAAACAGAGGAAGGGAGATGGCTGTTTGGGCGGGTGTTAGGACAAGTTATGATAAGTCAGGACCTGCCATCGCACGCTCCTGCCTCGTCTATTTAAGAAGCAGTAGCTGATCGCAGATCGTCAGTCACAAATTTTTCAACAATGGAGAAGGTTGAGTACCGCGCAGTGATCAAATTTTTGACCAAGGAAGGCAAAAATGCAAAAGAGATCCATGAACGCATGGTTGGAGTGTACAGCGACACCGCCCCTTCCTATGCAACCATTGCTCGCTGGAATAGGGAGTTCCACATGGTCTTGAGTCCCTTGAAGATAACCTCCGTCCAGGATACCCGTCAGACGTGACCAACGAGGACAATGTGGACCGTGTAAAGACAATGATCCTTGAAAATTAACGGATGAAGGTCGAAGAAATCGAGCGAGAACTTGGAATATCACATGGAAGTGTTATCAACATCATTCACGACAGTTTGATCATGACCAAGGTCTCTGCCCGTTGGGTCCCTAGAAACCTCACGCCCCATGATCCACTTCAACGTCGTCAAAGTCCACAAGGCCAGAGTTGCACAAGCTGCCCTGCGCGAGTGCGGATTCGATGAGCTCAACCATCCCCCCTACAGTCCAGATCTGGCCCTTAGCGACTACTTTTTATTCTGCCAGCTCAAGGCTGCACTACGTGGACGCCGGTTTGGGGACGATGAAGATGTCCAGCTTGCCGTCCAGGAGTGGATTAAACAGCAGTCGGGAGATTTCTGGTTGTCGGGAATTCGAAGCCTCAGGGACAAGTGGCGCAAGTGCATTGAAGTCGAGGGTAGTTATATTAAAAAATAATAAAACACTTTTCCGCATATCTTGTTTACTTATATCCGAATTGCAAAAATTATTGACCGCCCCTCGAATTTAACTAAGTTCGAACAAAGGCGTATTGGTTGAAAAGTATTCTTCCAACATAATGTAAGTGGACAGTTCCAAATGCAGAGAGTCCTTCGGTCAACCACTGGAAACCATGGTTTAAAATCAAGGACTTTCGGAATCTCGCAAAGATAACTCCTCGCGTCATTAAATCCGATTGGTTGTTTACTGTTGAAACTGAATGACAGTAAACAGCAATATTTATCCTACGAATTTCTTCTACTCGATTCTTTACGTACACATTCAAACTTTGGTTGGAGTAAATCCATCCGAGAACGACCTGACTATTAGACCATAAATGGATCTCTTCAAAGGATCCCTTCTTTTGGCAGGCCTATAAAATAAACTTTGGTAATATCACAGCAACTAATGCTGTTGTCGTTTCTAATCAAGGAATATTGAGTGTTTCAAGTGGAGTGACCGTTAATCTTACCATAACAAAATGACTTTCGGATCCCGAAACCAAATAGGCCACGACCCCATACTCCTTTTGACTGGCGCCTACAAATACATGTAACCTGGAATTACTTTCGACCTATAAATGACTTGGAAGGTAAACCTGCTTATATGCTCGTAGAGACTGCAGAATTTTTTTTAAACATTGAGTTACTCTTCAGGCAAGAGGTCATATCACCCAACTTTCAGACGCTACAGATCCAGCATGAAAGGTCGATTGGAAAAAGTAACAGGGCACAAGTTGCCTATAGGACGGAACAACTTCACCGTATTGCTTATAACCAAACCTTTTGTTAATGGAGCAAATGAAGTTTTAACCGAAAAATTATGTTATTCGTCATTTTAGATATGACAAAGGATTCCCAAAATGTTCTGTTTGAGTGTTTCTAATCTAAGTCTCCATTTAGAGCGAATTTCTCTCGTGCTGGTTAGAATTGGACACCTACTCCACCAAATCGATGTTAGCTGATCCTATTATTCTTTAGACGTTTGTATAAATCAGCAATTTCCCTTTGGGTTGCAACCGGTCCTAAATAATGCTGTATGGTAACGTTCAGCAATAAAATGATTTCAATTAGTCCCAAAAAACATAATCCTGAAGCGGAACACCCATAAAAAAACGGGTCACATCTCAATCTTTTCCATTCAGCCCGCTCATTAGATAAGCTTGAGAGAAATCCGACAAGCAGTCATACTTTCTTAACCGGAAGCGCAGGAGGACCGTCACAAGATCGTGGTTAAGGGGTGAGCTTGGCATTAAACAATCATTGAGCCTGGAATTCACAGCTGAGCCATCGGAATCTATTCGCAAAAAGAGTGGAAGGGAATTCTCGTTTCCACGCCAGGTGAGGTGAGGGGAATAATGGATCGTGAAAATGTTGGACCTATCGAACGGGTTTGCAATCTTTTCGATAAATTATTTAAGTAAATCATCCTGTATCACTTCGTCATAAGGCTGTAACTTTTCAGGAAACAAAGCTTAGTGCTTTCGAGTAGAATTAAATCTACCCACGGCGAGACCAAAATTGTCAGGCAAACGAAGAATATCCCGTTTCCAAGGCAACCGGGTCACATACTTACCCTTCACGCAGCTATTTTCTTTAATTCACCCATTTGGTGACTGCCCTTAAGATCATAAGTCACTCTAATTAAAATTCTAGCCTAGTACTAGGGTATTCTAAAATTCTCAAAAAATACAAACAAAACACAAAATAAAAAAACAAACAAAACAAGAATGAAGCACGTTTCACCTTCGGGAGAACGTCCGCCTTCCCTCGGCGCAGGAGCATGGGACCTACCACAGATTCAAGTAAAACGGAGAAGGTCAGCCTTCTTCAAAAAGCCAGATAGTCCACAAGTCTGTGTACAAGAACCCGTCCTGAGTACAAAAGACAAGCGATAGCGACCCCGTTTGACCCGTTAGTGGGACAAGTAATGTGCGCGAAGATCCCCTAGAATGGGACATTAAGCAAGAATCTGCCGAACAGTCTGAGGGACAAAGTAGTCGTCACAATAAAGTGCGGGCGAGCGCTCCATCAATTCGTGGTGCGTCCCGCGAGTGTGGCCAATTGGGGGACGACATTTATTAAGATAAGGTCTACCGATACAATGGCGAACGCCGTTCAATGTTCATATACAATCGAATAAGAACAAGATGGAAATTCCCTCTAATGACCTGCGGCGTTTTGTGATTTGATGATAAATGGTTATTGCATTGATGATTTCCCAAAAATGAGGCTTTTGCCACTATTTTATTTTTTTTTTTTTAATTAAGGGGCTATCTGGCGACTGCCGACTAAGGCATAAGTTGCCGTAAACAAACAGCCTAGTTTTAGGCTACTTTAAAAAATTAAACAGAAAACAATAAAAAGAAATAACAATAACAATAACAAAGCAATAACAAAACAATTACAAAAACAACAACAATTAAATCGGGTTAAATAAAAGGGAGAAGGCCGGCCTCCCCCAAAAAGTCAATAAGTCCACCAGTCAAAGTACACGCACTCGTCCAGAGCACAAGGGACAGGCGGTAGTGACCCCGCCCATCCCGGTACCGGGACAGGTGTCGTGCGCGAAGATCACCCAGACTGGGACATTCGACAAGAATGTGCCGAACAGTCTGGGGGACGACGCAGTCGTTGCAATAGGGCGCAGGCGAGCACTCCATCAGATAGCGATGCGTCACACGAGTGTGTCCGATTCGGAGACGACAGAAAGCAACCTGAAGCCGCCGCGGCATTGGGGGATAGGTCCATGGGAACAGTCGCGGCGCAATGGCACGCAACTTTAAGTTCCCTTCGACCGTCTCCCATCTTCTTTGCCAAGCAGTCCGAAGAGCTGCCCGTATTCCTGCCATGTAGTCGGTGTGAGGAAGAGCGAAACGCTGGTCCGGTCGCAGAGTCCTCGCGGACTCTTTGGCGCCCTCATCGGCGCGCTCATTTCCGGCAATTCCTACATGTCCAGGAACCCAGCAGAAGATAATCTCGACATCTGCCCGGCTCGCCAAAACCGTGGCGTCACGGATATCGCAAACCAGGGGATGCGGAGATTCCAATGCCCCGAGAGCACTCAGGGCGCTTTGTGAGTCGCTATAGATCACAATCCGGTCTCCGAACCGGGCACGTCGCGTAATCTCCCGTACCGAGTGGTGTATTGCCACCAGCTCGGCCGTGAAGACAGACGCAGCGCCTGGTAGAGCCCCGCTGACTTCAAACAGAGGGGATACGGCGTGGAAGCCGACCCCCTCTTGGGACTTGGAGCCATCTGTATACACTGGCACGGTACCAGCGTGACACGATATGTGCTCCAAAAAGGTCGAAAGCAATACTCCCGGCGCAGTACAAGCTTTGGGAGCAGAGGCCCTGGTGACAAATAGCCAAATGTGGTACCCTCCAGGGTGGCGTCCTGGGCAGAACCAGGGGCGCCACCGGCCCGAGAGCTATATCCACCTCTCGAAGGAGTTTCCTGGCCCTAAACCCAAAGGGCTTAGGGTATGACTGGCGTCTCTCGGTGGCATAGGTACCATCGAGATCAGCTGCGGATGCAGTGAGAGCTGTTGGCGACTGAGGGAGGCGCCGGGCTCGCGCGTACAGGCGAGTGATGCACTGCACGCGGCGCAGAGCGAGTGGCATCTCCCCAGCATCGACCAACAGGCTCTCAATGGGGAAGTGCGGAAGGCAACGGGTCGCAAGGCGAAGGCCGGTGTGGTGGATTGAATCCACCTTCCGCAATAAACGCTCGGCTGCGGATGCATAAAACTCGCATCCGTAGTCGAACTTCGAGCGAACAAAGGATCGATAAAAAAATAAGGCGGTAGCCCTATCAGCGCCCCAAGCGCTGAACGTCACGGAACGGAAAATGTCCATGGCGCGGGTACAAGAGACCCTAAGGCTGCGAATATGAGCCTCCCAGGTGAGGCGTCGGTCGAATACAAGACCAAGGAAACGGTGCGACTCAACCACATCCAGGCGCACCCCATTAAGAAACAAATCTGGGTCGGAGGGAAGCCGTGGATGGCGGCAGAAGTGCACCACCTTAGTCTTGGCCAAAGAAAACCGAAACCTGTGCGCTTCGGCATAGCGAGAGACGCGGTTCAATGCCTGTTGGAGTCGACGCTCCAGAGTTGGCATCTGGACCGCGCCAAAAGAGATCGAAAGGTCGTCCACGTAGAGCGTAGCGAGTACATCTTCTGGCAGCACCGAGGTGATGCCGTTGATGCTCAGGGCAAAGAGTGTGACACTGAGGACACTTCCCTGCGGGACACCCTCTTCCTGCTCCTTTGGGGCAGAGAGGGCTCCCCCCACCCGTACGCGGAATCGACGATCTCGCAAAAATTCAGATATAAACATTGGGAGGCGTCCCCTCGCCCCCATCGTGTGGAGAGTCTCTATGATACCGTATCGCCATGCGGTATCATAGGCCTTCTCCAGATCAAAAAACACCGTGGCATAGTGCTGTCTACGAAGGAAAGCCTCGCAGACGGCATTTTCCAGTCGGAGGAGAGCATCCGACGTGGAGTGAAACTTACGGAAGCCGCACTGTGCAGAAAACAGATGGCCTCTGCTGTCCAGGAAATAGGCTAATCTAACATTTACCAATTTCTCCATCAACTTGCACACGCAAGAGGTTAGAGAGATTGGGCGGAAACCGGTCGGAGTAGAGTGATCTCTCCCCGGCTTGCGAAAGGCGAGCACAGTAGCGATTCGCCAGGAGTCTGGGAGAAGACCTTCCACCCAGATCCTGTTGAACAGATCTAACAGAAAGGCCATGCCTCGCTCACCCAGGTGTCGAAGCATGGCGTACGGGACATCGTCCGGACCATGGGCGGTGTCCGCGCACGAAGCGAGAGCGGAACGCAACTCACTCACAGTAAACTTGTCGTCCAAGGGTTCTCCGCCTCTGGAAGTAAAGTCCAGCCGGCGGCCTTCCGCGACATCACGACTTGCATTGAATGCTGGCGGAGCAGCATCACGGCTAGAGAATGCGGAGAAAGCGGTCGCTAAGGATTCCGCCACGGACACGGGGTCCGAGATTGCGGTCCGATTCTCCTGGAGAACGGGAGGGGGGTCCTGCGAGAACTTGCCCCGAATCCTTTTGACTCGCTTCCACACCTCAGCTAAAGGGGTCTTCCCGTTAAGTGAAGACACGTATGCCCGCCAAGAAGAGCGGCGGGCGTGCTTCGAAATATACCGGAACCTAGCCCTAGCCCGACGAAATTCAGCGACAGTGAAATCGTTCGGGCGGCGCTTATAGCGCATGTAGGCATAACGCTTCTGTTTGAGGGCCGTCTCACACTCGGGCGACCACCATGGGAGTGGTTGGCGTGCAAAACAGCCAGACGTCCTAGGAATAGTAGTCAGGCCCACGGCGATAAGGTTGCCGGAGAAGAACTCAACGGCCTCATCTACCGACCTAAACTCCTCGACTGAGATAGAGAATTCAGTCATTTCCTGAAATGCAGGCCACCGCGCCCGCGCCAAGCACCACCGAGGTGGTCTCTCAGGCGGCAGTTGCCCTGAAAATGATATTTGAATGGGAAAGTGATCACTACCATGGAGGTCATCGATCACCCCCCAATCAAAATCAAGCTGTGCATCCGAAGAGCACAAAGATAGGTCAAGGCAAGAAAATTAATTGGTTCTCGGACAGTGATGCGTAAACTCATCCACGTTTAGGACACCCATCTCAAGCTCTTCGATCAGATCGGCAAGGACTTGTCCCCTGGGATTTATGGTGTAATCTTCCCAGAGAGGATGCCTGCCATTCAGATCTCCAAGCAAGAGATAGGGCCTCGGCAACCGTGCCACGACGCGGCGGAAGTCCCCCGCGTCGAAGTCAGCTGACGGTGGAATGTACGCAGAAATGATAGTATACCTCCTATCCAGGTGCAGCTGCACAGCCACTGCCTGAAAGGAGGTATCTAAAGAGAAAGGAAGAACGGAGACATCATGCCGGGTGTTAACCGCGCATCCCCCAGCACGGCTGTCCCGCGGTGGTGGAGTCGCAACACCCTTATACCCCGGGAGGGCAGGCAGTGGGCACGCGCCTAGCATGGTCTCCTGCAAAAAAAATAGCTAACGGGGAACGGGACGAGGCGAGCCTCCGCAGCTCCTCCCAGTTGGCCCGGAGTCCACGGCAATTCCATTGAAGGAATATGCCCTCCAGGCCTAGCTCGGAGGAGACGCGTGGGCCCTCCTCGAATTGAAGACCCTCACGGGAATGGCCGTACGCTTCCCGGGGGCAGAACCCCGGGCGCTGTTGGCCGGACAAAGCGCTGAAGGCGCTGTCGCCTTCGAGGACTTATTGGGGGAGGTTGGGCTCGCCATGCGAGTCTTTTCCTCCCTCCGCCTCGAAACCTTAGGCGGGCGTTGCGGCTTGGGAGGCGGGGGGGCCTCTTTTCGAGGAACCACCGTCTCCGAGCCACTCGCTCCACCTCGGGGCGTGGGCGAAGGGGCCGAAGCTCCTTTGTTGCTGTCCTCCTTTCGGGGAACAGCTTTAGGAACCCCGGAAGATGGCCTAGCGACCATCTTCAGGGGTGTTGCCTCCTGTGAGTCTAACGACTCTGTGGAGGCGCGTGGCCGTTTCGCCTTACGGGAAACGGTCACGCTGGGGGAAGAGGGGGGGAGCCCTGGTTTTAGCCGGGGCTGGGTGTGAACCCTTTTTGCCGCCAGCTCTACCAGGGGAGCGCCCGGGTGTAGTAGAGCCCGCAGAAGGGCTCCGAATGGGCGCGGAAACAACCCCTCTCGTTGGCCTGGATGGGCCAGGAGCAGAGGGTGCTTTTCTAACTATTGAGGCATATGACGTCCCAGGCAGAGCCAGGCGCGCCAGGACCAAGTCCTTAGCCTCGCGGAATGAGAGTCGATCCTGGGCCTGAACGGCCAGGATTTCTTTCTCAAGGAGATATGCACCACATTTCTTCGAAGAAGCAGGGTGCGGCTCTCCGCAATTGACACACTTGGCCACACACGATTTGGACTTATCGTGTGCGACCTTGGAGCAATTTACACAGACTTCGGGTGACCCCGATTTTGCACGTCTACATGATCGATTCGTGTGGCCGAAGCGGTGACAGTAATAGCACCGCCGCGGCAGTGGCACGAATGCCTTCACGCGGTAACGGTACCAACCGGCACGCACCGACTCAGGGAGCTTGTCACAGTCGAACGTGACGAAGAGTGTAGGGGTGGGTCTCGAGGCCCCTCCCTGTTTTCTCATCACACGTTCGACCTTGACCGCCCCATGGTCGGCCAGCTCTAGGGTGATGTCTTCTATGGAGTAGTCAACGAGTTCCCTCGCATAAACTACTCCTTTCACAAAGTTCATGGTAGAGTGCAGCGTCACACTCACCGGGGTGCCATGAAGTGTCCGAAAAGCACTTATCTTGGCCGCCTCGGCGGGATTCGCCGCATTCGCCAGAAGGCTCCCGTCCGAGAAACGGGTCACCTTTAACTCTCTACCAATTGCACTAGCTAATCCTCTCCTCTGATGGATCATGTTGGACAACATGCTGCCATCAGTGGAGCGAATAACGAGGAAGCGTTTGAAGCCAGCGGGCTCGAAAACGCCAGATGACCTCTGAATGAGAAGCCCCGATGTCATCGAGGCTCCACCCAGTGCACTCTTGGTCTTAGTCAGGGGCTCCACACACGAGGGGGTAGAGGGGCCGGATGTGCCGATCTTGGCTTGGTCGCCTACCAAAGTGGCAGCAGACCCATCCGTCCCCGCAGCCCCCGCGGATGGAGAGGAGCCCCGAGTCTTCTTCGTCTTTTTAGTCTTTTTAGTATTTTTCTTTTTAGGAGAGGAGGGCGGGGAATGAACCCGCTTCTCACCTCCACCGGCAGTAGCCCCCATGCCAGATGGGCTGGCCTCAGCCAGGTCCCTCTCCGAAATGGAGAAGGTCCTGGTCGTGGTAGGGGCACCTGTCGGAGGAGATCCCTCCCCTCCTTTTACTGCCTCGCAGCCCTCGGCCGTTTGAGGGGGACCTTACATAGGGGCGGATTCGGGTTCGGTGCTTGGCGCCGAGCCCGGATTCCCCCCCATGGAAGGCCCTACCATCTGAGGCTGGGTCTCCTCAGGGAACATGTCTATCACAGGAGGGGCCTCCAGTTGGCCATCCCCTCCCAGGACATCGCAGGTCCCCTTGGCAGTGTCGCCAGTCTTGTGTGGGGAGGCACAGGCCTTGACCCCAGCAAGGTTTAAAATTCTTGCCAGCAGGTCTTTTGAGGTAAGCGACCGAAGGGGCCTGGCTTCCCTCTCCCCCCTAAGGGGGTTTGCCCTACCGAGCCGCTTGCACGAGGGGCGGTTGGCAATGGGCTGCCTGCTGGCTTTCTTGGCAGTCCCCTTAGAAAGCAAAGGAGGGACTGCCACTGGAGATAGAGAGGTGCACGAAAGCACCTCCAGAGAAGGGGGTGAGGGGGAGTCCCCTACACCCGTAGGCGTAGGAGAGGAGTAAGCCTCCTCTCCGGTTAAAGAATTATGGAGGGTCCCTTGCGCAAGCACAAGGGGAAGAACCTCCATTTTCTCGGTGGAGCTGCCCGAGGGCGGCTCCGTTGATTTTCTTGGGGAAGTTGGGGGTTGGGTTTTTGTTGTTTTTTTGTCATACATGGGCATGGTGACCCTCTTTTTAATACGGGACGCAATCGCTCATCACCTCTCGCATTTGCCCGCACTGCGAGAGGTGCTTTCAAGCCCGGCAGAGCCAGGCGCCGCCATTCGGGACCACCCCTCCCGCCTGGTGGCCTGGCAGTCCTTCGGCATGGCGGCCCCACCTTGAACACAGCGTAAAAAATATAGGTTGTGAAGAGGAGAGGAAAAGGGATGTGAGGAAGGTATGGGTGGGGATGAAGCAGGTTGTTAAAAAAAACCCATCCCGAACCGGAGCTGAGGGGTGAGGGAACAATGTCCCCTCCCCCCCAGCCCCGATCCGGGGTGGTTGGCTTGAGAAGAAGGTTAGCATTCTACCCTGTGAAATTAGAGGCTGACCAGAGAAAGCTGTGGGAGAGGTTGTATGAAAAGCGACGAGGTAGGGGAGAAATCGGGCTATCTGAAGGAAGGAAGAGAGGCTAAGCTGGGGCCGGACGGAGCGCTGGATCCCGTCAGCACGGCGGCCATGATGGCAAATCGCCGCGCCCCTTACGGGGGCTTTTGCCACTAGACGGAGCCACCCAGCGCCAAATAAGATGGAAGATGGTAGATTTGAAATCTCCAGGTTGAATAACCCGATCTCTCATAGTCATATGGGTCATTTCATGGCTCTAAATGGGTACAATTGAACTTTACTCCTCTTGAAAAAAGTGACCACTAGACCTCGTGCTTCACCGCAGGTGAAAATACACTTCTGCTCTGAAATTGGCAATTATAATTTAATATAGAAAAAAAAATTCCGACAAAATGAAACGATATTTAGACAGGGATACATGCATATAACAATTCAACAACATCATCACATCCTTAAATAATCTGTGTGTATGTACACGTGTGTCAATGACTCCTGTTAGCCATGAAATTTAGAACCTTAGTCGTCATTGGTTATGGAAATAGGATCTGTCTCGTCACGTTTGTGGTTCATCGCCCGTGCCAGTAGGAGTCAAACATCTAAACACTCTTCTCATACAAGATTCTTCCATTTTATTAAGGGATACACATCTTTGTTGTACACATTCTTTTGCAGACACAACCTATCGTTTTATTGAAACCAAGCATCTTATTTGATTACATTCGGTATTATACTTCTTTTTGTTCCTATTTTTTATGCCTTTCATGCGGCATATCAACGAAATCTTCGAATGTTCCTTCAATCTATTTAATTTAATAGAATTAGAAAAAAAAACCCTGTAAATGGTTAGCTGCTGTAGAATGGATAACTGGGCTGAAAATAGCATCTGGAGAATAGATTACCATACTTTCACTTTGAACCTTACGGTGAAGTTCTTTAATGGTGGGTGTCCAAGTTTTGAAAAGTTTCCCCCACCACACCCGAGTTCCGAGTTGTCCAAGTAGTCTCATTTTTAGACTAATCAGGCTATATAAGTTGTGAAGGAATTAATGTCATGTTCGTCATCATCATCATCAGTAACTCTATAATTTAAGAAGGGGATTTCTTTGATTATTTGAATAATAATTCCATCTTAGTTTGGTTATGACTTATGTTTTTTATCAAAGTTATTTCTAATGATTCTTTTATAATATCATAAAACAAAATGGTGAAGAAATAAATATAAGTATCGAAATTTTGTGAAATTTTTAAAATCTAAAGAATTACAAATGGTGAAGTTCAGAAAATTTATTTTTATATATCTTCTTCTATAACTATATATTTTAGCAACGTAATATTTTGAAAGAGGGGAAATTTAGTTGAGAGTTCCTTTCTAAATTATTATAATTGGCGAAG
Source organism: Ceratothoa steindachneri (assembly GCA_963969495.1). NCBI lineage: Eukaryota > Metazoa > Arthropoda > Malacostraca > Isopoda > Cymothoidae > Ceratothoa > Ceratothoa steindachneri. The sequence goes on from OZ018335.1 coordinate 36,567,491, forward strand.
TTCAGAAAATTTACAAAATTTAACCATGGCTGCGTTTTTTAAAAATTTAAATTTCAATCTTAGCAGCGAAGCGCAAGCTCCCCACATAGGGGAAAGTGGCGAAGACATTGCCTGGTTTCTTTAAAAAGAAAGTAAAATCATTTTTACTCTACCGGGTGTTCCAAAAATGAGGGCCTATTTTGATGAAATTAAAAACTGTTATGAAAAGTTTTTGGTCACAAAATTATGTTCATCATGTTCAAATTGTGTTCTGCACCAAATTGTAGTGTTCCCTGTACAGGTTGTCCCCAAAATTTAATTAGTTTTTCAATCCTTTTCATAATCCCATCTTAATGGATATACCCCCCCCCAAAAAAAAAAAAAAAATATATATATATATATGTTTATTTTTCCGGCTTAATTATGATCACAAAAATAAAACAAAATTTATCAAAAACAAAAGAAAAGAAAAATTTATTTAAATTATTCAACATGTGATCCATCCATAGGTGTTGACTGTCACAAATGCTTCAAGAAAAAAGAATGGGCCATAAATTTTAAATTTGGTTATTCCAAGTCACACGTTAACTTTTTGAAACCACTTGGTCTTTAATGCTCAGATACGACAATTGTGTCCATTAACTTTACTGCATGTGTGGAAAGACGCTTCATCACTGAATAAGATTTAATCTAATAGGTTTTCATTTTCAATTTGATCCACATATTCTGCGCCCCCTGCTGCTCTATTTGGATAATCTTCTTCATTAAGGGAGTGCAGTCAATGAATGCGATAAGACTTTTTAATAAGTGTTGAACGCAAGAATGTGCATTGTTGTCTTGGGCATATCAAGTCTCTGACTGGCCTTTCTCACCGAAGTTCTTGGTCCATTTTCAAACAATTGTCGAATTTGTTCAGTTTTGTTGGGGTCAATCTTTTTCCGTCCTCTTCCTTTCTCGTCATGTATGGATCCGGTTCTTCAAAATTTGTTCACAACTGAAAGGATCGCGTTGTCTGTAGGTCCAAGTTTTCTAAACTTTCTTTGGAACTTTCTCGTACTTCATTAAATTTCGCTCCTCTGATACGAGTATCACAACAAAAATCCACTCTTCTGTATTCATTACACTAGTCAACCATGATTTTGCTACTTGGGTATTAGCTTGTAATTTATACTAAATCGAGTATGCTGATTCCGAATCTGTAATCAGAATTGTTCTAGCACGTAAGGTTCCTGAGTTACACACATGCACTTTAGTTACACCTTTAGTTACACATATGAGCAGTGTTGCTTCGGCTACCGTAGTGAGAGGATGTGTTGTGTGTGTTTGATTCCTGCGTTACACTCTTGCTTTATCAAGTTGTCAAATTAAGCCATTATAGTAGTGGTCTTGAAACGGTATTTACATACAGTGATTAATTGCATTTTTCTTTCAGATTTATTTCTCAATTAATATGTAAATGAAATAGGCTTATACAAAAGTATATAACAGGATATATATAAACTAATTTTAAAACATGAATCGGCGAGGATGTATAAATATCCCAGACAACTTTTGTTATATCTGTGGAAGATATACTCCAAGCAACCAGCGGAAAAGTTTAGCTAAAAGAGTGAAAACTGCATACAATTATTATTTTGGTTGTAAAGTTGGTGACAAAAACAATCCCTGGGCACCTAATTAATCTTGTACTGTGTGCTATACGGGGCTCACACAGTGGTTAAATGGCAAACGGAAGGGCATGCCTTTTGCTGTACTAATGGTGTGGCGTGAGCCAACAAATCATGTTTTTGATTGCTACTTTTGTATGACAAATATTGCGTGATTCTCAGATAAGAACAAGTCAAAAATTGTATATTCAGATTGTAAGTCAGCTATAAAACCAGTCCCCCCATAATATGGAGATGCCAATCCCAGTTCCTCCATCAGCTAGTGCAGTTAAAGAAGATGATTCTTTGCCTGAAGAGGAGGATAACAATGAAGATGAAATGTATGAAGATGCTTCTAAGGAAAAGAAGACCCAGTTGATAAATCCAGAAAGATTGAATGATTTGGTTAGGGATTTGTCATTGTCAAAGGAGAACGCAGAACTGTTGGGCTCCAGACTACAGCAATGGAATCTTCTAGAGGACGGTTTACAAATATCTACCTTCCGTAAACGCCATGAGGCCTTAGCTGCCTTCTATAAAGAAAAAGACGGTGCTTGTTTCTGTACTGATGTTAATGGCCTCATGAATCAGCTAGGAAACGGGCATTTACCTGATGAATAGAGAATATTCATCGATGCAAGCAGTGCTAGCCTCAAAGCTGTGTTGCTACATAATGGTAACAAAAACCTTCAATTCCTGTCACACTTATTGTTGGGATGATATAAACATACGATTATGACTTAATGAAATTTATTTGGGAAGGTGTTCATTACTCGCATCATAAGTGGAATATATGTGGTGAACTAAAGCTAATTTCTTTACTTCTTGGACTTCAGCTAGGATATACAAAGAATATGTGCTTCTTATGCCTATGAAACAGAGGTGACGACAGGAATCATTATATTGTCAAAAGGTGGCACGAAAGAAAAGAAAACATAGTTGGCCGATACAATGTGAAGCACATGACTTTAGTACATCCACAGAAGATCTACCTTCCACCACTTCATATCACACTTGGCCTTATCATGAATTTTCTTAAAGCAATGGCCCATGATTCTGATGGATTCCAGTATCTCAAAGAGAAATTTGGTGCAAAGAAAACCGATGCTAAACTTAAAGTTGGCATTTTTGTAGGGCCGAAGATCAGAGAATTGATACGTGACAGGGAGTTCAGAAATAAAGTAACTCCAGTTGAGTTGGCAGCATGGGATTCATTTGTCCATGTAGTGCAGAACTTCCTTGGTAATCATAGGGCTAAAAACTCTGAAGAATTAGTAGATAACATGCTAAAGGCCTATCAACGAATGGGGTGTCGGATGTCTCTTAAGATGCATTTCTTGCATTCGCATCTAGCTTTCTTTCCATCTAATATGGATGATATTAGTGACGAACATTAGGGAAAGGTTGCACCGGGCTATCGCAATGATGGAAAGCAGGTATCAAGGCCGCTTCAAAGAAAACATGATGGGTGATTACTGCTGGTTCTTACAACGGGAGGATCATATATCCACGTCCAAGCGTAAGAGCAAGAGTCAAACATTTTTGAAAAAATTTATAGTTAGGTGAGTACTACCTCTTTGATATGTAATACACATCTTGTCTGGGTTTGCAAAAGGGCGTACATAATGCCAAATAGGATGCCCCGATTCCAAACCTTTGCCCAGAAACGTCTCATTCTTCTCAAACTCGTAAAAATTATATTATTAATTGATCCAAGGCGACAAAGTGAGCCATATAGCCTAGTTGTATAACTCAGCAACCTTTGATATGTAATACACATCTTGTCTGGGTTTGAAAAAAGACGTACATAATGCCAAATAGGGTGCTCCGATTCCAAACTTTTGCCCAGAAACGTCTCATTCTTCTCAAACTCGTAAAAATTATATTATTAATTGATCCAAGGCGACAAAGTGAGCCATATAGCTTAGGTGCATAACTCAGCTAGGACAAATCTGATCACAGATTTGGAATCAGCGCACCAAGATTGGTTAGCTACAACAACTTTTACTCCAGTAGCAGCGACAAAGTTAAAATTTGTTGGTTAGTGTTCTTAAAGGGTTCTGATAAGGATTGAAAAACAAATTAAAATTGGGGAACACCCTGTACATGAAACGCTACAATTTTGTGCAGAGCATAATTTTAAAATCAACCTAATTAAACAAGAACTTTTCATTAAGTTTTCAATTTCATCAGAATACGCACTTAATTTTGAGACACCCGGTATAAAACTCGCAATTATTCAGCAAAGAAGTTTCCATCTTTATTCGCAAAGCTCTTCCATCTTTTAAATAAGCAGCGGATAACTTTATAAAGAAATATTAGTCTGTGATGGAATATATGATTTGAATATTTTCTCCACCTCATTCGTATCAGGCTAAACTTTTGGCATTTAGGTGAAGTAAAGATTTAAATAAATTTCACTCATATGGTGTAAGGTCCAGTGAAAATGGAAAATGACGAACCACTTCTCAACTAACGCAATACTTGTTCTTGGGTTAAACATACTCCTATGAGCGTGCATTATCATGAAGAAGGAAGATACCCTTTTGGCTACCCAGTGAAGGACGTTAGGTTCAGGTCATTAATTTAAACGTTGCGATTGTCTAAAATATAGGGTACATTATATATTAAACAATATTAACCAGTTGTAATTCAAAGAGGGTGCTTTGAAAGGTTATAAATGAGACAGTTAGACTTTATATGCATTGAAAATGATTCACGCGAAACCTTCAATATGCCCAACTAGCGCTTATTTGCCCATAAATGACCCTGCAGATGTAGGTGCCCTGTGTAGACTTTTACAGTTGATACCTGGAGGAGCTGCACGTACTCCAGGCCTAAGTGCAAATTAAGGAAGCTCCGTTATTGGGATGACTTGAAGTCTCTGACAGGGCCTGTGTGAAATTGTTGGTTTGCTTCCTCCTCATCCCTCTCAGCGCTACATTTTCTACAGCTATCCCCTCAACCTTTAGTTTCCCCGCAAGTTCGATGATGTATCGCAAGACGAAACCTCCTGCTACAACTAAAAGCTGGAGGAGAAACAACACTTCTGCTCTCAGTGAACTGCAGGGAGGTACTCTTCTTTTTCTTTGGAAGAGCAACACGGCCTCCCAGTCTCAGTGTTTGCAAGGATAGAGCCTACCCAGAGGGATCCTTCATTAGTTCCATGTCTAGAGGAAAGCTGACGTGTGACCTAGTCCATTTTTGTGCCTTTTCTGCTACTATTTCTTCGTCCCCTTTTGTTGGCCCGTTCTTCTACTGCCTATCCTGAAATACGGCTGTGGTTCCTGTTCAAGTGGTGACCTCGACCTCTCCTAGGCCTGTCACCAAGCTGGATCCGCTACTCCGACCTGCCTACCACGTCGTCGGTAACTTTTGTTCTAGGATTTCCAAGGAGTGGTGGTGACTGTGGTGTATACTTCCTGACCCAAGCCCATTGGCCAGTGGCTAGTAGGCGCGAAGGCCCCACTCGGCTGATCCCTGGTTTGGGTCAAAGTAGGTCGGCTGTGAGTAGGGGCAGTGAATTTTTACATAACGGCTATGAACAACCATGTCTTCCTCAATTCCAAACTTAATCTTAATGGAAAGTCTCCTCCTTCACCACCCACGACCGAGAAGGATACTTCCTCTTTATCCTTTTAAGAGCCACTCTTGGGTAGCCCCATATTTTCTTAGAAGGTGCGCTCCCACCTCTGTTCAGTATTGCAGGCTTCTCCAAGGTTCTCAAAGCGTACAGGGTGTTTTTTACCTTTCCAATAGCTACATGCTTGTGGATTTCCCCTTTCTCATTTGTGCAGGTTAGCATTCGGGCGACTATAGTCCAGTTGATGGCCCCCTATACTTTTTCAGAGCCCCTCTTCAACAATTTTTCCAGTGCAAATGGTGCTGACCCCTCTTCGATTGGTACGATTTTGGGGATTTTTCCCTTACTCTTCTAGGTGCCTCCAAGCGACTCTCCACTTTGGAAGTGTCCCTCTTTGATTTTTCAGGGATTCGCCACGAACATGACAAGTCAAGAGGACGCTCTGCCTTGGTTCCCGCTTCCACGATGGGAGCAGGTGAACCATCTGAACCAACTTAGAAGGGTAAGAAGTGGTGTCTTCCCATGGCCCTTCCCAACACATAGGGTTAATCCGAGGCTTGTCACTCTGATAAGAACCGGCATGTCCGCCCCCCCATTTTTTTCAATGGGTGTCGTCATGCCGGATCACTTAATTTTGTGATAGACTATAGGCCCAATAAGTCCCTCGTCGGAATACACGACACCTCCAAGGGTTTAGCCACTTGGAGGCTGCTACTGAGGTAGAGATTATCTAAGTCATGCTATCGCTTCAGATGGTAGCGTCCTCCTTGGAAGCGAACTTGGGCTGGATGCCAGAAACTGAATCTTAATCTGCCCCTGTTCCAGATCATCCTCAGAACGTACGACCCCCCGATGACTCACAAAGAGACTAGGGACCTCCTCCTCCACCTTGTGCACCATTTCCAGCTAAGAATTTCCCCATTTCCAAAAAGGATCTGGCTCAGGTCTGTCCCGTGGCCTCGGGATCCATCCCAGGGGGGGGGGGGAGAAGGGACTCCACTCTCCACTCTTCTCTCTAAAAAATAGTAATAAGTCAAAGAGGACTAAGGGTTCCTCTCCTAGTGCAAGGACTCTTAAGAATGACGCATCATCTGCCATTTTGGCATCCAGCCAGACCAAGACCGGCATTCTGAGGTGGCCTCTTTCTTCTTAAAAACCATCACCGAAGAGCTTGCTGACCAAAGAGCGATCAAAGTCCAACGTGTGATGTCAAGACCTTGGTGCCATTTCCGTGAAGTTGTGCTACTGCCACTGCCTCAGCCATACGAATCGGTCGTGAAGACGTGCAAAGTCGAGTTTATCTGGTCTGTTCAATTTACTTCAATAGCGTACACGTCAAGCTCTTATGGTTTACGGCCAAGTTTGCCAATCCCGCGGAGTCGCATTCTGCTTCCTCGAAGCAATGTAGTGCGTATCTCCTAGAAGAACGCTCGGCCGTTCAGGCTGCTAATGAGTTGATCCTGTCGCGACCAGCCTCGACCTGGGACGTCCTCTGCTACTAGCCTCCCTCCATAGCTACGAGCAAGGTTGCTTTAGAGCCTAGTCAGAACCCTTCAGCTGGTTATACCTAGCGTCTCAAATGGCTCACATCCCGCTAGGGCTTAAGCCGACTCTCCCCTCTTGACTCCCACTGGGAACATTTCTTCTAAGGCGAAAGGTCTGAGCACATACACTGAAGCTGCTCGTGGTTCCGTCTTCGAGGACTCAGAAGGCTATCCCTCGAACGAAAAAACACCAAGAGAACTTTAGCTCCTACGTCCCCACTCAAGGCTGGACCGGGCGAATCGGTGAAACAAGACCCTCCTAAAAACGGATCTACTCTTCATGCTAAAGGTTCAAGACAGATAGAGGAAAATAATCAGAAGGCAAGCCCACCCTTCCCAATAAGTCCTCGAAAGCGACAGTGCTTTGAGCGCCTTATACGGCTAATTGCCACCGGATTTCTGCCTCCGGAAAGTGGACAGCTATTCTAGTGAGTGTCTTCTCCCCTCGAAGAAAGACCTCACATTTCTTCCAATCTAAGCCTGGATGATATATTCCTCCAATGTAATTTCCGTAGACTCATGGCCAAATTGGGGGAGATGCGGAGTCTCGTGTCTTCCCGTTCCACATCAGCTATTCTTATGCAAGAGAACATCCTGGACGCATGTCTCTCTCCCACCCCCCTGGTGTATAAGAGATTTGTGACCACATCACCATGAGATGGAGGTCGGGCAGGAGGATGCTATAAATACCTCCTTTCAGGTAAGGAAAATACAGCTACACCTAGATAGGAGGTATGCTGTTATTTCTATGCACATTCTACTGTCAGCCAATTTCTATGCAAGCGAATTCCGCCGCCTCGTAGCGCGGTTAGCGAGGCCTTTTCTTCTCTTGCTTCGGTTTTGTTTGCGTTTATGGAAAATTTGGGTTATTCCGTCCCAGTTAGGGTTTGTAACATTTCTCGGAGCCAGGGGGTGCAAAAGGGGATATTATCTTGAGTTTTGAGAAAGATTTATCTTGACCAGCATGCTTGTGAAAATGATTACTTCAGTTGAATTGGTTTTGATTTTTTGCTTGTAACATTTTTACTATGCTTAGTGAGTGGTCAAGTTTTTATTGGATTTATCTATTGCCAAATGAGAAAAATTCTTTAACATTTGCCGTGGAGGTCAGGTAGTATAATTAATCAAAAGCAAGGTCTAAATAGTGCGGGTAATATACAAATTGTCCAAATGCCGTTGAAGATGAGGCCAATGAAAGGGTATATTAAAGGACACTCAGAGTAAAAAAAGTGCATACATGGACCGTGGGGATGCAAAAAGTTCCCCAGGCCCAGACTGAGAATGGAAGTACACTCAATTACTCATACCTCTTTTGATAGCACTCGAGACTGGAGGACGTACAGGCTCTCTAGGTTAAATCTGTAGAGAACAACACATGGTACCACCGTGCCGGTTCTTGCATAGGTGTAGAAACGAGTCAAAAGGATTCGGTGGAAGTTCTCAAAGGACCCCCTTCCTACCTCTACAGGAAAACGCGCCTGCAATATTTTACTGACACCCCGTCCGTGCCGCAATCTTTTGCAACAAGTTTCACTGGATTCTCTAGCCGGTACGCTGCTCTTCGTACTTTCAAACGCAAATTTACGCTGAATAAGTTGCGTTCTACCATCACTTCGTGCATGAACACCATCTTGGTCCGGACTCCTCTATGCAATGTTCGACAGCTAGTTGAGTGAGGCATAACTTTTTTGATGAATGTGTTCACCATTTCGTAAACTGGGGAGAAGTCCATCTAATTTGAAAGGTTTCCGCCCAAATGTTTCTAAATTTCAATTTTGAAAGTTGTGGAAGAAATTGGTAAAGGTTATATTAGCTTATATTCTAGATAACAGGCGGAGGCCACTAGTCTTCTGTTCAGTGCCGCTTCCGCAAGTTCCACTCCATGTAGGATGCTCTGCTCCAGCACAAAATAATGTCGACGAAGCCTTAATTCGTAGACTGCATTGTTGCGCATGGCGATAGAGTATCATGAAGGCCCTCAACAGATGAGTGAGAAGGGAGGCCTCCTAAGTTTCATAAGTGGCTTTTTACGAGATCGTCGATTACATGTACAGGTGAAAGGAGCTCTCTCTTGCATCATATCGGTGCTCCAAGGAGATTTTCTCACTATAATCTACGTATACAACCTTTCGATCTCTTCTAGTGCGGCCCAGATGCAAACTTTAGAGCTTCATCCCAACAGATATGGAAGCGCATCTCTCGCTATGCCGAAGCGCACAGATTTCGTGTTTCCTTAGCCAAGACTAAGGTAGTGCAATTATGTCGTCATCTACGGCTTCACCCCAACCTGACCTAAATTTGAAACAGAAGTGGGGACTCGCACCGTTTCCTTAGTCCCGTTTTTGACCGACTCCTCACCATAAATATTCTTTGTTCCGTGACGTTTAGCATTTGAGCTGCTGATAGGAGTATTGCTCTCCATTTTTATCGCTCTTTTGTTCATTCAAAGCTTGATTACACATGCAAATTTTACGAATCCGCAGACAATCGTGAATTGGGAAGGTTGACGCGATCCACCGCACTTGTCTCCGTCTAAAGGCCACTGGTTTCTTCACCTTCCATATTGAGAGCTTGTTTATCGATGCCGGAAAGATGCTACTTTCCATGTGCCGTGCACTGTGCGTTATTCGCTTGCACGCACTGGACTGACATTTCCTTTAAAGCCAACGGCTCTTATTTCATCCTGACGGTCCCTATGCCACTATCATAAAAAACTAAAACTACTTTGAGAGCTTGGTGTAGTTCTCAGGCAGGTGCTGCTTCTGATTCTGCCTAGGACTGCATCTTGTAGTGCCGGGATTAGTGTCTTAGACTTTTTTTTGTTACTTTTCGTGTCACGCAGGATTCATGCAACTTTACACGGCTATTTTCCATTCCGAAGAGGGGGTAAGGTATGCTTCCATGTCGTATCTTTTGTTGGGAGTTAGAGAGGCTCTACCAGGCGCTGCGTCTGTCTTCACAGCCGATTTGATGGCAATACACGATTAAGTACGGGAGATAACGCATTGTGCCCAGTTTGAAGACCAGATCATAATTTATAGCGACTCACAAAGCACCCTAAATACTCTCTGAGCATTAGTATCCCTTCACTACTTGGTTCTCTATATTGGTGAAGACACGGGTTGCGCTAGCAGGGCTCATGTCAAGATTCTTGTACATATATGGATAGCGAAAAATAAGTGCACAGTTTCAAGCGCAAAAGAGTTAACGAGGACTACGCAACCAGACCACCGTTTCGCCCTCCCTCAAACTGACTAATTGGCAGGAATCAAGTCAGAATTCCCCGCCGCCTGGCAAAGAAGATGGGCAATGACTCACGGGAACCTAAAGCTTCGTGTCATCGCACCGTGACTGTTCCCCTAGACGTAACACCCTCAACTCCCTCAATGCCGTGACGGCTTGATGTCTCATTCTGCCTTATTCAAATTTGGCACACTCGCGGGACGCGCCGCCACATGAAGCGCTCTTTTCTACCTTATTGCAAAGACTGTTTTGCCCTCTAAACGGTTCGTTGCATTTTTTGTTGGATGTCCTATTCTCGGGATCCTTGCGCACGTTAGCTTCCCCACAACCGGGAAAAGCTGTGTTTCTACTGTTTGTCGCCTTTGCTAGGGGTGAAATTCGTGCTCAAAGACCCGTTGACTCTTTGACTTTCTGGAGAAGCCTTGCCTTTACCATTTTATTTTACTTTCTTTTCTTTGGCGCATGCTCCGAAGTCGGGGGAGGATGTCCTCTCCCTGAGGCCAGTGAATGCACCCTTCTTTTTCATATTGGATTGTTTTTGTTTGTTGCTTTTTGTTTGTTTTTGTTTAGATGCGGGTTTTGGTATATTGTTTTCGCTTTTTTGTATTCTAACATAACCGAATATATAGGGTAGCCGTTTTACATCGGTTTAAGTTCATGTAGGCAGTCGCCAAGACTAACACTCATAAATTAAAGAAAAAGATCATAAATGACTCACATGAAGCTAGCAACACTAAGGATATAGCCTTTAGGATCACCGAAGAATATGGCAGCTGGCCGAGAGATCTCGCCCCAGATGTGGACAGAATGAGCAGTAGATGAGAGATAAGAGCAAACACAGTTCAGAGCAGTTCCAGAGAATGGAGTAATCAACCGTGTCAAATGCGGCCGAGAGAACAAGAAGCACCAGAATTGAAAGCTATTCAGCATCATCCTCGTGACGGAGTCGGTCACTCGCATATAAAAGAGCCAATTCCAAGCTGTGACTTACCTTGAACCCAGACTGAAAGGTTTTGTAGATGCTGGCTGAGGACATGTGTTATGTAATGATGGTAGCTACCACCCCTTACAAACGCCTTGGATAGGAACGGAAGTTGAGAGATAGGACGATAGTTTGAAGGATTCTTTGGGTCAAGATTTTGTTTCTCTAAAATAAGACGAACAGCAGCATATTTAAAGCCAAAGCGCACCTTGCTTATTGACAGGGAGGGGATGAAGATACCTAGTAGATTTGGTATGAGAACAGGCAGGATGGCGTGATTAGAGAGTGGTTGTGATAGCCTGGGAGATAAGAGAGGAGTGAGAACCTGGAAGATTGTAGGAGGGTTTTATTTGTTTTCATCTAGGAATTTTGCGTGTCTAAGTTTCCCGGAGGATTGCAGGAGAATTGTGCATGCATTAGTTTCAAGAGAATAGGCGAAAGAAGCTTGCTCCTTCCCCATGCCTCGAGTACGGGTGAAAGAAAGGCGCCTCTCAGAAGCTCTTCTATGTTTTCTCGACTCCCGGAGTGTGTTGGAGAACAAAGGAGTGAGGTATCTGTGTGAAGAAGCATGACTAAGGGGAGCGTGTTTATCAAGGCTGAAGGAGATTGATTGCAAAATAGAGTGGAAGGATAGGTTAAGGTAAGAAGAGGGTGGGATAGTATGGATCTCCGGGGGACGCGCCACCACATGAAGCGCTCCTTTCTACCTTATTGCAAAGACTGTTTTGCCCTTTAAACGGTTCGTTGCATTCTTGTTGGATGTCCCATTCTGGGGATCCTTGCGCACGTTAGCTTCCCCACAACCGGGACCAGCTGTGTTTCTACTGCTTGTCGCCTTTGCTAGGGGTGGATTCGTGCTTAAAGACCCGTTGACACTTTGACTTTCTGGAGAAGCCTTGCCTCCACCATTTTATTTTACTTTCTTTTCTTTGGCACATGCTCCGAAGTCGGGGGAGGATGTCCTTTCCCTGAGGCCAATGAATGCACCCTTCTTTTTCATATTGGATTGGCTTTGTTTGTTGCTTTTTGTTTGTTTTTGTTTAGATGCGGGTTTTGGTATATTGTTTTCGCTTTTTTGTATTCTAACATAACCGAATATATAGGCTAGCCGTTTTACATCGGTTTAAGTTCATGTAGGCAGTCGCCAAGACTAACAGTCTTAAATTAAAGAAAAAGATCATAAATGACTCACATGAAGCTAGCAATACTAAGGATATAGCCTTTAGGATCACCGTAGGATATGGCAGCTGGCCGAGAGATCTCGCTTCAGATGTAGACAGAATGAGCAGTAGATGAGAGATAAGAGCAAACACAGTTTAAAGCAGGTCCAGAGACATCCGTTAAGTTACGAAGGTAGCAGAGAAGAATGGAGTAATCAACCGTGTCAAATGCGGCCGAGAGAACAAGAAGCACCAGAATTGAAAGCTTTTCAGCATCTTTCTCGTGACGCTGTCGGTCACTCGCATATAAAATAGCCGATTCCAATCTGTGACTTACCTTGAACCCGGACTGGAAGGTTTCGTAGATGCTGGAGGAGGACATGTGTTATGTAGTGATGGTAGCTACAACCCTTACAAGCGCCTTGGATAGGAACGGAAGTTGAGAGATAGGACGATAGTTTGAAGGATTCTTTGGGTCAAGATTTTGTTTCTTTAAAATAAGACGAACAGCAGAATATTTAAAGCCAAAGCGCACCTTGCTTATTGACAGGGAGGGGATGAAGATACCTAGTAGATTTGGTATGAGAACAGGCAGGATGGTGTGATTAGGGGAGTAGATTGTGATAGCCTGGGAGATAAGAGAGGAGTTAGAACCTAAAAGATTGTAGGAGGGTTTTGTTTGTTTTCATCTAGAATTTTGCGTGTCTCAGTTTCCCGGATGATTGCAGGAGAATTGTGCATGCATTAGTTTCAAGAGAATAGGCGAAAGAAGCTTGCTCCTTCCCCATGCCTCGAGTACGGGTGGAAGGAAGGTGCCTCTCAGAAGCTCTTCTATGTTTTCTCGACTCCCGGAGTGTGTTGGAGAACAAAGGAGTGAGGTATCTGCGTGAAGAGGCATGACGGAGGGGAGCGTGTTTATCAAGGCTGAAGGAGATTGATTGCGAAATAGAGTGGAAGGATAGGTTGAGGTACGAAGAGGGTGGGATAGTATGGCTCTCCGGGAGAATTAAGGCGAGATTCCCTTACGATTCAGTGCTATCTGTAACTACCTCTAGCAAACCTATGCAATTACCTCTAGCAAACTCTAATTTGCCTCCAATAAATTAAATGCCTTCTTTTCCTTCACATATTTTCGTTTCCAATAGAAAGAACTTAAAAAAGGAGAATTTTTCCAACTGTTGACATCGGTTTATTCTTATTTTTCATTCACATCTTGTGAAGAAGTTCTAGCTTCTTTTTCTATCGCTCTAGTCTCCATAATTCTTGAGAAAAGGAGATTTTTCTTGTTTATTACTGATACTTCTATTTTAATACCCTGTCTAGGTTTATCTTTTTTTCTTAATCATCCTTTTTAACTTAATTTTGGTTGTTTAATTTTACATTCTTATGGAAAATATTGCAACCCAGTGACCTCATCTTCGAATTTACCAAACAGAGAATTTGAAACTTTTTCCCCAAAATACGGCTAATATTATAGCTTTTAGAATCAAGAGGAAAAATAAAATTCCAAAAACGCTATAGTGGTGATAGATGCCCAGCTACAAGCACCCTACCAGTGCAAGTCGTTGAAAATCTCTGGAAATACGAAGGCGAGAAGTCACCCGATCAACAGTTTTGTGAGTTGGCTAGTAATTTCTGAATAGAGACCGGAAATACTAATCGAAGGTTTCTTACTTATTATCAGGAATTGGCAAGTATGGTAAAATAGTCACAACTGAGTTTAGCGGACTTTATTTCTAAGATTTTCGACCAAAGCTAAAGTACTTTTACAGAAATGTGAGCAACGTGAAGTCGAAACTTAGAATGACAGTGACTTCATGTCATTGTCCACAGAGATAAATTTTCCCAGGCTGGAGATACTTAGGGAGACTTGAACCCTCTTCGAACGAGCCCTTTATATTATTCATATACCATCCGCGTAGATATTTTAACCCTGAAATCTTGACTAAGTTAGTCAGTGAGCCAGGAAATTTCTTCTCTAAAAGGTTTAATTTATTACGATTTGAATAAAATATACTGTAATGGTATGTTACATCACATTTCAGTACAAATAAATGTCCCCTAAACACAGCAATCAATCATATTTATCACCGAATCTGATACAATAGGGCTATATAATTATTCTGCTTTGATTTTCAAAGCGGCATGATTAATATTATTAGACATATCTAAGTCCAATTTATCATATATATATATATATATATATATATATATATATATATATATATATATATATATATATATATAAATATATATATATATATATATATATAAATATATATATATATATATATATATATATATATATATATATATATATATATATATATAAGAAAAATAGAGAAAGTATATAAATTAATTGGGTGTCAATGGCTATTTCAGCTAAGTTTTTTTCAATGCTGAATATTGCGAAGGAAATTCGAAAAATTATTTTTCTTTGCATCATTACATAGCAAGAAAATTGCTGTTGACTCTATAAATTTCTTTTCGAACTATATCCAAGATAACCATTACTGTTTTTCCACTCTTGGATGTTCAGATTGACTTGAACATTGAGCCGAAAAGTTACAACGCAATGTAAAAAGGATTAAGAAAAGTTTTAATAAGCGTGAAATTTTATTTACGATATTGCAGTTTCTCCTACAGTAAAACCTGGAAATGTCTCCCAAAGGCCGGAAGACAAGTCTGAACACGTCGTAAGATGTAACGTTTGACTTTACGTAATCTGTATACGGAAGCCTGAATAAATGTCTGTACACGAAGCTGCCAATTGTCTGCATAGGTTTAAGTAAACATTAGCGCACACACAGTTAGCCGAGAGTTAAATCGCAGTTCCGTATTGGCCTTCTTCTACTGGTGTTGATGATCGAGCAAAAAATATTCCTGGTTGAGCATGTGTTCCGTAAGCATGGTAAATTCACAGATACCTTGCAACAAAGGTTTCTTACGCAATTTCCAGATGCACAGGTGCCCTACGGTAATGCAGTGCAAAATTTGATAACCAAATTTCATCGAAGGGGCAGTGTTACGGACGCTCCCCGAAGTAATAGGCCTTCAACCCCTGATACAAGGTTGTTGAGATCTAGGAAATGATTCGGAAGAGTCCAAAGAAGTCTGTAGGACGGTTATTCCAGCAGGTCTAATTAGTAATTAGTACAGAGCACGATATTATACAGAAGAAGTTGAAGTTCTTTCTACATAAGGTATCTGTAGCACACGAGTTGAAACGACGTGATCATCAGTCCCGCGTTGATTACTACAATTGATTTCAGAACGTTCTTCGTGAGAAAGGTGACGACATCCTTGATGTAACCGTCTTCATCGAGGAGGGATTGGTCTTCTTTCAAGATACATGAAAAGCCAGAATCCTAGCCTATTGAGCACTGAAAACCCTCATGGATTCAAAGAAATTCCTCTACACGATCAGAATGTCGGAATCTGGTGTGATTTATATCGTAAGTATAATAATAATAGGTATTTATAATACGCCCTTCATGGCTGTTAGCCCTCCCAGAGCCTAGCTTGTTTAGTGACTGTAGATAAAGTTTACAGGGGAGAGAAGGCAATTCTGAAGAGATGAGTCTTCAGGAGACGTTTAAAAATAGCAAGGGAGGAGAGGATCAGACTTCGGCAGGAAGAGTATTCCAGAGTCTGGGAGCACAAACTGAGAATATCATTAGCCCATTTTTTTTCGACGAGACTATAAACGCAGAACGTTATCGCACTCATAGTATGGAACCATTCATAAACCAGATTAATGAGCGTCAGCTTGAAGAAGGATAGTGTCAACAAGACGGGGCAAATGCATACACGGCCCGTGCATTACCATGGTTTTTGAGAGACT
Organism: Ceratothoa steindachneri; assembly: GCA_963969495.1. Classification (NCBI taxonomy): domain Eukaryota; kingdom Metazoa; phylum Arthropoda; class Malacostraca; order Isopoda; family Cymothoidae; genus Ceratothoa; species Ceratothoa steindachneri. The sequence continues at coordinate 36,583,472 of OZ018335.1, forward strand.
TCTTTGGTGATCGCATAATCTCCCGCGGAATCTGGCCTGCCAGGTCTCCGAACCTTACCTCCCTGGATTTTTATCTCTAGGGAACACTGAATGGACGAGTGTAAGAGAACAATCGGTACAATGTGGAAGAGTTGAAAACATCAATTACCCAACGCATCAAACTAATTACACCGGTGACCCTCCAGAATGAGTTCGATACTATGCATCGACGTGTGCTGACTTATCTTCAGGCCTTTGGGAAAATTTACTGTAGTTGAAACTGCAATATCGTAAATACACTTGGCTTTACTTATGCCTTTTCGACTGCACAGTAACTTTTAGTACACCCTGTATTTGCATTGTGATTATTTTCTTTAGGGTAAAATTAACTACAAATTTTCTGGCTAAGATCATCACTTTTGGAAAGTGTGTTTGCAAGAAATTTAGCTAATCCTCTCTCTTATTCATTAATCCTATTTCTTATATGTTTCGGTGGTTTTCTTTTTATTCATCTATAAAAAATCAATTAACATAACGACTCAAATTATTCTTAATCCTCTTTCTTTTTCGTTGGTGCTTCTCTTTTTGTTCATTAAAACTCTAACGTAACTGTTCAAGTTTAATAAAATTATTTCTTAATTCAATTTATCCTGTTTAAATAATTTATTATGTTGTTTGAAAAAAATTTTAAGAACGGAGGAAGAACATTTTTCTTTTAGTTACTTTTCGTTTATTTAAGTTTGCCTAATAAAACACAGCGAGATAAAAAGAAAACAGTCTAATATAGATAACTCAATCATTTATTCCATCTTATTCCATAAACAAATTTGAGAGTAGGGGAGATAAGGGGTTGCCCATTGCCATACCAAATATTTGTTGGTAATATTCACCATTAAAAACGAACTTACAGTCACAAATGCACAACTTAATGAGTGAAATAATATGACTTACAGATAGAGGTAATTCATGATGAGTAAGCTCATTACTATGATAATCTAAAATGGAATTAATAGGGACTTTGGTAAAGAGAGAGCAAACGTCAAAACTTACCAACCTATCATTGGGGCAAATAGTAATTTGATTTAATTTTTCTACTAAGTCAAGGGAGTTTAGTAAATGAGAACCAGATATTGTTCCAAGTAAAGAGGACAACAGTTTGGTAATATATTTTGATAATTTATATGAAACTGAACCAACTGTGCTAATAATAGGCCGCATAGGGTTGTTTTCTTTGTGTGTTTTTACCAACCCGTATAAGTAAGGTAACGAGGGAGATTTTTCTGACAAAACAACTATTAATTCCTTTTTATCTTAAAGGATTTTTTTCAGTATACTATTGAAATGTTTAATAACTTGATCTAAGGAGTTCCTTGTTAATTTTCTGTAAGTCACACCGTCAGCCAGTAGGGCATGCATGCGCGATATGTAATCATTTTTATCAAGAATTACGATACTATTCGACTTGTCAGCTTTTGTGATATGTAATGTGTTATCTTTTTTAAGATCAGCCAAACTCTTTTTATACCGAACGGGGAAATTACTTTCATGACTAGCATTGGTGACCCCATAAACAATACCTTTAATTATCAGGTTGACATAATTAAAGGTATTGTTTATGGGGCCACCAATGTTAGTCATGAAAGTAATTTCCCCGCTCGGTATAAAAAAAGTTTGGCCGATCTTAAAAAAGATAACACATTACATATCACAAGTTTTCTAAGGAGATATCACTTTTACACTTTATTAAATGATAAGACATCATTTAATAAAGTGTAAAAGTGATATCTCCTTAGAAAACTTTGAAATTCTGAATTCACACAAATGCCCTATTACCCTTCGAATCTTAGAAACACTTTATATAAGACAGCTCTCCCCGAATTTAAATAATGATCTCTCGTCGGTTCCCTTCCTTCTTACCTGAGTTCGTTTGGATGTGGGTTGCGGAGCACAGTTTAGGTATTTTGGGGTCGGCCGGAGCACGTAACACGCTCGTTGGCAAGGTTTGTGATTTTGTATATTAGGTTTTGCCAATTTTTCCTTCAATTATTGGTTTAAAATTCATTTTAAAACAGTTTTATATAATCATTAGATTCATAAATCAAATCTCCCCTACCCTAATAGATTTTAGCAATTATACACTCACTAACTAATTTAAATATTTAAAATCCTTCCCTAGTCTCTATATTGTAAATTTGAGCCCCATTTCGAAATATTCCCTTTAACTCTAAATTTGCAATTCAAAGCTAATACTAGCTAGTAAAGTTCTAGATGTACATTTAACAGTGTGCTCTCATAACATTGCAAAATATTTTGTTTCATTTATTTGTATTTTAGGCCTAAGAAGATGACCGTATTGTGGTCGAAACGTCGCCGTTAAATAAAAAGGATGATACCAGCTATTTTCCTCGCCTTGGGATTTCTGTTAAACATTATATATATATATATATATATATATATATATATATATATATATATATATATATATATATATATATATATATATATATATATATATATATAATTTTGTATAATCGCACGGTGTTAAGTCAGGGAATCTTGGGGGCCATTCAATTGCATGATTTAGCGGGCCGATGCGGTTGTCAAACGTTTCTGTTAGTTTTGTTCTTACAGCAAGCTGCCTATGAGCTGGTGCGCCGTCCTTAATCCACCAAAGTCTATTGAATTGATTGCCGTAAATCTGGCGGAGTTCCGGGAAGATCCTTTCGTTGATCATGCTCAGTAGGCAGCACCATTCAGGTTATTCTCGTAAAACAATGGGCCGACAAGATAGCCATTCCCGCATATTCCGATCCACAGAGACACTTTCTGCTGACAAATACGTGCGTCAAAGTTAAATGCTGGGGGGTGGAGGCGGGGAGGGGGGCAGCGGTGCATATTGCCGAATATTATGGCTATTTACCTTTCCATTCATGAAAAAGGCTGCCTCGTCACCAATCACAATGTTTCCAAGAAACGAGCAGGTTTATGGAGAAGCCATTCAAAAAATTGTCTACGACGAGGAACATCAGTTTCAAGAAGCTGGTTCTTGCATGCATCTTATAGGGATGCCATTTTAAGTCATGTTTATTAATGCGGTTAAATGATGACTTTAACAATTGTAACCTATTCTTTCTGAGTGATACATGTCGATTTTGAAGAAGCGTCATCTAAACATTTTCGATATTTTTTGTTGTTCTTATGGTTCTCATACGACCCGAACGACCTTTATTTAGATTTAAGCATATCCCTTCATGTTGGTATTTGCGAACATTTTTCCAAATGGTGGGCTTGCTTGGTGGGTGCCTACCTGGAAAACGTTGTTCAAATGAATCTTGTACTTGTTTAATCCTGCCAGTCTTAATAAAGATTGTGACTACAAATACGCGTTGATCTTTTGTTACCTGCATGATTAAAAAGGTTCTATGGAAGTAAACTTTTACACAGAAACGCTTTGATTTGCTTAGTAAGCAATAATGACGAGACCATACCACAGCGTGGCTGAAAAACCACTGTAAAATGGCCTAGGCTTTGCTTGAAGAATGGCACAGTGGCCTAGGCTACCTAGGCTCCCTACACTTTTCTTGAAAGTGCACGGTGGCCTAGCCTTCCTAGGCTTCGTTTCATTATTTTACTTCCTTGCGCAAACATATTTTAGATAGCATCCACTAAACCAATTAGTGTATCAAAATCAGAATAGGGAATTTAATGAAATTTCCAGAATCGACAGATAAATAGTTACTAAATAAAACACTTTTTACAGGACCCCAAAATCTCCAATAGTGTTTGAGTTATACTAATTCAAAGTACGGTTAACTTTTTTCTGGGACACCCGGTATATATATATATATATATATATATATATATATATATATATATATATATATATATATATATATATATATATATATATATATATATATATATATATTGGGTTATGATATTGCCGGTGAAGGCTACCGGTTTGTGGGTCGTTGCGTGGTCGGTAATTATAAGAGCGTGTATTTAGGAGTCCTCGTTGTTATTGCGCTCGACCGGTGACGAGGACTATTGGCAGGGGGCCTACTTTACCCCTCCCTTCGAATTGGTTCTGATTCCTTATAATTTCTCACTAAGGTGATGCGTTGTGTTGGGGTTACCTAAGGTGGCTTGGTAATCGGGGTAAATAAAGTACTTTGAAAGAACGCGGCTAAAAAAAATTAACTTTATCCTAAATTGGTCTACTAAAAAGCGGTAAGAGGAAAGTCGCGAGTTCTTTGTGGTCAAAGTGTAGGCTTACTGTTTTACGCGAAGTATCAAGTCTAAAGGCAGCAGGACTTAGGCAAATAAACGGGATTCCGTGACGCTACTAAGGTAATGAATTGAGTTAATGAATCTCCTTCCCGTTATTAATGAGAATTTGTCTGTCTGCCTGTCTGTCTCTCTCTCTCTCTCTCTCTCTCTCTATATATATATATATATGTATATATATATATATACATATATATATATATATATATATATATATATATATATATATATATATATATATATATATATATATATATATATATATATATATATATATATATGTGAGAATGGATGGGGAGAAAGAAAAGTCCAGACACTACACAGAGCTCTTTATTGACGTTTCGCCTCTTGGCTTCCTCAGAATGGAACTGACAAGAGAGATGGAAGATTGCTGCTCGACCATTCGTAAAGTTAGTCTGGGTCGCGGTCGTATTTATATATATATATATATATATATATATATATATATATATATATATATCGTCTACATATTTCCCATTGATTTATCTTTATTATAGGGAATCGCTTGTTGCAGGTCTCTGCGAAATTTCTCTGGTCAGAGCCTATATTTGTTCAGCTGCTGATAAATGTTCCTAACACGCGTATGTTTCTTTGTGTGCGATCCAGGTGGTCACCTTTGATATATTTGTATGTTCGTGGGTTTCCGCGTGATTCTAACGCGTTACCCGTTTTCCTCAGATCTATTTGTATAGTTTAACATATGTATATATATAGTGTCATTTCCTAATTCTCATTGGTTCTTTATTTATTATGCTTGGTATATTTTTCTTAAATTTACGAACATAGCAATTGTTAGGGTTTGATAAATCCACCGAGAGTCCATTTGTGGAGTTCCTCGCTGGGCCTATTAAATCCTACAATTTGGTGCCAGGGGCATTCCTATTTTATTGAACGATCCATATATCTTAAGCTTATCTGTAAATATTTTAGCCCCTTGCTGACACATAGCCAGTCAAAGGCCTGGATTTACATATAAAAATCCTTCTCACCCACGGGCCAACTATCCTATACAATATCTATTATTAGTATTAAAGGGAAGAACTCAGGCTATTAAAGCGAACCATCTGAAGACTGAACGCTACGTTGATTATAAAGGTCAGGTTGAGACGTGGGGTCAATTCATTTAACTAATCAGGTCGAGTTCGAGGTTGGCGAGATTTTAATAACGAGCCCGAGAGTGATGTTCAGATAATTAAAGATAATCATAAGGAAATATAAATTTAATTTACAAATTAAAATTAATTAAAATGATATAAAGGGAAATTAATGATCGGCTAATGATTTAGCGTTACCGTTGGGAAAATCTAATATAAATTAAATTAATTACTTTAGAGCTACCTGCTCAGATCCAAATGGGCTCACCCAATAAAAGGGGAAAAGGGGCTTACGGGTCGGAGGGCAACGGCGACTTCACAGGAGACTTGAGAGAAAAGTAGGGGCTCGGGGAGACGATCTTGTCAGCATCTTCAAAGGAGGGATCCTCGTCAGGAGAAGAGTGGGAAGGAAGGGTATGGTCGGCACCTTACATTCGGGGCTGTGAAGGCGAGGGTTATAACCTTAGCTCGTGCTCGAGGGGGAAGCTGGAATCCTTGGTGATTGTCAGAAGAGGTATGGCTACCTCAGAATAACTTCGATGGGGCTGGGTGCTTCGGGGACTCGAAGAGTAATCCGGCGCAGCTGCTTCAGAAGATGGTGGGGACAGAGGCTTCTGTTTGACCGTGGATGCCTTACCGGGGATAGCGTGTCCAGACTTCGACTGAGTACACACCGACTTGGGACGAGTGATGTCTTATGCGAGCGAGCCTTGTCTTTACTCCTCTTCCCATGCAGAAAAAAAGCTTAAATATGCAGTCTGATCCTGCTTCGTCATGTGACTCTCGAACACGTGGGGTCTGTATACCCACGTGGCTCCCTGCAAAGTCATAAGCGTTGTGAAGCAGGGGAAATAAAGGGGTATTCTTCTACACTAACATAGTTAATATACATCCGTCAACTTTACTCACTAATTTCTCATCACCCTCCCTCAATCCAAATCAAAAGTAGATTGCAATGGTATTTTGAATAGTTGCAAGTGTGGGTCTAGAAAGTTGATGGCAATAATAGGTCACGCGTGTCACGCAAGCGAAAAGTTGATTGGTATTGCTCTTTTAATAGAAGGCACAAGATACAGCTTTCGAATCTTTACTTTTCTTATATCATGGCATGAAAAAGTTGAATAAAAAGGTCATTTCAGCTATAAATATAATGAAAATTCATGTCGAGATCACGCAACATTGTATTACGTCCCATGTATTTCGAACCACTTACTTTGGTCATCTTTCACCTGAAATCACGCCTTATTTCCCAAGGATATACATTCCATACAATCCATTACTTTGCCATTATCTCTATAGATTATTAGGACTTGGCATATTTTTTTATATCCACACGATCATAAGCTTTCTCCACATCACTAAATATAGTATAATCTTTACAGCTCTTAAGTTATTTATCTTCTCATGAGCTAGGTGTCTTATTGCAATTATTTGATCTATGCACACTCTAACCGTTCTAAACCAACCTCACACAGCGCTTTTCACTCCATTCTTTACAATTCACGATATTGATTACAAGAGGCGCACTTATACAAATTATCTTGCTCACGTTCTTCTTAATTAGCCCAAAGACTAATAAACTAATGCTTACAAATGGAATTGGACTGAAATTCGATTAAGTTCAACTCAAAATTATCCATGTTTAGCGATTCAAAGACGTCTTCAGTTTGGTCAAATTTGCCTGGTCGGGATATTTTTGAAAAGGAGTATTTCTGCAAGCTCCTGACATTGGAAAAATATTGATCAAAATATGTCTTTTCGATAGCTAAAAACTTACGAAAAATAAGCTTTTCTCGTTATCCTTGATAACTTGATCTTGCTCATTTAATTCTTTATAGTTGTCAGAGATCTGAGAGAGAAAGATAGGACGATACAAGCCGCCTTGCCCTTCAATGGACAGAGAAAGACAACAGACACCTGGGCGACCATTTTTGTCTGCGCTAATGGAGAAGATAAATTACGAGACGCTGTGGTGACCTGAAATTACGCCATCACAGGAAGCTGCTATAAGTTTGAGAGCCCAGAAGGTCCCACCTAAAGTCGGACAAAGTTCGCCTCGCCGACTTAGTAACATTCCCGCGCTAGCGCTAAAAAGGCGAGATTATTCTCGTCTGCTGAAGCGTCTGACACTAGAACCCTACCTTTTCGTACGGAGGGGAAAAACACCATTCGAACCCGCTATGAATCCTCCGGCGCCAGCGTAGAAAGTTAGTATCTGCCGCCCGACCTGCCCCGACCGTATCCGCCGTAGGCACTTACCCATTCGTACCCGCTATTCGAGTCCCGTTGGACTCTTCAAAAATCTTGCAGAAACCCTCAAGCTCCCGTATTCTCGTTAATTTACGAGAGTCTACCCCTACCTGCTTCCTCTCGCTCCTCGAACGCAGCGCGCTTACTCTTGATTCGTGTTACTCGAAAGCAATATAAAGTTCACCCCATAATAGTCATGTCAAGAGACTATTGTTTGAACTTTGCGCCAAGGCAAGGATTTCTCCCTCGGACTAAATCTTCGAAGTAACCGCAACGCGCAACTCTTCTATGCAAGTGCCCTATCTACCCCCCCCCCCCCCACCCTCCTAGTGTAAAGCCTTACTCATCGGCTTAGTATACGCTTAAGGTCATTCGAGCGTCCCTCGATAAATATTGTTCGTTTGTTTGTACGGTGACAGGCTTCACAGGGTCTCCCACCTACTTTTAGCTGCTGAGACCAGTGTACATTTAATGTATGTATAGCTCGGTTTAAAACTCCTTTTAATCTTATAAAATAATATTAATTTGCATATTAGTAAAGTTATTTTTGTACCTCTTTTCCTGTTATCCCGCAACCTTTAAAATAATAGACTATGGCCAACCTACATTCAGTATTTGCACTCTACTTATATTATAAATATACCACACACTCATAAACGTAGAAGGGTAAACTTGACCCTATTTACGACATCTATATTAAAATGGTGTCAGATTTATGAGGTTAATCTTGGTCAAGCAATTGTTTGAAATTTGATTAATATATTGGTTAACCTTGTTAAAAATTTTAATTGTTGGTGTATCTTAGTTCAGGTTCTGAAGTTTAAAAGGTGAGAAATAACTATTGCATACCTATTTTCGAAGTGTATTTGTTCCCGTTCCAATTTAATTTTTTGTGAATTAATTGTCGAGTGTTAAACTATTTATTTTATTCCCCTACGGAATTGAATTGCTGTCCTTCAAGGCCTCATCTCGTGGCGTAAGTTAAAGGTATAGAATATAGTATTATTCTTCTTAATTCTGTGCTAGGAGTGCCGTAACTCTCGTCTCAATTACAGTGAAATCTTGACCGGCCAAGCCCTTTCGCGAGTGTTTCATCCCCACTTTGTTGCTCGTGTTTCCGTTGGTTAGTAAAACCATTCGCACTCCCGTTCGTGCGTAAAGGAATCTTTATTCCGCCATATTTATTGCCCTAAATTAATTTATTTCTTCTTGTTGTGCCCATTGCGTAAAATAGCAGCATGTCTGCGTTTGAAATCTTCAAAGCCCAAGGTTTGTCACTCAGACTCATTGGAAAAGATCTGGTGGCCTACTGATAATAGGAATGATCCCCGTACCGTCTTCCGCCTGCTCTCCCGTCTTCCTTTCCCAACCCAGGTCTCTCCACTCATTAACCCTGCTACTCTCTCGAATTTCTTCGCAGATAAGGTCACTAACCTCCGTGCCTCCCTCCCTCAGCCTTCTGTCCCGGCTCCTGCCATTCTCACTGACTTCCCGCCTCAGCTGCTTATCGTTTCTCCCGCTGTACTGCGTTGGATCTTACAGCCCTGCTCTCGCGCTCTAAGAAATCGGGCTTCCCAAGGACATTTTTCCGCCTAAAGTGTTATGTAAAATTCTGCCTGCTAACCTCCCAACGCTTCTTCACCTGTTCAACACTTCATTGCCACTGGTCTTGTTCCCTCTTCCTTTAAACGTGCCCACATCCGTCCGATTCTTAAAAAGCCTCAACTGAACCCCATTGACCCTTCCAATTATCACCTGATTTCGAAACTTCATTTCCTCTCTAAGGTTCTGGAGAGAGTGGTTGCTTCACGCATCAACAGTCACATTGTGGCCTGTAACGTTGATGAAACCTATCAATCTGCTTTCAAGTCAGGTCACTCCACAGAAACCGCCCTTCTCAATGTGTCCAATTGCTTACGAAGAGCCCCGGACAGGGGTTGTGCCTCCATCCTCGTTCTACTCGACCTCTCCTCTGCCTTCGATACTATTTACCATACCGTCCTACTTGATCGTCTCCACTCTTTCCTCGGCATATCAGGCACCGTGCTTGACTGGTTCCGCTCTTACCTCTCGTCTCGTACCCAATCCGTTGTGATTGGCGACGTTTCATCCGACTCTACCCCCATTCGCTTTGTAGTGCCACAAGGCTCTGTCCTTGGTCCTCTACTATTTCGTATCTACCTTCTCCCTCTTAGTTCCCTTCTCCGTAATCTCGGTCTATTCTTCCAACTGTATGCTAATGACACTCAAATTTTCGTTTCCTCCCCCCCCCTCCCCTTCCGTCTCTTGCCTGCTCTATCACTGACCTCCTAGCTGCCTACTCCTCCATTTCTGACTGGCTCTCTACCAACTTCCTCAGGCTTAATCACTCCAAAACTAAGGTCCTCCTCGTCGGCACCCCTGATCTTGTTAAAAAATCTAAATCTTTCTTTCCCTTGCATACTCTGGGCGATAATACTATCATTTTCTCTGACTGCGTTAGGAATCTGGGTGTTGTTTTGATGAGCATCTCTCCTTTAAGCCTCATATCTGCAATATCAGCAAATCCTCTCTATGTTTCCTTCGTAACTTCTTTCGCATTCGCTCTCACTTTGATCGCCAAAGTCTTGAGACTGCTGTTCATGCCTTCATCACCTCACGCCTTGACTACTGTAACTCTCTGCTTGTGAATTTGCCATCCTCCTCTCTCCGCCCCCTTTAACTTGTACAGAACTATGCCGCCTGGCTTCTCCTCCGTCGCCCTCGCTTCTCTTCCTCAAAACCCTTGCTGCATGAACTGCACTGGCTCCCTGTCAGATCCCGTACTCACTTCAAGATACTTCTCTTCACATTTAAGGCCCTAAACAACAAGGCCCCGTCGAACATCTCTTCTGCCCTCTCGCCACGCCATGTCCCTCGGTCCATTCGGTAATCACATGCACCTCTTTTGAATATTCCTCGTTGATCCCTCTGCTCAATGGGGGACTGCTCCTTCTTAATCTGCGCCCCTAAGTTGTGAAATGCTCTTCCTGCTGAAGTCAGGTTTTCTCCCTCTCTTACCACATTTAAGCGTCTCCTGAAAACGCATCTTTTCATAATTGCCTCCTCCCCCTCTTGAATTTCCATTAAATTTCCCTTCTCATCTCATCACAACGTGCGCTCTGGGAATGTCTCAGGCCTTGAAGAGCGCATTACAAAAGACTTATTATTCTTATTATTATTATTATTATTATCCAGGAAGAAGAAAGGAGAAAAAGAGCCAAAAGAAGAGATAGAGAAGAAAAACGGAGTATTCGCTTTCACGAATTGGAAATGAGCATAGCGAGGAAAGAGACGCTTCCCATAAACTCACCGAGTGTTAGACTAAGCGCACCGCAGTCTGCGACCATAAAAATTCCAGTCTTTAAAGAAGGCGAAAACTTTGCGTGTTATCTCACCCACTTACAAAAAGTTCTTCGAGATGAACCAGTGGGACAACGAGACGGACGGGGTATCACAATTATTGCCCCTGTTGAGCTCTCAACTTAGGGATATTTTTATCTCCCTTCGATCGGAGGCAACAATTGATTAATCATCGTTGAAAGCTGAGTTGCTCGCCGCTTACAACATGACCCTGGATTTCTATCGAGCTAAATTTAGGCACTGTCACATTCAACTACACCAGACCTTTCGACAGTTTGGCTACTACTCTCTACAGCCTCATTTTAATTTTTGGATTGACGCGTCCAAGGTGCTTCATGTATACGACGCCCTGGCCTGCATCGAGGAAGCGGACGCCTACACGGCTAGCCCCAACTGCTACCCGAAGGTTGGGAGCAAATGAGAACCCCCCATCTCCTAAATCAAAAACCAGCAAGAACAAATTTTTTTTCTAATAATGGGAATAAGATCGTTAAGGTAACTGGGCCCGCCAAACCTAAACCTCTCTTTTCGTCGGACCACCGTAATGTTAAGCCCTTTTCTCCCAATGCCCCTGCTGGATGCTTCCCCATCAGGACCATCGTGTGCTATTCTGTGGAGTTCCTGGCCACGTGAGATCCAACTGCACTCAAAACTCGCAGTTTAGAAGCACCCCTCCTTCCCACCAGTTACACCAGGTCAGTGCCACTTCTACGCCCCCACCGTTGCAAAATGAATTATCCTCTCCTTCGAGCACGCCGAATACGGCTCGCCACCTGGTGAAGTTTCTGTTTGATAAAAGTACCCCTAGGGCCCTCGAATTTAAAACTGGAGCCGTGAATGGGTGCCGGATCTCCACCCTCGTCCGTGATGCAGGGCGCGCGTGTTTGTCGCAGTGCATGATTAGTTTGGGCGAGCCAATAAATTCTCCATTGTTGACTTCTACATTGAGTGCGCATATTTTACTGGTTAGGCTGAAGTCGTGGCAGCCCCCTTTCAAGTTTGCTCTGTCCTAATTGGTCAGTTCCTCCTTCCAGGTTTCTTCCGGACGTGGCTTAACCCGTCACTACCCGTTCCCACACAAAGAATAAACAGAAAGCCCCTACGGAGGATGAAAGTGATCAGTTTTGTAGTTTATTCCGAGCTGGTATGTGGCGAGGAAGCTCTTGATCTGAAAACTAGATCGATGGTCTAGGTTTGGATTTTGGAATAGCGAGTAGCGACCGACTCTAGCCAACGGGGGAAAATATAGTTTAACCACGAAAATAAGGCAGATGGGCAAAAATATCGGGCAAAACGGCGTCATACCGGGAAAAAAGGAAGAGGAAAAGAAGCCAGAGGATTCTTGGTATGGCATTAAACTTTGGCATGTTGACAAGGCAAACGTGAACGCAACTATTTAGCTGCGTCGGCATTTTCACCTGTCCATATGAAAGTTGTGCGATGAGCTGACGTGTTGCTCTAATAATTGGATACGAAAGACCGTGAGTTTAGTCTAAAATATGGCGACGGTAAGCTTGGAGAATAAGAGCTTGAGCACATTCAGCTAAAGAAAGATCACCTAAGATGCGCTTGACAGGACTTTCTGCTTAGCTTATTCGATCTCCCGAACGACCAGTTTAGAAGAGTGAGGCAGTCTTTGCGTGTCTTCTTCCTGTGCCTGAGCAGGAGCTAACGTCGCATGATCGATGGGTGCAGTATGGGAATGGAGAAGAGTAGGTCACTCTCCAGACAATAGGTCTATATATACATATATGTATTTATTGGTTGGGAAGAAAGAGATAAAAGCCACAAGAATATGTATATATACAGTTACATACATATATATCCTCTAATGTACGTATGCGTCCTTCGCTACGTACAAGTACGTTCACTTCGTAAAAGTAATCGGTTGATTACGAGGTATAAGAGTGCGATTTTAATACAGGGGCCGATAGCGTTTAATGAGTTTACCAAGTTGCAGTTCAAGGATATATTTAAAGAGTGTAAACCAAAAATATAATTTTTAATAAGTCACTAGTTAACATATATATATATACATACGGGAAATATAGGAAATGTAAATACGGATAATACTGACAGACTATATAAAATTGCAAATCAATCAAGTAACGTTAATTACTTGTTAATTAGCTTTTAAATGGGATACTATAAATCAGTTATACAGATAGAATATTTAACAGTCGGAAGGCGGGTTGATTAACGGGAGATGCAATCGTTTTACCTTAAAGGGAGTCTTCGAGGAAGGGGACTCTTTTAGCGAGTTGGCGCGGGGGAATGAAGACAGAAAATGGTCGTGATTCCCGGCCGAGTATCCTGATCGTGAGGATGAAGGGAAAAGGGAGGAGGGGGGGGGGACCAGAAGACGAGTTCACGATCTTCCTTAAAGAAGGAAGAAGTTACCTCTGCTCCAGAGAAGTGCAACCTCCAAAAATCGAGACTCTAACGCGGCTCTTCGCAAAATCTCACACGGGAAACTGGAGATCCTTGAAAGGATAGGGGGGTGTTAAAACGAGAAGAATCCAGGCCAGTCCTTCGGGACAAAACGATTCGAGGCTCTGCTCTGAACAGAGTAAGCCTTCACAAAAGAGATGGATCTGCCTGGTGAGATCCAACCTCGATGGTATACGCGAATACCGGAGACTTAGGGAAACAGATTCACGATCTGAACCGAAGGCGACGAGATCTCAAACTCAATCTGCCGATCTTTGAAAAACCCAGAGTATTTATATGACGGCCATTTTTTATACTCAATCGCTGGAAAGTACAGACGTCTGAAATGAAGCTTCCGGCGCCGAGAGGGATTAGCTTTTTGTCGCCCGACACCGGTCTTAATCGTCTCCAACGATGTGAGCGGGAACTTTCAGCTATCCTGTTCCCGACTATTGAGATTAGCATTTCATCGGCGAGGTAAAAGCTTTTAGCGGGCTGCTTAAATGATATTGAAATTCTTTCTTCTTTTATTTTTTTCTTCCGATACAGAGCTTTTTATTCCACGTGGAGTTATAGTTAGAAGACATAGACATGGAAGGATTTCAAGAAACAAAAGAAGGGGGTATTCTTCTTCCCCCCCCCCCTTTCCCTTACAGAGAGAGTTACGTTTCCGAAATCGCTGCTATACGAAAAAGGGTGTCCAGTTCAACGAGTTTAGAACTAGGAATATAGCGAATATCACTTGTAAGCTGAAGGATTCAATAAGGGAAAAAAATATACTGTAGTATGCACGAAAAACGTGTTACGAGCGGAAAGTGCATCAACCAAACACCTATGATGAGTGAGGACAGTAAAATCACGTCTTTCAAAATAAGGGCAGAAGTTGAGGAGTGCGAGGTACACATCTAGCAGTTCCATTGAGAATGTACTATGCCTCTAATGGGAAGAAGTTTAAGACTTAGAGAAGAATGCAAGAGGTTGCCAAGAATTACCAACCTTCTACTGCAGAGTCGTAATTACATGGATAGCTATAGCATCCGAGGCAACGCTTATCTGTAGCTCAGGAGAAGAATGGTTCAATGAAACAGCGGAGGCCATAGCCTCCTTTGTAAGACAAATAGTTTCGTACGCCTAGGAAAACCATATCAGAGTAGTGTTCTTTTAGGTGCATAACCGACGAAGATGTTTGACTTAAGAAGGTCGAGGGAAATCCAGAAAAAAACAGCAACTTGTCCTTGAGAGGACGAAATAAGCCAGAAGAAATGTAGATTCCAAGAAAGTAGAGTTGCGTGAAACCTAAAAGACAGAATTGTTAAGTACGATACCATAATCTTCTAAACGAGTGAAAATCTGACGAATTTGAGACAAATATTTCATCTAACGATGAAGACAGTATCAGAATGTCGTCTATATCGCAAAAGATGAAAGGAAGACCTCTCAGAACCTAATCCATGAAACGTTGAAAGGTCTGACCACTATCACGTAAACTATAAGGCATATGGAGACTTTCAAAGGAGACAAAAGGCGTGGTGATAGCTGCATTTTGGATATCATCTGCGTGACTAGAGATCTTGTTGAAAGCTCGAATGAGATAAGTCGAGAAAAGATAGAACAGCCGAAAAAAGCCGTTAAAATCTACGTTAACATGTATGTAATCCCCGACATGGCGAAATGCAGCATTAGCAGACTTCGATACAACGTGAAGGAAAGAGGTTCAAGAGGACGTTGAAGGACGGGCAATGCCAAGATCTGTATCGAAATTAAACTTCTGATTCAATGCCCTAAGTTTATCTGAAACTTATCTTCGCTGGTGGGAGATTGCATGACTTCCAGTGGTCTTAAGTTGATGCGCCAAGTTGTATTTAATAGGGCTATCTTTCAAAGGCGGAAGGCTAACACCAGGAAACTCCTGCACTAGGTATGCGCCTAAAGCAATATAACGATAACATAGCTTACAGGTAAAAATTCGTAAGTTATGCATTGTTCTACTCTCTCAGGTGCATTGTAGACTACTACTGATGGTATTACTCATTTATCGGAATGTTGAGGGCAGTAAAGGCCGAAAACTCCTTCAGAAAGTAGGTCTCCCAGTGGAAGAGTGAAGGAATGACACTGTCTGTCATTTTGAGGCATTTTGATTGGTCAAAAAGTAGGTGATTTGACTCATAATAAAAGTACATGAGTATACCAAGTCCTGAAAGACGACGACATAATGGGTTTCTACAGAAAAAACACTCCCATAAAAGATCGCGCGATTAAACAGATGTCGATAAAGGACCGATTTAAGACATGATCTCATATTTTCCGTCAGTTGCAGAGATCATGAACCTTAGTTTATCACGCTGACTGCCCAACGTCGCTAGAGATATTTGGTTTAGCGGATTTTGTTTCGTGAAGGTGGTTTGCCAGTTTATAGTGTTCACTAAGTTTATTATGGGTTGCTTGGTTTATGAGATGCCAAGCAAGAACCAGTTTAAAAGAGGAATAACTGGGATTGAGCCTGGGTTACCCATCAAAGAGGTGTTGGACGAAGGCGTTTGAGGTCTAACCGTCGAGTTTGCTCTGATTCTGTTTATAGGCTGGGTTTCCTCGCGTTTGTATGTTTTTGCATCCGCGTGGGAAACTACAACTATTCGCTTGCCTTCTTACACTAATGTCTTTCTTAATACATGTACAATTGTGATTTAACATTATATGTATATATATATATATATATATATATATATATATATATATATATATATATATATATATATAAGTATTTCGCTTTATTCTACATACATTAGTTCATTGCTAATACATGGCATATTATTCTTAGTTAATATGTGAGCCCACTTTCGAAATTTTATAGGTCCAACAGGGTGCTCATTTGTGAGGTTCTTCGTTGAGCTTACTTCAACTTGTAATCCGGACGTAGTTACTGTGGTAGTCATCGAGCCCTCACCTTACCTAAAATCACACATAAATAAAAAGAATAAAGCTGCTAGTATGACCTTCGTACTGAGCAAGTGTTGTTTAGTACTGAAAAGGAAAAAGTGTGTTTTACAGCGACGAAAACAAATTTAATTTGTTCCGATCTGATAGAAAGCAGCATTACAGGAGCTGCTAAGTGTAGGC
This sequence comes from Ceratothoa steindachneri, assembly GCA_963969495.1. Lineage (NCBI taxonomy): Eukaryota > Metazoa > Arthropoda > Malacostraca > Isopoda > Cymothoidae > Ceratothoa > Ceratothoa steindachneri. The sequence goes on from OZ018335.1 coordinate 36,600,031, forward strand.
TATGTTTGTCTTTTGCAGTCTCCTTCTTTTCTTATGTTCTTATGTTCATATGTAAGGTGTGGTACAGCTGAAATGTTGAATTCAATAAGCACACAAAGACGGAAACGCCAAATATACTTAAATAGGGCATGATATGTGTATGAATAGTTACATGCACGTATGTTGACAGTATAAGTGAATGCAATTTAAATGAGTATATTTGGCAGCTAGGTGAGGAAAAGCTAAGAAAAATCAAGCTTCTGATTATAGGAATAAACTTAATATTCCCAGTCGATCGGTTGAAGGTGGAAAGGAACTCAATTAGGCTAGGGTTCAACTGCCTGCCTTCTGATAATATTATTAGAGCTGAGAAGTTTCGATTAATTCGAGTATATTTAATGGTTTAGGGAAGACCTAAAATAAGAAAAATACGTTCACATTACTTTCATTTATTCTTTGATTAGCGGTTTCATTAAAGTTTTACACAGTAAATAAATAACAGCAATTATTATGGCGTAATTAACAAAATATTAAGAATGAATATGTATGTAAGCAAACGAAAATTACAAGCCTGGAACAAATTACAGGTGAGAGGAAATGTCCCAGAATAGTCCAATTAGAGTTTATTTATTTATATACATAAGACGGGAAGTTCTAGCTCAGTCAAATACTTTTTTGTCCCCAGTGTGGGACCAAGATGGAGAAATAACTTCTAATTTGACTGTCCTTATAAATAAACCCTAAAACTTGCTGTCTTCCCTGTAGTCAAAATAGATATTGAGCAATTTCTATAGAGATGCAGATGCATTATAAAGGGTAGAAAAAATATTAGCTCTAGAATAAGGGTCAGGATTAACTTTTGGTCTTTAATTATCCCAGAATAGCCGTAGAATTTCCGAAGCGGCAGACTATTGCGAGCTATAAGGAGGAGAATTTACCCCAACATTGAAAAACACACTTGTCCTCAGGAATGGAAATAATAATGGTAGTCAGGGAGTAGTTTCGTTTGCTCTGCTACTGAAGTAACTCGGTACGGAAGCAATAGAGGAACAAAATTCCTGCAAGTTCGTAATGGCAGAGAAAGGATGGTAGAAGAAATCTGCCATGAGTGGGTTTAGAGATGTTATCCGTAAATACGGGCTAAGAAAATAGATAAAGGATATGCAATGCTCAATTTTGAAATTATTTTGAAAAAAAATAGCTAAAAGTTAGAACAAATACAAAGATTGACGATAAAGGAATCAGTTTCTAATCGAGTCTTTACTCAAAGGACTAATTTTGGAAGATTTTAGCTTCCGTCCTCAGACAAGATTGAAGATTGAACTCAGAAACTTCGAGTGGAAACATCGCTTCACACCATCAACAAAATAACAATACCTGGTATAGTTACTTCTAAGTTAAGTTGCCTTTCCTGTAGCTACTATACGTTCTAGAAACTCATAGTTGAGAGCCCAGGGTAAAGTGTAGTTCCTTCGTGCATGATGGTGAAGATTTGATCTGGTCTTTTTCCGTGAAAACTCAATCGGAATCACTATAGTCCGGCAGGTCCGTGACAAAATTAGGATGAATCGTGCACTTTGTGGTAAATGCATGAAATTTAGTACGATTGTTCTTTATACTGTTCTTAAATGTTTGCACAATTGAATGCACTCCCATTCAATATTGCTAGGCTTGATGAAGATGATGGAGTTGTGGTCATACTCACATAATGGCATAAATCATGTATACTGAAATACATGACAACAAAACCTAAAAGAGCAGAGAAAAGAAAATCATCTGAATCAGATTCTATTTAAACCAGTGATTCTAAAAAGTTTACACGACAGCAGTCACATGTACCATCATGTTTGACACAGCAAGTCTGTTTGATCTGTGAAGGTGTAAGGGAAACGAGGAACTTGGTTCTCTCGGCCCCAAAATACACACAAGAGAAAGGTTACCAAAAAGGTTACCAGGACGGTGCTCAAATATCCGCAAGGGTAAAATAAATACACAGGAAAAATTAAACCGTATTATTTACAGAGGAAAAATAACCTGTCAATGAAGTACAAGAGGGTACCAAAAATAATAAAAAGTCACAAACTTCGAAACCACCTAACGACAACACATCGTTATTAAATAAAATCCACGTATAATAAGAGATATTATAAAATTAAACACTTTACGCAGAAACAACACACGTCGTTAAAAATAATTAACTACTATACTTAGGTAAGAGGTATAAAAAGAATAACCCCCTTCACACAAGAGCAATGAGTCTCGACACGAGCACTTAAGAAATTAAACGAAAGAAGTATTCCAAATAATTGATACGAAATCAGTGGAGCGACACAAAGGTGATGGAAATCCAAGGGACGAAGAACACATGGGTGGTGGTGACGATTGATGATGACCAGGAACCAACGGGTAGAGTCGATGATTGAAATGACGCAGGACCCACGTACGGCGCGATCTATAGGATGAATAACACACAGGTGAATGAGGTATAGATGACACCGGATCCACGGATGACTGAAGACTCGATGACCAAGTATCCTAGGGTGGAGGTCGTTGAGATAGCGGAGTATCAAAGGGAAGAGGTGGTAAAGTGACGAGGGATAGCCTTAACTACCACAAGGAATTCTGCTTCCCAACGGAGAACGAATGCAGTACGAGTCTAAAGACCGCAAAAAATAGTTGCAGCAGCAAAATGAATCAGCGTCAAAGCTAGCAGGGTATAATGGCAGAAGGTCCTCGCTGAACGATGTCCAGAACGGTTCTCTCTCGAGTAGAGAAGGGGCCCCTATTTATAGAAGCTCGCCAGAGGAACGTACGTAACGTTGGTAACGCAGTCAGGGGCTAGGTACACTGCTTTCTGATAGTGGCTTAGTAGGTTATTCGGCGTGCATGCGCGTACTTTTTGCAAGAACTGACACATTTCCAAGATGTGTGGGTCGTGGGTTGCTCGCTGATTATGGCCTCGAGGTGGGTGCGCGAGCGGAATAGGTCAAAGAATATGATGAATCATGCGGCTAGGTTGAGCTGCCCTACCAGAAGGTGAAGCGAGCAAATTCAATGCACTACACGATGTCACCACAAAAAGGCTTTGTGATCGTGTCTTAGAATGTGCACAGATCTTTCAGGATCAGAAATTTTCTGGCTCTGTTCAGCAGTGGTGATCTCATAACCCAGCAAGCCATATATCATGCTGGTTACTTTGTTAACTTATACAACAAAGCCGACCGTTATCGAGATAAGATAAATGATGAAGATCACGATAGTATGTTGCATGGTATTGCTATGGCCGAATTTCTTAGCTACATCGAAGATATGAAAATGAATTCGAGCGTTGCCCCTGTATTTAAACTAAGTTATTTGACAAAGTTATATACCCCAAAATTTAAGTCTGATACAAGGTTACACACAACACGGCTTAAGTAAAGAATATGTAGCCAATTCCTAGATCTTAATGACCACAAAGATGGGAGATAAATTCTCCTAGTCTTGGACCAAAATGTTCGGCGAGCTGTCTGTCTATAAAGTTTGTAAGGAGCATCTTGATGATGAAGAAGATATCTCACCAGAGCTGCCCAAATTGTAAGGCGTGAAATGCTAAAGAAAAAATCGTCCTTCAATGAGTCATTTGACCAAGAATGTCACAGGAATTCTGTGTTCCCAGTCTTGCTAGCATTAGTTCAAATGATGATTGATGGACCATCAATTGGTTCTGAAACGAACAGCACCAATATTTCACAGGAAGCTCTTTCTATCGGTCAATTGCTTCAGTTTAATTCCCATTCTCAGCACAGGAAAGGCTCTAGCAGTATTTCACATGGCAGTGTCAGAGAAACTCCAGTACCCATATATCCAGCAGCAGATGTGTATGCTAAAACGAGAAAGAAAGAACTTGTGGACACACTTTATGCTCTAGGACTTTCAGTTTTCTATGACAGGCTTCTGTCAATCACAACAGTTGAAGGTAAAAAAAACATGTCATAGATTCCATGAAGAAAATGTTGTATTCCCCTCAAATTTACTCCGTAGTGTGGTCACTAGAAGAAAGATTGATAACATTGACCATGTTCCAAGCAGTATGACTTTAAAAGCTGGCTTTCGCGGAACAACTATATATCTCACGCAACAACCAACACAACAGAGTCCAGGAGAAAAAATGGAGCAAACTTGCCATGAGAATGTGGACACCGATAAAATTATGGCCGGGCAAGAAGAATACATCAATGTTCCTTCAGTGCTTCTCAGACATAAGAGGCCAAAGATGAAGGAGATGTAAGTATTTGAATAACACATCAATATCTGTGTCATGAATGTTGTCGAGGTTTAGTGAGTGGGCAATCCCAGTCACACTTCCTGGATATATATTTTATTACGGCACCGAGGTGAGGCGGAGGTAAGGTGTATCCAATACACCTACCGTAGTTACTTCCGATGAATAAGAATAACTCCAGTGCGTACCTTTTGATCAAAACTAAGATGATGATTTCCTGAATGTGTCCCCACTCAGCAAAAGCCAATCATGGATGGATCGGTGTAATATTGAGTTTTAAGCCGAATGGATTGCTAAATAATTGCCAAAGGATCGTCCAAAATAGATAAACACACATATACAAGAATAATCTTTAATGTACATGAATTTGAAATAAACAACAGCGTTTATAAATATAAATAAAATTAATCTTGCACTGAATAAATAAGTCTACAAAAATATCGTAGGGATTACTTGAAAATTACTCACTAGGATGCTTGCGTCTTAATGACGCCCGACAGCATGACTGAAATAGTATTATTAAATTAAACACAGACTCAAGTAAGCACTTCTAATACTCTCGGTTACGGGCTCAGGGTGGGAATTCTAGTTCACAAATAAAATGGTGGAGTTAGGGGGGGAGATAATTCAATTAACGATACCTTTGAGTTCGTAAGTATTTTTGAGGTTGACGGTGAAGATCTTCTTTTGGTGACGATGATAGCACCTAGTCCGGCCGTCCGAGGTTACCGAATGAGAAGGTAATCCTAGAACGGTGATATGCTGATCCTATGCCGGATCAAGAAGGTAAGCCAAACGGTGGTTCAAACGGACTTCTTCTTCCTCGAAGTACTTGTCCGATTATTCGGCTCCTGGACTGGGTAGCCCAAACCGATTACCTAGCTACGTCTATTGTAATCCGCAGAGGGAGGTCCTGTGTAACCTCTGACTCTAAAGGAGGGGGGGACGGTTCTGCGAGAAGTTTGGCACCTACAAGTAACGTGACGACAACAACTAATTCCCCGAGAAGTTCCTTCTTTGCAGCGGGCGAATGGTTTCTTCTGTAGGTCGGGCTCCACACACTCGACGTAGGTCCAAGATCATCTGCCGGAATCCAGGGAGACGTTTTCCTTTTATTTCCATCGTGAGCAGAAATCGAGAGAGAACACCGAATTCTCGTAAAATCAGTATCGCCACGCGAAAGACCTTTTTCTTCATCTGTGGGCAGAGAGTATGTCTTCCGCACCTTCGAGCCATCTCGAAGTTTACGATTGCGCGAAAAAGGGCAACAGAGAATTCGAGGTGACTGTGATATTTAGAAATACGGGAGGGGCACGCAGCTTGTGTCGGAGTAATTCTGCGTATACTTATGTACGTGGTATTTAGACTTCTACAAATGTTAATAAGAATTCTACATCTATCCTTACATACTATTAATATTTTGTGTTTTGGCAACTAATAGCTGATGTATGCTGAGTTTTAAGAATGCACTGACTCAATCATACCATTATCAAAGTAATATGTTGTTAGCCACTAGTATATGTAAAATGAAATGCCATTAATTATTCTTCTCATTCAGCTTTACTTCACCTTTACTACTATTTTTCATATGCATCTGAATATGATTCAGTTACAAAATGGCACCTAAAACAGCTCTTTATCTTAATTGTTTATTACAGATGGCTCCGAGAAGTGATGGATTCACTGGTAAAAAAAAAATGAGGATGAGACTCGACCAGTTAGGACGATTTCACCGAACTTTAATCATGCGCGAATTTGAGCATGATTTTCTACCTGGAATCTCAGCACTTCTTCCACTCTTCCATGAAGAGTCAAAATCACAAGCAATGATTTCCCATGGACTCAAGCTTATATGGAAAGCAACTAGACATTTAAATCCTGGACAAACACCTTTAGCCACTATGGATTAGCCATATACAAGATTAATGTGCAGGCGGTAACGGTTACGATTACCTTACGTGGTAGTTTCCGAACAGGCGCCAGTTCGGGCACGATGAATGCGTCGGAAAAAGTCAGGTTACCTCTTCTTTCAGACGATTGGGCACTTGTAGAGCCTTCGGAGTTGAGAACCCTCGTCAGGTTTTTGCCGATTGACTATGACAGAGTTCACTGATGTTGATACTTGCCGATTGACTATGGCAGAGTTCACTGATGTTGATACTGGCCGATTGACTATGGCAGAGTTCACTGATGTCGATATTTGCCGATTGACTATGGCAGAGTTCACTGATGTCGATACTTGCCAATTGACTATGACAGAGTTCACGGATGGGGAAACTTGCCGATTGACTATGGCAGGGTTCACGGATAGATTTCGCCTTCGACTCGAATCGAAATCACCGCTGGGATGGGGGGGGAGGCATCCTTCAGTTCGTTAGACTGAGTAGGTGGAAGTCTAACAGTAGTGCTCTCTAAACTCAGTCGAAGGGTTATATAGGCGCCTGGTCAGGTGGCTCCAGGCGCGCGCGCGAATTTGGGGAGAAGGCGGCGACTCCTTCGTGGGAATAGAGAATCGTAATAACGTTGGTTGTAATGTCCAACGGATTTCAATCTTGGAGCGGAAAGCCAGAAGGTTTGCAGAGAGGTGGTCATGGGAGATGATGACATCAGCCCCTAGGCAAATACAGCTGGAGCGTGTGATAATGGCGTCGGCCGCCTCCTTGCCCGGCTTCAGCCATGCTTTCACAACTCCATGCGGTGATATCAGGATTTATGTGGGTACAGAAGGGCACGTAGTCGCCATTTGACCTCATTCTGCTACATCCCTCTGTAAGGGAATCGATACTTCCCCCTCCCCCATTCACAAGTGAGCCGCTAGTCATTAACCACAACATCCTGGTAGTGTAGACGCCGTAGCTTAAACTCTCATCCACCTCCCTCTCGCCCCTCGTCTCGAAAAGAAGCTGAACGGTTAAAACAGCCAGATTTTCCCTAAGAGCGGGTATTCAATTTCACCTCAGCTGCGAAATTGGAGGAGCATCTCACTTAAGCCATAAGGTCTCTCAGGCCCAGAGTTACGATGCTCTGAGAAAAACCGTTGGAGGAGGAGACTTCATGCGGCATGTCCACGCATCCCCTACCCCAACTTGCACTTACTCAAGTAGGGTGACGACGTATAAAAGCGAATATCTTTGGAAAAACGTTGTAGATTACGCTAGTCATCAAGGCGATGAAGTTCCCGGCAAGAGGATTGGACTACCAACAGAAGGAACTAAGAAGCTCATCTTCGAGCTAGTTCCTGGTGGTCGCACCAAACTTTAAGTTAACTTGATTTAAGAAGCAAGTTCAACCTACTCTCGTCAGAGAAACCCCTTTATCCTGGTGTAGCCCAAAGCACCGAGATAGTCCTCGCACTTGAGGAATACCGGAACTGAGAAGAAGCTCATCCTCGAGGTAGTTACTGGTGATCCCACCGAACTTTAAGTTAACTCGATCAAGTTCAACTTACTCTCGTCAGAGAATCCCCTCTCTCCTGGTGTACTCCAAAGCACCGAGATAGTCCTCGCCTTTGAGAAAGACCCCAGAATGAACTCCCTCCAGCACTCCCCTGAGTCAAAGGATTCCCGTATTGGCTCATCGCTAGCCAGTGCGAATTATTACCCAGAGTAATCCAAAGAGAAAAAAAGAAACATTCTTTTACTGTCGTGTAGTTATATCATTTCCTGCCAAAAGCGTGTGGCTTCCCCATCTGACACACGCGCCAAAGCCTCCGTGGCTTTAAAGCTATTTCGCCCGTACAAACACATCTGGACAAGCTGCATGCGTCATCCAAGCAACAACATTCTTGAGGTGACGTAACCATTGAGTTCAAGGTCCGTCACAAACCCGATTCTAGTAGGAAGCTACAAATGTATTTAAACCCCGGCATTCGTTTCAGTAAAGTCCGTTTGCATTTTTTTATATTAAAGTGAGCTGTGGGTCAACCATCACTATCATTTTAAAAAGCCTCACTTAAATTTCTTCAAGTTATTTCGGTGCATTTATGGCGTCAAATTTCTTTGGTTCATGTTTTTTTTTTAATTAAAGTTTTAGTTTTTCTAAACGAATTTTTATTTAATCCTCGAAACGCTAAGCAAGGCACTAGGAACCCTCAAAGATTAAGGAAGAAATAATCAGATAATAATCAATAATAATCAATTAAATAGCACTCTTAGAGATAAAACGTAATCCAGGAAGAGTTTTGAAGTACGTAAACAACCCATACGTACGAACTCCAGTCATCTTTCGGTCCTTTCTATACCATGACACCCTCCCATCCAAAAAGATGGCACTTTCGGAGTTGGGGGAGAAAGGTGACATCCCCTAAGACGAATGACTTGGGGCCTTGGAGTCTTTCACGAGAGTGGTCACGGGATAAGCGAAAAAAACAACAACAAAAAACCCCCCGGAATTCCTTATCTGTCGTCGAGCAGGTGTACAAACTAATTCTACCGACTGCATGTACATATGAACGGAAAATGGATATTCAATGATACATACTCGTATTACATAAATGGCAGAAGGATTACGGTGGTACATATACACCTATAAATACCTATTTTATATATACAAGGGCGATGTGCGTCATAGACGTACACATCGAGAAAAATAAGGATATAAACAGAAATAATTAAATATCAGCTAATCTCTAGCTGGCCGTTATAATAATTACAAGGTGGACAAATCGATATGGAGCAATTATAATTAAAATTTAGCTGGTGTAGAGCTCGCTAATAAATTTTGCTTTTTCGAACAAGTGAAGGTTTTGGTCAATTAAATGAATCGGTTCAGCATCGAAAACGGTCACAGAATTTACTTTGCGAAAATCTACATATATGCGGTAAGAGTTATCTAGTTTCCGTACAGAACTATTGGGGAACAATGATTTGACGTGGAGGGTTCAAGGATATGGGGGTTGTGCAGATTGTTAACCTAGGCGTTAAAGGCATTTCTTAGATGAATTGGAAGGGAGTAAAATCTTGAACGAATGGATTTCGATATGATTCGTGTCTTCTGAAGGGAGGCCGGTTTAACATGCCATTTCACCTTGGTTTTCTGGCGGATGTCACGGGATTAGCAGTATTCCGAAATGTCAACTGCAGCACCAGGCCAGTAGAAATACCGGAAAATCCTCTGACTAATTTGATTTTGGCTGAAGTGGACAGAAAACATGCTATCATGGAGATTTTTTTAGGACTGGGGAGGGGGGATATGCGAACAGGGAACACAGAAGGCGTGAGTCTCAGGATTGACGCCATCCGATCAAGCACGATATAGCAAGCCTTCTTTCAGGATATCAGAAGCTATCTTCTTACCGGGGAACGAATCCTGTTCGAGGCTCCGAGATTTTTCCCACAAGGAAAGGAGATTTGGGCACTCCTTCTCTCTTTGAGCGAATTCTTCGCTCATAACGCCGCTTAAACCTGAATCTAAGGGAGTTTTAAGGGTAGCGGGCGTCTGGTATTCCTTCTCTGCCTGGACTCTCGTAATAACGGGCTGAGCCACAGGGTTAGACGAGACTTGGGGGCACTGTAATACCAACACGGAAGAGAATAGGATAGGGGCTGACGCGACTTCAGCCCATCCGGAAAAGTACTGACACTCCAGATAACAGTTTATAATGGGGAAGCGGCTTGCGCGTCCCAAGTAGTTACGGACTACCGCAAACTTTTTGTGCTCGAGAGCCACCGGGGAAAGAAGTTCATTCGATGCCATGATACAAGTGCACCCGGTATCGCGGACGAGGGTGGAGACTCGGGACCCACTAACGCTTCCGTTTTCAAACTTAAGACTTCCGGGAGAACTCTTGTCGAAGAGGAAATTTACATGGATCTGGGGTTTCTGATCGCGATGGAGGGGGAGCGGGAGCGGGAGCAGTATTCACCTGGTGGACTTGGTGAATGGGATTACCACGGAGTTGTGAATTTTTAGGGCAATTTGGGCGCGTGTGGCCTTCGACATTGCACGCAAAATTTATGATTGGCCTACGGGGGATTAGATATGACGGGCTTGACGTCACGGGGTTCCGATGGAGGGAAACTTCTGGGCTTAAAGGGGCCCGTAACCTGTGCGAATTCTCGGGAGTTCTTAGGAGGAAACCGCGAGTTATTAAATTTATTCTTAGAGGATGAAGGGGAGGGGTTTTTATTTTCCTTCGGGTATAAGTTGTGACTCGCCGCATAGACATCTGCTTCTTCTATGCACTCTTTGAAGGAGTTGCATCGACTATCATTCACAAAGGAGTGGATCTCTGGCGTTAGCGATGCCAGCAACTAACCCCGTAGAACAAAATCTACCAGGGACTCATAATCGTGCGGGACTTTCGATGCGTCTAACCAAAAATTAAAAGCACGGGAGAGAGTATATCCAAAATGACGAAAGGTCATATTTGGTTGAAAGTGGGTGTGGCGAAATTTGATGCGGTAGAAGTCAGGCGTCATATTGTACGCCACGAGAAGTTCGGATTTGAGGGTGGAGTAATCCACCGTAGCTTCTGAGGGGAGCGATACGCATAGGTCTCGGAGCGGCGAGCTAAGGAGGGGAAGCTTAGCGACACCGTCCATCTCTTTATCCCCATGATTAACTTCAAAAATGTTCTCGAAGTGAGTGCGAGAAGATCCGAAGTCCTCTCCTTCTTTGAACGTGGGGAGTTTAACAGGGGCGGATTGAGGTGCCCTTATACGGAATTTACTGAAAGGGTTTCAAGCCAATCAGAGTTTAATTCTACTTAATATTGGCGAATTCTCTCGCGCCCTTCGCTCTCTCTAATTTATCTTTGTTCACATTCAGCTCTTTCTCTAATCTCTTTTTGTTCAGCTAATTATCTAATCTCTTTTTGTTCACGTTCAGCTCTTTTTCTAATCTATTTTTGTTCAGCTCTCTCTTTTCTCTCTTCTTCCTGTATATAAGTGACAAGGTCTTGGGCATTTAAACCGAGAGATTCTCCTTGGAGTTTGAATCTCTCGAACGACGACAATTTGTTCCTAACAAAATGTCTGAAAGAAAGGGTTTTAATGGGCCGTCGGCACGGGAGGGAGGAAGCTTGGCCTACAAGTTACTGATACACGGAAGAATATGCTTGTTTAAACGCGGAAGCTTTGCTATCCAAATACTAACACTAATATAATATACAATTAAACAAATAAAAAAACAAAATAATGGATTCTTGGTGAGATGAGAAGGGCTCAGACTCCACTAATCCGTGGGGGATTAAAGTGACCGTGGGAGAAATTCTGTCGCCTAACAAAATTTCCCTATTAAAGGTTGTCGGTCCAAATACAGATAGAAACACTAAGTGATAAATAAATATGGCAGAGTTGTTTCCTGTTTTGTTTTATCTTTGCAACTCAAACGGTACTCAGCTTTGAAAATTACAATAAAGTTAAAGGACTTCCTTTAAAAAATGTCTCGAAAGACCTTTTAAAGACGCCACGAACCTGATCACCAGATTTTATAATTGAGTAATTTATATATAAGTATATGTCGTGGAATGGCCAGAATCTTTCTATCTCTCTCTCTCTCTCTCTCTCTCTCTATATATATATATATATATATATATATATATATATATATATATATATATATATATATATATATATATATATATATAATAAAATCACAAAGTGGCACATGAGGAAAGCAATAATATGAAAATTAACCCACAGGAAAATTAAAAGATGAATCCAAGTACTTTTGAACTATATTTGCAAGTTCATTTTCAAGGGATAGCATGAAAATGGAGAAGACAAACTTATATAGGGTACAAAGATACAAAGGGAAAGCCCATCACATAGTACAAACCAATGGAAAAACACAATAACAAGACAGAGAAATACCAATAAAAAGATCATTACGCAACTAATAACGGACATATGCGTCCCAAAAACGATATACACACAACAACGCCGTGTATATGAATGGAAATGGTGGGGGGGGGAAATAAAAACATTTTAAAGGATTTAGGGCTAAGAGTTAATCCACGATCCTAGCAGAGACACGTGGTGAGGGAGGCAATGCGAATGACATTACACTAATAAAGAGGGACAATAGGCTACATTATGAAGTTATTTCATTTAGTACAAGTTTTTTTAAACAGGGTCGAGTTTAAATAAGCCAGGGGAGATATTTATATTAGGCAACATGCCAATTAATGAACACTCGACAATATTTCTTTTTGTGAAATCAGCGGAATGATAAAGGGATTTTGCAGAGTTCCAGTCAATTGGGTGGTTATTTTCGGATAAATGTTAAAATAAACGCCGTTTAGTTCACCTCTTCTAATATTATACTTATGTTGGTAAATTCTAGTAGATAAAGATTTACCAGTTTTCCCGAAGTAAGGTAAATTGCAAATAGAACATTCTATAGAATATACCTCACCTTTTTTCCTTGTATTATTGTGGACTAACATTTTATATAAAGTGGACTCATATCTAAAATTTACAGAGATATTAAGTTTCTTAAAAATACGGGTGAGACCAAAAAATGCTTTAAAGTATGGCAAGATAAGACAATTTTTATGACTGAAAACCGGTGGGTTATCAGTTCTATAAAAAGTTCTCTTAGCAAAGTTTAATAATGTGTGCAAAAATTGACGATGGTAACAAAGTTTTTTACCTATTTCAAATATATTGGACAATTTCTTATCCAAAAATTCCGGACTAACAAGGTGTAATGCACGCAGAAACATAGGAGTGAATAGAGATCTTTTAATTTTAACACTGTAATAAGAATAAAAGTGAATATATGAACTGGAGTTGGACGGTTTGCGTTGGTTTTCCATTGGTTTGTACTATGTGATGGGCGTTCCCTTCGTATATTTGTACCCTATATAAGGTTGTCTTCTCCGTTTTCATGCTATTCCTTGAAAATGAACTTGCAAATATAGTTCGAAAGTGCTTGGATTCATCTTTTCATTTTCCTGTGAGTTAATTTTCATATATATATATATATATATATATATATATATATATATATATATATATATATATATATATATATATATATTATATATATATATATACGTAGGTACTTTGGGGCTTGAAGCCGAAGTTGGTTGAAGACCGTCAGTAAAGGGGGAAATTGTTATGAGTCCAGTGGGGATCGTATATTATTAACTTTGCGGGGTCCTTTTAAACAAATATTTCAGAGTGCAAGTTGGCCAAAGATTAACAGGTAACTGGTACGCGTTGTAGTTACAAAAGAAAGACAATGATGAAAATATATCTTAACTAATAACAAAATGATATTTATATTTACACAAAAATTGTGTTTAAAGGGAATGGTCGCGCAGACGGGCTTAAAGTTTCACACGATATACAAGTAGGTTAATTATGGGATTAAAGAGGTCAGATTCAGTTTGGTGATTTAAATAATGGGGCAATGGGGTAAGCCAGATTCAAGATCAATCTGCAGGTGGTAACGGTTACGATTACTTTACATGCTCGTTTACGAAAAGGGGCCAGTTGGAGTACGATGAATGCGTTGGAAGAAGTCAGGTTACCTCTTACTTCAGACGATGGAGCACTTGTCGAGTCTTCGGAGTTAGGCACCCTCATCAGGTACTTGCCGATTGACTATGGCAGAGTTCAGGGATCGATTTAGTCTTCAACTCTAATCGAAATCCCCGCTGGGGTGTGGGGTACTTCAGCTCGTAAGCCGGAGTAGGTGGAATTCTAACAGTGCTGCTCTCTAAGATAAGTCGAAGGGTTATTTATATAGGCGCCTGGTCAGGTAGCTCCAGACGCGCGCGCGAATTTGGGGAAAAGTCGGCGACTCCTTCGGGGAAAGAGGGAATCGTGATAACGTTGGTTGTAATGTCCAACGGATTTCAATCTTGGAGCGGAAAGCCAGAAGGTTTGCGGAGAGGTGGCCGTGGGAGACGATGACATCGGTCCCAAGGCAAATACAGCTTGGGGCGTGTGATAATGGCGTCGGCCGCCTCCTTGCCCGGCTTCAGCCATGCTTTCACAGCTCCATGCGGTGATCTCAGGATCCACGTGGGTACAGATGGACACGTGGTCGCTATTTGACCTCATTATGCTACATATATATATATATATATATATATATATATATATATATATATATATATATATATATATATATATATATATATATATATATATATATAAGTTACATTATGGTTAGCTTCGTCATTATGAAAAGTATTATATGTGTCATGTTGATATCACTAAATTATTAAATAAGTTTGGACTATCATATTATCATCTATGGTGACAAGATACATGCACATATTAGACGAATGATTATATCAGTTATATATTTGAATAAACAACTGAGTTTTAATATTTTACTTCTATTTTGACATATATTATATTTGTTTAGAGGATTGGTGAATATGTGTAAGTAATTTTTATTTTATAAATAATGATCAAACATATATAAACTTATATAAATAATTTTAGGAGTAGTTTGCTGAAATGTATTAACCCGTCTGCTGCTGAACATAATCAGCATCATAATGTTTAAAACTTTTTTAGCGTTTGGTTATTATCTTGAACCAAAAGTTTTATGAAATGGAACGTTTTTGTCACATGACCTCATTTGAATATTTCACATCATAACTTAAGCATATTTTTTTAGAATTTGTGAAAACACAAAATATATGTTGGAACATTTCACTGGAAATTGATGTTTTATTTGTTAGAATTGGATAATTGCAGCCCGAATGGCTCTAGTTTAAAGATATAGATACCTGGTATATGTTGAACCTAATTTGCATTATTAAGCAGATGGATTCACCCACAGCACATAGAGGGTTAAAATAAGATATAAAGGAAAATAAATGATTGTTATTATATCTGCCTATCATGATTATGATTGCACATATAAACTATTAACAATTATCATGAGATGGAAGAAAAAGATATTGTGAAAACAAGATTTTATGGTTGAATTTATGGATTACTGAGCTTCAAAATAGTCTGTATTGTTACAAAATAGTGTGTTATGATATGTTAAGTGGGTAACATTAAACTATAATGCTATTTGTTGCTTTACAGTCATTTTATTTAGCTTAGTTCAGATTTATGCATCAAACATTGGGGCTAAATGATGAAAATGCCCGATTGGTGGCGGCCATCTTTGAAAATGGTCAAAATAAAATAATTCAAGGTGGCTCCATATCCATATTTGCTAAGAGTGGTTTAAACAGTCATCATACCAAGTTTGATGCTTTTACCGTAAAATGCGCAATACTTTCACTGATCTGCCGGACTACTATAGCATACTGATTACCAGATCCACTGATAACCATTTGATGCTCGAATTGGACTATATATATATATATATATATATATATATATATATATATATATATATGTTAAGAGTCAAAGTGGCTTGAAATTGTGGTTTCACATGGCAACATAGGAAATTTTTCGTTTTGGCTGCAACGGCGGCCATTATTGGTTGGGTAAAATAATCTAATCTATTATTAGTAAGGTAAACTACTGTACTCACGGATGGTATGCCGTTAGGATAGAATAGGTAACTATCTTTAAAGTGTATCGGGCACGCCTGGAGGACGCTCTTCACCCAGGCCAAGCAAGGGACTGTATCAACTAAGGCGAGGAGCGTCCCCCAGCCACAGCAGATACACTGAAGATAGCTACTCATTGCTATAGCAACCATATAAACTAACCAAGGTTTGGGAACAGGTTTTATGCCACTTTTGTACAATGACAATGTTAAATCTTTATTTGGCAAGAAATCAAAGTGATTCCAAACCCCTAAAGGGGGATTTCATAAGAACAGCGTCCTTCTTCCCCCCCAAAATAATATCACCTCAATTTTACGAATTTGGCTAAGCATTGAATTATTTATTACCCAATCAAATTAAGAAGGATTTGGCTGCTATTTATGGAGTTTGCTTCCCCAAAATTCCAACTGAACCTAAATAGCTATAATTATTAGAGTATTTGATGTTTTATAGTGTAGAAGACATTTTACTCGTCAATTATATTTATATAAATCTACATATTTATATTAAACTGAATTAACTAAACTCAAATTTATAAAATCTTTACGTTTTAATATGAAATAAAGAAATGGAGATGCAAAGAAAAAAGGAAGTCCATTTAAAGTTTAATCCTTTTAATTACAAATAATAGTACATTAATCATTGAAAAAATATCACAATTTTTACACACGTCCTCGTTCCCTTTCATTGCAAACACGAGCTTTAGTTTTCCTTAATTACATTACTTTTTAAAATTAATTGTTGATTTGTTTTTTTTTAATTAATTGTTGAATTGTTTTTGTTTTTAATTAAATTTAGATTTTCTTTCAACAAGTTGACTCCGTTTTTATCCATCTCCATAGCTATCTTACATGTACATACATAAAATATACCGATTGCGTGTCCATTTCAATGTTACTTCATTTTAGATCGTTAAAAAAACTTTATGTTATTTAACTTTGCTCAACCATCGAACCCATCCTCCTTTTAAGTTAGTGTTTAAGAAATAAGAAAATTTTCTAAAAGTATCTTTGATGAATAAAATGCCTTTACAAGGAAGAAATATAAAAAAAAGAACCTGGTAGGTACAACCATTAAAAATTTGGTTGCACTTTTTTGCGTGACTGTATTAATTTAACGTTCATTTATCTGTGCAAATTGAAGTATTAGACAGCGAGAGAGAGCTTTGGGGACGTTCTAATCTCGAATTATTTGATCGTCTATTTATCTAAACATAATTAAGTGAATGGGTGATGTTTCTTCGAAAAGTGTTTTACTGGGTGTGTGTAGTTCCTACTCTCAGCTTAACCCCGCGGGGGTAGATGATGTAGCAGGGGCAATAACCACCTGCTATAACCGAAACCTGGAGTAGCTCCACGCCCTCAACACCCTAGTACCCAAAGAGAAATTGCTCCTCTCGTGCCATCTTTTGCAACGTTTTTAAATCTCTCACTATCTTTTTCGCACGCGCTTAGACCCAGTAAAGGTTGAAAGAGGGCAGTAAACGTTTAAAAAACCCATTCTTCAACTACAAAACGATCCTTTTAAGGATCAACCAATTCCGTTGTATTTTAAATGTCCTACCAGAGAGTTTATCTCTCTACATCTGCATGTTTGTGCAATCTCCACGATCTTGTTTCTGGATATTTAAAGCAAACCTTCAACAAGAATTTGTCACCGCTTTGTCTCTAAATCTCCCCCTCACGTTCTGTTTTTTCGTCCCTAATTCTTGTTCTTAGTTGCTTTTGATACTTGGGTAATCGTCTTTTCCCGACATTTGGTCCTAGAATGTGGAATGATACACCGCCCTTTATACGCTTCCTCGCTTGGAGCCTTCAAACGCGCTTTTAGCAGACATGAGCTCTTTAAAGTCGTTAACCTTGAAGAGAGCTTTAGGAGATTGTATTGTTGTACTATTCTATCATTTGTCCTGATCTTATTCTTCCTGCACATAGGAAAAATGACTTCGCTAACTCTATTGAAGGGAAAAATATATATCACGCCATTTCTTGGCTTACAGTACATAATGCTTCATAATATCGTTTTCTTTTCGTAATAAAAAAGGAAACAGCTAGGAATAATGGGCTGGAGTTCACCGCTTTCTAAGCGAAAACTGGAGCTCAGTCCTTGAAAATCACGGTGGAGTTGAAGCTCCCATCGGGGTCATCAGTTCCACGGTAAAATAAACAAAGGATCTCGATCGATAATGAAATGAACATAAAGATTAGAAAAACAATTGCTGGCAATTGAGAGCACCAGGGACCGTTCCTCGGTGGAGGGTAAGGTGGAGAAAGAGCTAGAGTACAGTGTTTTGATCCCGCCTTAGCGAGCAGGTAACACTTCATGGCTTAGGGGAGAGCCACCCTGTCAGCCCTAATTTATAAGATTAAACCCTTGAATTTAGGGTCTCGAGCAGACTCCGAAGCCGGCTGCCTGTTGACCCACCCCTCGTTGATGCGTTTTTAGTTAAATATTTCTGGCGATGAGGAGGGAAGAGGAGCTAAATATACCATGGCAGTCAAAACCTGTCTTCGTCCGGGTTTGGCCATTCGCCATCTCCTGCTAAGTGACCTTGAAGACCCGGCACCCGGACAGAATTTACCGTGGTGGGCATTAATTAACAGGAGCTCACGATTGAATTAAGGTATACAGTTTACCTAGCGGCCATCATCTCTACGAGACATGGATCAATGAAACAGTAAGAATGGCATTGGACAACGCGTTAGTAATAAATATTCAAAAATCCATAAAGGATTTAGCTGAGGCAAGCAAGAGCCATTTCAAAAGGTGATTGGACGTGTTCGTTTGTACAAGAATTCTTATATATGATAGAAAAAACTGTTTCGGGAGAGTTTATTATTTTATTAGAAATACTTTTGTGTTATCTTGAATTTCCCAAAGCTACCATGCCCGCTCTTGGTTCCTCCCAATTAATTCTAAAAACAGCGATGAAAGAGACGGCAATTGATTTACAAAAATATCCCAGCCGCTATAAGGTCTTAAATCCAAAGTGGCAAGCGGAGTGGTGGTGAAGAAGAAACACTGGATGAGTTTCCCCCAAGGTCAAGGTGGCTACATCTGCGCCTTACACGTAGACCCCTGGTGGTCACTTTCGAAAGGCAAAATCTTGATGCTTGCCTTTCAAAGCGGTCTCCTGCTGGGCTTAAGATGGTTGAGGAAAGCAGAGATCTTCACCTAAAAGGACTCGCGCGCTTAAGAAAGGTGAATAAAGGAGATTTCTCGTGATTTAAAAGTGGTAAGATAATTATAAGGGTAATGTACGACTGCTCGGGTGCATGGCTCAGTCAAACCCTCCCTGATACGTAGAAAGAGAGTGGTAAAGTGTTTTAGAATTGTTAATCTTTCTTTTCCCCTTTTGCTTAATTTTCCTTTATTCTTATTTTTCTTGAGTTAAATAAACCTTTTTTTTCGTTTTTATATGTCGCGTTCTTTTGTTCGTATAGTTGTCTTCTTGTTCTTCAGTTCTTTATCATCTTTAGAGTATTTTAGTTGATTGTTACGTCCATTTTAGTGCTCTTTCTAATTTCATTGTTCGTGTATATCTCCTTACTGGTGCGTATTCTGTTGTGTAATTCTTTGAACTTATTGGTGCTTATTATGCTGCTTATATTTTTTAGTATTATCACTAGTCCTTCGTTACTTTCAGTCTTACTTGTGCCGAAATCGCGCTTTGAGGAGTATTTCCATTTGAAAATACCACTCTCAATTCCATCCACTTCCTCGTTATCCCAATCCTTTGGGAATTTTTTGTCTCGTTGTCAAATCTTCATATATATTCCATCAACTGTGGTTCTCGCTAATTGTTCTTCCTTGTTCTCCCTCCGTTTTTTTTGTTTTCTTTTAGACTGTCAGAGATCCATTTTCTTGTTTATTTTTGCTCATTTGTATTACATTGTATATTTCCTGGTCATCTTCATCCGTCGCTTGACTACTGGTCTTCTTCTTGCTTTTTCTCATATTCTTCTCCTTTGTGTATTTCTTCCGCGTCTTTGGTTCTTTGTTCAATTTCTTTCATTACCTGTAGTTCTCCGTGTTTTCCTTCGAATCCAAGGTTTCTCGTGAGATTTTCTTTTGAGGGCGGATTCTCTGGAAACGAGAGGTCTTTTCTTGAGCCATTTATTTCTCAATAGGGTGATAAACTCTAGAAAAACAATCGGGGTTTGCTGCGTGAGAGTACAAGTAGTTTTCTATTGCATTACTCAGCAATAGAAGTTGCAATTGAGACAAGTTACTCTCTTTCTATTGCTCTTTATCCTCTACATCTTCAATATTTTTGTCCAATAAAGGAATCGCCCAATCTCTCCTAAATATCTATTGATGATTGAAAGACGCCAAGTTCTGACGATTATTCCGTTTATTTCGTTTAAATCCTTCCTCTCCTACTTCGATACTTTCCCTCCGTTTAAAGATCATGTGCATAGGCCTCTAGACGCTATTTTACCCCCCAAATAAATGCCCAATATTTGATGAAGTTCAGAGTAAAGTACATCAGCGGTAAAATAAATACGCCAAAAGGGAAGAAGGCGCTAAATGAGGGAAATGCAAGAATATGTGAGATAAGCAAAACAAAAAAAAATCCTCCTTTTGCCAAATATGAACATAAGGGAACGGAGCTAAATACAAAGTCCACAAACCGAAGTGCAAACGCAAATACGAGCATGTGGTTAACGCAACTTGCTGACCAAGATGCCGCTTCCTGTAAAACTACGTTCGTAGGATTCTTCAGGAAGGAATTCTTCACCCACTCCTCTTCCCTGACCCTTACCCACCACTTACCTCCGCCCCTTTCCTCGAAATCTTTATCTTGTGTCTCGAATTCCGATTCCATGGATCTCCACATTGTAGTCATCTTCAAGAATGATCGTCCACTGACTCCCTTTTCGTGCAACCGGGAATTTTGGCAAAATCGATTGTGTACTTGATTAAAATAAGAAAATGAAAACTGGCGCAAACCAACGAGAGCAAGCAAGAAACTTTAAGAAGAAAATAGAGAAATAATAGGAGGGATAAATAGAGATAGAATGTCAGAACGATTTGCCAGACCAAGGATAGATACCCCCTATGTTATCTTAAAGCCAAAAAGGTCCAGGAAGAAGCATCTCTACATCGCTTTAAGTGACAAAGGCTATCGAAACATTTCAAAGGGGCTCAAGTGTGGCTTCATGTGAGCTTTGGTTGAAAGGAAGAGAGCAAAATTGTGTACCTGAGTCCATTTCCGCCCAATATACAAAGGATGAGTGGAAACAAAAGCCAAATGGTAAATGAGGAAAATAAATACACATAAAATGAATACGAAAAAGTTAATGATAACTATTAGGGGGAAAGGAAATATCAACTTTCCCAGGGAGCTGAAGGATATTTTATAGACCTCCAGGAATAAGTTCTCACTAAGATCACAACAATTTAAACCTTCAAATTGTAGTGCTTTTGCAGAAAGTCTTTGAGGAGTAAAAAACATTTTTCTACAATTCATGGAGAAATCTGTCTTACAGTAGATTGGGTTAAATTTAATTTGTTAAATTAAGTTAGTATTTATTCATAGTAAATTGAATTTGATTATGTTGGGGCAAGTGAGGGTAAATTAAAAAATATTCCGAAAAAAATTTGATGATATACTTTCAACCTTTCTTAAATACGGTAATAATTTATTTCTAATAAAGTCTTATACAGTTCTCTTCATTGAGTAAAGCGGGAGAAAGGGTTAAGCCAACGAGGAGATTTCTAATTAGTGGAGTAAGACAAAAGGTGACATAAAAGGAAGGTAAATTATGAGATATATAAAAAAAGGAATAATCAAGGTGGCAAAGATTCTCCCTTGTCCCTTCCTGGTACTGGGGCATATGGACCCTATTATAAACCAATGAAACCGGAATTATTTGATAATTTAATGTATTATAATAAATCTTTACTTTTTTAAATTAAATTATTTTTGTTCTCCCCTAAATCATGTATTGATCACCATACATAGGTAGATAATCTACCGAATGGGATTTTACGATCATGGCTTAGTTTCTCTTTTATTCTATCTTTATTCTTCCTCTTTATTTCTAGTCATTCTTTTGATGAAACTTTCAATGAATTTGCCATCACACTTCACCCTCGTAGGGTTTATGAAGCAGTATGAAGGTGGAATAAAGATGAAAAGAGGGGAAAAAGAGGAAGAGCGAAGAGGTAATGGTGGCAAAAAAATTAGGGGAGAAGGGTACAGGATAAGCTACAATAAAATTAATAATTATTAAAAAAAATCACGTTCTAAACATAGACACTTTCCCGACCCACACACTATTTGCCCCCTCAGGGCGATAGAGAGGTGAGGACGAAGGGAGAGTGAGAGGGGTAGAGGGGTGAGAGAGAAAGGGTGATGCGGAGAGGGATTCAGGGATGGGGGAGAGGGAGATGGTTAAGTGAGGGGGTAGAGAGGAAGGGAGGGGTAGGGGGAGAGGGGTAGAGAGAGAAAGAGTTGGGTGAAATGGGAGGAGAGGGAGAGAAAGGGGGAAATGGAGGGAGGAGAGGGAGGGGGAAGGAGTGAGGTAAAGAATGCACTGGAAATTCATAGCAGTTTACTTGTCCACTTTTAAAAAAAAATTAGAAATATTAAAAAACTCACGTTCTAAATATATATATATATATATATATATATATATATATATATATATATATATATATATATATATATATATATATATATATATATATATAAGCATCTGCGGGATTGTAGTCTGGGTTAGCACGCGATTCTCCAAATGCCAATTACAGCATGAGTGTCTCATGCGGGATTGTAGTGATGATGCACTTGTTTCTTTTCACTTACCTAGTGTGTGGTAGTACAACCACTCTCAGCCTTGGTCGTTTGAGCCCTTCTTTGTGAGATTCCTCGGACTCAGGTGCTTCTGAATACTCGGGCTCTGACTACACGGCTAAAAAATGCCCTAATCAAAAGTTAAAAATAGGAAAAATGCCCTTGCTTAGAGCATCTTCCACCCCGTCCCTCCCATCACACACACACACACATTTACACCCCACCGACAACTCAGTCATGACGCATCACCTTAATCCCTAAACCCCACGGACTCACACTCTAACCTCACCTCTTATTAGTGTCTGATCCTTCCCTCGAGGCTTAAGCCGATCCTTCCCCAATTTGTAGCCCCCCACACCCCCATCCAGATTACTACACCCTCCCGTGTCTCCTCTTCCATGCCTTAGAGAGAGATACTCGGCTCAGGTTGAACCAGTCTCCCGTAGTCCCAGTCAGGACGTCACCTTGACCGTGTGCGATTGCGCAGGAGCTGACGGGAAGACCGAAGGAACCAGACGGGAAACTTCATATTAGCCGACAATTCCGCTTGGATTGAGAGTCGTCGGTGTCGAAATGGCGTTCAGGTACGTTCCTCTCCTTTTTCACTTCTGTCTCGCTCACTTTAACGTAACTGTGACGACGTGCAGCCCATGGCTGCTTTCAAAGAGCTAAACGAGACTATTGCTGATGAAGGTGCTCCACTAAACAAGGGAACTGCGAAGTGGGGTTGGGAAACCGGTGCGTAACGAACAACACCGCGAGGGGGAAAACGTGACGAGGGATTGAGATCGATTAGGAGACGGCTTGGAATGGGTTGTTTCAGGAAACACGCCTTCCCTCACTTTCTGTATCCTTTGAGGTCAGGAAAGATGAATCAAGTAAGGACGGGGGCAAAAAAAGTGAACATGTACGAGCCTTAACTCCGACGCGCTCATACGTATGTGCATATTACACATGGCGGAAGATTTATGTGCCAACTATTTTTATCTATCACACAGGGATTGAATAACAAGTTAAAAATCGTTATATTTCTTATTCTTTCTTTGTATCTATCTCCTATTAGTTGATGGGGAAAATGAGGGTAATTCGAAAGATCCATACCCCGTGAGCTTTCCCGCTCGCATTCCCATAATATTTATTCCACCTCCCAACATGTTCTTACCCAGCTGTGTCATTAACTTGTTTTATTACTTGTTCCTGAGGGCGAGCGTAGCGAGCAGGGGGGTATGGGGGGCTATGCCCCCCCCATATAGCAACCCATAGTACGGTTCGCGGGGTATGGGTCTTCTGGTTTACCAAAATGAGTTTCCGGGATAAGGGCGGTTGCTATCCTAAATAGGCCTCTATAACTAATAGGCTTCAGATTACATTCTTCCGAGGGTGTAATATGGGCAATGAGCCTCCTAAAACGGACACTTGGAGTAACTGCACGTCTTCCCAGCCCCAACAAATATAGAAGGTTATGCGGCCAGATATCTCCGCTCCCTTATTCACTTCGTCTCCTTTCACAAATTTTTATACACATCTCTCCTTACTTTCCGCCGATGCGGCCTCGTTGTTATTGCGCTTTTCCAACCTCTCCTCCTCACCTACCCCTCTCCCTCCTCTGTCCTAGAATTCAAAAGTGAGGAAGTGAGATTTAACAGAACTTAGAACTTTATCTTCTTTGTTTTTACTATTTCTCTCTTTATTTCATTTTTCCTAACATCGGTCTGCCCCTCCCCCACCTTCTTTCCCGTTGACCAACAGAGCCGCAAATGGAATTGCGGCAATATATCTTTTACACCTTTTCACTTCATCTCTTTTCGCTTTCTTTACAAATCTTCCCCTACAAACTTTCTGAGGTAGATTCTCTCGTTGGTTTTATTTTAAATAAAAAACCCGGTGCATTCCTATTATCGACAGCTAATATTTTACTAAAGATTTTTTTATTTAGATTTTTTTTAATAAAAGATTAGGTTAAGTTAATAAAAAAAACCCTATTAAACCTAATATTTCTTTTACAAATCCCCAATAATTTAATAATTCCGCCTAACTTAATTCTTTAGTAAAAAAAATTATAAATATAAAATCCATTAGTAAATAAAATGGCTGTCGATAATAGGAGAGTTAAGAAAAATGGCAAAATGGCTGTCCATAATAGGAGAGTTAAGAAAAATGGCAAAATGGCTGTCCATAATAGGAGAGTTAAGAAAAATGGCAAAATGGCTGTCCATAATAGGAGAGTTAAGAAAAATGGCAAAATGGCTGTCGATGATAGGAAGGTATTCAAAATACAACAAAATATCGCGTTACTTCAATTCGATTTCTTTATCCAAATAATAAATTAAATATGTTTATAATGTTATGTCCTCATCCCTTTCTGATGTTATGTCCTCATCCCTCCATGATGTTATGTGTTCATTCCTTTATGATACTATGACCACATCCCTTTATGATGTCATTCTTGTCTTCCTCCCTTTCTGATGCTATGTCCTGACCCCTTTCTGATTTTATGACTCATCCCTTTCTGATGTTATGTCTTCATTCCTTTATGATATTATGACCACATCACTTTATGATGTGATGTCTTCATCCCTTTCTGATGTTATGTCTTCATTCCTTTATGATATTATGACCACATCACTTTATGATGTGATGTCTTCATCCCTTTCTGATGTTATGTCTTCATTCCTTTATGATATTATGACCTCATCTCTTTATGATGTTATGTTCTCATCCCTTTATGATGTCATGTCTTCATCCCTTTCTGATGCTATGTCCTGACCCCTTTCTGATTTTATGACTCATCCCTTTCTGATGTTATGTCTTCATTCCTTTATGATATTATGACCACATCACTTTATGATGTGATGTCTTCATCCCTTTCTGATGTTATGTCTTCATTCCTTTATGATATTATGACCACATCACTTTATGATGTGATGTCTTCATCCCTTTCTGATGTTATGTCTTCATTCCTTTATGATATTATGACCTCATCTCTTTATGATGTTATGTTCTCATCCCTTTATGATGTCATGTCTTCATCCCTTTCTGATGCTATGTCCTGACCCCTTTCTGATTTTATGACTCATCCCTTTCTGATGTTATGTCTTCATTCCTTTATGATATTATGACCACATCACTTTATGATGTGATGTCTTCATCCCTTTCTGATGTTATGTCTTCATTCCTTTATGATATTATGACCTCATCTCTTTATGATGTTATGTTCTCATCCCTTTATGATGTCATGTCTTCATCCCTTTCTGATGCTATGTCCTGACCCCTTTCTGATTTTATGACTCATCCCTTTCTGATGTTATGTCTTCATTCCTTTATGATATTATGACCACATCACTTTATGATGTGATGTCTTCATCCCTTTCTGATGTTATGTCTTCATTCCTTTATGATATTATGACCTCATCTCTTTATGATGTTATGTTCTCATCCCTTTATGATGTCATGTCTTCATCCCTTTCTGATGCTATGTCCTGACCCCTTTCAGATTTTATGACTCATCCTTTTCTGATGTTATGTCCTCATTCCTTTATGATGTTATGTCCGCATCCCTTTATAAAGTTATGTCTTCATTCCTTTATGATATTATGATCACATCCCTTTATGATGTCATTCATGTCTTCATCCCTTTTTGGTGTTATGTCCTCATCCCTTTCTGATTTTATGTCTAATCCCTTTCTGATGTTATGTGTCATTCCTTTATGATGTTATGTCTTCATTCCTTTATGATATTATAACCACATCCCTTTATGATGTCATGTCTTCATCCCTTTCTGATGTTATGTCCTCATCCCTTTCTGATTTTATGACTCATCCCTTTCTAATGTTAAGTCTCATCCCTTTATGATGTTATGTCTTCATTCGTTTATGATATTATGACCTCATCTCTTTATGATGTTATGTCTTAATCCCTTTATGATGTCATGCCTTCATTCCTTTAGGATATTATGACTACATCCTCCTATGATGTCATGTCTTCATCCCTTTCTGATGTTATATCCTCATTCCTTTATGATGTTATGTCATCATCCCTTTATGATGTTATGTCTTTATCCTTTATGATATTATGACCACATCCCTTTATGATGTCATTCATGTCTTCCTCCCTTTCTGATGCTATGTCCTCACCCCTTTCTGATTTTATGACTCATCCCTTTCTGATGTTATGTCTTCATTCCTTTATGATATTATGACCACATCACTTTATGATGTGATGTCTTCATCCCTTTCTGATGTTATGTCTTCATTCCTTTATGATATTATGACCTCATCTCTTTATGATGTTATGTTCTCATCCCTTTATGATGTCATGTCTTCATCCCTTTCTGATGCTATGTCCTGACCCCTTTCAGATTTTATGACTCATCCTTTTCTGATGTTATGTCCTCATTCCTTTATGATGTTATGTCCGCATCCCTTTATAAAGTTATGTCTTCATTCCTTTATGATATTATGATCACATCCCTTTATGATGTCATTCATGTCTTCATCCCTTTTTGGTGTTATGTCCTCATCCCTTTCTGATTTTATGTCTAATCCCTTTCTGATGTTATGTGTCATTCCTTTATGATGTTATGTCTTCATTCCTTTATGATATTATAACCACATCCCTTTATGATGTCATGTCTTCATCCCTTTCTGATGTTATGTCCTCATCCCTTTCTGATTTTATGACCCACCCCTTTCTAATGTTAAGTCTCATCCCTTTATGATGTTATGTCTTCATTCGTTTATGATATTATGACCTCATCTCTTTATGATGTTATGTCTTAATCCCTTTATGATGTCATGCCTTCATTCCTTTAGGATATTATGACTACATCCTCCTATGATGTCATGTCTTCATCCCTTTCTGATGTTATATCCTCATTCCTTTATGATGTTATATCATCATCCCTTTATGATGTTATGTCTTTATCCTTTATGATATTATGACCACATCCCTTTATGATGTCATGTATTCATCCCTTTCTGATGTTATGTCCTCATCTCTTCATGATGTTATGTCCTTATCCCTTATTATTT
Organism: Ceratothoa steindachneri; assembly: GCA_963969495.1. Lineage (NCBI taxonomy): Eukaryota > Metazoa > Arthropoda > Malacostraca > Isopoda > Cymothoidae > Ceratothoa > Ceratothoa steindachneri. The sequence goes on from OZ018335.1 coordinate 36,627,583, forward strand.
TAAATATCTTTCTTTAATTCCATCTTTTCTCTTCGATGCCTCAGCCTATGGGTGTGGTTTCGTGAACCGCCACCAGGAAAATCCAAAAAATGAAGTGGGGAAAAAAAGACAATGATCCAAATTTCTTGCTCAGAGTTTTGGGGAAGAAATGAGGCTAAAATTTGATTACCTCACACATAGGTTTTGTCATTCGCTGGAACCGGAATTTTAACCTTTTAATGAGTCTTGGTAAAGCTTCTCTTTGGTTGGAATTAGGGCTTTGGTATCGAGGACTCTATATGAGTGATTAAGCAAAATATGGCATGGATTCAGTGGAAATACTTAGGAAATAAGAAAGATTAATGAGGAAACATGATAAGTCCTTTTGACTCACCTGCCGCTAAGTGCTGGTGATTTGAATGCGTAACAGAGAGCTTAAGATCACCGAATTTCTTTCCTTTGGGACAAACAGGTAAAACAGGAAATTAGGGCTATTCAAAGCCAAGATATTGCCACTGGCAGACTGTCATTATCAGTTTTTTGTCTTTTTCCTCCCTACCCGCGTGTATCGGGCAAAAGAGATCCTTCAATAAGAGGTTATGTTCGTACCTTAGAATGTGTGGACATATACGAACTCAATGTTGGGGGCTTATAATACAAAACTCCCAGCCCCAGTAATTAAGGTTAAGGATAGGTATTGCAATACCATCTTTAACTTTTTTTTCATTTCGTTTTTTCTCTTTGTTTATCCACTTTTATCTTTCATCAATCTTGCCCTGCCCTATAATTTACTTGACAAGAGGCGAAAATGGCCTTGTTAATTATCCTTTAATGTTTTTGATCATGAAAATATTGAGGGGAAATTTTAAACTCCCACAAGAACGAATTTTAATAGAGATGCATGGAGAGAGTAGGAGTGGAATTGTGAAAGAGGTGAAGAACGATGTGCAGTTTAGTAAATATGTAAAAACCAAATGTTGAAGGCTGGGATCTTCTTCAGGGGCCCTAACTGCTTCTTCAAGATCTAGCCCCACTAAATGGCATCTATTTTTGCTAAATCGAGAGGTTTGGATTGTTCCCGATATTTCTTTTTCTTCTTTACCTTCTTTCATTTACTACGTTATGAATTAAAATTAAAAGGTGTGTAATTGAGTTCCTTTAGCTTCCTGTATTAATCAAAAATGCACACGTATGTATAGTCCTAGACTTAGTAAAGATACAAACAATAAAAAAGAAGAAAGATAGTTAACGGCATGTAGTTCTGGATTAGTTAATTATAAGATAACTAGTGTTGTTAGTCTACTGCTATCATTTGCCTTGCTAGAGATTTAGACCTACACCTTTCTTTCTGGCATTGGCCTTGAGTGAATCATCTATGCTACTGTAGTTATTCCTTTTCTATGTCTTCTCTTCTACTTGTTATCCTTAGGGCAGCCTTGAGTTGCTCTGTTAGTTTTCAGTTCAGTATTCTTGTAGTTGCAAATATGTTGAAGTGTGCTGTACTCGCTGATTAACGATTGGATAATTCGATACGTATTAACCATCCATTTTCGATCTCTCCTTGCTTTTATAACTTGAATGCAATGCATTTTTTCGATGTTTTGTCTCATTTAATTAATGATTATTGTGCTCTTTGTGATTATAATAGCCTTTTTGCACTCTGCGACAAATATAATAATCCCGATTCTTAATTATTATGACGACGTATGTTTTTAGTTTCAGTCGTCAGATGGACCTCTTTATTTAAAAAGACTCCGTTTACTAACTTACACTCCTATAGCTACCTGGCGTTGCTCGGGATCAAAAGTCCTGTCGTAGATAAATACAGATGCATAGTGTTCAAAATTCTTATATTGTAGCACAAAAATAACTTTACTCTCAGTTATTATTATTATTTGTGGGGTGAAGACAGATTCAGGAAGGTTGCGCACTCTCTCTATCATATAATATCATATAATATACTTATAATGAGTAAACGTTTCACCGCATGTGCCGTCCGGCCCCAGCTTAGCCTCTCTTCCTTCCTTCAGATAGCCTGTATTCCTATCCTACCTCGTCGCTTTTCATACAACCTCTCCCACAACTTTCTCTGGTCAGCCTCTAATTTCACAGGGTAGAAGCTGACCTTCTTCTCAGCCAATCGTCCCGGATCGGGGCTGAGGGGGGAGGGGACAGTGTCCCCTAACCCCTGAGCTCCGGTCTGGGGTGGTTGGCTTTTAACAACCTGCTTCATCCCCACCCATACCTTCCTCACATCCCTTTTCCTCTCGTCTTCAAAATCTATCCGTTTTACGCCGTGTTCAAGGTGGAGCCGCCATGCCGAAGGACTGCCAGGCCACCAGGCGGGAGGGGTGGTCCCAAATGGCGGCGCCTGGCTCTGCCGGGCCTGTAAGCACCTCTTGCAGTGCGGGCTACTGCAAGAGGTGGTGAGCGATTGCGTCCCGTAAAACAAAGAGGGTCACCATGCCCAATGATGAAAAAAAAAACCATCTCCCCTTAATTCCCCCTATAACAACAACGGAGCCGCCCTCGTGCAACTCCACAGAAAAGATGGAGGTCCCCCCCCCTGTGCTTGCGCAGGGGACCCTCCATACCTCTTTAACCGGAGAGGAGGCTTACTCCTCTCCTACGCCTACGGGTGTAGGGGAATCCCCCTCACCCCCTTCTCTGGAGGTGCTTTCGGGCACCTCCCTATCTCCAGCGGCAGTCCCTCCTATGCTTTCTAAGGGGACTGCCAAGAAAGCCAGCAGGCCACCCTTAGCCAGCCGCTCCACATCAAAGCGGCTCGGTAGGGCAAACCCCCTTAGGGGGGAGAGGGAAGCCAGGCCCCTTCGGTCGCTTCCCTCAAAAGACCTGCTGGCAAAAATATTAAACCTTGCCGGGGTCAAGGCCTGTGCCTCCCCACTAAAGACTTATGACGCTGCCAAGGGGACCTGCGATGTCCTGGGAGGGGATGGCCAATTGGAGGCCCCTCCTGTGATAGACATGGTCCTTGAGGAAAACCAGCCTCAGAAGGTAGGGCCTTCCATGGGGGGGAATCCGGGCTTGGCGCCAAGCACCGAACCCGAATCCGCCCCTATGCAAGGTCCTCATCAAACGGCTGTGGATTCTCAGGCAGGACAAGGAGGGGAGGGATCTCCTCCGGATGAATCCCCTGCGCCCACCGGGACCTTCTCCATTTCAGAGAAGGACCTGGCTGAGGCCGGTCCATCTGGCCTGGGGGCTTCTACCGGCGGGGGTGAAAAGCGGGTTCATTCCCCGCCCTCCTCTCCTAAAAAGAAGAAAAAGACAAGAAAGACGAAAAAGACTCGGGGCTCCTATCCATCCGCGGGGGCTGCGGGGACGGATGGGTCTGCTACCACTTTGGTAGGCGACCAAGCCAAGATCGGCACATCCGGCCCCTCTACCCTCTCGTGTGCGGAGCCCCTGACTAAGACCAAAAGTGCACAGGGCGGAGCCTCGATGACATCGGGGCCCCTCATTCAGAGGTTACCTGGCGTTTTCGAGCCCGCTGGCTTCAAACGCTTCCTCGTTATTCGCTCCACTGATGGCACCATGTTGTCCAAGGGCAACATGATCCATCAGAGGAGAGGATTAGCTAGTGCAATTGGTAGAGAGCCGAAGGTAACCCGTTTCTCGGACGGGAGCCTTCTGGCGAATGCGGCGAATCCCGCCGAGGCGGCCAAGATAAGTGCTCTTCGGACACTTCATGGCACCCCGGTGAGTGTGACGCCGCACTCTACCATGAATTTTGTAAAAGGAGTAGTTTATGCGAGGGAACTCGTTGACTACTCCATAGAAGACATCACCCTAGAGCTGGCCGACCATGGGGCGGTCAAGGTCGAACGTGTGATGAGAAAACAGGGAGGAGCCTCGAGACCCACCCCTACACTCTTCGTCACGTTCGACTGTGACAAGCTCCCTGAGTCGGTGCGTGCCGGTTGGTACCGCTACCGCGTGAAGGCATTCGTGCCACTGCCGCGGCGGTGCTATTACTGTCACCGCTTCGGCCACACGAATCGATCATGTAGACGTGCAAAATCGGGGTCACCCGAAGTCTGTGTAAATTGCTCCAAGGTCGCACACGATAAGTCCAAATCGTGTGTGGCCAAGTGTGTCAATTGCGGAGAGCCGCACCCTGCTTCTTCGAAGCAATGTGGTGCATATCTCCTTGAGAAAGAAATCCTGGCCATTCAGGCCCAGGATCGACTCTCATTCCGCGAGGCTAAGGACTTGGTCCTGGCGCGCCCGGCTCTGCCTGGGACGTCATATGCCTCAATAGTTAGAAAAGCACCCTCTGCTCCTGGCCCATCCAGGCCAACGAGCACGGTTGTTTCCGCGCCCATTCGGAGCCCTTCTGCGGGCTCTACTACACCCGGGCGCTCCCCTGGTAGAGCTGGCGGCAAAAAGGGTTCACACCCAGCCCCGGCTAATACCAGGGCTCCCCCCTCTTCCCCCAGCGTGACCGTTTCCCGTAAGGCGAAACGGCCACGCGCCTCCACAGAGTCGTTAGACTCACAGGAGGCAACACCCCTGAAGATGGTCGCTAGGCCATCTTCCGGGGTTCCTAAAGCTGTTCCCCGAAAGGAGGACAGCAACAAAGGAGCTTCGGCCCCTTCGCCCACGCCCCAAGGTGGAGCGAGTGGCTCGGAGACGGTGGTTCCTCGAAAAGAGGGCCCCCCGCCTCCCAAGCCGCAACGCACGCCTAAGGTTTCGAGGCGGAGGGAGGAAAAGACTCGCATGGCGAGCCCAACCTCCCCCAATAAGTCCTCGAAGGCGACAGCGCCTTCAGCGCTTTGTCCGGCCAACAGCGCCCGGGGTTCTGCCCCCGGGAAGCGTACGGCCATTCCCGTGAGGGTCTTCAATTCGAGGAGGGCCCCCGCGTCTCCTCCGAGCTAGGCCTGGAGGGCATATTCCTTCAATGGAATTGCCGTGGACTCCGGGCCAACTGGGAGGAGCTGCGGAGGCTCGTCTCGTCCCGTTCCCCGTTAGCTATTTTTTTGCAGGAGACCATGCTAGGCGCGTGCCCGCTGCCTGCCCTCCCGGGGTATAAGGGTCTTGCGACCCCACCACCGCGGGATGGCAGGGCTGGGGGATGCGCGGTTTACACCCGGCATGATGTCTCCGTTCTTCCTTTCTCTTTAGATACCTCCTTTCAGGCAGTGGCTGTGCAGCTGCACCTGGATAGGAGGTATACTATCATTTCTGCGTACATTCCACCGTCAGCTGACTTCGACGCGGGGGACTTCCGCCGCGTCGTGGCACGGTTGCCGAGGCCCTATCTCTTGCTTGGAGATCTGAACGGCAGGCATCCTCTCTGGGGAGATTACTCCATAAATCCCAGGGGACAAGTCCTTGCCGATCTGATCGAAGAGCTTGAGATGGGTGTCCTAAACGTGGATGAGTTTACGCATCACTGTCCGAGAACCGCTTCATTTTCTTGCCTTGACCTATCTTTGTGCTCTTCAGATGCACAGCCTGATTTTGATTGGGGGGTGGTCGATGACCTCCATGGTAGTGATCACTTTCCCATTCAAATATCATTTTCAGGGCAACTGCCGCCTGAGAGACCACCTCGGTGGTGCTTGGCGCGGGCGCGGTGGCCTGCATTTCAGGAAATGACTGAATTCTCTATCTCAGTCGAGGAGTTTAGGTCGGTAGATGAGGCCGTTGAGTTCTTCTCCGGCAACCTCATCGCCGTAGGCCTGACTACTATTCCTAGGACGTCTGGCCGTTTTGCACGCCGACCACTCCCATGGTGGTCGGCCGAGTGTGAGACGGCCCTCAAACAGAAGCGTTATGCCTACATGCGCTATAAGCGCCGCCCGAACGATTTCACTGTCGCTGAATTTCGTCGGGCTAGGGCTAGGTTCCGGTATATTTCGAAGCACGCCCGCCGCTCTTCTTGGCGGGCATACGTGTCTTCACTTAACGGGAAGACCCCTTTAGCTGAGGTGTGGAAGCGAGTCAAAAGGATTCGGGGCAAGTTCTCGCAGGACCCCCCTCCCGTTCTCCAGGAGAATGGGACCGCAATCTCGGACCCCGCGTCCGTGGCGGAATCCTTAGCGACCGCTTTTTCCGCATTCTCTAGCCGTGATGCTGCTCCGACAGCATTCAATGCACGTCGTGATGTCGCGGAAGGCCGCCGGCTGGACTTTACCTCCAGAGGCGGAGAACCCTTCAACGACAAGTTTACTGTGAGTGAGTTGCGTTCCGCTCTCGCTTCGTGCGCGGACACCGCCCATGGTCCGGACGATGTCCCGTACGCCATGCTTCGACACCTGGGTGAGCGAGGCATGGCCTTTCTGTTAGATTTGTTCAACAGGATCTGGGTGGAAGGTCTTCTCCCAGACTCCTGGCGAATCGCTACTGTGCTCGCCTTTCGCAAGCCGGGGAGAGATCACTCTACTCCGACCGGTTTCCGCCCAATCTCTCTAACCTCTTGCGTGTGCAAGTTGATGGAGAAATTGGTAAATGTTAGATTAGCCTATTTCCTGGACAGCGGAGGCCATCTGTCTCTGCACAGTGCGGCTTCCGTAAGTTCCACTCCACGTCGGATGCTCTGCTCCGACTGGAAAGTGCCGTCTGCGAGGCTTTCCTTCGTAGACAGCACTACGCCACGGTGTTTTTTGATCTGGAGAAGGCCTATGATACCGCATGGCGATACGGTATCATGGAGACTCTCCACACGATGGGGGCGAGGGGACGCCTCCCAATTTTTATATCTGAATTTTTGCGAGATCGTCGATTCCGCGTACGGGTGGGGGGAGCCCTCTCCGGCCCAAAGGAGCAGGAAGAGGGTGTCCCGCAGGGAAGTGTCCTCAGTGTCACACTCTTTGCCCTGAGCATCAACGGCATCACCTCGGTGCTGCCGGAAGATGTTCTCGCTACGCTCTACGTGGACGACCTTTCGATCTCTTTTGGCGCGGCCCAGATGCCAACTCTGGAGCGTCGACTCCAACAGGCATTGAACCGCGTCTCTCACTATGCCGAAGCGCACAGGTTTCGGTTTTCTTTGGCCAAGACTAAGGTGGTGCACTTCTGCCGCCATCCACGGCTTCACCCCGACCCAGATTTGTTTCTTAATGGGGTGCGCCTGGATGTGGTTGAGTCGCACCGTTTCCTTGGTCTTGTATTCGACCGACGCCTCACCTGGGAGGCTCATATTCGCAGCCTTAGGGTCTCTTGTACCCGCGCCATGGACATTCTCCGTTCCGTGACGTTCAGCGCTTGGGGCGCTGATAGGGCTACCGCCTTACTTTTTTATCGATCCTTTGTTCGCTCGAAGCTCGACTACGGATGCGAGTTTTATGCATCCGCAGCCGAGCGTTTATTGCGGAAGGTGGATTCGATCCACCACACCGGCCTTCGCCTTGCGACCGGTGCCTTCCGCACTTCCCCCATTGAGAGCCTGTTGGTCGATGCTGGGGAGATGCCACTCGCTCTGCGCCGCGTGCAGTGCATCACTCGCCTGTACGCGCGAGCCCGGCGCCTCCCTCAGTCGCCAACAGCTCTCACTGCATCCGCAGCTGATCTCGATGGTGCCTATGCCGCCGAGAGACGCCAGTCATACCCTAAGCCCTTTGGGTTTAGGGCCAGGAAACTCCTTCGAGAAGTAGATATAGCTCTCGGGCCGGTGGCGCCCCTGGTTCTGCCCAGGACGCCACCCTGGAGGGTACCACATTTGGCTATTTGTCGCCACGCCTCTGCTCCCAAAGCTTGTACTGCGCCGGGAGTATTGCGTTCGACCTTTTTGGAGCACACATCGTGTCACGCTGGTACCGTGCCAGTGTATACGGATGGCTCCAAGTCCCAAGAGGGGGTCGGCTTCCACGCCGTATCCCCTCTGTTTGAAGTCAGCGGGGCTCTACCAGGCGCTGCGTCTGTCTTCACGGCCGAGCTGGTGGCAATACACCACTCGGTACGGGAGATTACGCGACGTGCCCGGTTCGGAGACCGGATTGTGATCTATAGCGACTCACAAAGCGCCCTGAGTGCTCTCGGGGCATTGGAATCTCCGCATCCCCTGGTTCGCGATATCCGTGACGCCACGGTTTTGGCGAGCCGGGCAGATGTCGAGATTATCTTCTGCTGGGTTCCTGGACATGTAGGAATTGCGGGGAATGAGCGCGCCGATGAGGGCGCCAAAGAGTCCGCAAGGACTCTGCGACCGGACCAGCGTTTCGCTCTTCCTCACACCGACTACATGGCAGGAATACGGGCAGCTCTTCGGACTGCTTGGCAAAGAAGATGGGAGACGGTCGAAGGGAACTTAAAGTTGCGTGCCATTGCGCCGCGACTGTTCCCATGGACCTATCCCCCAATGCCGCGGCGGCTTCAGGTTGCTTTCTGTCGTCTCCGAATCGGACACACTCGTGTGACGCATCGATATCTGATGGAGCGCTCGCCTGCGCCCTATTGCAACGACTGCGTCGTCCCCCAGACTGTTCGGCACATTCTTGTCGAATGTCCCAGTCTGGGTGATCTTCGCGCACGACACCTGTCCCGGTACCGGGATGGGCGGGGTCGCTACCGCCTGTCCCTTGTTCTCGGGATGAGTGCGTGTACTTTGACTGGTGGACTTATTGACTTTTTGGGGGAGGCCGGCCTTCTCCCTTTTATTTAACGTGATTTAATTGTTGTTGTTGTTTTTGTAATTGTTTTGTTATTGCTTTGTTATTGTTATTGTTATTCCTTTTTATTGTTTTCTGTTTAATTTTTTAAAGTAGCCTAAATTAGGCTGTTTGTTTACGGCAACTTATGCCTTAGTCGGCAGTCGCCAGATAGCCCCTTAATTAAAAAAAAAAAAAAAAAAAAATCACCGCATGTGCCCGGCAGTTTAAGCGCACGCATTAATCACCGTTTTATTTATGAGCGAACAACGTTGTGGCCGCAGAAACAGATCGAGGATATTATAGATACAGATTCCTGGACTATCGTCAGAAAGACTTAGAACCTTCTCTTGGTTCTGATTTTGTAAATATGTAATTTCTCTCAGAGAGTCACCGTACCAAGAAAGCGAGGCTCAATGAGCAGGTATTTTTCGAGTATGACCTCAATATCCTGTCGAAGAATAAAAGTTATGCTAACAATGCTTCACTATAGAAAACTATTAGATGTAATGGCCGTTTGTTTGGTTGGATGCTTTGAAGACGTCACCCAGGTGTTGAATGCAAGAGTTCACTCTCTTTTAACGAGAGTCGATTTGGGGGATAGAGAAGTTTAGTTAAACAAATGACTGGTTTTTATATCATAAAATCACAAGGTTTGGCTTGTCTGATGTGGACGTCATTCTAACTCACTAGACATTTTGGCTCAAGCAAGTTTTCTATTGTAATCTCTTTTAAATCATGCAAATTTCCTAGCGTAATCTTCCTCGCATCAAATAAGTTTTCTTTTGTAATCTTCTTTGAATCAAGCGAGTTTTCTATCATAATATTTACTGCATCAAGTAAGTTTCCTATCGTAATCTTCATTAGATCAAGCAAGTTTTCTATCGTTAATCCTCGTGGCTTCAAGCGAGTTTCCTATCGTAATCTTCATTAGACCAAGCAAGTTTTCTATCGTTAGTCTTCATGGGATCGAGCAAGTTTTCTATCGCAATCTTCTTTAGATCAAACAAGTTTTCTATCGTAATCTTCCCTGTATCAAGCAAGTTTCCTATCGTAAACTTTCCTGTATCAAGTAGGTTTTCTATCGTATTTTTTTCTGTATTTGGCAAGTTTTCTATCGTAATCTTCCCTGTATCAAATAAGTTTTCTATCGTAATCTTCCCTGTATCAAGCAGGGTTTCTATCGTAATCTTCCCTGTATCAAGCAGGGTTTCTAACGTAATCTACCCTGTATCAAGCAAGTACTCTAACGTAATCGTCCCTAGATCAATCGAGTTTTCTCTCATAATCTTCCTCGGATTAGGCAAGTTGTTTATCGTAATATGACATGTATCAAGCAAGTTTTATATCGTAATCATCCTCGGATCAGGTAAGTTCTTTATCGTAATCTTCCTTGTATCAAACAAGTTTTCTATCGTAATCTTCTCTATATCAAGCAAGTTCTCTATCGTAATCTTAACTGTATCAAGCAAGTTCTCTATCGTTTTCTTCCCTGCTTCAAGCAAGTTTTATATTGTAATCTTCCCTGTATCAAACAAGTTTTCTATCGTAATCTTCCGTGTATCAAACAATTTTTCTATTGTAATCTTCCCTGTATCAAGCAAATTATCTACCGTAATCGTCCCTGTATCAAGCAAGTTCTCTATCGTAATCTTCCCTGTTTCAAACAAGTTTTCTATCGTAATCCACACTGTATCAAGCAAGTTTCCTATCGTAATCTTCCTTATCATTCCTCCTTTTTTAACTTTCTTCATTTAGTTATTCTACCTTGTTTTTTTAATTTTTTGCTGTTTCTCAGGTTTCCTTGTGGGGAATTTGTCTCAACAGAGAAAGTAAAGGAAAGTTGGGAGTTCTTTTAGTCACCTGTGACCCAGAATTTCAAGTCAGGTTGTGTAGTTTCACACATTTTCACTTTCGCTTACTTTATCACGTTCTGCCTAAGCATTATTACTTTAATTGCGGTCTTCTATTTCGCGATATATACATAAATGGTTCATTTCATATCTTTTTGCCTACCTACACATTAGGTATGGCTAGTCGCCGGATGGAAGTCCTATTTAGGGTTGACCTTGTGACAATGGTCCTACTTACAATTCTACGACTCAACTGGTGTGACTGGATAGTAAAATCCGTACCAAATAAGCTTTTTTCGCCCATAAAATATTGGGTCGTTCCTTTCTCTCGGTCGCGGACGAACCCGAATGACGCGCCTTGCGGTGTAGCGCGGGACGGCGCCCGCCTCATCCGGCCAAGCCCCGGCTGCCATTGACCTTGACGGCAAACGGGTCGCTCCACCTAATCACGCACACAAATAAACAAAACTGAAGGCTTCTGTGTCCGAGAGAAACGGAGATAGACAAGAGATAAAGGGAGGTAAACACCTACAGGGTCTACCATATCCCTCATTATCATGTTTATTTCCTTCCCCAAACTGATGCATCAATTTATATACATTATATCTCCCATCCCTCCAAGATGGACATGAACATAAGATAAATGCGTACGCAGTGAGGAGGAAGACACATTGAGATGAATGCAAATAGATACATGTCAAGATCGAAACAACAGAGAAGTAAATGAGAGGTGAGAGATACGCGGTAGAAAGGCGAGGATATCCGACATGAGTGTACACGCGGTCACAAGCGCACAGAGGTGAATGCACTCAAGGCAACTTTGCCACGCCAAAATCCTTCTTCCCACCACACTCTAGAGTAGTGGTGGTCTTCTTACAGTTCGAATATAACGAGTTTAAATCTACAGCAGACTCACCCAAACCCACGCTTCCCGAAGAAAGGGGCTCGACCCCGACCGAACTTGGTTTGTAGTCATAACATTAAAGTGTAGAGGTGTGTATATGAGGGGTAAAAAAGAGTAATGAAATTTGAATTAAAACAGCTGATGTGAGACTATTGGATAGGAAAGTAGCTTGGACTCATTGGCAAAAGGATTTTTAGTTGGAAAAGAATGCAATGGCAGTGAGAAACTGACATCTTTGAGAGCTGAATTGGATCATAGAAAGTGAGATTGCGAATCATTCTTTTGGTCACACTTTTCTCGTCAGTTTTAAAACATGATTGGAAGAAATAATAAAAAAAACCTGCTTGTAAAATTAAGGACTATGTTAGGAAAAACAAAGGAAATTGCTAGTGAAGTTATATAGAATTATAAAATTGGATTTAAAAACTATAGACTTTTAATGTAAACTGCATCAATTTCCACCCCTTGTTTTGTAAAGGTAAATATTATTACCTTTGATTTTGTACTGTGGTATATGAAGGTTTAGTTCACGGAGACCCTTTAGTACCGGAAATTTATCCATTATATAGTTTTCGTAGAAAGGGGTAAGAATACAGGAAGAAAGTGACTGATTCACACGGAAACTATCGAATTCTTTGCCCAAGCCGGACATTACATGGCTTCTCCTAAAGGAAATGCACTCTTGCTATTACAAGTGTAAATTCCTTGACATAAATAAATAAAAGAACAATTAATATTCCTCGTAATGTTTTTTGATAACAAATATCTTAGGGGTGATTCTAAAAGTCCCTCCTTTCTTTACTTTGATTTTTTTATTTCCGTAATTCCCCAAACTCTCGGTTTGTACGATAGTGTGAGACTCAAGAAGGAAATACCTAAGAATTAAAATCGAAAAGATGATTATCTTGATATAGAAGTAATTGCTTTGAAACCTCAATATTTTCAAGGTTGAAACCAAATGAAGGTCATTTATCTAGTAAAATCCGTACTAAATCAAGGTTTCATTAAAGACACGGTAGCGTAGGATCTTAACCATAAAGAGTACATAATTTGGTTGTTTGGAAATACTCACATAAAAAGAGCTGATAGATTCCAGATGTGAGACAACTTCCTGAGGTTGATAAACTGCTTTTAAGATTCTATCAATATTGTAGAAAAATTATATCAGCTTTGATTTTATTATAGATTTTAGATTTCACTTTCAATTAAAGAAATATCTTTTGCGCATTAATATCCAATTTCTTGATGATTATCTTTGAGAGCCTGATGTAATATCATTAATAATATATAGATTATTTTTCTCAATTAATATCGAGCCACAAAATCTTTTCAGTCTTATAAACTTTTTAAAAAGGTCACTTTACAAAGGATAAAGAAATTGCTATAAAGATTGCCCAGCCGGGGAAATACTGTATTTCCATGAATATTAAACTATAATTGATAAAACCGGAGGTTCATTGAGCTATCATCCACTGTCCCAATAAGACCTCTTTCATATTTTTGAAAAAATAATTAATATTATCTAGTAACTTTTTTTTGAAGATTACTTTTTATTTATTTGAGAAATAAGCCAAAATCAACTGGAGCATCTCAGGCAGAAAACTTCTGAAAATTTGTTCCGAAAGAATTTGCTGAAATAAAGTGACGTGAAGATGTATGAAAGGAAGATAGAAAAGTAGCTAAAATATGATATTATGGTGGGCACGCAACTCTCCTTAATATATTTTACGCTATGAAGGCACGTCTTGTATCTGAGTCTCGATATGACACTTCGACGAAGAGGCATTTTCGAATTAGATGCCATCCACTTGGCGAGGAAAGGGCGTGGGAACAGGTTCAGAGCCCCGCTTGTGAATTTGGCAGGTGCCCTCCCCTTCCCCCCCCCCCCGTGGAAAACCCTAAGCCTTTTGTCTCACTCTACTTTATTCTCCTATTCTGGTTTCTTGTTCTAGGTTCTTCTACCACTAACAGTTTCTCTAAATTCACGACTTTCTTTTCTAACCTCTAATCAACACATTTCTATCGGAGGTGTTTTAGATAATGATCATTATTTTTTAAGTTTTAAATAATGATAAGAAGCATGATTTTCATAGAAAAGCTCGTATGTTTGTTTAAGTGTGGATGTGTTTACGTTCTGAACGCTTTGCCTTCCAGATTCATCCCTTTACTCTAATTAATGCTTAATGTTTTCTCATTATTATTTCTGTTATTTCTGCTCGTCCATTTTGCACTTTCTTCAAAAAGTACTAAATACTAAAGTAGGCAGCAACGAAAAATATGCACATCAAACTTCTTCTCTAATAGACACGGCCAAGTATTCCATCAGAAGGTCAAAAGAAAATCAACTTTGCAATTTGCTCTTTCAATCCTCTTTCGACCTTCTTCAATATTTTCAGCACTACCCAATTAATCTGCCTAAACATCTAAACTGATTACTAATGCATCTCATCAGTCTATCTCTGTTCGCACTACCTACACTAACAGTGGCAGCTCATGTATAGGCACTGCGGAACTACAGTACCCCCTATTCTTACTCGATATTGTCGATAACATTCAATATAATGAGTCTTTTTTTCTTTAATTCTTTCTTTAAAATTGTACATTATATATTCCCTAAACCTATGACAGAAGCCATCCACTAGCTTATGAAAAAAAATACAAAAATAATTGGATAGAACTGTGTGCTTCACAGTTCCAGTGACGCGGTGTTTGGCTCTTGTGCGCATGATCACATGTCCGAGATAGGAAGCTGCATGCTAGGGAGAGAAAGCACTGTGGCTCACGCAGTGCCGACCCTGCTGTGCGGGTGGAAGGTAATGTTTCTTTTTGACTCTGCCTGTGTCGTGCTTGAAAACGTGTTTATATCCTTGAATGTGATAAAGTGTACAATTTAATTAATATTTTTTCGGTTCTTTTATTAATTAATTGAGCTGCTGAAATTTATATTGGGAAATCATCTAGATGATGTCCTTACAAACCGACTGACTAATGGCTCTGATCTCGTCCCTGATGGCTTCCTTGAATTTCGTGATGGTCGTGGGTCTCCCTGAGTACACTCTGTCTTTGAGGTAGCCCCAAAGAGAGAAAGAAATCTGGAGGCTAAGGTCTGGGCTGTGAGGTGTTCACTTAAAATCAGTCTTAAGACTGATCACACGGCTACCAAAGTTCTCTTTCAGCTAATCTCGGGAGAGGTTTGAGGTGTGAGTGCTTGTTCCATCTTGCTGGAACCAGAACTTCCTCATAAGCAAAAGGAACAGGGTTTGCAGCTTCCTCTTGAAGGTTTTGAGGACCTCAACATACCGCTCCTTGGTGGCTGTCACTGTCGCGCCAGATTCCTTGAAGAACAATGGTCCGATGATGCATATGGCTGAGATTGCAGTCCAAAACGTGCAATTAGGGGAGTGTAGAGGCTTGGGGGCCACTTTATTTAGTCTGGAGGTTCCCAGAAGACATTTGTCTTGGAGTTTACCTTGCCTTCAAGATGGAAGTGAGCTTCATCTGAGGTCCAAAGGAGGTGAAGGAAAGTTGGGTCTCCTAAAACTTCTCCAGTATCTTGACTGCCATAGCCTTTCTCTGCTCCTTGTATGAGGCTTTAAGTGTCTGCTTCGTCAGTATTATGTATGGGTAGGCTTTTACATCCATTACTAGCACTCTCTTGCAAGTTTCACGAGATATACCGAGGGATTGACTTCGCTTGCGCACAAAGCGTTTTGGACTCTGCTGAACTGACTCTCTAACGCTCTCGACCAGCTCAGCTGTACGCTTCCTGAGGGGGGGGGGCTCCTGAATGGCTTGGAAGGTTGTTAATGGCTCCATTAAGCTTCTCCACTGTCCCATAGTTCTCGAATTGATCGACACAGTGCTTAATTCTGCTCTAGGAGGGGGCTTTTTCACATTCGAACTGATGCACGAAAGTGACCTGAACTTTCTTGAACGAGCCTGTTTTGTAGTAATGTGTGACGCAGTATATTCTTTAACTGGAGATCCCATTGAGATATTGTTGTGTTTACAGGCGTTGCTTCTGCCATGTCCTGCAAAGTAAGGGTGATTAGTGAATGAATGAAGGATATATCATAAAATGTGTGTGCAGGTCCGATTTTTTTTTGGGGGGGGGGTCACCCTGCATTATCGGAGCTACAGATAAATGGATATAAAATTCTAAAATTGACCTCATTAGTGGGGGGTTAATTGGAGTGCATGCGGCATAGGTCCTAAGTCCTAAATAATATAGAGCCTCTGCCTCCTAACTGCTTGCATGCTACCTTCACGTGGTTCCCCTGTTGCTTTACTGAATGCATGTAAGTGGCCGAGTGGCTGACGGTATAATCAGACCCCAATCCCTGCTGCCTTGCAGGGTATGCCTCTTTAGACAAAGGCTAGGACAAGGAAAACTCTGAATTCAAACCCCCTGCTGCCTTGTAGGGTATGCCTCCTTAGGCAAAGGCTAGGAGAAGGAAAACTACGATATAAAACCATGCCAGTTCGGGTAGAAAGGACTCTTTAGAACTGGTAGGCAACTCTTCTAGGAGAAGGACACTCCAAAATCAACCATTGTTACCTCACTGTTGGACGGTGCCATAGTCTTTGTACCAAGTCCTTCCAGAGTGCTAGGTTTGGGTTTCCTATTTGATGGTACAGTCAAAGTGTCTAACTTTCATTTCTTATCGTTTACTTGATTTTTTCAAAAGGTGTGTAGGGCAGGCTGATCAGATGATCAAGGTTGCTCAGTGGGTTTTTCAGGTAGATGCCTTTGTTCTATTCTTAATCTTTCTCTATTAATCTTTTTTATTTATTTATTTTAAAAATCCATTCCATCTCTCCTCTCTCAGTCTTGTGGAGATTCTGGGGATATTTTGCCTTGCATGGTGTTCCGGCTCCGCCATGTTCACCAGTTTTTCCGGTTCTTTTAGAGTTGCTTATGGACTTTTTTGCTTCTCAATCCTTCGTACATATTGTTTTTGTTGACTATATTTACTTTGTTGTTGGTTTTACCTTTGTTGCTTTATTATTTATTTTTGTTTTAAACCTTTTACTGGTGCTTTTGTTTCTGATTCTTTCTGGAGGTGTTGAGTTTAACCCTGGACCTGCTGCTCATTTCATAAGAAGAAATGCAGTGTCCTCTATTCTAATATTAGGGGTTTAAGATCTAATTTTCTAGATCTTAAGGATCATGCAAAGAATTATTACATCCTTTTCCTTGCAGAAACCCTAGTGAAAAGTAATAAATCTTAATCAGAATTCCTTATTCCAGGGTTTTCTGGCCCTGATTTTATTTATCGTCGAAATACTCCAGGAGCTCGGGGAATGGCAGTATTTTCGAGATCTGGCCTAGCAATTTATCGCCAAAAGAATTTAGAATGCAAGTGTCATGAAGTTTTATAACTGTCTTTTAGATGGTATTGCCTTGGTTCAATCAACAGATAGGAAAGCTTGTTTTGTAATTAGTGGGGCCCGTTAATGCAAAGCATGAAGAATGGCTCAATTCTAATGTAACTGATCAGTATGGTAGATCAGCTTATGAATTTTGCACTGCTGCTGATTGTCTCCAGATTATTCAGGAACCCACCCATATTTCGGGTGCTAGACTAGATCTTGTGTTCACAGATGCTCCAGCTGCTGTAGATGCAAAGGTCTGTGAAAATTTTGGGACATCAGATCATTGTTCCATTAGAACGGACATAGCTGTTAATCAGCATATCCCGAATGCCACGATAAAAAAAAAGAGTTTGGCTTGAATCTAGAGCTGATTGGGTTGGTCTTGAAGAAAGTTGTCGAACCTCGAATATTTTGGATGCAATATCTGACCGACATCCAATGGCTAAAGTGAATGATATGTTATCAACTGTTTTGGCCAGGCATGTTTTCAGTAGAATTATCAGGATTCGTACAAACGACCATCTATGGTTTAATGAATTCTGTAGAAGAGCCTACCATGATAAAAAAAAACAAAATTTAATGTATAGAGGCGTAATCAGACGCGAGAAAACTTCGAGATCTTTGTTCAGTCTCGGCCTACTGCCAACAGAGTTTACCATTGGGCTGAGAGATTATATAATGATAATCTGAAGAGTAAGTTGGCAGAGATCAGGCAGCCTCATTTGTGGTGGACTAAATTAAAATCTGCTATTTTTTACTCTAACACTTCTACCATTCCACCACTACTTTTGCCAAATGAAAAGCTGGCAACTAGTTCAAAGGAAAAGGCAGAGTTACTCCATCGAGCTTTTGAAGCCAAGCAGTCAGTTGAAGAAGTTCCTCTACCTGACAATTGCCCTCCTGAGCCTCATTTGACTGGGTTTGCTTTTCGTGCAAGGGATGTTAAAATGATACTTGACATTCTTGACAGCTGGGCGGAGTCGATCTCGACAACTTTTCCCTTTATTTTTTTAAAAAAGATGTCTACTGATTTAGCATCTAAGTTAAGTAGATTATATAGATGTTTATTTAGACGAAGCACCTTTCCCGATAATCGTAAATTGAACAATGTTGTGCCTATTCCTAAGGGCATGTTATCTGCCGATTGTAGTCAATACAGGCCTATTTCAATACTTCCTGTGCTCTCTAAGGTTGCTGAGAAGCTGATATCTAGGCCCCTGTATAGATACCTGGAGTCGAATGGCTTACTGGCTAGAAGTCAGTATGCATATAGGAGGCAGTTGGGTACTTGTAATGCCCTTTCAGATTTGACTTAACAAGAGTTTTGAATCTAGATTAGTTCAGATTGATTTTAGTGCTGCTTTTGATCGTGTTAACCATAAAGCACTTGTTTTTAAACTACAAAACCTTGGAATAGGTGGCTACATCCTAGAACTACTTAATAAATAACTTTTTAATAGATCGGCCGCAACGTTTTGTCGTAGATTGAGTTTTTAGTGAACCTAGACGTGTTGTGTCTGGATTTCCACAAGGCAGTATTCTTGGACCTTTGTTTTTTTTTAGTATACACAAGTGATTTAGTACAAGTTCTTGAAAACAAGGTTGTTCAGTATGCAGGTGATACTACACTTGTTGGAGTAGTCAGGTCTCCCTCAATGAGAAACCAAGTTGCCATGAGTCTAAATCGTGATTTAGAAAAAAAATAGGAAATGGTGTGATATTTGGTGTATGAAGCTTAATTCAAGTAAAACTAAGACCCTTTTGGTTAGTAGATCTCGTACCAATGAGCCGCCTTATCCTCCACTTTGTGTTAGAGATACACTTCTTGCTGAGTCGGAATCCTTAACGATCCTTGGCATTACCTATGATTCTCACCTGACTTTTGAGAAGCATCTTTTAAATGTATCTGCAAATGCTGTCCGAAAACTTGGTATTGTACGTAAGGCCTCATATATCTTTAATAATGAAGATATCAATGCCACTTGTTTCAGGTCCTTTGTTCTCCCTCTTCTTGAGTATTGTTCTCTAGTTTAAATATCCGCATCTGCCAGAGATCTGTCTCTCTTAGATAGGGTTGCTCGTGGAGGCAGGTTCATTTTTCCCGATGGGGTTAGCTATTAATTGGATCATCGAGGGATGATTTCATGTTTATCGATATTCCATAAATAGTACTTCAGTAGGGAATTGCCACATCATTTTAAATTTCTGAGAGCCTGCCTCTTGCTAGAATAACAAGATTTGCGGATGGACAACATCCACATGCACTATGCATTCCCCGCTGCCGCACTTCTCGGTTTCAGCGTTGCTTTTTGCCAAGTACGGTAAAGCAGTGGAAGAAGCTTCCTGCGGAAGTTATGCAGGAAGATCTTAATATCTTCAAACGAGGTTGCAATGCTAGATTAAGGGTGGATGCTACTGCCTCATAATTTTAATATTGATTTGATTTTAATAATTTTAAACTTATTTATTTACACATTTCATTTTCTTTCTTCTAGCATTCATTCTTTCTTACTTGACATATGGACACTGTTCTGTGGGAGCTTGTTTTCAAGTTCATGGCCGCTAGGCTTTTCCCACACGAATTTTGTATTCATTATCTCAAATAATAATAATAATAATGATAGTTTGAGAGGATAGTTAGAAGCGTTTTTTTAAACATATAAAAGAATTAGTCGCGATACTGATAATATATATATATATATATATATATATATATATATATATATATATATATATATATATATATATATATGCAGATTTTTTTTAAAGACCATAGTATATTTCTCCTTTATTAATTTTCTTTGGAAACTTTTCATTTTTCTTATTATCTTTTTTAGTTCATCTTGTAGATGGTAAACAACTTCTCCTAAGTTCATTTAAAAAAGAGAAGAACGTAGAAGTTGTTTACCATCTACAAGATGAACTAAATATGATAATAAGGAAAATGGAAAGTTTCAAAAGAAAATTAATAAAGGGAAAATATGCTATGGTCTTTAACAAAATCTGCATACAAGAAGGTTTGTTACCAATTTACACCAATATATATATATATATATATATATATATATATATATATATATATATATATATATATATATATATATATATATATATATATATATATATATATATATATATATATGTGTGTGTGTGTGTGTGTGTGCTCGCTGCCTCCGTGTGCCTGGTTCGAATCGCTTCCCTGCACGGATTTTTTCGCAAAAAGGTAATAAAAATATTACTGCAAGGAAAAATTATTCCGTTTTCTCTTTCAATGTGGTTTAATGGATTCATATATATTTATATATATAAAAGGAGAGAGAGAGAGAGAGAGAGAGAAAGGGAATATTAAATAATTTACGAGAGATATATGGAACTAAATTCATTTACAATAAATGTCTAATTATATTATATGAATGATTCCATAGAGTGCTTTATACTTTTAAGCAAGGGTGTGTGTATCTATGTTCCAGACCGTTTTCTTTTATTACATCTTCAAGGGGTTCTTAAATTTAATTTAGTACTGCGGCTATCTCAGGATTATATATCTAAAGTTCTTCGAGTAGGAAGAATTACTACAGGTCTTTCGTCATATTTAATTTCTGGCGTTTAAAACCCCTTTGGAGGCAGAAAGAAAGATGCAGAAACCGTTTGTTTCACTCTACGTAACCATATAGTACGAGGGGAGAAATTGGATGTAAATGTGCACATGAGACAAGAAACATGAGTTTTTAAAGGGAAGAGAAACGGACGATAGATGGAACTCACAAAGATCAACGAAAGCAGAGGAGAGCACAACGAAGACAATCCATACAGAGAAGACAGAAATACGGCCAAGAAACAAAACTCATTATTCTGCCCTGAAAGCGAACCGGGGTCTTCTGATTGAAATCAGATCTTTCACCATTAATTACCAGGCATATCAATTGAAATAAACCTAAACTTGTGACAACATAGCGGTATAAGTTTTGGAGTTCATTCTTCTCTGGCATATAAACATCGCTCCTAGCCCTGATGAAGGCATGCAACTACATACCACGATAGAAGAACTATATCCATGCTTTACAATTGATACCACGCAGACAGAGTGAAATGCTTCACTCTCGCCTCCCTTGTTTTAGCCTGTGATCGTTTAGTCTTTTTCTAACTGCTTTGGTTGATATTTTTTAACTTGAAAGCCTTATTAAATTCCATAGCAAGTTCAGATGTTTTTCTGCGATTCTGTATTGAAACCTGAATGATAGATCAGTCGTTAAAACAAAGCTGCTGGTGCCTTGAAATCGTTCTGTACAATTTCGGGCAGCATAACTTGAAATTTTAGTTCTTAGCAATTTTTACTTGTGATAACATTGGTTATGGAGAAGTTAGATTTGTGCTCTATGTGCTTGTATAAATTGTTTAGTTTTAGTCATATTACTTATTTAAAATGATATTGAATATACAATAGTTATATTTTAAGCTGAAACAAGAAATATTGGTTAAATTCTGATTTTAGGAAACATACCATTTTATTAATTGCACACATTTAGTAAAATACTAAGTAATACAAACAGCTTTATGAAATATTCACACATATTAGCATAATACACATTAGTATCATGCAAATTTATGAATAAAATGAAAAATTATAAAAGTTTGATTATGTAAAATATATACATTTTTGAAAAGAGAAAGATATATTAGTCTTTTTTCAATCCTTTCGGTCTTTTAAGCATACGAAGGGCGGTCAATAAGTTTTGCAATTCGGATATAAGAAAACGAGATATGAGGAAAAGTGTTTTATTATTTTTCAATATAACTACCCTCAACTTCAATGCATTTGCACCACTTGTCCCTGAGGCTTCGAATTCCCGACAACCAGAAATCTCCCCACTGCTGTTCAATCCACTCTTGGACGGCGAGCTGGACATCTTCATCGTCCACAAACCGGCGTCCACGCAGTGCAGCCTTGAGCTGACGGAATAAAAAGTAGTCGCTAGGGGCCAGATCTGGACTGTAGGGGGGATGGTTGAGCTCCTTGAATCCGCGCTCGCGCACGGCAGCTTGTTCAACTCTGGCCTTGTGGACTTTGACGACGTTGAAGTCAGCATGGGGCGTGAGGTTTCTGGGATCCCAACGGGCAGAGACCTTGGTCATGGCCAAATTGTCGTGGATATTGTTGATAACACTTCCATGTGATATTCCAAGTTCTCGCTCAATTTTTTCGACCTTCAACCGTCGATTTTCAAGGATCATCTTCTCCACACGGGCCACATTGTTCTCGTTGGTCACGTCTGACGGGCGTCCTGGACGGTGTTCATCTTCAAATGACTCACGACCATGGCGGAACTCCCTATTCCAGCGGGAAATGATTGCATAGGAAGGAGCGTTGTAGGTGTACACTGCAACCATGCGTTCATGGATCTCTTTTGCATTCTTGCCTTCCTTGGTCAAAAATTTGATCACTGCGCGGTGCTCAACCTTCTCCATTGTTGAAAAATTTGAGACTGGCGATGTGCGATCAGCTACTGCTTCTTAAATAGTAAAGGCAGAAGTGGGCGGCTGCAGGTCCTGACTTGTCATAACTTGTCCTAACACCCCTACAAACAGCCATCCCCCTTCCTCTGTTTTGCCCTACCGATTTGCAAAACTTATCGACCCTCCCTCGTATTATTAGCGTTGATGTAAAAAAATAATCGATTTTATTAATATGTAAATAATCGTAATCCAGCTAGAGAATGCATTGGGCACCAATATGATACCAAAAGTGCTGTTATTAGCAAATTTTCTTACAGTCAAAAGTATAAATAACTCATCTAAAGTACAAAAAGGTCATAATTTTGTTAAATATTTACTCCTTCAAATATTGACGTAACCGAAAACGGAATTAGTTTTTATATTAAGAAAATTAAAATTTCAAAGCACCAGTTGCAGATAAAATCTATTGATCCTCCTGAGTTAGGAAGGAAACGGGTAAAAAATCTTTTAACATTTTAGAAAAAAAATCTATTAATGAGGAAATAGTTCGAAGAGGCAAATGTAAAACGAATTTTCCAAAAACGGCATAAAGAATAATTCAAGAAAATTTTGGCCAATCTTACTTAGTCAGGTCGTTAATAAACACTTGGAGTCCATTGGTAGAGATACGGAAGTTGATTATTTGGAGTTAAATACTTATTAAATGACACAATGCACGGCTTTCGCCGCGGACGTTCAGGTTTAATTAATTTGATTGATATTGTCCCGAAATAATCCCAATCGCATTAAATCGAACGTTACTGTTCAATTTTCAAAAAAGTAGAAGGGCGAAGATCCGCAGGGACATTTGCATCTCCATTTTCTGTTAAGGTAAACGCTATTTTATATAAAAAGCTTCTTGAGATTTCTCGTTTCTGATAAAGATGGATGGTTGCCCATTCTTATGGGCGGTGCTCCTGAAGAGGGTTGAGGAGCACCAAGAGACTTTTCAAGCGGATTAACTAATTCTTATTGTTACTTAATTGGTGCGGTTACTTTAGTGGCATCATTAGACGCTGGATCTGAAGTATATCTTTTGTCTAATAATGCCATTACATTAACTGCACCATATATATATATATATATATATATATATATATATATATATATATATATATATATATATATATATATTTTCATATGTGGAAGATAATGGTAAAACACAATATTTGAATCAAGATTTTAAATTTTGATTCAAATATTGTAGTTTACCATTATCTTCCATTAATATACATCACGACAATGTGATATCCTCCATTCCATTATATATATATATATATATATATATATATATATATATATATATATATATATATATATATATATATATATAACGAATACTTGATTGGTAGCTCAAAATCAGGCGATTCCATAGTCGGGCTAAAAAAAAAAAATCGTTCTAATTTCTTTATTTTCAAAGATATCCACCCCAAATTTGATATAAAGCACCCTGGGACTAATTTACTTCGAGCTGAGAAGTCAAATTTTTATTCGACGAAATGATTCGGCGTGATGAACGAAAGTGTGACCTTTTTAATGAAAAATAAAAAATAAAAACCTTATATTTATAACCAATGTTGGTTATATTCAATTCAATCTTATTTAATAAGGCTGTGTACAATGGTATTTTTAGATACTACAGGGTGTCTACTAATATCAAATTTCAAAATTCCCTAGGTTTTCCAGGTACTTAAAAAAAATAAATGGCAAAATCTCTAATTAAAACTGTAATGAAAAATGGGTATATTACATTTAACTACAAACATATTTCAAGGTATATTCTAATAAAGAAAATAAAGTAGGTAGCAATAATTAAAGAAAAAAAGAAGAAATTCCTCCAGGGCACACACCTGACCAATCTAGCAAACAATTATATTTCCATTAGGTATCATTTAGCTAGACCCCCGCATCTAATTTTTTTTAACTTTATAAATCTTTTTCATAGCCCATGGGTGAGTACCGACTATATTATTCTGAAATAGGTATAATAGAGTAATAGCTAGTAAGAATCTCAGGTATGAACACCCTGTACTAGTAACCTATTTCATAATTAACCTGGATTCTAATATCTACCTTACAAAATAAAGATACATAACAAATGTCACTGGCTACGCACACTTAAATTGACTTAGGACTTTTTCTCACTAGTTAGTTTCTTCTTCTTGTAGTTTCTTTTTCACCTGGTAGCTTTCTCTGGTGCATCCAGATTACCTCTTTTATGACTATTCTTTTAACTTTTGCATGGGCATCACTGTTAGCTTTTGACACCATATTTTTGCCCATGACATGAAAGAGGGACTTGGCGATAGCAGGAACAACCCTTTTCACAGTCTAGCAGGGACATGCCTAAGTCATTGTTCATTATTTCCGTGTAGACATTCACAAACACTTCTTCTGAATAGTAGGCCACCCGGAACTTGGCCCTCCTTTCGCCTGGTGTGGTCATCGCCTTGAAGACTTCCACGGCCATCATGGCCATGTGGATGCACTCGTTTGAGGGGTAAAGGAGACCGCCGCGATCCGGGAATTCAATC
The DNA here is from genome assembly GCA_963969495.1 of Ceratothoa steindachneri. NCBI lineage: Eukaryota > Metazoa > Arthropoda > Malacostraca > Isopoda > Cymothoidae > Ceratothoa > Ceratothoa steindachneri. Next base: position 36,652,334 of record OZ018335.1, read on the forward strand.
ATCTCTCTGAAAGTCTCTGATAGCTTGTCGGGGTCGGCCACCTGCACTCAGGGCATAAGGGTGTTGCCTTGTACCAGAGCCTCCTGGCAAGAAACACACTTTAGGAGGCTTCGGGCCTTTCTGGCAAAGTAATACACCATTTGTAATCATATGAATAACAGTACAGTATTATTAATTAGATTTTATTGCTCTCTTTGAACCCGTGTTTAATAAATGTCCAGGAAATGGCTTTGTCACTCCCCCTTAAGGGGAAAGCTTGCGCTTCGCTACTAAGATTAAAATTTAAAATTAAAAAAGCAGCCATGGTTAAAGTTTTATCAATTTTCTGAACTTCGCCAATTATAATAATTTTAAAAAGGAACTCTAAACTAAATTTCCCCCCTTTTCAAAATATCACGTTGCTACAATATAGTTATAGAAGAAGATATATATAAATAAATTTTCTGAACTTCATCATTTGGGTTTTAAAAAATTCGCAAAATTTTGATACTTATATTTATTTCTGAACTTCATTTGGTTTTTGATATTATAAAAGAATTATTAAAAAAAACTTAAATTATAGAGTTAGTGATGATGATAAACGACAATAAAATATAATTTTACCGTAATAACTAGCCAGAGATGATTTGATCAACCCAAGGCATCGGTGAAGGTGTAGTTTAGGGAGCATATCGTAGTCACGACTTTTAATATCACAGTTATGATAAACAGTTATCTATGGATAAACAATACCGTAGATTAGGGTTGCACTGATATGCAAATTAGCCGATGACTGATATATCGGCCGATACAAGGTTAACGAAATCAAAATAAAAAATATATATTTGAGAATATTTTTGCCGAATGGAGGAGCTATTGTCGTATAAAAAAATATGTTAAAGGACGTCATTTCTGACAATTTTAGACGATCGCAATCTTGTTAAGCCTAATCGTCCTCGTTTGTTTACAAACGTATACAATACTATGAATAATAAAATCATTTGATAATAGTTAAGTTTATTGTAGCGTAAATGCACTATTAATTTAAATTAGTGTATTATTTACGTAATTATTGCTATAACTTTTAAGTTATTTAGAAATTAACGCGTGCATTGTGAGTCATTCTAAAACTGTATCTGGCGCTAGTTAGGCCTCATCTAGACTATGCAGTACAATTTTGGTCACCATATTATAGGAAGGATATTGACTTGCTTGAGTCTGTGCAGAGAAGGATGACAAAGATGATTGGTGGGCTAAGGAACTTACCTTATGGTGAAAGGCTCAGAAAACTAAATCTACATACATTGGAAAGGAGAAGAGTCAGAGGGGAATTGATTGAAGTCTTCAAATGGGTAAAAGGATATAATAAAGGGCATCTGGGTAAGGTTCTTATACTTAGTGAACATGACAGGACACGTAGCAATGAGTTTAAGCTTGATAAGTATAGGTTTAGGAAGGAGATTGGGAGGAATTGGTTTACAAATCGTGTGGTAGATGAATGGAATAGGCTCACTAGACATGTGATAGAAGCCTCCTCTCTGGGTAGTTTTAAGTATAGATTAGATAAATATATGGATGAAGCTGCTAGATGGGACTGACTTTTTTTTATGTACATATGTATATATTTTTCTAAGGAGTGGGGAGATTATATTTTGCGGTTGCATGAATGGACATAATCCTCTGGATGCATTTTATGTATATTGTAGATTTGATCTGACGAACTCCTGTAAAGGGTGACAATGTTGATGACTTTTCTCTGGTAAGAAATCTTTTGTTTGTTGACTGGAACAGGAGCTGCCAAGTGTAGGCCATGAATGGTCTTTTGCAGTCTCCTTCTTTTCTTGTGTTCTTGTGTTTTAGGCTAAGTATGCAATTTCTAGATCATTATAGCGTTCCTTCACAAGCAACATATATGTATCATATGCTGGCTTCCCTTATTTAACACACATTATAACTTATTCACTTAAATAGAAGGAGTCCACATCTTCACTACTTACAAGTACTAGAGCTAACAGTCCTACAACGGAAAATAAATACAATGAACTTATGATTTCAAAACTTTCCAAGATGGCAGCAGCGTCTCACTCAAAGTAAACGTTACAATGACTGGAATCGCTCCCTGGCGGGCATAGCGGCAAACAACCGCTCTGACTTATCGCCCGACTATAGAAGTAGCAGAATCCGGAATTTGGTGAAGCTACCAATCAAATATTCGTTATCTATAATATATATATATATATATATATATATATATATATATATATATATATATATATATATATATATATATATATTTATTTAGTTTTTTAGTTAGTTAGCTAGTTAGAGAGACAGACAGACAGAGATAGAGTACGAGAATGAATATTCAACAACCCACAAAGGAAATAAATTTATTGACTACTAATGTCTAATTATAATATATAAATGATTCAATTATTCCCTAGGGTGCTTTTATTCTCTGAGTAAGATTGCATGTGCCTACCGGGGGTTTCAGCTAAATCAATACAAATAATCAATATATTCTCATGAGAATTTATAAAAATAGAACGAGATATATAATTGCGCAATCGTTCGAAATGAAAGCTAAACTCTTACTGACCATTATCCAAGGTCAGGTTAGAAATATTGGCGCCGTTATTAGGCCTTACATACACTTTCAAATTGTATTAATTTCCCTGAAACACCTTATATATATATATATATATATATATATATATATATATATATATATATATATATATATATATATATATATATATATATAGGCCCATTAAAACTCCGCCAAATTTAAACTAGAATAAAATAACTCAGTCAAATGTAATTGGATATTAATGAAAACTTGAATAGAACAACTTATGAATTCTCCGTTGTCTCTGAAATTCTCAGCAATATAACTATAATAGTATTGCTAAAATTAAATAAATAATATATTTACTAAATATTTTGCTTGTCCAATCAAGAAAACGTGCGACAATAGCTCTGTTTTTTTTCTCCTTTTTTTTCAGTTAGCATTTATACTTTAAATTTATAAGTTGTATTATACCCCTATCTTAACGGTGTTGAGGCTAAATGATAAAATTATAATATAAGTATGTTTTAAAGAAAAAGGTTGAAATGAAACTTGGAATTTTTCAGGAATTTCCAGATGCAAATTGAACTCGCAGAAGTGTTTATAACTTAAGTGAAAAAATAAAAAAAACTACTGGTTCGATAGCTCAAAAGAAAAGTAATATCAGCCATAATAAAATTGCTACGAGCGAGAATGAAATGGTTGAAGTTGAAGAACTCGTTTTATCTCACGAGGAAAAGAACGAAACTCATCTATCCCGAAGTAAGCTATCCAGTGAATTAGGTATTTTCCGTTCTTCTGTACAACGAATTTTCAAACGAAAAAAATTAAAATATTTTAAAGAATGCGCATTTCCCGTCGTGATATCAATGTAAGACAACGTAGAAAGACACGATGTAAGTTGCTATAATCGCTATTCATATCAAGATACAAGAAATGATGCGATTACCGACGAAAAAGATTTAATTCACCTTGGAAGTGCCAACAAATAATCAAAATACGCCTTCATTATGAATCTTCAAGATTTAGAAAAAACAATGTTTTCTCCAGGGGTGTCATGGAATGGTCAAACGATGATTTATTTTCTCGATACACAAAATCTAAAGTTAATTCAGAAAATTACATCGAACTACTATCTATTGTCCTGCTTCCTACTTGCCATCAGCTCAATCCTAAAGACCTTCTTTTTCAGCAAGATGGTACATCCTCTCATACTAGCAAGACAAATAAACTTTTAGAAGAAAATTGCCCTCATAATATAAAAAATAATGGATAGATAGCCTCATTAATCGTCTGACTGTAACCATATTAATTATTTTATATGGAAGTTATTTACCCGAAGAAAATATTTTTCAGCAATAAAAAAAGAAGTTAATTTGAACTTGAGGAAATAAAAAATTCTTTATTTATCGGATAACATAACGCTATCTGATACTATAAAAAACGTATTTCTTCCTTTAAAACACGATTAATGGCTGTATGTATGTGACCAAGAAGGTGGACATATTGATCATCAAATCATCGAAAAAAATGGCAGACCTATAAAACTTTAATGTAAAAACGTACAAGTTAATGCGCATAGGTCTAGCTAGATGATATTCGATAAGAATACAATATAGGCGGTCAAATCTTAAATAAGCAAGTGGTTTTAGGAAGTTGGAATCTTAATCGCAAATAATTGCTCGAAAAGTTTCGAAACAATGATATTGGGCACCTAAAAAAGCGAATCGAGTTTTAGGACACATTTAGACATTTTGCATTTAAATCGAAATATATTATCATCATTTCACAAAGGGGTTGTAAGACATTAGAGTCGGTAGTGCGATTCTGGTTTCCATAGATGTAAAAGGACACTAATATTGGAACAACTCGATCGTCGTTGGGACAAAATTAGTTATTGAACTTAGAAATAGATCTTACGGCGAAAGCCTGAGGCACTTCAATTTAATTTCGCTGAAAAATCGGTATAAGTTATGAGTCAATATTTGAGCTCGATAATCGAGTGGCCATTAGAAATAATTTTATCAATCTCGTAAACTAAAGAATAAAGAGTGTGATAGAACAAAATTGATTTTCATATAAAATAACACACACATGGAGTATCTTGCCTAGAAATGTTTTCGAAAGTATTACAGCAAATATGTTTAAAATTAGGATGGATAAATATTACTTTTAAAATAGAACCTTAGAGAAATTAGAGTTGGGGAAAATAATTATATATTTAAAGACTCCCTTTATTTTACCTATAATTCAACTCTGACTTTCACCCTTTCACCTCTCTAATAATCTAGCTTAGATGAGATCATGACGACTTTGCTGGTTCGTAATTCTGTAGGTCTTTACAGAAAATTTGTCCACACTACCATAAATTAAGCATCTCTAGCATAAATAGCAACCATATCCAATTCAAACTGTTTCATACATTGCCCTCCACATGGAACCTGACTGCATAAAACCCACCCTAATACACCATCTCCACGGCGAAACCAACATTCCCTTCATCAAGGACTTCATCATGACCAACGCGCAATTGTTTCTGCAATATGCATTGCACCCTTCTTACACCTACATTTCCACTACAACCACACTATACATCCAATTATTAGCGAAACTTCCTCCAACTCCACCGAACGAAAATACAGTCAAATGCATACGCACCTACTGCGCATACATATCATTTCACAACCAGCTGCAAAATACCCTACTCTAAACCGCCATAGCCGCCAATCATCTGAATCCAGTCTGGACCACTAGATAAGAATTTCTCCGGTCCATCTGTTATTAGGACACGAGTCTTCCCTCTATGAATACAAATATAGAAATAACAATCTCTACGAATGCACCCGTTGCAACCCCTAAGAATCTGGAAACACTGCCTACCTCATTCTATATATTTCTCCTCCTTCGCCAATTTCATTCTATATACATATTTCTCCTCCTTCGCCAATCTCAAATCATCTTTCTATATAACCTTTCTATGGAACTCTGGGAGGGACTACATGCCTTGGTGTCATTCCCAAGTGCTGCTGGGTTGAATGAAGAGAACTTGGTGGATGACAAAGAAAGTAAGAAGTCTGAAACTCCTCATTGTGCCCTTGTTGGTGGAGGCCACATTCCCAACTGATTTAGCAAGACAGTCAAATCGTGCTTAGGGTTTTTTGGCAGCTAAGGATTGACTCGTTTGATCGGAGATCTCTTGGATACAGCTTGGCAAAGTAAATCAGGACTTAATTTTATTTTCAGGTTTACCATTTTTTGTCTGGTGCTGCTCAGTGAGTGGGCAAGGAGCCAAGAACGACTAACAAGGAATTCCTCAAGGTTGGTACTATTTATTTAGTTAACTACTCCATTTTTTCAATTAGATTGTAAACTACATTTTCCTATTCCTTCAGGTGGCTTCTGGTGCTAAATTAGATTTAACTTCTGGCATAATTTTACTTTGTTTATTTTAAGTTATCAAGTATTGCTCTTTTTAGAGAAATACCGACATGTTAGAAGTAAATAGCTAATATTTAATTTATGTTCAACTATAGGTAGTCTAACACCCCTGCCATTATTAAGTCTTAAATTCATTTACTTGTGTCTTAACTGAGATGTAATTTTCCTCGAATGTTCCTTGAACTCCAAATAAAAGTACTGGTTTTCAGAGCAAAATGATTATTTTTCAATATGAGAGTGGATTTTATAGCCTTAGATAGATATAATTCTATGAACACCAATTTTTTTTTCACCCCCTGAATGAGACAATTTTAATACCCTCGTATGATAACTTTAATGAGAACAATTATCTTAACAACTTCAATATGCCCCCAAATCTCTAAATTAGCCCAAGCGCAGAAGCAAACGTTCTTCCTAAGCTTTGATAGGAATATCTAGCTCGGAAGAATCACAGATGGATTAAGGCCGATATTGTTTATGTATATGAGTGGGAAAATATGATAAACAATAAACTTATTATTTTTTAAAGGAATTACTTTGGCCTAAAAGTATTTATTTACAGTTTTCATACATGGAACACGTTTTTTAAGAGGATTACATCTCTAAGAGGTTGATAAAAACAACCTACAACCAACAGTCTAAAAGAGTAGTGTATTTTTTATCATTTGGGAGCCGTTTGGTACAGTTGATGCGCTAAATGTAATATTAATTTATAAGCATTTCTATCCATGGTGGATGACGTATACCACTATTGTTAAGTGGGAAAAGCTAAAAAGGGCACACAGCACCAAAGGCAAAAACAGTAACAGAGCAATCTAGCTACCCTCTCAGTTCAATCAGTATCTCACTCTCCCGTAATATTGGACATAAAATTACCAAAAAATTCCTACAAATTAAAAACATAAAGAAAAGTGATTAAAGTGTTGAAAAATGGTAAGAAATATCTCAAAATAAATTTTAAAAATGAGTAAAAAGTAACAATTAAGAGAGTTGCTATTTCTAAAACATAAAATAAAATTCGCCAAATTATAAATAGATAGTTAGAAACTATTTACTAAAAAAGATAATTTTTAAATAATATATATATATATATATATATATATATATATATATATATATATATAGAGAGAGAGAGAGAGAAAGAGAGAGAGAGAGAGAGAGAGAGAGAGAGAGAGAACGATTAGGGTAAAACCTTATCTGCCTAGGTCACAACATTGCTTATCAAGGGTATTCAGAAAACCACTCAGTTCACTTTTGTTGGTACTTGAACAGCTACCAAAGGTTTAATCGTTATTAATTATAACTTTACTTTCTTCTTAACTTATGTCTTCCTTCCATTCTATCTGTATCTCTCTTCCACTTTCTCTCCTGATGTATATTTACTTCTGGATGAACTTCCTACTCCCCTCCTCTGTGTTAAATCCCACTTTGAAAAGATAATAGATTTATGCCAAAATCTATTTAAACTAACGCTTTATTACAGCAATCTCAGATTCACGATCGGAGCTTCCTGGAACGGGTCTCTTGTTCCTCGAAATGAGACTGTCAACATCATCTTGAGTGCAATAAATGGGGCAAGAGAGATCAGGGTAAAGATCGATGCTCCTTTCTACGATGACCCTGCCCCCCAACAGGAACCCCAAAAGCCATTTTTGGGACTTTGGAATTATGAAGGTACTGACCAGACATATTGAGAGGATAAGAATCCTCCAGATATGGCGAATTTGCTTTAGTTAAAGATGAATAAATAAGTTAGGTATGGAATTCACGTAAAACATGACCCATACTATAAAACCTGACATAACCCGATTTCGAATTTACCTGTAAGTCAGTTATCTTCACCTATTCCAAGATCAACAATAGATTTGCATTAAATTGGTAATAGGAAATATTGACGATGCTATTTAGTAATGGGTTTAACGCGTTGCTTGAATCAACAAACATCGGTTGATTGATGTGATTCCTACTATTATGTGCTATAGCAAGATAGAGCTCCCCTAACTACATTTTTATTGCAAATTTATTGTTAATCTAGGAATAGGCATAGATGAGTGACCCACAAGTGAATTTGAACTAATGTTATGTCAGCTTGTATAATTTGGGTCATGTGTTACATGAATTCCTTAGCATTTGAACACGTTCATTTCACCGTAGTGAGATAAATGTTCCTTCGACGGTCTAAAATGCCAAAATAGCGCCTCCATCTTTCTTTTGTTCTTTACTTATTGTCGCATTCCAAGAGCTTTATTTGTAATTTTAATCCTTACCTGCATTTGATGCGACATTAGATACTCCAGGAACGAGTTCATCGACTCCAAACCTGTCTATGTTGTTTTTTTGAGTCAATCACTTCTCGAAAATTTATAATACATTCTCAGGGCTCAAGTATTTGAGTTAAGGTGTTTGCTACTGCAGTCTTCGTATTTTATGAATCTTCACTGATTTACCTTATGAGATCTTGTTTTTTAAGCCTTCAATTGAGAGACAACTAATACAACCTTGTTTAAGAAATCGTGCCAACGGGTCTTGTTGGAGTAGTCCTTGTGTATCTACTGTATTTCAATTGTTCGTTTAGTTCGTTTATTTTAATTCGGAATTTATCTTCGCTATGTCCTCAAAAATAGTAATTCTTTCGTTTTATCCCCAATAAATTAATCAAAAAAAGGACTAAGTTCCGAACACAAGATCTCATTCAAAATCCTCTTTTGCAGTCGTTCAGCTTTTCTTCCTGAATTCTGATGACCAGTACCTGGAGGTGGAAATTGGACCGTAAGTAAGGCATTTGACCCTAATACTTTCTGCCAAGGACTTGGGCTTGTTAGCACTTAAAGCTAGTTTGTAGGAACTAGTATTATCATACGTATATGATAAAGACTAAATGGTCAATCAGAACTGAAATAACTGGGTATTTGAAAGGCAAAAACACGGGAAATCCAACGGATGCATATTCTATGATATTCCTGGAAGTGCGCGCGCAAGAGGAAAAAACAGAAACGATACACAAAGACTTAAAGGAATGAGGTATTTATCATTTTTTATGGCAAAATAAAGACGGGAGAAGAGACTCCGTGTAATAAAATGGATTTTTGAGTACCGGGGGCCTAAAAAAATTAGCTTACGCGAACAAGTTCGTATTTAAGAAGTCTCGATTCACCTGTATGAAGCTGCATCTCAAGGTAAAGTTCTCAGAACCTCGAATTCTCACGCTTACTTTAGGGGAATGAAACACCTGATTATTTAAAACTTACTTAGCACAACGGGAGTGGGATCAACTTAGAAAGTTTCGAATTTCTGGACAATTTTAGAACTTGATCTGAGATTTTATAAGATTCCCTTTTTGGTTCATCATTCAAGCTTGATGAGTTTTTCTATTTCATTCCTTCCATTCCTATCCAATTTAACTATTCCTCCTCAATTTATCCACGTTTTCCTATCGTATTTCTCTTCACTCCCCGCCTCAATTTTTTCTCCATTGAGTGGAACTTCCCTCTTCGCTTATATTATCCTAATTTTTATAATGGATGCAAGCTTTCATAAGCGAAAGTGGTTGAGGTAAGAAGAGAAAGAAGATTATGGAGAATAAACTAATAGGACAACAAATGATGAAGAAACCTCATCACTGTTAACTATGGTAACTTATTTGAAAATAAGGTAGCTGAAAACATCTGTGAATTATGTACAGAGAGATCTTGAGCATGGACTAGAATCCTTGTTTATGGTTTCACGATCCGGTGAATTTCAAATTTGTGGGATTCATTCAATAGACCCATTGATTTTGGGCTCCATACTTCTTGTGTGGTTTAGAAATGGCGAAAAAACTCACTTATTTTTAGTCGCGTGCGCACAAATCTAGAAGTTATTATGTTAGGCAGTAGGTGGACGGTCGGATGGTTACATTTTTACTTTTCAATGATACTTTTTGTTCAATAATATCGTAACTCTTCAGCCGATTTTAACGAAATTTGAAATCCTTATGTTGTTTTACATTCTCCTTCGAATGATATAATTGCCAAAGTCCTCCCAAGGTTATTCCGGGAATTATTGAAAGTTTTGCAGGTCGTAAGGTCATAAGTCAAAATAATTGAGAGCACGCAAATTAGGTCTGCTGAACTTGTTTTGTTTACAACTTTGAATTAGATCAAATTGTTTTTCCTTCTATTAACACTATCAATTCACCTGTTGATTGGTTTACCTATTTGCCTCCATGTTCCTCTCTGCACGCTAAATACACGGGTCCGCAGTCACGGTCAGCAAATCGTGTTGTTGATGGACGGACAGAGGAACACGATTCGCCACTCGCTGCCCCTCAATGTAACTACCACGATCGAGACCTCCCGTTGGAGAGCAAAGGCAGATATCCCCCTCAATTATTTTCCTCGGCAGGTAAACATTTGACGTCTTCACTAAACTAAGAAGTCCAATTATGTGAGTTAATAAGACTCAAAAATAACCAGTAATGCTACCTATATAAGAACGTTTTCTGTTTGCTCCTTGAGGTCAATTTATTTTTAAAGGTTTACAGTCAATGTTGATTATTATTTGATGATGAAAAGGAATAACTATTCCCATATTGGATGAGTCCTTAAGATAATTAGCAAAATATATTTATATACCTACATGTTTATCTCGTCTATCGGTGCCAGGTCACAAAATTCAACGCTTATGCTCTCAATGGAGTGGGCATTGATCGAAAATATTTGGCACTTTATCCAGTCAACAACTCTGCTACTGAACCAGACCTGTAAGTTATGTTCTTGATCTACTTTATAGATGTAGTGTATTCTACACTCATGAGTAGTTGTGTACTTTATTCATTCTTGACTATTTCGGATGTTCGGCTGTTGCAGAAGGCTCAGTACGTTCATATTGCATTTCTTCTTGTTACTAGATTTTCTTCTTCCGTTCTTTTAATAAAACTCCATTATTCTTTCTTTTTTATATTTTTGTCCCAAATGATGGGTTGTGTCTATTAAAGAATGAAACTAGCCGTTCTTTTCATGTCTAAAACATTGAAAATTTTGAATTTATGAACATATTTAGATTAGTTTTTCAGAAAGAATTCATTATTAGGATAATTAAATACTTCGGATCGTTTTGAACTATGCTTTATTCTATTAATCTGGGAAAATTCCTGTAACTAAATATAATTAATTCCATTGAATTCCATAATTCCATTGAATTTTTTCGACTCTTTGTCCTTTTTATTACAGGATTATAGTTAAACAGTGCCCTTTATAGAAGTTTCGTCCCAATGTACTCTTGTTTGACATTTCATTTTAGCTTGAACCCAACGCTTTCTCTTTCCAGACACAACTTGGCGAGTTTTCAACCAATTGACTTTGGATCTATTGGCGGCGCGGTGCAAGAAAACGCAGTCCATTCCGATCTGTGGCAGGATGCTATAGAAGGGTAAGGAGAGTTCTCTTCTCTAGGAAGGCGCAGAATGGCCGAGGATGAAATTCTAAATATCCAGTACATTGTTTTTTAGTCATGGTTTAATGCGATCCTTAAAATAAAAATTGCTCCACTGAGTACTGAATTCATTGTTATCGTCGGAGGAAACTTTAGTTCATTGTTAATTTTTCCAATAACAAAAGAAAAGACATTTTGTGGGTAATAGTCGAAAATACAAGTGTCGGAAACATCTGTATTTCATCGTAAGTCTCTGGACTCACGATGGGTAATTTAATTCTATTATCATCAAATAAATATTTACCGAAGAAAACGTTCATTCTTCGAGCATAAAATTATATTGTTTTCGAGCAAATTTTTATTTTTAAGTCTAGGTAGCGAAGGATTTAAGGAAGTAACTCTAACCTGATTTAGTAAGGCAAAGAAAATATCGCTTAGTAACGAAAGCGCAGGATTACATAAAAAAAATCATTATTAGTAATAACATTGAAAATATGGAGCATAACGAAGACTGGTTAGAAAGAAATGTACAAGAAATTAAGAACTATACCTAGAACCCTAAAATCCCTTACCCCTTATGATGTATCAGAGAAGAGGACCTAAAAGTTTGCCCTTCCAATACGTCTGAATATTGAACCCGTCCCTCACACAAGTATACGGGGATCAATTCTTCTAACTCTTGCGAGGGATTGAACCAGGTGTATAAGTATATGGACTAACGCACTTTACCCTCTGACCACTGACCCAGAATTCTCACCCCGTCTGCCTTCTTCCCTTTTCACAGAATCTTCTCGTACGTAATTCGTCGCCAGTGGAACAACTTCCGAACGCGAATTCCTCCCACCGCGGTCACCTTCCAAGGCTTCGAGGTAAGAAATGAAGGAGGTGAGAGAAGCTTTTGTCAGAATGAGCTACGAGACGTCAATATAATTCATTAAAAAATAACTAACGAAGGAATTTCGCTGACTGAAAGAAGGAAAAAATATTAGGAGAATTAAATGATAAAGTAGATAAAACAAGGAACAGTATTATTTAAAGATAACAAGGAGGGCTATAATTTCCTTCGTACGCCCATAATATCAGAGATGAAAAAGTACTGGAAACCTCCAGAAACGAGAACAAGGATTAAAAACCGGGAATCAAACCCTATGTTGGGAGTTATAGACATGTGTGTAATAATGGTATAAATATGTATGTAGTATGTGTTTGGTGTACAATAATAACTACCACATAATTAAGGTAATTATTTTATCGTGGTCTTTGACTATGCTTGCCTCTAGCTAATTTGTATACACCCATCCGGGATTATTACAAATTACCCATAGTTTCTAGCACTTGCTAGTACCTTTACACGGGCTAGGTGAGTGGATAAACCGTTTCTGATGTGGTAAATCGCCAGATGGAATCAGAATTCAGTTTGACGGCCGCTGTCATACACTGTCGATACCTGGGGTTCGGATCCCACGTTAATAAATAGATCCTCACTGTGGAATAAAAGGCTTCAACACGAGTGTAGATTGGGGGTTAAACCACTAAAAAATATATATATTTACTTCTCCCATGAAATTAATGCGGAGTAGAGTTAGTAATCGGTAAGTTATAGGTGAATATGTAAGTGAGTGTAACCTTGGAGATGTGTTGGTGCAGGTTCAAATCAATCTCTACTCGAGGGACTTTACTTCTCGTTACCTGAGTTATAATTTCATCTCTCTCCATATTTTTCCAGCGGTTCATCCTTTTTTCCCGTTAAAATTAACCTTATCACTGCGGCATGACGATACGGACAATTGGCACAATTAGTGATGTCACATTTTACGCTGACTTTCGTTCAGTGACAATTTAATATATTATTATTTGGTGAGAAATAGATTAGGAGTAGTATATTTAGTTATAAATACACTAGATAGGAGATTTACTAAAAAAATAGATTAAATGTAATGGTTTATTTTACGTTAGTGCGGTATTTCAAGCAGTTGAAATATTTTGATATGATTTTGTTTCAAAATAGGGTTGCCTAATTTTCGAAATATGACTTTTTTTTCTAGCTTATTTAGCTTTATATATTTATTTATTTTTTTAATCATTGATATCGCAAAAAATAATCGCATCAACATTTAAACATTTGTTTAGCGCTATAATTAATTTCTTAATTTGTATGAGAAAAAATATTAACATTTGGCAACACAAGGCAGCGTAGCTTTAGGCGCCACCATGCAAACCTACGCGAGAATTTATAAAAAAAAAAAAATAAATAATTATATCATTGTTAATTTAACTTTTGACGGAAACAATTTTTAAAACATGACATGCCAATTTGGACAACCCTACATAGAAGCCATAAAATTAAAAACATTTGGGTAAAAGCGAGTTCCATTACGATGTTTGATATTTGAGTGCATCCATTGTGGCCTTCCTTTCCTTATCCATCCACTTTAGTGATTTAACAAGATTAATTTTATTATTGTTGGTAATTCAAGTCGCTACTTTTCTTTTCAGGGTGGCGTTGAAATAAACTTCACAATTCCAACCAATGAAAAACCATATCCATCTGAAGGTCAGTAAGTCAGCAGGGCAAAGGTCATTAAGCAAACTACCAAGTTTAAAAAATTTGATCATAGATGCCAAGTAGATTTTAAATTGAATGCAGACCACATCTTCCCTTGAACATGTGGACTGTAGCTTCGTCGTTAGAGTAGTGATCTAAACAGCGAAAAACACTTGATGGCATAAGTTCAAATCCGCAAAATTTTCATTTTCATCAACTGGTAAAAGAGTTTATATTATTTTATCCCATTTTGCTATATCTCCCTTCCTTCTTAATCCTTATTTGGTCTTATAGAAAGGAGAAATCGCTTGTGTAATTGTGGTTCTTCGTTCATTATAAGCTGTTTCGAAGCATCCTTTTTTGGGGAAATGTATGTAGCATATTGGTTAGTGCAGTGACCTGAAAAGCCAATGGCACTCAACGCCATAGGTTCGAGCTCCACCAATCTTTCACTCTCTTTCATGGGTAAAAGAGTTTATATTACTTTTTCCGTTTGATATTATTCTCTTCCTTCCTTATAAATCTATGTTTGATCCTGGTTTGGTCTTATAAAAAGACGAAAGCGCTTGTGAATCGGTCTTTCTTTATGCGTTAAAGAGGATCTACCTTGTAACTTGTGATTTCCCATTGATTACAATCATTTTCTCTTTCCTTGCAGCACTCGTGATTGCCTTCGAAAATGAAAAGGGTGAAGCGGTGAAGCTTCGAATGCACGTGGACGGCTCTAGTTTTGTGGATTTTCTCGTCGAAAGAAAAACGAAGATAAATGCAGAAACCTTTCCTCTCGACTACAGAGTCGACTCGAGCAATGCTGTGAGTTTATTTGAAAGCAAGCCTGTTTGCTCAGTCACAATTACGACTGATTTTAACTGATTTATGTAGTTGTTGACAAGTCACCCAAAGGATCTATTAAGAATTCTCCATTCATATTTTGACTGAATTTTCATATCATCATTTTTTACAATATTTCCTTAGTTTAATCTTATAGCAACACTTAAAAACCCCCTGCGAATTTAGATATCTTTCTTGTTGGTGCTTTTTTCGTTTTAATGACAAATTACTTTAAAGTCCCACATTGAAATAGCCTCCGTCTAACTCCTAATCATCTTACTAATTGCTCTTTAGAAATCTAACGAAAACAATGCACTAATATTAGCTACAACTAAGCTAAATGGAAATTTTCACCAACTATATTTAACAAAAACTACAAGCCTATACTCTCTTCAGCCACATAAATAAAGCCTACACATGCTCTGCCAAAATTTAAGAGCAAGCAGCATACATATCCTCAAGGAAAACTTGACACACTATAATCCAAACTTTTCCAAGAAAATCTGGCAGTTCACAAAAAATCCGAACCAACCTACGCAAACAATCACGAGTACAAAACACCAGAGATCACTGAAAAAGGGATAATCGACATTCAAGCAGTGAACTAACAACAAAAGAAACGGCTCTAGCAAGTTAACCTGGACATTCTAAACATAAAACACAAATTCTGGAAAACTTTCCGAAGACTCGCTAACGATGAAGGCACATAAGGCCATCTGCTCAAACGCCCATATAGTCAATTTTACCGAAAAGGCAAACAACCTCATACGCCAAGACACAAAATTTAGTAGCAGAACACCTAACCTTTTGCAAGAGTCTCTCACTTGCAAAAGGCCACGACAATAAATTAACTACAGAAATAGATCCTCATTCTATACTACAAGCTAAATCCTTCCCAGCCTTATCTTTCACATATCATATTCAACTAAAACACCAAGCTCCAAGAGGCAATGGCATCCTCACACAAATATTTTACCACTCTATTTCACATGTCTATTCAAATATTAGGAACTCTGCACTCATTTTTTTTTCATTTTAAGAGACCATCTGGCGACTGCCTACTTGGCCATTAGTCGCCGTACTCACTACAGCCTACGACTAGGGTATATTAGAAAACAAATAACAATAATTAAATAACAAAGATAAAAAGATCATAGGTTAAAGAAAGAAAACAAAGCAAAAAGGTAACAAGAAGGAAGCGCGCTCCATCGTCTGGGATGGGCCCGCTTTCCCTCGGCGCAGGATCATGCGCCCCACAACAACGCTTACAAACAGTACTTCCGCTCCTCTTCGCCTATGCCTGTATTGCCTGTTCAAGCGATCTCGCACCAACTCACTTCACATACTGAAAAAAGACACAAAAAGACTCCACCCAGTTTTAAGAGATACTTTCTGCACCCCAACAAATGACCTACACAAAGCTCGTGCTCTTAAAACGCCATCATATCCTGCGAAATGCAATTTCTATATAGAACACGAATCCTGAGCCACCTATGGCATTACACGCAACACCCATAGTTCCACTAAACAGGCACAAAACACAAAGAACAGAAAACCCAAGTTATTTCAAGGAATCCCATCACATGCAATCTCTGTCTAAATTGCTTCTTCAACGATATTCTACAGGATATCGACCACCAAGAATCATCCTTCATACTCGTACATTACAAATGAGGCGCCCTGACAGGTATCCAGTGCAATCAACGCTAGAAACTAAACACAAAATCACACTGGCCTGGCCGAACATCCTTCTGTTCTCACTGTCACCAGGAAACCAGCAAAGTGGTACGAACGACACATTTTCACAACATGCTCGACACACGCACAACTGAGACAGACCCCACATATGCACGGGGCGATGGATTTTTAAGAGAAATCCGTCAAGTCAATGGGGGTTAGGCAAGGTTTTGGGCCCAAAGAAAGGACCCACTCAAGATGCTTTGTAAAAACGTTTGTTCCAGCTCCTTCTCATGTAAATAATTTAATTTGCCATTGATTATGTTCGTTGAAATTTATTATTTTCTTAATCTCTGCATTCTCCAAAAGAATACTTTTCAAGCCAAACTACTCATACGTGGCCAATCTTCTATATTTCTGAAATATTAAAAAGAATACTTTCCAAGCCAAAAGGTGTGGCTAATTTTCGGTATCTAGATGACTTCTTAAAACACTCTCCAAGCCAAAAGGCCTGGGCAATTTTCGGTATCTTGCCCATGTGTAAAAATATTATTCCCAAGCCCCCAAAAGAGTGATCAATTATCGGTATCTCTGCCTTCTCAAATCGAATACCTTTCATATCAAAAAGAGTGGATAATCTTTTGGTATCACTGCCTTCTCATTGATACTATTTTCCAGGCCAATTTTCAGTATCACTGGCTTCTTAAAAATTACACTTTCCATGCCAAACGGCGTGGCCAATTTTCACTATCCCTGTCTTCTTAAAACGAATACTTTCCAAGCCAAAAGGCGTAGCCAATTCTCTTAAATCCATAGTCCTATTTTATTATGTGTTAGAGTGGAACAAAAATTGAAAAATTAGGTCAGAACGAAAGTAATGTCCAATTTTAGGGTATACGTATATTAAAAAAAAACAAAAAAACAAGTCTATGGAAATATTTAATCATAATATCCAAAGAAGTACAGTAACGTTTGCCAGCGATTGAAGATGACGCATGTCTCCGCCGAAACTTGGTTTCGCAAATAAATCAATTAACACTGTGATTTTTTTCTTGCATTTAATCATAAACAACCTTCATTGCTTCTTAGAACCTCATTCCATCTGTCAACAAGCTTATAAATGCCACGCTTTTAAAATTCTTTGTTTTGATTCAAAATATGAATACAACTCGTTTTCAATCTCATCTCTTGATTTCAACTTAAGACTATCCAAATGGTTCTGTAATCTAAACAAGGGATAATCAGGAGGGGAAAAGTCACAGAATATTGGTGATGGAGCAATATTTTCCAACCGAGCTCCTTCAAGAGATCTTTGATCATTCGAGCTGTCTTAGGATGGGCATTGTCGAGATGGAGGATGATAACCCTTCTTTGAGCTTTTTTCCTAAAGCAGCTTTCAAACAACGAAGTTGTTTACGGTAGAGAGTAGCGTTGTTTGATTGTTGTCTAACATTTCGTAACGGACAAGTCCTTCAATATCTCAGCATACACTTAACTTTTTTTTCGATGAAGTCCTCCTCTGGGTTGTTGAGAAATTCTATTTTTTGACTGATCCAGGAAAGTCAATATTTAACTTTATGATTTAGGATCCACTTCTCATCATCAGTAACCAACCTGCCTAAAAAATGGTGACGAAGGTGTCGTGAAAGCAATGATTCACAGTAAGCAACACGCTGTTGCAGATTCGCCGTGGACAGTTCGTGCGGGATCCATTTTCCAAACACTCGAAACATTCCAATCCTTTTCAGTTGCGTAGGACAGTCTTATAGGTTACGGTAAATTGCTCTGCGATTTTGCTCAAAGCTGTAGCAGGATTTGATGTGTCAACAACTTCTAACTCTTCGGAATCAAATTCTGCTGGACAACACTCTTTTGGTCCATCTTTTTAACTGAAATTCTTACTTCGAAAACGGAAAAATCACATCCTCCAACTTCTTTCGTTTACTGCATCATCCCCATATTCTTATAATCTGAAAGAAAAAGGTATAAATTTACGCATTTTAGCATTCCTAAACGATAAAAAAACACTACTTTAATAAATACTATCTAAAACTTTATTGTCTAAAATCGGGCAGCACTTTCGTTCCAACCTAATAGATGCACTTACACTAAAATAAGAGGGAAATTCCCTCCAATGACCTGCGGCGTTTTGTGATAAGATGATAAATGGTTATTGAATTGATGGTTTCCCATGGTTCAAATCACTTACAAGTACCTTTGAATGGCTAAATGAGGCATCTGCCATTAGATGGCGCCACCCAGTGCCACATTCGATGGCAGATTTGAAATCTCCAGGGTGAATAACCCTATGTCCCATGGTAATACGGGTCATTCCATGGCTCTAAATGGGTACAATTGAACTTTACTCCTTTATAAAAAAAGCGACGCCTAGACCTGGTTCTTCGCCGCCAGTAAAAATGCACTGATGGGGTCAAACCATCATGTTTTATCTAGGGTTTTCTAATATTCCAGGATTTTCTTTTAGCTCAATCAATTCTTTGTAATGATGGTCAGGCTTTGATGAGTTTAGCTTGAAGAAATTCTATATCATTAAAAAATATATATGCTTATAAATGGTATTTGAATAACTTAAGAACTTTTTAGTATTGGCTTTACAACTGATTTCAATCGTCTGGTTTTTATTACAGTACGTAGCTACAGTTGTAATGTGGTCAGAACCTTCCTAATTAAAGAAATTACCCATTACTCGAAAGATAAAGGAGGAAAAATGGTTGGTTTGGCGTCAGCTGCAACGTGCCGAGCGGTACGCAAGGGCCTCAAACTTGCCAGTTTATTCTGAAAAAACTTACAAGCATATATGAGGCGTGGGAGGCATATGTGAGGCATACGACGCATACATGAGATATACGATTCATACGACACACATATGAGATTTACGATTCATATATGAAGCATACGAGGCATATATGAGACATACAACGCATGTATGAGAGATACGATGCATGCGACGCATATATGAGATTTTCGATACATATATGAAGCATACGAGGCATATATGAGGCATACGACACATATATGGAATATACGATGCATACAACGCATATATGAGATTTACGATGCATATATGAAGCATAAGAGGCATATATGAGATATACGATGCATACGAGGCATATATGAAGCATGCGAGGCATATATAAGGCATGTGAGTCATACGACGCATATATGAGATATACGATGCATACGAGGCACATATGAAGCATATGAGGCATGTGAGGCATACGACGCATATATGAGATATACGATGTATACGAGACACTTATGAGCATACGGAGCATATATGAGCCATGCGAGGCCTACAACGCCTATATAAGATATACTATGCATACGAAGCATATATGAGTCATACGACGCATATTTGAGATCTACGAGGCATATACAAAGCATACGAGGCATATGAAGCAAACGACGCATATATGAGATACACGATGCATACAAAGAATATATGAAGCATACTATATATATATGAGGTATGTGAGGCATACGATTCATATGTGAGATATACGAGGCATTTATGAAGCACATGAGGCATGAGAGGCATATGATGCATATATGAAGCATACGAGGAATATATGAGGCATACGACGCATATATGAGATATACTCGTACGATGCATATATTAAGCATATGATTCATATATGAGGCATTTGAGGCATACGACACATATACGAGATATACGATGCATACGAAACATATATAAAGCATCCGAGGCATATATGAGGCATGCTATGCATATATGAAATATACGATGCATATACGAGTATGAGGCATACAAGGCATATATGAAACATGTGAGGCATACTACGCATATATGAGATATACGCTGCATACGAGGCATATATGAGCGGGAGATTCCTAAGCATCACCATGCACATATCCAATCACAACACCGCTATCATTTCCCCTCTTTCTTCATAGCACAACATACCCACTTTGCCCTCTGTTCCTGACCCCTACCGATGGGATACTAGTGTCCCCTACTAGAGGCATTCACATCCATTTTCCCTAATGGGGAACGGGTGTTCCCCCACCTCCTCCATTCTAGAGATCACGAAAGGTTCCACCATCGATGGTCGCCCTTAAACACTTACATACAACTCCGTCACTTTCCACCATCGAGGACCGGCCTCTGGTTTTTTCGTATTCACCATAGATTGTATTCTTATCTTTATGTAGATTTCATAATCCGGTTAAGGGATCCCGTGCACGATGCAAGGGACGAGTGGACCACCTTCCTACAGCTCCATCGTTTCCAGGCACCTTTTGATTAGATTGAGAATGAATTAGCTAAAAGGAGATAACAAAAATGTCTCCATTTCAGTGTTTAGACTCACGCAAATTCTCCCAATGTATTTCTTAGGAGCATGTGAGGGGCTCTGCGCTAGTTTCCCCTTCATACTTCCCACCGCACGTCAAGTTGATGAACATTTATGCCTTGTTTGGAGTGGAGAGTATGATTGCTCTGACGTTCAAGCCAATCAATGTGGTGGAAGATGTTGCCTTCACACCAGACTTGTAAGTCACCTGATTTTTTTTAGTAGTCGGTCTTTCAGGTTTTCGCTCTTCGTTTCAATGATTTACGTACCTTAATTTTCATTTCTATGGTTTTATTTAGTTTCAGGACAGACGCCACGGCGTCTGGTCTTTTCCAGAGATCTGCGAGAGAAGGTTCTATTAAAAGAAGTTCTGAGGCGGTCGAAGGACGGAAGGGTGAGGGGGAGGTGGACAATGATTTCAGGTCGTTAGAAGTTGCAGCACGGGTGTCCTGTTCGGAGGGGGGCCATGGTTGGCTAGTTTTGGTGATCGAGGCTGGTTTCGGAATGGTGAATATGGGAAGGGGTGCTTGGAGTAGGGCGTTTTGCATCTGATTTTGAATCGCTATTGGAGAAAGCGTATATGTCTGGTTCAGTGGGATTGTGGGAACGTTAGCTAATATTGTCGGTGGTTAGAAGTTTTGGAGGTTGGGGTGGGGATGGATAGTGGGTGCAAGGGTGAGGGAAACAATACAACCTTGGTGAGGAATTGTGTTCCTATCATGTTTAGGGTGTCAATGTTGGGGATATTTTTTATTCCAGCTTGGAAGTGATGCAATGAGGTGTTTTTATGTGGACAGTTTCGATGCGGAGGGCGCTGCTTCTGTCTGTATCTTGTGTAGGTTTTTATTAAATAAAGTCGGTTTCCGCAGACGCGAGGAGAGGCGTATTTTAAACTGGTGCGGATAAAATGTTCAGTGCTTCTTTGTGATGTGCGAAGTCAATGATTGCGAGTGTTGTAATGGTATTGAAATTGGATATGGCTCTCGTGGTAATGGTCTGTGTGTTGAGCGATAGGCATCTGTAAAACTAGGGTTAGCTAATGTGTGAAACCTGGGTGCACCAGGTAATGTGGGGTTTCGGTTCAGTCAGGGAGTTTAGCCATAGATCATGGATTTTTGATATCTCGACTCGTGATTGTCAGGGATAAAGATGGAAAATTGGGGCTAGGGGAGGGACATTGTGTTTAGTGTGAAACGGTTTTGCTGCTGTTACAGGTGTTACAGATGCATATTTAGTTTTCTGGAGGCGGACTGAGAGGTAGATTGGATCGTGATGGAAAGATCATTCGCGTAGATAATTTAGGCTCCCTGATTTGGGACTGGAGGAGTTTCCCTCGAATTTTCAGCGCAATAGCAACGAGGCCGTATCATGCAGAAAGTTTGTAAGGAAAGGTCTGTAAAGAAAGTAGTAGAGTTTAAGTGAAAAAGCGTGGAAGATGGATAGCCGCAGATCCTGTAGGCATTAGAGTCGGGATGCAACATGCTTCTGTTGGAGACGGAAGGGCTAAAAACACCCGGATATCACTCCCAATCCCCTTGTGGATGGGTAATGGTATAACTAAGAAGGAAGATGGAAAAGTATAAGAAGAAAAGGATGTGAAGAATGTAGCCCTGTTAAGTCCCCCCCCCCCGCCCCAAACTCAACCAAGAGAGAGAGGTAAAGCATCCCTCATCCCTTGGCCCTGACCAGAGGTGAATGGACGAAAGCTGGTTGGCGACCAGCCTACAATAATAGCTGTTGTCCAAGAAAATATACCTAAAGAAGCTTAATAGAAATTAGTAAAAACAAAGTACAATATTATCTAGATGGAATAAATCACAGGCAGAGTCAATCTAGTTCGAGACTACCGGAGGCATTTTGGCTGGGAGGGCCCACCGATCCTCCAGGAACTAGGTTTAAGAGTCTACACGAGGAATCTCCTTGTGGCTTGGCGGTTGTGATATGGATTGAGGTTGTGAGCTGTGTTGGAGGAATCGTTGATGACTTTTGGATTGTGACTTGTGTAGGAGGACTTGGCCATCTCTGTTAAATTGTGACCTGTGTTGGAGGACTTGGCCATGTCTGTTAGATTGTGACCTATGTTGGAGGACTCACTCACATCTAATGGATTGTGACTTGTGTTGGAGGACTTGGCCATGTCTGTGAGATTGTGAACTGTGTTGGAGGAATTGGCCATGTCTGTTAGATTGTGACCTGTGTTGGAGGACTTGGCCATGTCTGTTAGATTGTGACCTATGTTGGAGTACTCAGTCACATCTAATGGATTGTGACCTGTTTTGGAGGAATCGTCCTTGTTTGTTGAAGTGTGACCTGTGTTGGACTCGGTCATGTCTGATGGATTGTGACCTGTGTTGGAGGACTCGATCATGTCTGATTGATTGTGGCTTGTGGTGGAGGAATCGTCCATAGCTGTTGGATTGTAACGTGTGCTGATAGACTTGACCATCTCTGATGGAAAGGTGGTTTGCTATCCATTTTTGGCCTCGGTGTGGTAGCTGGTGTCCAGTATTTTCTGTATGAAGATGTCGAAAGCTTTGCTCATGTCTACAGAGGCCATGAGAGTGCGTTGTGCGGCTAGTTTGGGCTGAAGCCTTCTAAATGTGTTGTTATGGTAGTGATTAGTGTGATTGTGGAGTGTGTTGTTCCAAGGTCGTGGTGAGTCCCTGAGTGGAGTTTAATGGGTTCTATTCTGTTGAGATTACTCTTTCTATAATTTTGGACATGGTTGAAAGGAGTGAAATATGTCTGTAGGAAGTAGAGTGGTTTCGCGGTTTGTTTAATTTAAGGATGTGGATGATGTATGTGTGTTTTCAGATATGGATGACGTTATGTAACGAAGAATGGTTGAGGATGTTTGGGAGTGCGAATCTGGCCTTGAAAACAAGATGACTTATATGGATGTTTGAGATGCGGTCGGCGCCTTCAGTTCCTGAATGTTTCGTTTTCATGACGAACGGAAGAAGAGAGTTACAATGATGACGTTTCTCAATGGTTTGGCCATTGATTTTTATAACCGCATCATTATTATTACTATGGTAAGGGATAAAAAACCTGCCATCATGGTGCCAGCTGCCTGTCGTAAAAGGTGATTTAATGTGACCGCCTGTACAAAGTGAAGTAGGTAATTTCCCTTGGCTGAGACCTTGACTGTTAAAGACTTCTGGCTAATTGTATTACGTCTTTGCCTGGAGTTCTTAACTGAGTTAAGGTTGCATATAAATTTGTCAATCGTAGCTCAGTGGTAGCGCCTGTGCTTCGCACGCGTGAGGTGTGTGGTTTGAATCTCGATGAATGCCGATTATATTTTGCTATCGTTTTTTTGTATTTACATCCACTATTTTCCCATGAGTATTCAACTTAGAAACTCCCTTAGTCACAACCTCTTTCAGACCATTCTTCACAAAATAAATAACTTTTACTAATTGGTTAAAACCTGTATATATACATCGCACACTAATTATTGCTTTCAATTGATATTCACACTGATTTAACTTCCGATCTTTTCTTCTCCTTACATATATTAGTCTCACTTCAATATACCACCAGTATAATCTCACGTAGCTATTCCTAAACTTTAACACTCAAATCCTTAGCATTTACTAGCGCTATGATCACCAATGAAACATTCTTACAATTCAACTTAGTCTTAATCACTACCATTCACGAGATATCCTAGGTACCTAAAACATCGGACTTGTTAAAGGACAGCATCGCAGAATTAATTGTCACTTGCCATTCTCACACGTACCTCATCTACAAAGTTTCGATTACCATTCCCGAAATCCATCACACTCTCAGACACTAATACCAGGTCATCGGCATATATCAACATAGGTAGAACTAACCCTGACCATTCCTTATCATTCTCGTATTTTTTTCACTCATTCTCCTTCGTATTAACAAAACTTTCTAGAGTGTGGCTTCCAAGGATACCGACTTCTAGTATTAACAAAACTTTCTAGAGTGTGGCTTCCAAGGATACCGACTTCTAGTATTAAAAATCTTTCTAGTGTGACTTCCAAGGACACCGACTTCTAGTTTTAAAAAAACTTTCTAGAGTGTGGCTTGCAAGGATACCAACTTCTAGTATTAAAAAACTTTCTAGTGTTGCTTCCGAGGATACCGACTTCTATCCAGGCTTAGTTACTTTTCACGACACATGTCGGAAGACGATACGGCTATCTTTGGGTTTCCACATAAGTGCAAGAATCCAAAATTTCAGAAGTAGGAATTTGATTATTTGCGCGGGTCCTGTAATACTAGTGAGGGCCACAGGCCAGATAACAAAAGACTATCATTTATCTCAAATGCTAACATCATTTCTTTCTCTCTGGTATTACAGGAACAGCATCATGCACTTCACACCGATTGACTTCGACCTTTTGGTCGAATCCAACGTAGAGTATTCATCCCTTTGGAAACAGATGCTTAATCTCCCTGAGATTATAGTAAGTTTTATTACTTCAGCTACGCTTTTTATACGATTATAATGTACTAAGTTTGTTCCAATAGTTTATTTGGGAAGGGTCAGATGAAGGGCTGTTTTAGACTTCATTTGCCTGAAAGTAATGATTTTCTTACTTAGTTGTTAGAATCATGTTGGTTTGCACGTTAACTAATACAAGATAAAAAATATGGCGTAATCCTTACATTTTAGGAAGCATTTAGTATTCTCAGCCTAACCATAACGGGCTCCTCAATCACAATTTATCACAAATTACTTGTCCACTTCTGAATCCTTCCATTTTTCATCCATCCTTTCTTTTTATACTTCCTACACAAGACCCTACCATTATTACGATTGACATCACTGACTCCTTTTATTCTCTTTTCCAAATTTTCTTATCCTAACTTGATATGAATGCGCCCCTGCTACCCGTTATCTCTCGTCGAGGGAATGCCTTCTCATTCTATGTAAATTGAAGAGCGAAGAGGCACAAGTGAGCCTGTGAAAGGCGCCTCGGGGAAGCTCGGTCTCGAGTTAAGGGGATAGCTGCTGCCTCTCTCGCCTACACTTTTACGAGTCGAGCCTACAATAACACAATATTTTCAGAAGGTTAAATAAAACACCTAGGTATTATCATTATCAGCAGTGCTACTGAAGATCTTAATCATTTAATTTATTAGATCGATATTGATCCTGTTTATATTTATTTTAACAGGAAGAGAATGAGGCATCAACGTTAACCACGACAGTTTCAGAAAGGGAAATAGAGTTAGAAACATCTACAGTAGATATTACAACAGCCTTCCAGGATGGCATCACAACGACCTCATCAATCTTACTTGATGGTGAAAAGAATTTAGATGAAAAATTAGAGCCAACGACTCATCAACCGTTAGTCGAAACTGAGACACATAATGATAGTTTTATGCACAAAACGGACATTGAATCTCTTATCGACGATATCCTAACCCGCATTGAGCCAGAGGAAGAAAAAAACATAATAAGGGATAATATCTTGTCTGAAGTAACAGAAGAAGTTACCGATGAACCGACACAAACCACACTGATTACAGACAGCCCCCAAACTTTATATACCATGGAAACCACTCAAAGTTCAGAGGCATCATTTACTACGAAGATTCCATCCGGTCAGCATGCACTTACCACACCAGAGATCTTATCCAGTACAGAGACCCCCTCAATCGCAGAGATCCCATCTACTCAGAGTTCACTTCATACAAACACTTCACAAACTGAAGAGGTGGTGGATATCCCAGAAACACCCCCTCAAATTTCAGAAAATAAGCCAGATAACTTCTCGTCAAAAGATTCCACCTTTACGTCTCGTGACATTGCGCCAACAAAGCCTATCGAAGGGTCTCGGTCGAAGGTAATAATTGCTGTTCTTTTAACTTTGTCAAACTATATGAGTCTTATTTATGACTACATAATATGCATGGAAGTAAATTGTCACCCCTGATTCATAGCGCTTAGCCTATTGATCTTTCGACCATGTGAGCAGAGCAAATGTTTGAGTATAATAAAAGAGAAAGGTAGAAAATTATTTTGAGACTAAGAAAGACTGTATTAATTAAACTTATTCCTCTTCAGAAGCTAAATATATTTATATATTCATAACATCAGTATGTAACATGTTAAAATAGCTTATACACCAGGGTTTAAAGTTAAATCTTAGTGAAGAATAATTGCGAATTGATCCCAATGATGGTTCAAATTGCTGAACCTGATCCTTTTAATACATTTTTTCACTTTCTTAAATCAAAATGAGCATGGAAAGAAATTCTGATGAATGATCTCAGAGGATATGTGTGCCAAAAATTTCTGAAGGATCTTTAATGTGTTTTTAATGTATTTAAGAAGAAAGGTATTTAAAGAATTTGCTTAATCCAAAGTTCTAAAGATAGAAGAGTACATCAGCAAACTTGTTACCTTCTCTAAAGTATTAGCTTCAAGGGTATAAGGGACAATTAGCTCCTATTCATGTTTTTATGCCATATCTATTTTTAGTTGTTAAGACCGAATATTTCTAGATATATTCCAGACATATTTCTTCATTTTAAGTTCGTACATTACCTCTTCTAATATTCCAAAGCATTTTAGGATTATGGAGTCATCTAGGGAAATCTGTCATCTTCCCCCTATTTTTAACCTCAAAAACTGATTGAATTTTTTGACAACTAAATTTCTTTTCAATTTTGTTTCCAGGACCATTTGAAACCCCAGCCAAAAGCCCCTCTTCGCTTTATCCCGAGGAGACGGATCACAGAGCCAAAGCGACAACAATCTCCAAGGCGTTACGAAGACTCGAAATCGGACCAAAACGAACTCCCGATCACTTTTCAGTTGGTTCCTCAACCGAAAAGTGAAACTGCCAAAGTGCCATCATCTTCTCATGATTTTGCTTCTGAAATACCATTGGAGAAAGATGAAGTTTTGGTAGATTATCCACTCGAGGAGGAAAATATTTCCGAGGAAGGAGAAGGGCCTGTTGTTGTAGGACTTCTGCCGCCTCCTAATCCTATTTGTTTCACTGAAGGCCTTGTTCGAGATTCCTTCCGGTGTCAAATATTCTATGAATGTGTCATCGAAGAGGGAGATTGGATTGTTTATAGGTGGCGATGCAAACGAGGGTTTTTCTACGATCCGGAAACGGTAGCGTGCGTCAGGGGATTTTGCTGAGATATCTGAGATAAAGAAGTTTTGCCCAGGATTTTTTTTAAATGGGGCAAATGTTATGCCTGCGTTGTTCTCCCCTTTAGTGTTGTTTACCAGAGATTTCCTTTTTTTCAGAGAGTAACGCTATAAAACGAACGTAATATTCTCTTCATATAATGCTTTCAGAACTTTTCATTACAAGAAATGCCGAGGACGAATCTCTTAAACTAAAGACAGCAGTGTGTTGCTGATGATAGAAAGTAATGTTGAAAGAGATCAATAGTGGAAGACAAAGAGTGTGTGTAGTAGTTCTATAGTTGGATATATGTGTGCGATGAATTAGCATAATCATGGATTAGATACCATGCCCAAAATGTATACAGGTTTGCGTGTTTTTTTAAGAATACAGGGCATTTCAACTAGTCTAATATTAATACAACTGAAGATTAAAACATGTAGTTGGAAGAGTGAATTATAAAGTGTTAAAAAATGCAAATTTAGATATTAGAACTAAAAAAGACAAATAATTATTGATAATTCCAAAGCAAACTCATCTCATCTGATAGCGTTCAGACTTTCATATTCTTGCTGTCTCCCATCTCGTAAAAGTTATGTGGTATATGAATGGTTTCAAACATACTCATAACCAATTTTATATTATCAAATTGAAGTTTGATTTTGCGGAGGAAATTATTTAACTATCTTCACAGAACTTCGATTCTGGAGAGAAAAAGAGTTTATTAGTAAGATCTAAACGTGTAAATATTTTGGTCTTTTTTTTTACCCAACATAAAAAACAAAATTTGCGAAACGAAAGAAATAAAGAGTAATATAGTTCTTTAGTTTTATTTTGTTCAATTAAGTTGACTCCTTTTATATTTTTTAAATATAGGGTGGTTGTTATGGTAACCAGAAATTTGGGTATTATCAGGCAAGTATCTTCGGTGTGACATAACCATAATAAAACAAATGTAGGAGTGGTGAGTCTAATTAAAGAAAGGTACGAAATATCATAAAATACTAAATAATTAATAAATATCAAACAAATAAAGAGCTTAAATTCATATATATATATAATATTGTTAAATTATTATTATTCAGGGGGGTCTGGGATATGATATTACGATAATTTGTGTTCACTGGAGCTTTCTGTAACCAATTAGGAGTTAATTCCACAAGGCTATCATACGGCATATTTTAATTAAATGGGCACTGATTTAGAGCGCCAATAATAATTACTATTAATTACATACATAGAATAATAAATTATTTATATGCTCTAATTTTAATAAATTCCAGATAGAGGGTTTACTAACGTTGGCAAAATGAGCTTTGAGAAATAACTGACCTTCATTGGCCATGTCCAGATTTTTTACTCTATCCGAAAATGTGGCATGGTAGACACCCAGGTTAGATGTTGAGCAATAGTTTTGCAGTGAATCCACATCTGCAGTGGTGTCCATCAGTGATACCTCTATGTCATAGTTAAGTTTCAGAAAGTTGTTAGTCATTCAGTAACTCTAATATTGGCGTATTTTAATATACATGTCAATACACCCTCCTCCCACTCTGTGACCGAGTTCTTGGATTTCCTAGACTGTCTAAAACTGACCTAACATGTTGATGCTACAACTGAAGACAAAGATTATACTCTCAACTTGGTTATCTCCAATGAAGCACCCATCAATAACTTGCAGGTCTAAGACCTGGGCATCTCCGACCATAAGGCCATATCAATGGAGCTCTCTCTACTGTCCAGCCTTGACAAACCAAAAAGGTTAATCAGCTTCAGGAATATAAAAAAAAGATGAACCCGGAGGACCTGACTTTGGAACTCAAGCATATCTCCTCAGCAAACCTCCCATCAATTAACGAGTCGTTAAAATAATGCCAAAAAATGATGGGCAGTGTCCTGGACCTTCATGCCGCTGTCAAAACCAGATCCATAACCTTCATTTACTCCTCCCCCTGATACACTGATAATTTTCGGAAAATTAAGACAGCGGACGAGTACTGGAACGACGCTGCACCCAAAAAATGTGCACAAAAAAGCCTACAGAGAGCACCAGAAGGCATACTCAAGAGATCGCAGTGTCGCACATTCCCAGTACATCTCCAACGAAGTGAACAACAGCCTTGGAAACTCCAAGCATCTCTTCGCAACCATAAATCGTCTCCTTAAACCCCAACCCCCCCTACATTCGGATGCCACCCGATGGCAATGCAATGACTTCATCTCCTTTTTCTGAACGAAAGTAAATATGTAGAGTCCACTCCTCTTTCGCTAGCCCCCCTTCCCCTCCAGTTCCAACTGTCGGCTCACAGACTTCCCCCGCCTCTCTGCCGTTTTGTGGATGTCACTCAACGAGTCGTTGAGGACATGCAAGGAAGATGAAGTCATCCATCTGTGTCTTTGACCCCTTTCCCTCAGCCCTGGTTAAAATTCACTTCTCTGCATTAAGTCATTCGATTACCAACATCGTCAACAAATCCCTCCCGGTTGGCGATGTCCAGTCTGACCTGAAAAATGCAGTCATCAAACTGCTCCTCAAGACTCCAAACCTAGACCCAGGAGTACTTGCCAACTACCGACTTATCTCCAACCTCCCATTCCTATCTAAGGTTTTCGAAAGGGCAGTCGCTGCCCAACTCCACGACCACCTCTAAACCAACAACCTGTTTGAAAAATTCCAGTCTGTTTTTCGCTCTGGCTTCAGCACGGAAACTGTTCTGGTTATTGTCACCAACGACCTGCTGACAACCTCTGATGCTAGTTTCGCATCCCTTCTCACCCTCTTCGACCTCACAGCATCATTTGACACAGTAAACCACGGCATCCTCCTACAGCGCCTTCACTCCCCCATTCGACTCTCCGACACTGCCCTAGACTGGTTCACATCCTATCTTGCCGGAAGAAGAGAGTTTGTCTCTCTGGGGGAGATGAGGTCGGTCAGACTCACTGTCACTTGTGGTGTTCCTTAGGGATCAGTCTTTGGCCTCACCCTCTTTAAACTCTACATACTTCTCCTTTGCTGTATCATAAACCGGCATGGAATCTCATTACACTGCTACACTGATGACGCCTAACTTTACCTGACGTCTGATCTAACTGCCTCTGCCACTCTGCCAGCAATAACGCTAACCACCTGCCTGGAAGTGGTGGAGGCGTGGATGAGGCACAAATTTCTGCAGTTAAATGGCTGAAAACCAGAAGCCATTTTCATCGGCACCCCCACATAAGATCCGGTCATCCGCTATCACTAGTATCACCTTCTTTGTCCATGTCTCACCCTCAATCACTAACCTGGGCGTGAAAATGGACCCCCACCTGACCTTCGAAACCCACATTAAACAAATCTGCAAGACCTCGTACCTCAACTTCAGGAACATTGCAATAATCCGCCCTTTGCTCACTCTCTCAGATGTTGAAAAGCTTGTCCATGCCTTTATCTCCTCTTGGCTGGATTATTGCAATGCTTTTCTCATTGGGATCCCTAACAAGAATACCCAGAAACTGCAATGAATCCAAAACAGTGCTGCTAGCATCCTACTGAAAATGAGAAAATACGACCACTTTACACCCATCATCCAAACTCTTCATTGGCTTCCTGTCTCACTCAAGATTAAGTACAAAGTCACCCACTATTGTCTGCATGGCGATGCCCCCTCCTACCTCAAAGAGCTGCTTTTACCCATGATCTCCACACGACTCCTTCGCTCCGGAAAAGCCCCAATCTCCTCAAGCGTCCAAAGACACAGCTCCGAACCATGGGAGACCGGGCCTTCTGCTATGTTGCTTCCAACCTGTATAATACCCTCTCTGACCATCTGAGGACACCAGTGACTGTTGATGCCTTTAAAAAAAGGCCTCAAAACCAATCTCTTTAAGAAGGACTTTTCCTACGGATTGCTGAATGTGTTTTGGTCCTTTTAAATGTATCTTCTGTATATGTTTCTGGATATTTTATACTTAATTTTTTTACCCTTTAGCCTTTTGAGATTGTTAATTCAATGCAAAGCACATTACAAATATAAAAAATTTCAATATAAAAGCTTTACTAAAAGATGAGATATACGAGGGGGACTATCTAAGAGCAGTTTTAGAGACACCGGAGAATTCACGTAGGCGATAAGGAAGAACAGTGTAATCAACTGTGTCAAATGCTGCCGAGTGGTCCATCAGTACCAGAATAGAAGGCTGAATAGCTTCAACCAAAAGATGAAGGCGCTCCACTACATGTAGGATAGCTGATTTAATGCTGTGCTCTGCCTTATAACCAGACTCAAAAATCTCATCAGCGTTGGGGGAGATAAGATGTTCTAGAATCCAGCTTGATAGAGGTTTTTAAAATACTTTTGAAATTGTAAATGTGGATAAGATATATAATCACAGGTCATCTTGCAGGCATTGGAGTAGTGAGGGTTAAATGCGTGTGCTGGGCCTGGAATGGCACAAACGCCTCCAGAATAATGCGATTGGAGAGATTGGGCGTTAACTTGAAGAGTCCTTTGGATTAAGGTTCGCTCTCTTTAGGATAGCTGCTATTTTATACTAAAGAATGGCATTAAAACTATACGTGAGGTAAGGGATAATAAAGGGAGGAACTTTCGCTAAAGAATTGAAGGGAATGATTCTAGGGAAGAAACGGCCATTTTTTTAAGAAAAAATAAGGGAAGTCAGCTTTTCAGATAACATGGGTGAAAGAATGATACTGTGGCGCGATAGGAAACGTAGGAGTTACCTTGTGGAGATGAATAGGGGCATAGGGTATGCCAGGATCCATCTGGAATATTTTATCAGAGGAGAAGGTAAAGAATTCATTACGAGGTGAACAAAGAAATTAACAAGAAGATTGAACAAAGTGTGTGCCTTGTTTTCTGCAATAATAGGGCGGGTGGTTTAGCAGGGCAATGTAGAAGTAGAGAGCGAAGGAGATAGAAATTTAAACTGTTGTTGTCTCTACACCACGAATAGAGGCAGCCCAAAATTGTTTATTGCATACTTGTCTGCTTTTTGGTATTTCAAATATAAGGTGAGGTCCTGGGAGCACGTTGGAGGTGAGTGGAGGTAGGGAGATGGTGGACATGTTTGTTAAGGCAGGAGGAGAAGATCTGGAAAATAGAGGCTAAGCCCAAGTTGAATTGAGTAGAGGTAATAACAGTCTGACGAGGGAAGAGATAATGGAAAATGACTTGTCATTTTTTCTTGATTAAAGGAAAAGTGCCGACAATGATAAGGCTTGGCTGCAGGGTGTGTGAAAAGGTTAGTTGAGAAAATAATAGCAAAAAATAAATGTGTTTTTATAAGAGAAGTCAAAAATACTTTAAACTTGTACTAACTTCTTCTTTTGCCATCCATCAATGAAATTATCATACAATTCATAATTTGTGATAATCTGTCGGAGGTATTCGTTGAAATGAACGGTACCATTTGTCCTGAAAACAGCTCCACTCCTCTCTTCCATGTTGATTTGTTAGATTAGGTTAGATTTGAAAACTACATTTAACTTGTAAATAAAGACCTAATGAAAGTTATCCTGTGTCACCCGAGAGCACGGCAAAAAGAATATCTGGCGATTTCTTTATTTACTTGGCGATTCTTTATTGTAATATTCTTGTGCCTCCTTTAATTTTTATCTTCAATTTATTATTCCGATGTTGTCACTCTTTTGACATGCTCATTTTTTTTTTTTTATTTAAGGGGCTATCTGGCGACTGCCGACTTAGGCATAAGTCGCCGTAAAAAACAGCCTAGTTCTAGACTACTTTAAAAAATTAAACAGAAAACAATAAAAAGAAATAACAATAACAATAACAAAGCAATAACAAAAACAATTACAAAAACAACAACAACAATTAAATCACGTTAAATAAAAGGGAGAAGGCCGGCCTCCCCCAAAAAGTCAATAAGTCCACCAGTCAAAGTACACGCACTCGTCCCGAGCACAAGGGACAGGCGGTAGCGACCCCGCCCATCCCGGTACCGGGACAGGTGTCGTGCGCGAAGATCACCCAGACTGGGAAATTCGACAAGAATGTGCCGAACAGTCTGGGGGACGACACAGTCGTTGCAATAGGGCGCAGGCGAGCGCTCCATCAGATAGCGATGCGTCACACGAGTGTGCCCGATTCGGAGACGACAGAAAGCAACCTGAAGCCGCCGCGGCATTGGAGGATAGGTCCATGGGAACAGTCGTGGCGCAATGGCTCGCAACTTTAAGTTACCCTCGACCGTCTCCCATCTTCTTTGCCAAGCAGTCCGAAGAGCTGCCCGTATTCCTGCCATGTAGTCAGTGTGAGGAAGAGAAAAACGCTGGTCCGGTCGCAGAGTCCTCGCGGACTCTTTGGCGCCCTCATCGGCGCGCTCATTCCCCGCAACTCCTACATGTCCAGGAACCCAGCAGAAGATAATCTCGACATCTGCCCGGCTCGCCAAAACCGTGGCGTCACGGATTTCGCGAACCAGGGGATGCGGAGATTCCAATGCCCCGAGAGCACTCAGGGCGCTTTGTGAGTCGCTATAGATCACAATCCGGTCTCCGAACCGGGCACGTCGCGTAATCTCCCGTACCGAGTGGAGTATTGCCACCAGCTCGGCCGTGAAGACAGACGCAGCGCCCGGTAGAGCCCCGCTGACTTCAAACAGAGGGGATACGGCGTGGAAGCCGACCCCCTCTTGGGACTTGGAGCCATCCGTATACACTGGCACGGTACCAGCGTGACACGATGTGTGCTCCAAAAAGGTCGAACGCAATACTCCCGGCGCAGTACAAGCTTTGGGAGCAGAGGCGTGGCGACAAATAGCCAAATGTGGTACCCTCCAGGGTGGCGTCCTGGGCAGAACCAGGGACGCCACCGGCCCGAGAGCTATATCTACCTCTCGAAGGAGTTTCCTGGCCCTAAACCCAAAGGGCTTAGGGTATGACTGGCGTCTCTCGGCGGCATAGGCACCATCGAGATCAGCTGCGGATGCAGTGAGAGCTGTTGGCGACTGAGGGAGGCGCCGGGCTCGCGTGTACAGGCGAGTGATGCACTGCACGCGGCGCAGAGCGAGTGGCATCTCCCCAGCATTGACCAACAGGCTCTCAATGGGGGAAGTGCGGAAGGCACCGGTCGCAAGGCGAAGGCCAGTGTGGTGGATCGAATCCACATTCCGCAATAAACGCTCGGCTGCGGATGCATAAAACTCGCATCCGTAGTCGAGCTTCGAGCGAACAAAGGATCGAAAAAAAAGTAAGGCAGTAGCCCTATCAGCGCCCCAAGCGCTGAACGTCACGGAACGGAGAATGTCCATGGCGCGGGTACAAGAGACCCTAAGGCTGCGAATATCAGCCTCCCAGGTGAGGCGTCGGTCGAAAACAAGACCAAGGAAACGGTGCGACTCAACCACATCCAGGCGCACCCCATTAAGAAACAAATCTGGGTCGGGGTGAAGCCGTAGATGGCGGCAGAAGTGCACCACCTTAGTCTTGGCCAAAGAAAACCGAAACCTGTGCGCTTCGGCATAGCGAGAGACGCGGTTCAATGCCTGTTGGAGTCGACGCTCCAGAGTTGGCATCTGGGCCGCGCCAAAAGAGATCGAAAGGTCGTCCACGTAGAGCGTAGCGAGAACATCTTCCGGCAGCACCGAGGTGATGCCGTTGATGCTCAGGGCAAAGAGTGTGACACTGAGGACACTTCCCTGCGGGACACCCTCTTCCTGCTCCTTTGGGCCGGAGAGGGCTCCCCCCACCCGTACGCGGAATCGACGATCTCGCAAAAATTCACATATAAACATTGAGAGGCGTCCCCTCGCCCCCATCGTGTGGAGAGTCTCCATGATACCGTATCGCCATGCGGTATCATAAGCCTTCTCCAGATCAAAAAACACCGTGGCGTAGTGCTGTCTAGGAAGGAAAGCCTTGCAGACGGCATTTTCCAGTCGGAGCAGAGCATCCGACGTGGAGTGGAACTTACGGAAGCCGCACTGTGCAGAAGACAGATGGCCTCCGCTGTCCAGGAAATAGGCTAATCTAACATTTACCAATTTCTCCATCAACTTGCACACGCAAGAGGTTAGAGAGATTGGGCGGAAACCGGTCGGAGTAGAGTGATCTCTTCCCGGCTTGCGAAAGGCGAGCACAGTAGCGATTCGCCAGGAGTCTGGGAGAAGACCCTCCACCCAGATCCTGTTGAACAAATCTAACAGAAAGGCCATGCCTCGCTCACCCAGGTGTCGAAGCATGGCGTACGGGACATCGTCCGGACCATGGGCGGTGTCCGCGCACGAAGCGAGAGCGGAACGCAACTCACTCACAGTAAACTTGTCGTTGAAGGGTTCTCCACCTCTGGAGGTAAAGTCCAGCCGGTCGCCTTCCGCGACATCACGACGTGCATTGAATGCTGGCGGAGCAGCATCACGGCTAGAGAATGCGGAAAAAGCGGTCGCTAAGGATTCCGCCACGGAAGCGGGGTCCGAGATTGCGGTCCCATTCTCCTGGAGAACAGGAGGGGGGTCCTGCGAGAACTTGCCCCGAATCCTTTTGACTCGCTTCCACACCTCAGCTAAAGGGGTCTTCCCGTTAAGTGAAGACACGTATGCCGGCCAAGAAGAGCGGCGGGCGTGCTTCGAAACATACCGGAACCTAGCCCTAGCCCGACGAAATTCAGCGACAGTGAAATCGTTCGGGCGGCGCTTATAGCGCATGTAGGCATAACGCTTCTGTTTGAGGGCCGTCTCACACTCGGCCGACCACCATGGGAGTGGTCGGTGTGCAAAACGGCCAGACGTCCTAGGAATAGTAGTCAGGCCCACGGCGATGAGGTTGCCGGAGAAGAACTCAACGGCCTCATCTACCGACCTAAACTCCTCGACTGAGATAGAGAATTCAGTCATTTCCTGAAATGCAGGCCACCGCGCCCGCGCCAAGCACCACCGAGGTGGTCTCTCAGGCGGCAGTTGCCCTGAAAATGATATTTGAATGGGAAAGTGATCACTACCATGGAGGTCATCGACCACCCCCCAATCAAAATCAGGCTGTGCATCCGAAGAGCACAAAGATAGGTCAAGGCAAGAAAATGAAGCGGTTCTCGGACAGTGATGCGTAAACTCATCCACGTTTAGGACACCCATCTCAAGCTCTTCGATCAGATCGGCAAGGACTTGTCCCCTGGGATTTATGGAGTAATCTCCCCAGAGAGGATGCCTGCCGTTCAGATCTCCAAGCAAGAGATAGGGCCTCGGCAACCATGCCACGACGCGGCGGAAGTCCCCCGCGTCGAAGTCAGCTGACGGTGGAATGTACGCAGAAATGATAGTATACCTCCTATCCAGGTGCAGCTGCACAGCCACTGCCTGAAAGGAGGTATCTAAAGAGAAAGGAAGAACGGAGACATCATGCCGGGTGTAAACCGCGCATCCCTCAGCCCGGCCATCCCGCGGTGGTGGGGTCGCAAGACCCTTATACCCCGGGAGGGCAGGCAGCGGGCACGCGCCTAGCATGGTCTCCTGCAAAAAAATAGCTAACGGGGAACGGGACGAGACGAGCCTCCGCAGCTCCTCCCAGTTAGCCCGGAGTCCACGGCAATTCCATTGAAGGAATATGCCCTCCAGGCCTAGCTCGGAGGAGACGCGGGGGCCCTCCTCGAATTGAAGACCCTCACGGGAATGGCGTACGCTTCCCGGGGGCAGAACCCCGGGCGCTGTTGGCCGGACAAAGCGCTGTCGCCTTCGAGGACTTATTGGGGGAGGTTGGGCTCGCCATGCGAGTCTTTTCCTCCCTCCGCCTCGAAACCTTAGGCGGGCGTTGCGGCTTGGGAGGCGGGGGCCCCTCTTTTCGAGGAACCACCGTCTCCGAGCCACTCACTCCACCTCGGGGCGTGGGCAAAGGGGCCGAAGCTCCTTTATTGCTGTCCTCCTTTCGGGGAACAGCTTTAGGAACCCCGGAAGATGGCCTAGCGACCATCTCCAGGGGTGTTGCCTCCTGTGAGTCTAACGACTCTGTGGAGGCGCGTGGCCGTTTCGCCTTACGGGAAACGGTCACGCTGGGGGAAGAGGGGGGAGCCCTGGTTTTAGCCGGGGCTGGGTGTGAACCCTTTTGGCCGACAGCTCTACCAGGGGAGCGCCCGGGTGTAGTAGAGCCCGCAGAAGGGCTCCGAATGGGCGCGGAAACAACCGTGCTCGTTGGCCTGGATGGGCCAGGAGCAGAGGGTGCTTTTCTAACTATTGAGGCATATGACGTCCCAGGCAGAGCCGGGCGCGCCAGGACCAAGTCCTTAGCCTCGCGGAATGAGAGTCGATCCTGGGCCTGAACGGCCAGGATTTCTTTCTCAAGGAGATATGCACCACATTGCTTCGAAGAAGCAGGGTGCGGCTCTCCGCAATTGACACACTTGGCCACACACGATTTGGACTTATCGTGTGCGACCTTGGAGCAATTTACACAGACTTCGGGTGACCCCGATTTTGCACGTCTACATGATCGATTCGTGTGGCCGAAGCGGTGACAGTAATAGCACCGCCGCGGCAGTGGCACGAATGCCTTCACGCGGTAACGGTACCAACCGGCACGCACCGACTCAGGGAGCTTGTCACAGTCGAACGTGACGAAGAGTGTAGGGGTGGGTCTCGAGGCCCCTCTCTGTTTTCTCATCACACGTTCGACCTTGACCGCCCCATGGTCGGCCAGCTCTAGGGTGATGTCTTCTATGGAGTAGTCAACGAGTTCCCTCGCATAAACTACTCCTTTCACAAAGTTCATGGTAGAGTGCGGCGTCACACTCACCGGGGTGCCATGAAGTGTCCGAAGAGCACTTATCTTGGCCACCTCGGCGGGATTCGCCGCATTCGCCAGAAGGCTCCCGTCCGAGAAACGGGTTACCTTCGGCTCTCTACCAATTGCACTAGCTAATCCTCTCCTCTGATGGATCATGTTGCCCTTGGACAACATGCTGCCATCAGTGGAGCGAATAACGAGGAAGCGCTTGAAGCCAGCGGGCTCGAAAACGCCAGGTAACCTCTGAATCAGGGGCCCCGATGTCATCGAGGCTCCGCCCAGTGCATTCTTGGTGTTAGTCTTAGTCAGGGGCTCCGCACACGAGGGGGTAGAGGGGCCGGATGTGCCGATCTTGGCTTGGTCGCCTACCAAAGTGGCAGCAGACCCATCCTTCCCCGCAGCCCTCGCGGATGAAGAGGAGCCCCGAGTCTTTTTCGTCTTTTTAGTCTTCTTTGTCTTTTTCTTTTTTGGAGAGGAGGGCGGGGAATGAACCCGCTTTTCACCTCCGCCGGCAGAAGCCCCCAGGCTAGATGGACCGGCCTCAGCCAGGTCTCTCTCCGAAATGGAAAAGGTCCTGGTTGTCGTAGGGGCACCTGTCGGAGGAGATCCCTCCCCTCCTTTTTCTGCCTCGGAGCCCTCAGCCATTTGAGGAGGACCTTGCATAGGGGCGGATTCGGGTTCGGTGCTTGGCGCCGAGCCCGAATTCCCCCCCATGGAAAGCCCTACCGTCTGAGGCTGGGTCTCCTCAAGGACCATGTTTATCACCGGAGGGGCCTCCAGTTGGCCATCCCCTCCCAGGACATCACAGGTCCCCTTGGCAGTGTCGCCAGTCTTGTGTGGGGAGGCACAGGCCTTGACCCCAGCAAGGTTTAAAATTCTGGCCAGCAGGTCTTTTGAGGGAAGCGACCGAAGGGGCCTGGCTTCCCTCTCCCCCCTAAGGGGGTTTGCCCTACCGAGCCGCTTGCACGAGGGGCGCTCGGCAATGGGCTGCCTGCTGGCTTTCTTGGCAGTCCCCTTAGAAAGCAAAGGAGGGACTGCCGCTGGAGATAGGGAGGTGCCCGAAAGCACCTCCAGAGAAGGGGGTGAGGGGGAGTCCCCTACACCCGTAGGCGTAGGAGAGGAGTAAGCCTCCTCTCCGGTTAAAGAATTTTGGAGGGTCCCTTGCGCAAGCACAAGGGGAGGACCTCCATTTTCTCGGTGGAGCTGCCCGAGGGCGGCTCCGTTGATTTTCTTGGGGAAGTTGGGGGTTGGGTTTTTTTTTTTTTGTCATACATGGGCATGGTGACCCTCTTTTTAATACGGGACGCAATAGCTCATCACCTCTCGCAGTTGCCCGCACTGCGAGAGGTGCTTACAAGCCCGGCAGAGCCAGGCGCCGCCATTCGGGACCACCCCTCCCGCCTGGTGGCCTGGCAGTCCTTCGGCATGGCGGCTCCACCTTGAACACGGCGTAAAAAATATAGGTTGTGAAGAGGAGAGGAAAAGGGATGTGAGGAAGGTATGGGTGGGGATGAAGCAGGTTGTTAAAAAAAACCCATCCCGAGCCGGAGCTGAGGGGTTAGGGAACAATGTCCCCTCCCCCCCCAGCCCCGATCCGGGGTGGTTGGCTTGAGAAGAAGGTCAGCATTCTACCCTGTGAAATTAGAGGCTGACCAGAGAAAGTTGTGGGAGAGGTTGTATGAAAAGCGACGAGGTAGGGGAGAAATCGGGCTATCTGAAGGAAGGAAGAGAGGCTAAGCTGGGGCCGGACGGAGCGCTGGATCCCGTCAGCACGGCGGCCAGGATGGCAAATCGCCGCGCCCCTTACGGGGTCGACATGCTCAATACTTCTTTTTCTTCCATCCTGCTGTTATTTTACAAGTATAGCAGAATAGGAGGAAATAAGAGATTTCCAATAAGTCAATCTGTATATTTATGTCCTCGTAAATAAACTATGTATCTTTTCCAAATTTTAAACTCATAATGATTAAAAGAGTCTTGGAAACTGGTATGTAAAATGAACACGTTTTTTTACAGTTGAGTTAGATGTTTGAAAGAAGACAAAATATATGAAAAAAGGCTTTATTATAGTTGCGTCAATTGGCATTGAGTTTTTCAATGAATTTTCAGTGGTGTTTTAAATACCTCCGAAATCCTAGGTATTTTTTAATGCTAAGGTATCAAAGAAAAGCCTTTTGTTGTTTTTAGGAATATATTAACGCAAATCTAACAAAATCGTATGTTTATTAAGTTTAAATGTATCAAAATAATATACTAATAACAACATATGAATATTTGATAGTATTCTCCTATAAAGATATAATGACAAAAGTAATTTGGCATTGATAATATATTTGTGTACTAATTCTTCACTAAAACTTGATTAAATGTTTTGTCTTAGACAATTTTGATTCAACTAAATGAATACTAACTTTGTTTTTTTAAGTACTCACAAAATTAAGTTTCATTTATTTGTGATATAAAACAAGTAACGTTTTCAAATTACATTGTATTAAAATTTCAGGGTTTGAAAATGGGATTTTTAGCTGAAATTGAGAAATCCTGAATAACTTTATTTGAGATTGGCATCTGTAAATTTGAGAGGCAGACTCATTTCCATTGGATTTATTCCTAAGACATTATTAATGTGTCAGCAACGAAAGAGAAATGAGAATGAATTACAAGGTTATATAAAAATTATATTATATTTCACTGCCATAATTTATCCTCGTATCGAGGATAAATTATTTAGTCTTTAGTTGCATTGTATATCCCACATTTAGTTCACATTTAGGCACACTAGATCATTATTTAGATTTTATGAATATATTTATGTCTTCTCATTCATGCAGAAAAATTCTTAAGCTAGAATAACAATAATCCGACGACTTACGAGGGGGTCATAGCATGCAACAGAAATATCCTCAAGAAGTATACATAATTTCATCACATGAATTAATATTAAACCACCATTTTACGATAGTTTCCTTAAGTTCAGTAAAGAGGGAAAGTTAAAAAACAAAATGAAACTTGCTGTTGGTTTTAAGCTTGATGTGAATTAGGAGGGTCGGTTTTTACCCGCGTAGAAGTCGCGTGGCACGAAGATGCCAGATGTTGCCAGACAAACATTTTCCTTTGCCCAGAACAAACCATGATGGTCAGATATTGCATTCTAGCAAATTTATAGGAAAAATAAAATAGTTTTAAATGGTTAACTAGATATCTTAGCAACTATAGGGAAGTTCGAAAGTCATTTTTTAGTAACTCATTTGAGTTCTTTCAGAAATCTATGTCTTCTACCTTTTACTCAACTTAAGGTTGGTAGATTGTACAATTAAACCCAATTTATGAAATGACCCATTTCTTAAAGTGGGTAAACTCTTGTTTTTTGCATGAAACGAGTGCTCCTTTGGTGTGCGATCTTAAACATTCCCTAACCTAACTTAACCTAGGTTAGGTCAGGCTCTGTTCTAGATTGCACACTAAGAAGTTAATGTATTTGTAGATCGCGCACT
Source organism: Ceratothoa steindachneri (assembly GCA_963969495.1). NCBI lineage: Eukaryota > Metazoa > Arthropoda > Malacostraca > Isopoda > Cymothoidae > Ceratothoa > Ceratothoa steindachneri. Next base: position 36,694,490 of record OZ018335.1, read on the forward strand.
AAAAGGGCACCATTTTAAAACATTATCCTAAGAAATAAAAAATACATAGATGTGATATAGAACTAGGTCTAAACGGGCAAGCCAACTTTAATGACGTCATCAAACAGAGGAGAAAACTAAACGCACTAATGGTGCATCGGTTTTCATTTATACCAGCGTTCAGTTCACACAACCTAACTTTAAATCTATTGACCGAAAATAAACCAGGCTCCGGAGTTAAATCTAAGTTACAGGATGAAGAATTCTTAACTTAACCCAGACAATTACAAAAATACTGGTAGCAACTTTAAATCAAAATGACCCACTCTCTAATAGCCGTAGGGTTCATTCGCGTCTACCATATAAAAAGAAAGGTGGGGATGCAAATAGAAGTAAAAGAATTGGCAAGAGAAAACACAATATTTACCCATTTAAAAAAAACAAACTATGATTCTTTGGTTGTTATTCTCAATCAGCGTCCATTTCATGAGGTGGTGTAATGTTTATCAAGCTCATTTCGTGAAAAGTTCAATTTCACAGAATGAGCGTAATATAAGTTCAACCAAAACTGAGTGAAAACACAGTATCACATAAGCGAAGTTAAGCCGCATCCGATACGGTTAGTTATCGGAAAGGGGACTAGGTCGGATCGCTATCACGGCAGCATATTATCGAGAGAGCCCTGGTTCGGATCCACTGTTAATCCTTTTAATCCATAGACATCTTATGGATTAATTTAGTAGTAAAACAGTAGGGAGAAAAAAACTTTCCCGGTGAATTTGAAGGAGTTGGATCAGTGGACAAAACTTTTAAAAGATGTCAACAATATTAGTCATTGACGATATTTTCTTAACTATAAGAAACTAAATGAATAAAGTATGTAGAAGTACTCTTCCTTGCTTATTTCATGATATCAGAAAGAGTATGTTATCTAAGACGATATTACTGATATAATAGAGGGACTATTTGACATTCGAGATATTTGGTAAAATTACATGACTAAGTTAAAACGTTTCACAATAAAATATACTGTTATAATTTTTTATTCATTTTGTGCGTATCGTTACGTTATACACTATAAAAATCTACGTATGAATACGGATACTAAATAGCTTCTCTTAATAATTATATAAATGCAAAATTTTATATGTATGTATTTCACATCACTGTGAACGTTATAATAAATATACTGGATATTGAGGACGCCCTCTTAGGCCCAGGTCACACATAGCCGAACTGCTTCTGATTCGATCCCGAATCACATTCGGGATCTCGCCATTCCGACTTGGTTCCGATAGTTTCGTGTTTCATGAAATGTTCGGGCAATTTTCCGAATCATTTCCGAAAGTCAGAAAATGGTTCCGACCTCTCCGAATTTGTCTTTCATTCAAAATCGAATGCAAACTGAACGACATTCGGTTTGCATTCGGACTCAAATTCGGCTATGTGTGACTGAGCTTTATGGTTCAAATCTCCATTGGACAAACTCCGTAAATTGCCATATAAATTACTACTATTACTCACCGTTAAATACTAACTTGCAAGTGAGTTCTTTCATCCGGATGGACTTCAAATTTACTAAATAAATTGAAGCAAAGCAATAAATTCAGGAATACTTCTAAACAAGTGAAGTTTTCCACACTTGTAAATATAATACTGCTTCTTCTCTGTCTGGCTTTAGCGGTTTTGGTAGTTTTACTTTGGTGCTGTTGGTCAATTTTTCGTTTTTAAACATTTCTTAATACTTGAAACATCACACTACACCAAAAAGCCACTATTATTAATGAGTTAGTTATAAGGTGGCTTAGTTTGTGAGTAAAATGTCGTATTGGCCGACATCTACCTCCTGTCAAAGTATTGCACTTATTTCAAAATTACAAGGCAAGAAATGAAATTCAAATTAGTCTATGTAATCTATTTTTAAACAAGTAAAAGTTTGGGAATCTTGTAAAGATAAAGAATCCCTAAGTTTTTTCAACCCTACTATAACTTAACCTAACTAAACTTAAACTAACCTAACCTAACCTAAACTGTCCTATTCTAGAGTTGGTTGGTTAAGTTATGTTAGGTTAAGTTTAGTTAGGTTAATTTATATTAAGGTTGAAAAAAAATGGGATGCTTCATCATTACAAGTCCAAATATACATAAAATTGAAGTTTAGCCACAAATTGAAGGAAAACTATTTCGTCTTCATTAAAAATAAACTTCGCTCCTTAGCTAAATATTCTATCAACCATCAGTGATAGGATCGTATTTCCCATAAATTGAATATAGGGTTAAGAGAGACAAAGAAGACAAGTAAACAAACGAAGTAGAGTAGAGGACGATAAAAAAGCGATCCGTTTTATCACGGAAGTTGAGTTCCACTACATCCCCACCATTGCAAAAGGCAAAAACAAATCAAATTGGTTTTGATAATTAGTAACCTGACATCTTCTATAATGAAATCGCTGGGTGGGGTTTGAACTAAACCAAAGGTAGGCAAGTTTTTAGCATCCCCTAAATTATAAGTTGCATGAGTGAGAGAAGAAATGCACAAGCTCTCCGGCAGAGATGGGGAAAAAAATATGGATTAAAAGGAGACAAAGAATGAATATAAATAGTCAAAATAAATTTTCACAAACAGTAAAAAAGAATAAAACTAGCTACGTTATTTTGTTGTTGTTTTTAGGACAGTCGCCAAAAGAACATTATCTCAAGATTGGAAAAGTTCAGCAAGGTGAGCTCGATGCCGACCCGAAAATTGGAATGAAATCGCGCCAAAGTTACTTGCCACCAATTAAGAGAACAAGTAATGCTCTCAACCCCAATACTTTTTCATAAAATGTAACACATAGACTCTAAATTATCCCAGTATCTGACATTTTTTTATATAAAATTGTAACTACATCTTAGAATATACTACAAATGTAACCTGCAAAAGCATCTCGTCTATTCCAGGTGCGAGGAAAGGATGCACTGGCCAGAGACATGATTGTCTTTCAATATTAAAATCAAATTATTTACTTACTATAAATAGTTGCTCTGGAATGGACTACTCTTAAATTTTCGGGCAGTGAGGTCGCTTAATAATTTCCAAAAGACGCTTAAAAGTAATATACTCAATCCAAAATAATCTTCTCATGTTTATCTCCCCAAGTCGCTTCAGACCTCTAACCACCCTTTGCTACATATTTTGACTCTTCTCCCTAAACCAACCTACTTGACTCCAGTTTAATATATATTTATTTAATTCATTTTATTCTGATTTATCACTTCTAGCCGTCTTTATTTGAAATCCTTAGTTTTATTAAAATTTCTTAAATTGATCAAATAATTGATTTATTTACTGGCACAAATGTATGATTTTACTTCCTAATTCCTTTATTTTAAATCCTGCAATAATAAAATTGCTTTGATTCTTGCGACGGTGACCTACCCTACGTGACATAAACAATTAATAATTACCAAATAGAACCAACAAACTCAAATAACTTGATCACACCTAAGTAAAACAGCAAACAATTAATCCCCACAAAATAGAAAGAACAAACCTACATAACCGGACATAACCTTCGCACACGTTAAACGCTCATAATCATCAAATAAAACCAAGACCTAAAAAAGCTAAACTAGAAAAAATCAAATTTCCCCTTGTGTACTTTCGAGAGAGCAACGTTTAAACTCGCGGAACGCCAAGTATCTTGCTAGTATAAGATATGCAAATATAGATTTATTAAAGATATGCTTTTGACCTGTAAATGAATTGTATTTACGCCAATAAAAGTGAGGGGTATTGGTGATCAACATGTGAATAAGTAAATAGACTATGAGAAAGATTAATGTAGGTGAAGCCGGGAATGGTTCGACAGAAAATAACGACAGAAAGTGGGAGGATTTGCTTGAAGACCGAAGTTGGTCAATCATAATGCATTGTTAAACTTTACACAAACAAACAAGTCCAAAATATACAGTAGGATTTTTTAAAATCCGGGTTTCATTTGCTTGGTTGCTCTTGATAAGGAAGGCTGATCAATTGGGAACCACTACCACTTATCAAAATCACTCTGGTGTTGGTTCTCTAAACCACTTCTTGTACTTTAAAAGTAAGTCGCCATATCTGGCAAGAAAGATATTTTGATGCCGACTGCAGCCAGTGAAATATTATGCGGCAAAAGACCAACGACGAGGTTTGGAATGAATTCCAGAATAAATTCAGCAGACGAGCTTGTTTCACCACCGCCCGAGGGGAAGCCACATTAGCACCAAAATGACAACTAAACCCAAACAAAACGCTCTCATCACAAGGTATAGCTCAGACACCGTGGCCCATTTGTTAGCTTGACGAGTACAGTCGTCCTCTATGTGGTTTTGAACCCTCTCTGCATCGAAAGAGTCGTAGCAAACGCACTTTCCGCATAGATAGAAGACGACGTGAGAGCTCACTGCACTGGTCTCGAGGTTTAAATCCATAGAAGAGAATTCAGCCTCATTTCTCTCGGGGTTGGTTGTCAGAGGCGACTCCAAAGCATCACGTGAAGAAGAAAGACCACTCCCCTCGACGGTCCCAGCCGAAGAAGGCCCTTCCGATAACTGAGCCACCGTCAAGTTCGAGGAGCACTCCACCACGAGGAGGCCGAGACATCGTTCGTCTTCTCGGGCTCCAACAATGAAAGGCCATCGTCGGTTTAATTCCTGCAAAAATGATTTCATAAGTGTAAAATGTGAGGAATAAAGAGGTGTTAAGTATGAGCACATTCATTTTACATTGAGCTACCTTAATAAACTGTACGGAAGCTTAGAGCAAAGATATTGGAAAATAAAATGAGAAAAATGATGCCGGCAAAAGGTCAGCTTCTTAACAAGAATAACTCTCAATTGCCGATCAGAAATGAAAGAAGAAAATACCAAAGTTTGGGAGTGAGGGGAGTCAATGAGGATTCGAGCCTGTGACGTCAAACGCTTTTCGCTTCTCAGGCGGACCACTCTAACAGCTAGCCACAGTTCACATCGCTAAAAAAGGATGTCTTGAGATAGCTTATAAACAGTTAAGTGTAGGAGGTTAAGCATATTTAAATATGTGATAGAAAGGAAGATGGAGATAACAAACGGCATAATAATACAAATAATTCACAATAACCTGTCTACACTACTTTGGCGATGTGGACTGTGGCTCAGTGGTTAGAGGGGTGCTGCTGAGAAGTGAAGCGCGCTTGACGGCATGTGAAGTTTAAATACACCTCACTGCTATAATTTAATCGAATATTGTTATTGATATTTAATAGAAGTGGGTTTAACTGCAGATTGACTTATAAGGGTCTTACTCAACGAGACTTTTCACTATCAAGTTGCAGGTAAAAGTTAAGTGGTGGTGGGGAAGAAGGATGAGATTGAATGGGTAATTATATCAGAGGAGTAAGTCTAGTGGCAGAGTGGAAGGAGGAGAGTTTTTTTACAGGGGAGAAATGGGCCATGGACCAAGATAAAAGAGAGTGTCGTGAGTTTTGGGTGCAGGAGAAAGAAGCACGACCGAGGGATGGAGTACATGGAACACTCAACCAACAAGTGTGAAATAGGATATCAGTGAGTGAGTTTGGTGTAAATCTTGCGTAGGCAGTCCAGTGACACTTTATTTTTACTGAAGCGGTGCAAGGATGAGGCCCGGTAACCGATGTTGAATTTAGTAGGTGAAGTTGTAAAGACGGAGTTTTTCGATGGAGCTATCCATTTTCAATATTGAACACCTTCACATGTGGAAGGATATCACTAAATAGAAGAGGAGATATGCGTGAAGGGTCGAAGGCCGACCAAGCAGGTTGGTCAGCTGCTTCATCGCAAGCCACTCTGACCTGAGAGAGTACCCAACATATTGTGACAAGTTTATTGTGTGAGGTTAAAGTTCACACAAAAGCAATTGGATCTCGCCGATCAGAGGATTGGAGTGGAAAGAGGAAAGAGTGGGATGATGCAGAAATCATGTTGCAGGAGGCAGTGAATAGGAAAAAATGAGGTATGAGAGACTACATAGAAAGATAACGTAGAGCCATGTTATGTACGAGTTCTTTTCATTTTGTGGAAACCGGCACAGGCACAACCACCGAAATTTTAAATAAGCCTATATCAGGCTGTCGCAAAAAATGAAAAAGAAACACAAGAAGAAAAACACCCCAAAAACCAAATACCGTCCACAAAACAAAAAGGCAATAAACATAAAAAGGAAAGATTAGGCACCGGAGGAGAGCCCGCCTCCCCCAAGGACTTGGACATGCAAACATGTCCATCCTATTCCAATAAGTCAATTAGTCAAAAATTGTTAGTGAACGAACTATCTCGAATACAAGGGAGAAGCAATTGCGACCACGCTCGACCTCATACCGGGAAGGTAGCGCGCGCAAACCTTTCCCGGATTAGAATATCCAACAAGAATTCGCCAAAATGTCTGGGAGAACAAGATGTCATCCCATGAAGATTCAGTGTGGCTCTTCATTGAATATCGATGCGTCCCGTGAGTGTGAGCGATTCAGAGGCGAAAACAAACAACAGGAATCCGTTAAGGCATTGGGGGTGGGGAGTGGGGATAATACCGCGGATAAAGTCGCAGAGAAATGGTATTCAATTTAAGGCTTCTTTCGGCTGTCTCTCATATTCTTAGTCATGCAGCACGAAAGGCTAACATGATTCATGTGATGTATTCAGAGTGGGAAAGAGATAAACGTTGGTCCAATCGCCCATTCATGCAAACTATTTAAATAATCATCATATTGCTAACTATCCGCAATTTCTACATATCCAGAAATCCATCAGAAGACAATCTTGACATCCTTTGGACTCAAAGCAGCCGTGTCCTTACGGATTATGAGACCCATGGGGGTGCATATGTCATTACCTTGACGGCACTAAGTGCGCTCTGTGACTCGTTAAAGATCACAATTCGGAATCCGAAACAGGCAAGATGTGTAATATCTTTACGGATGGATGTATTTCAACCAGCGGCTGTGAATGAGGTCGCAAGGCTAGGAAGTGCCAAGTTAAAATAAAAACGTAGGAAGAAGACGGAAGCTAAACCTGTCTTCGAATTTGGAGCCATTTATGTACACTGGCACGGCTCCGTTGGAACAACACATATGCTCCAAGAAATATGAACGCAAAACTTTCAGGGATGTTGAAGCTTTGAGAGCAAAGGCGTGGCGACAAACCTTTAGATTCATTCAATCAAGGGTACTTTCTTCTATTAAAAGAGTGGCGCAACCGGCGCGCAAGTTCTATAGAGCTTTCGATGCCCTTTTATCGAAAGAAGGCGTAGGATAGGATTGGCTCTCACATGGGCATATGCACCGATAGATTGACCTCGAAGGAAATGGGAGCCGTTCGTAATAGAGGAAGATGCTGCACTCGCACGTACAAGCGCATAATGCACAGTAAGAGCTATGTCCTCGCATTGACAAGAGGATCTGTAATGGGTACGCTTAGCTTTCCGGGCGTATAACTCGCATATGTAGTGTAGCTTAGAGACAACAAAGGAACTGTAGATGAACAGTTCCTTCTACATGCTTTTCTAAAAGTTAATTTCATGCAAAAAAATATGTATATAATCACATGGTGATAATATGTGGCTGGCAGAAGTTTCTTTAGGTCGAATATTCTTGTGGATTTTTCGCCGGCGGAATCTTTATTGATGGAAACATCAAAATACTAGTGAATTGATGACAGAAGCTGCGAGATGGAAGTGGTTACCTTAGCTGGTAGAGGGAATCGTATATATGATTAATACATGAAAATTATATACAGGAAGTTGTAACCCTATAGCTTTGTGATGCATGCTAACGGCCGTCCAAAATCGGGTGTTCTTGGTGAAGAAGCGGATGTATGTGATCTGACCACGGGAGGTTCGAAACACATGAAGATTCCTAATCAAGAATATGTTTTTAAAATATACGAGTATTTATTCGGAATCTTATTTTAATCAACTTTTTCCCCCTTTATTGTTTTAATTTTCCTCAATTTTCTGAATTAAAATAAGAGTAAACACTTCAACAGAATTACTATAACAGGAATATATGAAAATCAAGGTCTGTCGAAATCATAGAAAGCTTAAATTGAAAAGATAGCACACGTGTGCAAGGGAGAAATAATCTACTGTTTGTATGTGTAGACGATGATTCCTTAGATTGGTACCAGGTTGTTCATGTGAGTACTCGAAGTGTGTTGATTTTTGTGTCCGTCTTTCCGTTAGGTCTTTCGTTTAAGGGGAAAATGGTGTTTGGCAGGGGAATTCATGGGTCTATCGCACCAGCTTTTGTATTGTGAAAAGGTTAACAAAGGATTTTGAAGGTGAGAAGGTCATTAGTTTTTGTTACAGCAAATATTCAAATCTTTTTATAGAGATTTGTAGACTACGAGCTATTTTGGGGCATTTAAAGAATTGCGCGAGGATGGTGATATAATCTTCATAGCTTAATATTGTGATATTGGGATTTGAGCGAGGGATACGATGGAGAGAAGGGTTAAGGAGAGTGGAAAAGAGATCGGATCTCTACATGACACCATGGTGCATTTTATATGTTCATGTGATCATACTGTGGTATATTACTTGTGCTTTTTGGGTGGAAGAAAGGTGTTAAGCATTATTTTTTAGTTGCATCTGCCTGTGATGATTAATATTTTGTTGAGTATATCTCTGGTTGACAGGTGGCAAGTTCTAAGCACGTGTCCACCAAGGGGCGAAAATCTGTAAAACCAATAGCGTTGCTGTAGGTGTGCAACGCCGACAGGTTAGAAAAAATAACGCCACCAAACTTCGAATGCCACCGCCATTCTATGACTAGTCTGTCAGAGAACCTTCCAAGCAGAGACCAACCTAACCAAACATCTGCCCATGTACCGAGTTCGACTCTAACCCTTCTGGATGAGTGGATGGTCTTTTTTGCCGCAATGGTTGAACAAGAGCGTTGTGTATGGTGCAAAAAGTTATGCTTAATACAACCGATGTTTTTACCCTCAGGCGTGGTGGTTTGAGATGTTGAATCCTTAAAATAGGAGCTTGGTGATGGGGTGAGTACAATTCTTGCGAAGGGCATTTGGCGGAATTCGTCTTAGGCGGTGGCATCTAGTGAGATCTGTGTTGAATTTGTTTAGGAGTAGACATTCCATAATCTGGCTGGGCGGTAAGGTGATGAGATAGGCCATAATGATGAGAGGTCGGTGGATGGTTTGTTTGGCATGCATGCGAGTAGTTTATGGGAAGATTTCTAGATGTTTGGAATTTACTTATGGGAGATAGAGTGATTGAGGTTGAAGATTCACGTGAGTGCATCGATGTTTTATCGATCTATATATTTGAGTGGAATGTTTAAAATGGTTTCACTGCCTAAGGGTGAGAAGGACTTTGCTTGCCATATTACCTGGTATACCATTATTGTAATGAAATGAGTCGGCAGTTAGTCATGAGTTGAGAGTGAATGCAATCATTTGTTTGTGGCTCATGTGAGGGATTAGGTGTTATGTTACTGATTTTTGCCTTCTGTTGTATAAGGGTGTTTGCTTGTTTAGTCAAGTTGACTTTGTTTGCAGTGGAATAGGTGGATTTATGCTTGTTTATCCTTGATTTTGACAAATCTCTTGTTGGTTTTTAAAAATTTGGCCTTTTTTTGTGGTTTAGAGTGTTTTAGCACCTTTGCAAGTTTCGTTTTTTGGTTGTTTAATTAGTGGTTAAATGTTGCCTTTCAAGTTTTTTTCAATTGTTTTTCGGTTATTTTGTGTCAGTAGTCGTTTTCTTAGATTTCAGTTACTTTTCTTGAGCTGTCTAAAATCGGTGGAAGATATTTAGATTCTACTATTTTAGGTTTCGCTTTAAAGATGTACTTATGGCTTACGGTAGAGAGCGAGTGGGCGAAGTACATATGTGCAGGCTCTGTTAATGTTTCTGAACATTAACTAGTTGATTAAATGGTTTCAGTCGGCCTAGTTGTAGTTAGTGTAAGTGCGTGGGGTTGATATGGGTATGGAATTCTCAAAGGCATGCTCTATCATGAAAGCGAAAGGTCAAATGATAGGGAAGTGTGAGGTTGAGGGTTGTATAGGCGGAAATATAGTCATATCTGAGGATTATACTTGAAGGACGTTATTCGTAACTTACACTTGATGTGTATACGTAAAGTTTTTGACGGCTAGAGTTCTGCTTTTAATTCTTCATGCTTATGTTGCAAGTAAGGACAATCGAACCAAGCCCATTTAAGGGTAACATTCCGGAGGGATTTTTTTTTAAAAAAGGAGAGACAATACAATTTTTTCATTCACGTTAACACCAACATGAGCGATTAAGCTTCCCTGATCGTTCCCCGCCGGCGGGCACCGTGAATTCGTGAACCTGGACTGCATCATAACATTCGTTCCAACTACATATGTCAGTCAACTGTGATACGGCATAATTTGAACTGCATCATATCCCTCGTTCCAACTACATATGTCAGTCATCTTTGATATGGCATAATTTGGACTGCATCATAACCCTCGTTCCAATTACATATGTCAGTCAACTGTGATACGGCATAATTTGGACTGCATCACAACCCTCGTTCCAACTACATATTTCAGTCATCTGTGATACGACATGATTTGGACTGCATCACAACCCTCGTTCCAACTACATATGTCAGTCAATTGTGATACGGCATAATTTGGACTGCATCATAACCCTCGTTCCAATTACATATGTGAATTAACTGTGATATGGCATAATTTAAACTGCATCATATCCCTGGTTCCAACTACATATTTCAGTCAACTGTGATATGGCATGATTTAGACTGCATCATAACCCTCTTTCCAACTATGTACATATGTCAGTCAATTGTGATACGGCATAATTTGGACTGCATCATAACCCTTGTTCCAACTACATATGTCAGTCAACTGGGATATGGCATAATTTGGGGAATTGGCGGAAGCTGGTTTAAGGATTAGCCCACAGCGGAAATTAATTTCAGAGGCTTTTCAGGAAAAGGGACGGACTGCAACCACCGTTGGGAAAACATAGCTTTATCGATGGATGCCCACCCAGGATTATAGAGAGACCTCAAAACGGTCTCTATGTATGGATGAAGCAGGCGCGAATTAAAAAAAAATAACCCAAGGAGGCGGCACCTCTGGGTATAGGCAGTTAATTCAGCCTTCATCCATCATCAAATCCGCCACGAGTCATCCCTTGGAAGGATCCCTTCGCGGGCCCATCCTTCTATCATCCACTCATCCCATTATTAGCAGTTATGGTTCTCGGGGGTGCGGGGCCGCAATACGGCAGGGGACACCTTCTCCGAATATATTTTTCCTTAAAAAGACACTCATCGCACATCACTCACCTTACCTACGGGTGGCAGGGTTATTGTAAACTTTTTTGCAGAAAAAATAAAAGCAATAAAAAGAAAGGAACAATAAAGAGGAAGGATACTCCACTCCCCAGTGGAAATAAAGCACCTGACCAAGAGGGGCCCCTTGTGGGCCCTCGCCAAGAAGTTCTCCCCAAAGGCCAAGTGTGCCAAGTTCTGTTTGCACAACATAAAGTCGTGCAGGCTCGACTGATAGAAGTGAGCAACGGGTACATTGACATATGCGCCGAACACAAGGATATAGATGCCATCCTATCAAATTGGAGCTATGTCGACATCGTATGCAATGACGTGTCAAAGGCGTTCGATAAAATGGCTAAGGAGGATGCAATACAAGATCCTCCAACTGGGTTTAAGCTTAAAGCTTGAAAAGATTCTCTGTGACTATGTTATGGATAGGTCAGCTTTTATCAGTATAGGGCGCACAAACTGGCCCACCTTTGCACTACAGGCAGGATTGCCTCAAGGCGGGTGTCTCAATCCAACGTTGTATTCCATCTATATAGCTGCCATCCCAGAACAAAGCAACCCCACTTGCCATAATATCCAGTTCGCCGATGATATAAGCCAACTGATCGGGTATGGATATCGCCATGCGCCTATGCAAGTTCGAATGACTGTAGAGAAAATAAGAAAAAATAATGAATATGAATCCAAGTGGAAGATCCGAACTAATGGCCACAAATTCAAGATTGTCGCATTAGGAAGAAGAAAAATTTCAGATGTGAGAGTGGTGGATACGCGTTATCCCTACACGACCAGGTGCAATGTACTTGGGATAAAGGTCACTTATACCGGGTACAGGAAACACGTCACAGAATGGATCCAAAGATTAAAATCGGCTGTCAGGACCCTCTTTACATTCAGAAACCTCAGTCAAAGAAATAAAAGAAAAATCGACCTGGCGCTAGTCAGACCAACCTTCATCTATTCCTCAGCGACTCTTTCCAGCGTTTCAGAAATTGTGCGAAGAGAGTGGCAAAGAGTACAAAACAAATGCATGTATATCCTCAACAGTACACCAGTACAGGAGGGATGGGAGGAAACAAGAGGATCTGCACAGAGCGGCGAATATCAGGCCGCTCAACATAATTCTAAAGGAAAACGCCTCGGATATGAAATAAAAAATATGGTAAATAGCACCAAGGAAATCAGAGCATTCATAAAAGAGAAATAATGAGGTCTATGTCACGCAAGATTCACAAGCAGCGCCAGAAAGCTTGGAAAAGCAGTTGACTTGTTTTTTGCATAATGAGACGTTCTACAAAGAAAAATACTGACGAAGAACCATATGCAACTATGACCAACGAACTTGAATTTAACCAAAAAACCCAAAGTAGCCAAATTACCGGATGATTACGAAGAAGAATCACAAACAGGAGAAACTTAAGTATGATATACAAACCAAATACATTAACACGAACAAATAATTCAGAAAATTACGAAAACAAAACCAAAATTAAAATTATACAGACGTAGGAATTAAAAAAGAAGAGACAAAAACATACAGAAAATGAAAGGGTACAACCAAATTACACGTCGAGGAAACAAAAAAACGCCGAATTAATGCACAAATTAATTCAATAATATATACATAGCAATATACGACAAAACAACGCTAAAAAAACAAAAACAAAAAAGATTAGCCTGATCTCTAGGCAACTTTGAAATCCTTTTACTCGTACCTCTTATACTTCCTTCACATTTCACCACTATTCCCACCCTCACTCTTATACAACACTATCCCTTACACACGCCTACCTCACCACTTCCCACAGTTGTTGTTATTGATGTTGAGGATGTTACTTGGCAGTAAGTTTAAAGAGTTTCCGTGCTGGTGGAAGCAAGGCGCCTTGTTCAGGACGGCTACGTGGTTAGGGTGGATCTTGTGTCTCTCTTGAAAGTCTATGAAACGTATATTCATTTGCTATGTTACTAGATGGTCCGATGCAGGCTACAATTTTGGTGGAAAAAATGCGGCGTGATTTACATATGTACAGGTTGATGTGTCATCTGAGAGTTTAGATTCCTAATGGTCCGGGTGTGAAAATAGTAGCTAAGGTAGCTATGGATGTGTTGGTGAAGGAGATTTCGTTTCTGATGTAGGTGAATAGACTTCAAACCCCGTCGTTTTTGTGTCCGTCTAGCCTAATGTTCGTGAAGCCTTGGTACTTTTTTTTCTGGATAAAAAGGATATGTATGTTGTGGATCATGAGAAATTTCTCGAGTTATATTGTTTTGTAGCATATGCTCTTTATGTTTCGTTATAAGCTGTTAATAGTGTCTCTTGGTGGTGTGGTTTAAGGCGCGTAGAATGTTGGTAGAGGTTGAGTGTCTGGGGATGTTTACGGTTCTCTAGAAGAGGGAAGGGATGAGTTGTCATTGATTGGTTGTAGAGTGTATTGGCTTGAAGGGGGGAAGGGTGTTTGTGTGTTAATCTGAGTGAGTTAGGCATGTGGCATGATTAATGTAGTGCCGTGTGGGCGGTGCCAAAACTGGAAACAAGTCCAGCGTTTGTGTATTGAGCCCACATTTTGTAGTTTGCTCTTTTTTGCACTTTTTTGGGAGGTCTCGTGAATGGAGTGAGAAATTAACTTGAACCCAAAGAGTTGCTGTATTTTCTTTGGGTTAAGAACATCTGCGTTTCTCAAGGGACAACCTTTCTTTGGATCTGCCATTTGGCTATTGTTGACACGACAAAAGGCGCGGTTACATAAATATGCTCGAAGAATGATATAATCATTGGTAAATGTACTCGTATTATCCTTTATAATCTTTTGATATCAATTTAATTTAATGAACACTATTCTATTTTATTTATACTACAAGTGGAGGTACAGAGTGTTCATAGTGTCTCTTACATTGGAATTTATATACCTATTATATTTATGCGCGAGAGGTTCTCCAATCCATCGGTAGCGCGTCGGTGTTTTTATAATCGATTTGATGATGAAAATTTCTTCACAAAGCCATGCGAATTGTTCAGAAACTACTCTGTTTTAGTCTAATGGATGGTGAGAACAAAAAACATGTTCGATACTGATCAGAAATAAACCCACATTAAAACCACTAGTAAAAATACAAGATTCGCAGATGATTACGGTGAAGTATGTCCTTTGAAAAGCCCAGATTTTAGGACCTTTTCGTTTTACAGTTGAGTCACAGGAAAGGCATTTTTTTAACATGTTAAATCACCTGGTGTTTCCCCCATATCCTTTGACTAGATTAAGATCAACCTGACTAGTTTTAACTGGTCGGTGCCTCTAGCATTTCTTTTATAGTGGTAATAAACTGGCTGGATAATTTCCCTAACATATTGGGGGACGTGATGGGGTCAAATGGATAATTTGCTCTCCAGATTTGAATATCCTTGATTTCTTGATAGGAGGTTACAATATCAACCATATTAGGTACGTAGATGACACAGTGTTGGTGGCGGATTCTGCAGAGAAGTTGCAGCATTTGTTGGATGTGACGGTGAGCGCGAGCGAGGAAAAGGGGTTGAAGGTCAATAAGGACAAGAACAAAGTGTTAGTGGTATCTAAGACGAAAGCACTAAGAGTAAAAATAGAGGCAATAGGAAGAAAAATAGAGCAAGTGGAAAAGTTTTCGTATCTTGGGAATTTAATAACATAAGACTGCAGATGTGAAAAGGAAATTAGAACGAGAATTGGCATTGCAAATAATGCATTTACATGAATAAAGGAATATCCGCAAATAGAATGTTGTTTACGGGAATTAGAAGCGAGCACCAAAAACTTTTGTGTGGTCAACATTGTTGTATGGGTGTGAGAATTGGACTGTGAGCAGGAAGATGCAAGAAAAGTTGGAAGAGGCTGAAACATGGTTATGGAGGAGAATTGGGATGATACCAAGGACAGCAAGACGAAACAATGTGGACGTGCTAAGGTAGATGGGAGTGGAGATGGAAATCATGACAACAATAAGAAGACGACAAATGAGATTTTTCGGACAGGTGATCGGGAGGAATGAGATGGAGGCCGCGGTGCTGACTGGAATGGTGAAGGGAGGAAAAGCAATAGGACTTCAGAGGGAGAGAAATTTATGAATGGTGAGACGAGAGTGGCAGGGGGACATCTTAAGCCTGCAAAGTTGTTGCAGCTAACAAGAGAAAGTCATGTGGTGCTCCATGGTTGCCGAATTCCAAGTGGATGTGGCAGGTCGGTGAAGTAGGGTAAGATTTCTTCTTTGCGGTATGATCGACGAAGATATTTAATTATTGAATCTAATTCATCGTCATTTTTTAAAATGCGTCGAACTGTGCATTGAAAAGCAAGTAAATCATTTTAAATATCTAATTTGTTTAAAAAAAACACAAATATAAACATGAAATAAACATGTTAGAACTTAGTGAACACTTTGTACTTCTCAATTCTTATTTAAATTTCACAGAGACTAAAAGTAAAAATATATTATTTGGCTATTGTAGACTTATTTTATAGGCCTGGGCTAAATACTTTTTTCATCTTGGAAAAAATAGGAAATGAATATATAACAGTAATACTTCTTTAGTTGCAATTGAAAGTATTTCTATTTCAGCTATGATTACATATTATAGGCCACCTAGGAATTGGCTGGTGAGCCACCAGATAAAGTTAGAATTTACGCTAATTTCATAGGCCAATTCCTCCGATATTAATCTGGAATGCTGCAAGTCGTTTCCAAAGTCATGTTTTAGACATCTCCTTTTCATATCCTGCTCAGTTTAATAATAAAAATACAAATGGTGAAATATACCTTTTTTACTAGAGCTTCATTACACACCGAAGAACAACATTGTAGTCGTCCTCTTGGGGGTCTTAGTCGGGTGATGGACCACCTTGAAACAAATCTGCAAGAGTAATTAATTAATTCAGTAGCATAAAGGAAATGGGCGGGGAATCATAAACTACTTACACTTTCGAGGTTGAGTCTCAACCCCACTCGAGTTCTTATTTAATGACTTCAAATTAGGGTATAGAAAAGGATAATAATGTAAAATATATATTATGTTCTAATGGTTGAAACTTTCTTGTTTATTTTACTGCATAAGACTTCCTCCTCACACAAATTACAGGAGTTTGAACCTCAAAAATCTGAAATTGATTATAGATTAACATCAAATACTCAGTAGCCGTTTGTATATAGGTGTCTATGTGCCACAAACTCCACTAAGCATACCTGCATACAGATGCCCCTTAAGGTAAACAAAATATCCACGCGAACTTAAGTTGACTTATTATCGAGTAGCTAATTTCTATCATCAGACCATCCACTTCCTCCCTTTTGTTGATGAACGCTTTACAATTCCCTTTAAATAGCTCGCGCGACCCCTCTCCCTTGAACAAGTCAATTAACGCTGTTTAACTACGCCTTGCTTTAGAAGATCAAGTCAACCGGTCGTCTTATTCTCCTCCAGCACCTTCCCAGCCAAGATCCGCGACATCTCTTGGATATCACTTGATCTCGCATAATTAAAATTTAATAGCGCTTGCATTTGGCCATGCAACTTTCGTCCTATAGTCTACTCTACCAAGTAGAACGTGTTCCTCCATCAACATTGTCGTAGGTCAGGTATCGGATCCCTGACATTCGCTTGTCTTCCTCAATGCGGGGAAATGAGGCGACAAGCAAGCGCGGGTGAATGCTCCTTTTGGCGTGGGTCACAACGAAATTATATGCGAGTGCTTATTCTACTTTTTGCCAATTTCAGTCAAATGGCTATGTGGTTCTGGGAATCAAACATAGTAAACAAAAATAATCTTTACTACTATACAAACAATAAAATTTAACAACAAAGGAGACACTATGGGAAATACACCAAACTAACCGAAAGAAAACGGGAGGAGAGGATCATGGGTCAATCTTCGAGGTCAAATAGCGTCGCGCCTCCTCGAAGTTGATAAAGAGAAAACGTAATTGTTTTACAATTTCCGTGGTGAGCCTTGAGAGTTTGGATGAAGATAATATTCTCGCCGGGAGGAGCTGAGCTGGTTATTGCGAAGGGACGAGTTTTCGCGTTGTTTGACTGTCGTTAATTCTGAATAAATGTTTCTTGCCGGCGAGCCCTTTGGTTACTGGAGTCGCTTAAGAATTTGCGCGTCGTTCCTTGGCCCATTCTGGCGAATACTGTAGAATATTGATTTTCTCATGCCCGTGCTGGGAATTATATACGGGGTGACCGGAAGTGATTTCGCTGGCCGACGGAAGCGGGTCCCACTACATCTGAAGGGGCGCGGCGTACGTGAACTTCGCACCCTCTCGCTGATCTTTTTCCGCGGTACAGTTTTGCTCGTCTCAGCTCGTCTTATCGCCTTGAAAGTTTACCCATATATGTACGCTGATTGAAGGTCTTCTCGTCTGTGAGATACTCCCTAAGCCTCTGCGACCGTGTGACTATCTCTCTCTCTCGATTCCCGGTTACCAACTCTTCCTGAAAGATAGGCCAGACATAGTGGGTGGCGGTGTGATGTTGTATGTCAAGGATACTCTCAACTCGACGATTGCAACATCGTATCCGACCATGAACTATTAGGTGTTGACCTAGAGATAGGTCCTGCCAAATACAGGACCCTGGTGCTTTATAGACCTCTTGCCCAACTCGTTGAAAAGGACAGAGATCTGTACCAGCTACTACGACAACTTTTCAAGACAGAGTGTGTATCGTCATGGGGGATTTCAACACACAAGTTGAATGGGGAAACCAGAAAACCCTGTGGTTAGAACGCACTACTCCTGGAGTTTGCAAACAACGAGTTCCTCACTCAATGGGTGATAGAGCTAACGAGAGGAGACAATATCCTCGACTTGGTTTTCACCTCTCAGGAGGACATCGTTGAGGACCTCTCTGTTGGCGAAGAGCTCAGTCGCAGTGACCACCGACTAATTAGATTTGTAGTCAAAATCCCGAAGGCAGGGCCTGCAACTAGTAAATCGAGGAAACTCGATTTGAAAAGAGAAGACTTTGCAGGTCTCTGTACTGGACTGACTGACGCGAGGCTAGAATTGTGCGATTTTGTTGAAGACTCGTAGAACAGTTTGAAAACCACATTCATGAGTCTTCAATCCCGCTTCATCCCTCTAAAATGTCCCCGTCGGTCTTCTGTTCAACCAAAGTGGTTTAATCGAGAAATCGGCCAACTACTTAGGGGGAAGAGAACTGTGTACCGGCAATCTAAGATCTCGGGTGACTTTGACGAATACTGGAGGCTAGCAAGGAGAGTGAAATCCAGCGTAAGGGCGGCTAAGCGGTCTGAGGAACTCCGAGTGGCGAGACTCTGTAAAGAGAATCCCAAGGAGTTTTTTGGATATGTGAACAGCAGTAAACCAATCCGTCGAACGATTGGCCCCTTGAGAAATAAGGAGGGGGCATTAAAGCATTCAGATGCACAAATGCTAACCTCCTCAACGACTAATCCTCTTCAGTGTTTACTAAAGAGTGTGGTCCCATCCCCCAGCCAATGGATTCCTACTCGAGGGGAAAAGCTGGAGGATATGGACTTCACCGAAGGGGAAATAAAAAAACAGATCACTTACCTAATGAAGAATAAGTCACCTGGCCCGGATGGGTTTTTACCTAAGGTGTTAAAAGAAGTGCGCGATCAAGTGTCACGACACCTGAGCGCGATCTTCAACATGTCAATCCGAACCGAATGCGCTCCTAGAGACTGGCGTGAGGCGGAGGTGACTCCTATCTTCAAGAAAGGAGACCGTAGTCAACCGTCGAACTACCGACCTATCAGTCTGACTTCGATAGTCGGTAAACTCATGGAAAGCATCATAGTGGAAAAAGTGACGTCGTATTTAGAGTCAAACCTGCTACTGAGGAGTTCCCAGCACGGCTTTCGAAGGCAACGGTCATGCCTGATGAAACTTGTGGAATTCTTCCACTTCGTTTAAAGTGAGCACGATCGGGACAAGGTGGTGGATGTGGTTTACCTAGACTTTCAGAAAGCCTTTTATAAGGTACCACACCGCCGCCTTCTCTGGAAAGTGCGAGTGCTGGGAATAGACAGAAAAGTATCCGGCTGGATCGAGAACTGGCTAAGTGGCAGACGGCAACGGGTGGTGGTGAATGGACAGGTTTCTGAGTGGATGACCTTTAGTAGCGGGGTACCTTAAGGTTCTGTCCTGGGACCACTACTATTCATCATTTAGGTTAACGACATGGACGGTGACATGGTTGCCAAGATTTCCAAATTTGCCGACGATACCAAGCTTGGTATGAACGTTGCAAAGGATGGAAATACTGCCCGCCTGCAGGAAGATCTTGGGAAGATTGGGGAGTGGTCGGACACGTGGCAAATGCCTTTTAACGTGAACAAATGCAAAGTGATGCATATCGGCAACAGAAACCCCCATTCTTAGTACATCCTTAAGGGCACTGCTATTGAATCTACCTACACTGAGAAGGACTTGGGTGTAACAATCACTAGTGACCTCAAGTTCTCGAAAAAGTGCATTGAGGCGGAGAAAAAGGCCCAAAGGATGCTAGGCTATTTTAAGCGCCAGTTTGGATATCGGAACCAGGAGATTGTACTGTGCTTGTACAACTCACTTGTCCGACCACACCTGGAGTATGCCGTACAATTTTGGAGTCTTTCATTGCGAAAGGACATCGCAAGATTGGAACGCGTACAAGCCAGGGCAACCAAGCTGATTCCCTCTATCAGACATAAAAGTTATGAGGATAGACTAAGGGAATTAAATCTTTTCTCGCCGCAAACCCGAAGACTGCGTGGTCAGCTCATCAAAGTTTTCAAAATACTTCGAGGGTTCGGGATATTTTCACACTGAGTGAGAACAGAACGCGCAATCACGGCTCCAAACTTGAACTGAAGCGTTACAACCGCAATCTGTGTGGAAATTTTTTCACCTAAAGTATTTGTGGTAAGTGGAACGCACTTCCAGTGGAAGTTGTTAATAGCAAATCCGTTGACTAGTTCAAGTCAAGACAAGACAAGGTCTTGAAAAGTGGCCGTTTAGGGACGCAAAACAATTGAGCAGCCATGTGCCTGCTCGATTGCTAGTCCAAAGGTACCCTCCTTGAATGAACGGTAAGGTCTCCTAGGGTACCTTCTTTCCTTGTCGTTACTCATTGTTGTTACTCTCTCTCTCTCTCTCTGACAAACATATTCTCCATGTAAAAGTAACCAAATAGACTCTATGAACCACTCATCACTAAATCAACCCACTTACTTCACTCAGGCTAGAATGCAGCCCAATCTAATATACAACTTAAATCCACTCTTCTTGGATTAGAATTTTAAAAGGACATACATTATTGCACCACTAACTATCATCAATTGCACACCTAGCCCTCATTTATTGGGTTAGGTTATCATATTTAAACTTGGTGAGAACAAATATCCCCATGAATCTTGGCCAGATTCTTGCTGAGGTTGTTATCGGGACCTGGCTCCTTCCCGATACCTGTAACCTTGTCCTTAAGTCCCCTCCCACCTCCCCAGGGTGCCACCATTTTTGTATTTGGAACACTTATCGTTGTTAAATAGAACGTTGGTTACTTAAAACTAAGAATCGAAATTCAACGAGAGCATCTCCATTATAAAGTTTGTATGAAGAGATATGTAAAAAAGTGATGAAGCTGGGGTAAGTTAAAATGTGTAATGTGTGTAAGATATATATCTGCTAAACAACCTACGGCCTTTTGGACCTGCAGGGGCACGTAATTTCCATATTTTAGTTGCAACATGGGTGTCCATGCCAGACCCGAAACTTCCTTGCAGAGTCGTTGGTCAATTAAAATATATGAAAAAAAAAAATCATTCAGGATTATAAATAGCAACATAATTGCCCTTTTTTAATTTATTCTTTTTTGGAGGGGGGACCGTCAAATTTCCTAAAGTAAATTTTAGAAAAAATAAAATCCAAAGGTTACAATTACTCGAAAAACTATGGGGAGGAGATAAAATAAAACTTGCCCATCTGACCTTCCTTTTCATATAAAAAGAATTACTTGAATGTTTTAACTACCTGACAGGCACTGGGGTAGCTGTCTCCCTCAAAGGGTGAAAAGGAATGGCGTCGAGGATGGTGGTATAACCTCCTTCAGAGTCACTCAGTTCGGCTGCAAGAGAAGCCAAAATGCCGCCACTGAAATTCCTGTCGCTTTCCTAAGTAAAAAAAAAAACCCAATGACAAATGCAAACTGGTCAGTGTATTTTAGCTGAATCAAAGCATTTTATGAATGAGAAAAAGAAACAGATTAGAAAATGCCCAAAAAAAGCGTTAGTAAGGAGTAACAAACGCAAGCGTGGAATTGGAAGAAAAAGAAAAATACATGGTAAGAGGAGCAAAAATAATCAAAGGAATCACTGGATAAAATTAATAATGACATACAACTACAGGATCAGCATTGATCTGAAAGATATTTTCGACCCTACCATAAAAACATTTTACGCATTAAATTATCTGGATTTGAATCCATAGCCCAAAAGAACAAGAAAACTTAGATGTACAAACGCACAACCCATTATAGTTGATCAGTAAGATCAATTACAGTTTCTACAGTAATATCTTTGGAAAACACCCTTCCATTTATTAATAAAAATCTATCATCCACTGATTAGTTACTTAACAAATCATGGTCTCTCTAAAGGATTTAATACCTTCGAATGACTACTGAATGAGAAAGAGAAGATTAATAACTAGAAAATAAATAACACTCATAAATAAGGAATGGTCGTCGTCATTTTTGTATCACAAAAATGGTCTACTATACATTTCCCGTAGGCTTTACCTGAAGCAAGGGATCTGTGTGACTGGGATTGAAGTCAGGTACAGATGGTAGAGTAAACACCATTCTGTGATCTTGCAGCCGCTTAAATCCCCTTCTCTCTCCTTCTATGGCCTCTTGATATGTCGGAAGAGCTTCGGGATTACAGAGCTAAGGAGAAAAAAACAGATCTACTTTTTCACAGTATCACTTTATTATTGTTTTTTTTTCTTTGAACTGGCGTCTACTATATGCAAACTAAGGATAAAGGGGGGACAAAAGAAGTTATAGAACTATTTAAAGAAAAGTCAAGGTAAAAGATGAAATTTCAAGGGAATATACTAACACAGACAGCTAGAGCCGAAGGGAAAATATGTATAAAATGTCTAAAATATAATTCTCTCGAAAACGATAAATTTCACATTTCTCCTAGACTATTTTTGCAATTGCAAGATTAGTTAATTAACTTCATTAGGGTATTCTTGAGAATATCTTTAAAAACTCATTCGAAATGGATACACAAGTTAAGTAGATTAACATTTAATTTTTGTAGTAAATATTGACATCCTCCCACAATCGCCTCAGGCAACCCTTGGGGAGTGTTCTGAAACGAACATTGAAACTCAATTATTCAGAGAATATTCGAGATAAAACTCATTCCATTTTCCAACAAGTTAAAATTAGAAGGACATCTTAGAAAGACTAAGAGAGAGAAAAAAAATAATACAAAGAGAAGAAATTAGTAGTGTATAGACTTAGTTTATAAGGACAACATGCAAAGCCCTAAAGGGAGTATTATATATTTCCCAATACATACACCATAGAAAAAAACTTTAGACAAATAACTCTGAATAACAGCTTGTCAAGAAAGCCCCTTTGAAATTACCTCTACTCAGAACACTTTCACTCTTATTTTTCTTTTTTCTCACTATAATATATTAGTATTTTTTTCTTTTTTATTTACTTGCATCCATATTTATTCATTAAGATTTATTTTGAGCTCTTTTTTCTCAAAATCATAATCACTTATTCCATTTTGGTCAGTGATATTTGATATGGAAGAATTATAAGAGTAACTTAGAAGCTAACGTTAACAAGTTAAGGTCTGGTATTCACTTATAAGACAAACTATATAATATATATATATATATATATATATATATATATATATATATATATATATATATATATATATATATATATATATATATATATATACATTGAAGTTTCAAAAGTCATGAAATATCAGTATGTAAAATTAGTGGAAATGTCATGGGAATTCATAGACCTGTAGTAGTTGTGTGATTTTGAATTTATGGTTCAGTATTAACACTGTTCATGGCAAAGTGATGTGAACTATTTGAGGTCAAATGGGGCATTCTTGTGGATGTCACACGGGTAGAACACTCAATTTCTGAAATTGTGCGGTCATTTAATATCACTCGATCTACGGTGTCACTTGTGTACCGAAAATATCTCATGGAAGGCATTACCGCCCACCGTGAATAGCCTAGTGGCTGATGACGAGTGCTAAATGATTATGACCAGCGGTGTCTGACTATAATTTTCCATGCTAATAGACAAGCAGAATATTGACCAGAGTGCCTTGTTCACTTCACAATAACGGACACAGTACCGCACTTGGACTGGTGGTGACGTCGTAAATTGGACCTTAGGAGACTGACAACAATGGTGTGGTCCATTGAATCACAGTTTCATTTATTTCGAATGTGGTGCCGAAACCGTTGATACCGAGATGTTCTTTTTCTACATGGGCGCTCTCATTTTGAGCTTTCGGAGCACTTTTGAAGCCCTTTTGAACAACCAAACTGTTGACAACTTGAGGTCTGCCTGAACGAAGTCTTGGAGGACTTGTGCGTTTTTAAGCTTCTCCGTGATTCTGTGGACCTTCATCCGGCTGACTTTGAGCCGCTTGGCAAAGTCGGAGTTGTTGTGGCCCGCGCGCAGGAAATCAGAGATCTCGATTCTTTTCACTTTCATCTCGACACACCTGTTCACAATGGAAACCCCGTTGTATTGGCACGGGATGGAATAGTAGAACTTTAAGTTTGTTTGACCGAACCTTTTTTATCACACACGTACACCTGTTAAAATATCAAAGAACCGAGTGTAACAGATCTTTTGCAAAACTTAGTATGTACTGCAACAAAGATGAGATTTCACAACATGATAATGCAGTGTGCTATCGGATCTATGTTGCTTAGAATTAGTTTGAGAAGCATTATGAAGAGTTCGGGCGAATGGTGTGTCTACAATGTAAAACGCTCAATGGAAATGAACCCAATTTAGCATTTATAAGACGTAGTGGACTAGGTCTATTTGAACCAGATCCGGCATCAATGAATATCACGGAATTGTGGACAACTATCGAGAAGTAGTGAGGCAACCTCTCACGAGATATCTTCCGTCCACTTGTGTAATTGGTCACACGTCGAGTTGCTGAATTTCCCCTGAATAATATTGGGTCCGACACGATACTACATACTAATCCCATGACTTTTTGCTCTTTATTGTATATAAAATATAAATATAGTGTGTGTATGTCTGTTTGACTGGAAGATAGAAAAATGCACTTATCTTATCCCTTTTTATCAGTCAGAGTTATCCCTTTTTATCAGTCTGAGTTGATAATGCAGATTAGTTTAAGGAATATATGAAAAGTATTAATAAGGAAAGCAAATAATCGGGCAAGAAAAAAATCACAAACATCATACAAACCAAATATACTTTAAACATTCTAACTTCAGAATCATTACGGAACAACCAACTTATAAACATCAAATAAAATCAACAAACCCAAACAACTTGACCTAACCTTTGCTCCACGTTAACAGCTCATAATCGTCTAATAAACCAACACAACCAAACAACTTAACCTAATCTTGGAAATACATAACTTTCTTAATAATCCCTTCGTATACCTCCTAGAGATCCGTAAATTAAGCTGAACAATGATTGATATCTTAACCACTGTACCTTTT
Source organism: Ceratothoa steindachneri (assembly GCA_963969495.1). Classification (NCBI taxonomy): domain Eukaryota; kingdom Metazoa; phylum Arthropoda; class Malacostraca; order Isopoda; family Cymothoidae; genus Ceratothoa; species Ceratothoa steindachneri. Next base: position 36,719,572 of record OZ018335.1, read on the forward strand.
CATAAGATGGAGGTGGTGTCTGGAAACGAATAGAGGATAAATCTCTTGAGGTAAGATGAGCCAAGGCGAGCTGCGATAATCTCGGTCTCTCTTCCATACTCCCCCTCAAGAGCCTCACATTAACCCTGGAAGAATGGTCACCTGGCCAGTAAGAAGAGGTTCCACCGGAATGTGCTTGGAATGAGGTCTCATCCATTGCTGAGCCTCCCAAGGGCTCTATTTCCATTCCTCCCCTTTCAGAGGTTCTACTTGAATAAAGACTTGAGTTGAGAGACCGAGAAATTCCGGGCAATGCTGAAGATAAAACATTTTGGACACTTCTGTCTGAGGATGTAACTTGGTACTCGCCCGAAAAACTGAGAGAGGGTGAAGGCAAGTGGCTCGCTGTAGGTACAGATGTATACATATTGTATCGGGCATTTAGAACACCATGAGATACCGTTCGCGTTGAGGAAGAATAAGTAAATCTCCCCGGGGAACTGGGAGAATAGAATGGATAACAGTTAGAGGGACGCACTGGGTGAAGACCTTCCGGGGAGCTAATTGAACGTCCTACGCGACTCGCACAATTTTGCACTAGCAAATTTGGGTCTTCATTTAATTCAGCTAAACCCTGAATGGAAGTTTCAAACAACTGTTGTTCAGAAAAGGTAGAATTGTCGACGGATTGAGAACTTAAGTCCTTAGGTTCGTAAGTTTTATAGCTGAAATCATAAGAACTGGACGAATCACTTTCCATTAAACTGTGGAACTTTGGGATAGTTTGTTTGGTTGGTATGGAGTTAACTCTCGAAGGAGAAGAAATTGACCTTAAGGATCTGGAGTTGAGGGTGGGTCCATTAATGTTCCAGTTGAAAGATCTCGATGGACAAGTTGAAGAGCGTGGGGGTCGGTAGGAAGAAGGAGCTGGAGTAGAAAATGTCCTCTGTAGCATAGAAGCTACTCGATCCTTCCTAAGATCCGCTTCCTGGAACTTCTTTAGATCTTCTTCGGTGAGTCCCCCTTCCAAAGACAAGGAAGCACTGGTGGAAGCATTATAAACTGCCATTCTGAAATAGGAAAAAATGGGAAAATAGAAATTGAGGCACAAATACCCGATATTTAATGATAATCAATAATTACATTTCATTGTTTCTACATTTCTAAAAAATGACCCAATTTGGGACATCCAACCTTATCCCAAAGTTTTCGAACAACTAGGATATTTTAGGAAATTAGATAAATTCGGGTTAGTAAAGTTTTTATTTGCATTTCAATATGAAAATAAAATTTGAAAACGTAAATTATGAATTTTTTTTTAAGTACGACCATGTTATCACACGTAGCAATGGTTTTAAACTGAAAGGACGGAGGTTTCAAACGAATATACGAGGGGCGGTCAATAAGTTTTGCAATTCGGATATAAGGAAACGAGATATGAGGAAAAGTGTTTTATTATTTTTCAATATAACTACCCTCAACTTCAAAGCACTTGTGCCACTTGTCCCTGAGGCTTTGAATTCCCGACAACCAGAAATCTCCCGACTGCTGTTCAATTCACTCCTGGACGGCGAGCTGGACATCTTCATATCGTCTCCAAACCGGCGTCCACGCAGTGCAGTCTTGAGCTGGCGGAATAAAAAGTAGTCGCTAGGCGCCAGATCTGGACTGTAGGGGGGATGGTTATCTCCTCGAATCCGCACTTGCGCAGGGCAGCTTGTGCAACTCTGGCCTTGTTGACTTTGACGACGTTGAAGTCGATCATGGGGCGTGAGATTTCTAGGGACCCAACGGGCAAAATTGACGTAGATGATGTTGATAACACTTCCATGTGATATTCCAAGTTCTCGCTTGATTTCTTCAACCTTCACCCGTCGATTTTCAAGGATCCTCCTCTCCACACGGGCCACATTGTCCTCGTTGGTCACGTCTGACGGGCGTCCCTGACGGGGGTCATCTTCAAGGGACTCACGCCCATGGCGGAACTTCCTATTCCAGCGAGCAATGGTTGCCTAGGAAGGGGCGTTGTCGGTGTACACTGCAACCATGCGTTCATGGATCTCTGTTGCATTCTTGCCTTCCTTGGTCAAAGATTTGATCACTGCGCGGTGCTCAACCTTCTCCATTGTTGAAAAATTTGTGACTGACGATCTTCGATCAGCTACTGCTTCTTAAATATACGAGGCAAGAGCGTGCGGTTGCAGGCCGAGACTTGTCATAACTTGTCCTAACACCCCCACAAACAGCTATCCCCCTTCCTCTGTTTTGCCCTACCAATTCGCAAAACTTATTGACCACCCCTCATTTTTCAACTTTAGAATCATCGACAAATGGAACTCACTCCCCTCGGAGGTAGTAAATGCTAGTAGTGTGAATAGTTTTTAAAACAAAATTGATGGTTATTTTACGAATAATGATATTATTTAAATATGGAGCCCTGTTGTGGATCGAATGCCGCTTGAGTGAGCATCGTGGCGACAATGTCCAAAGAAGGGCTAGTAGCATATCAATATAGAATGGGACTGGCCTTTGTGTGGACTAAGTAGTCCTTGCTAGATCCTTCTAACTATGTAACTATATATAACTGTGAAATTTGAAGGAATAAATAGCAATAAGTTATATATGCCACAAAAATCAAGACTAAACATAAAAACAAAATTTGCCTAAACAGATGAAGTTCTGTAAATATTACATCAACACCAAACTGACATAAGAAACTGAATAACGTGCCGAGAGTCTCTTGGTAGTGATGAGAACATTTATTCTTCAAGGCATATTTCTATCTACGAAGGTGCGACACATGAGGGGTGTCATTTTGTCCACCTCTCAGTAATGAATGCCTTCAATTGCTCATTGTAGGCTGGCTGATAAGGTTTTACGACCTCTTTCAGGTCCTGACAGCGATTTTTAAGTGATTCATATGCAGAGACTGAGGTAGCAATTCCATCATCGTGATATTGTTGCCTTAGAACCACTATATGGTAGAGACAGACTTAAGATTTGATTGTCCTCCTGGAAAATCACTTTCCGGGCATTTCTGGAGAGGTCTTGGGCTTAAGGCAGCATGCAATTGCTCAGGACAGCTTAGTAATTCTCTGAATTCATAGTCTCATTACAAACGATGAGAAGAAGCACCCTCAACTTCTAATACAGCCCCATAACATTACGGAGCGGCCAGTCTGTTTTTCTGTTGGCACTATGCACTGTCCATTTCATTACTCACCTCGCCTCGAGCAGACTGTAACGTTGATCGGGGACAAGCAAAACTGGAATATGGACTTGTCGGACCATAAGACATGTCCTCAGTATCACATGGTCCAGTTGCGTTGAGCAGGTACCAAGCCAGTCGACGTCTCTCCTGCTGAAGGTTAATCAGCGGCTTCTGCAGGCTTTACATGACTTGATGCCATGTGCAAGTAGTCTTCAACGGAGAGTCATGACGAAGCCATTAACGAGGCTGCCTTCTGTCCAATCATTTTGCCGCTGGCCAAAGGTTTTCTTACGAACCCGAAGTCTCATGCGGCGCAGAGACCTGTATTTACGTTGCATATCGACTCTTGGTCGTCCAACACGAGGTTGGTCTTATATGTTACTACATTTTCGGATCCTGTTCAACATTTCTACACCCTACAGACGATTTGTTCATATATGAGACATTTCTTGTGCCGCTTGCGTATCAGATTACTTTCCTTCATAGTATAATTACGTGTTTTTGCCATATCATATCATTAAAGCTTTATAAAGATTGAAGTGCCAACGCTTGTAAGAAGCTATGTTTTGATTTCAGATAAAGCAGTTTATACAGCAATAATAGAAAATTAATATATTCAGCTTTATAAAGATTACTAGACAAAGAGCCGCTAAATATTAGAGTGATATTTGCAAATCTTATGGAAGCACTTGTCAAGTCGATAAAATATTTCTTAGTGAGGATAGGTTTGGGATCCTGTTTTGGTTAATACTACGGTGACAAACAACTAAAGTGCATAGTGAGACCAAACTATAACAATCAATACTTTTCTCAATCTTGAAAGCGAATTTCATCGATGTTTATGTCAGATGAGGTGTTTTCAAAATATGGACTCGATGAATGTCAAAAATCTCCCCCTACCGTCACCGAAGCCGAGTATATAAAAAAATGTATCGTTTAATAAGTTTCATTATTTTCTGAACATGGGAAGGATCACTATCAAACTTGTGAAACAATTTTTGCTTATGGATCTTTACGACTACGTCACGATTGTGAAAAGAAGATTTAATAAGATATCTATCTATTAATCAGCATTCCTGCAAAAACAAAATTTAAAATCACCCGAGATAAAATACATTTTGTATTGGAGCTTGATTCTTTAAGAATTACGTTTATTCAAATTCTAAATCATATAAAAACTCTTCTGATATTTATTTTAAAAACTATAAAGTTCGATTAAAAAAAAAATTATCATTTTTATTTACTGCATATTAAATATCGTTTTCCTAACAGGTTTAATCCGATTCTTTTGATTCAGAGCATCATTAAATATGTACAAAGTAATAATCTTGTAATTTTCCATACAATTTAATTGAAAATATGTATTTTAGCCTAGATGCAAAATAAATAAGTTTTAAAACAAGAAGTCTTTTATTTATAATTTTATAAGAGTGTAAACATATCACTTATTTACTCCAAAATGAATCACCGATTTATTAACTGGCAGGGGAGTACTGTAGGGAGCGTGTTATGTAATACGTAGACTCCTGGCACTAAAATTACAGGATTAATAGGCTCAATGAGAAACTTCACAAATGGAGACTTGCTGGACTTAGCAAATCCTAATAAATTGCTTACATATGAATGACAGGAATACTATGTACAATATACAAAACTAATATTTTAAATGTGTATATTGATCGGTATATAGGAAGGGAGAATAAATATATATTAATTGGTATCAGACAAGCGGCTGGTATCATCCTTTGCCGAGGTTAATCGATTCTGTCAATATGTAAAAAATTTTGCTAGAAGATCAGGTGTATATGGTTTTCTGTGAGGATTGGATAATTATACTCTACACAAACCCGTGGGAAAAGAAATCAAGACAAAACATGTAAAAACACATGATCTCCCTGTAATGCAGAAGTTTCAAAGTCTTAATAATGGTGTACTCCATACTGTTTGTAATTGACGTCTATTCTGGTTACCTATGGTTAATTACTTTAAAGGAGAAGATCACTCAGGCAGTGTCAAAAGCAATACGATATCTCATGTAAGAAACGTGATGGATTCCACGTAATATACAAGGTGTCCCAGAAAAAAGTTAACCGTACTTTGAATTAGTATAACTCAAAACTTATAGGAGATTTTTGAGTTCAGAAAAACAAAACAGATTTATAAACTATTTATCTACCTGTCGATTCCGAAAATTTCATTAAATTCACTTTTACGATGTTGATACACTAATGGGTTTAGTGGAAGCTATCAAAATTATGTTTGCGCAAGGAAGTAAAATAATCAAACTTCGAAGTTTAAAATCAACAAATATATTTAAATCCATTTTTTACAAAAACACCTCTTTATATGGGTAATACAAATTCATTTTATAATTTTCTAAGCATCGTTTCCTTCCACATGTCCTCCACTTCTTTCCAAGCACAGTTGCGCCTTTGATCGCATTGATTGAACAATTTTTTGATTAACTTGTGATTTTCCTTAAGTCTATTAACTTCACGTTTGATATTATCTCTTAACTGGTTGGTGCTTTGTGGTAAAGTAGCATGCACTTAATTCTTTAGATATCCCATAAATAAATAATCGCACGGTATTTAGTCAAGGGATCTTGTGGGCTATTCAATTGCATGATTTAGCGCGACAATGCGGTTGTCAAACGTTTCTCTTAGTTTTGTTCGTACAACAAGCTGTCTATGAGCTGGTGCGCCGTCCTGAATCTACGAAATTCTATTGAATTGATTGCCGTAAATCTGCTGCTCAGGTAGGCAGCACCATTCAAGTTATTCTCGTAAAACAATGGGCCGACAAGATAGCCATTCCCGCATATTCCGATCCACAGAGACACTTTCTGCTGACAAATACGTGACTCAAAGTTAAATACTTTGGGGGGGGGAGGGGGGCCAGCGGCGCATATTGCCGAGAGTTCTGGCTATTTACCTTTCCATTCATGAAAAAGGCTGCCTCGTCACCAATCACAATGATTTCCAAGAAACGAGCAGGTTTATGGAGAAGCCATTCAACAAATTGTCTACGACGAGGAAAATCAGTTTTGAGAAGCTGGTGTCTTGCATGCATCTTATAGGGATGCTATTTTAAGTCATGTGTAATAATTCGGTTAAATGATGACTTTGACAATTATAACCCATTCTTTCTCACTGATACATGTGGATTTTGAAGAAGTGTCATCTGAACATTTTCGATATTCTTTGTTGTTCTTATGGTTCTCATACGACCCGAACGACCTTTATTTAGATTTAAGCATGTTCCTTCATGTTAGTAATTACGAACATTTTTCCAAATTGTGGGCTTACTTGGTGTGTGCCTACTTGGAAGCCGTGGTTCAAATGAATCTTGTACTTGTTTAATACTGCCAGTCTTAATAAAGTTTTTGACTATAAATATGCGTTGATCTTTTGTTAACCGCATGATTAAAAAGGTTCTATGGAAGTTAACTTTTACACAGAAACGCTTTGATTTGCTTAGTAAGCAATAATGACGAAACCATACCACAGCGTGGCTGAAAAACCACTGTAAAATTGCCTAGGCTTTGCTTGAAGAATCGCACAGTTACCTAGCCTACCTAGGTTGCCTATGCTTCTCTTGAAAGTGCACGGTGGCCTAGCCTACCTAGGCTTCGCTTCATTATTTTACTTCCTTGCGCAAACATATTTTTGATAGCCTCCACTAAACCCAATAGTGTATAAATATCATTATAGAGAATTTAAGGATATTTCCATGATCGACAGATAAATAGTTGATAAATAAAACGCTTTTGGCAAGACAACAAAATCTCAAATAGTTTTTGAGTTATCCTAATTCAAAGTACGGTTAACTTTTTTCTGGGACACCCGTTATGTACTTATAATGGAGGAGAGTTTAAAGGAAAGAGATGGAAAGCTTATTGAGCGATTTTAATATCGCAGTATATCAAGTTCATTCGTTAAACAATGCTAGTCTTGTAGAGCGTGTACAAGGTACAATAAAAGAAAGGCTTTTCAAATATTTTACCTTTAATAATAAATACATGGAAATATATAGACGTGTTTGATAATTCTGCAAACGCATATAATATATCTAGACAGAGAATGATTTTGGAACAGAGCGTTCAAAGTTATGAAAAATATTGCTATAGCGAATCAAAGAGTTGGATGTAAAAAAAAAAGAGGTTACTATATAAAATAGTTGATTATGTTCGGATCTCACTCGTTTCCAGTAATTTTAAAAATATGATACTAGGCAAGGTGGAGTGAGGAAATCTACAAGATATAAAGAATTCCAACACTATGAGACATGTATTATATTGGAGATTCAAATGGAGAATGTATTGAAGGGGGATTTATGAAGAAGAACTACAGAAAATAAAGTTGGAGTCTAATAAGAATTATGTGGTGGAGAGGATAGTGGAATTAAAAGGGCATGGAAAAAATAAGTTATGTTTAGTAAAATGGATAGGGTATCCTGAGCAGTTTAACTCTTACTTCAAGGTAAGTGATATCGCCCATCCCCAGTCGTAAAATTATAAATCTTCTAATAAAGTTGACCTCGAATGTAAATCACATACGTGTACGTAAATTGAATGCTATTCGTCCTTCAAGTTATGTATGTTCGAAGACAAAACGCGATTTATTTACTGTTCCGCCAACACAGACTTCCATCGAGGAGAGTAATTATCAAATTTATCTTCCACCTAGCAGTATCTCATCGGACCTCACTCCTGTAAATATTATGTATCTAGTAGCAGACAGTATTATCTAGACCCGAGTGAGGTTTATCTTGAAATTAAAGCAAAAAGTGTGACGGCAGAGGGTAGCTAACTTAATGATGACGAGGATATTTATCTTGAAACTATTAGTCTTCCCACTTTGTTCAGCAATGTAGACATTTATTTAAATGAGACATCTGTAAGCTCCATATGGAATAATTACCCATATCGTATATATTCAGAAACCTAGTTTAACTATACAATAGAAGAAAAATCCACTTTTCTTTCTACTGAAGGTTATTTCTCTAATAAAATAAAAAAAAGTATAAATACGTAATATATCGAAGAAAAATTAATTGAAGTATATGGAAAACTACAGGCTAATTTCTCCTCGCAACATAACCTGTCGATGGATTGAGTCTCCCTGAAGATAAAGTTATCCCTATCACCACATTCATTTACGCATTTTGAATTAAAACCGGCTTAGAAGCAAAAATAGAATTATTAGAGAGTTTCTTTTTTCCTGAGAAAAGTCCATCTACTCAACTGGAAGTTGAAAATAATTTGCTTACATCAAATGCTAAGTAGCCTGTCACACAAATTTGTATGCGAAATTTCACTATTGGGATTGGGATATCAATGAAAAGTGCTGATAATATTTTCATGGGGAGAATACCTACATGGGTGATGATTGCTATTGTTCACCATTCAGCATTTTCTGGTAGTTATAATCCATGCCTATTGAATTTAAACTTTATAATTTGATGGCCAAATTGCGTTTTTGGTGAATGAGGGCACATAATTCTCTAGATCTCGCCTCTTATCCCCTTGAGGGTGGGTAAAAGCATAATAGATAAGGAAAAAGCGAGATGAGTAGCAGTATAAAAATGAAAGGGATGTGAAAATTGCCAATATGTTAAACTTCACCACTTCAAACGAAGCTAAGATGAAGGTGCAAACTATCTCTCCCCTTTCCCTTCCTGGCTACGACCAGCGTCATAATGAACGAAAGCAGGTTGGCGAATAGCTTGCGATAGAATCCACTGGCTGAGATAATAAGCAAGAAGAATGTACAGAAAGTAGAGGAAAAAAGATAAAAATGGATATATATATATATATATATATATATATATATATATATATATATATATATATAGAGGAAGTAAAGCACAGGTAGTCTCAATATAACTGAGAGGTCAAGGAGTACTATAAATCGAAGGGCATGCAGCTCCACTAGGTACCAGTTGTTATAGTATGAAGGGGCAACTCAGTGCGGGCAAAGTGTTTGTTAATAATAAATAATTAACTCAGTTAGCTCATGGGGAAACGTGGGAGAACCTCACACCGGATTTAGTCTTGGCGACAAATAGGGATCTCGTTTGTTATGTGATTGATAAATTTCATGTGAGGATTAACCACAAGATAGTTGGTTTCTTTAGGATAGGCGTTTTTAGAAGCCTAAGGACGGTGAAGAAGATAGCGCTATGGCGAGGGGTACCCGTTATGGCAGGTCCAGCAGTTACCAGTTAGAGCAGGAGCTACCCTCCTCAATGTTGCTTAATTTGACGTAGCGCTGTTGGGTTATTCGGATAAAGGAGGCTGACCTTGGGTTGACTCCAATTGTGGGGAATATACTCTTCTTGCTTGGTTTAGTGAGGTAGGCTGGGTAAGAGGAACGGTAGGATTCCTCTTAGAAAAAGTATTCTCGGAAGACGGATTCCAAACTCTTTTGGGGGCGGAAGACTCAGTAGGCTTAGGCAGACAGAATTTAATTGAATTTGTGTTGGGTATCTGAGATGAACCTACTAATGTATAAGCCTATTTTTAATTATCGTTCTGATTACCGCACCGTTTGGCCGACTGGCTCACTCTTTCTCTCTTCTTGCCTCTTGACTCGCTTGGCGCTCCTAACTATCCCTCTCGACCCTACCTAGAGCTGGATATTCTATTAAAAACCTGTGGGCGTGTCTTGCTGTTGACTAATGACACCGTTTGGGCGGAGCTTACTATACAGTATGTTTCTTTGCGTGTGCACTGATATAGAGAAAATCTTTATCTTTAAATATCGAGCATACAATGTTGCGTTTCGTAGCCCCCTGAAAATAGAGGTCCACTCGCTCTTCCCCGTTTTCCGCTCGGTATCAATGACTGCACCTGTTTTGAGGTTTGTTGGTACAACTGTGTTGTTTCCAAGAGCCTTAATTATCGATACGTTTGTTGGTACAGCTGTGGTGTTTCCCAGACTGTTGGTTATCGCGAGAGGTGTGTAAGTATATATAACTGTTAGTGTGTATTTGTGTGAGTGCGTGTGTATGTGTGAAAATTCGTTCTGCCTGCAGCTCTTTATAGAACCCTACATATTATTTTTATATAATCAGATTATCTCTCTAACAAAAGTGTTATCGATATTATTTTTCTTTTTCTAGTGACAAACTGTAATACATGTGGATTACTTGCATGTGCATAATTATGTGCGTGCCCATTACAAGCTTTCATAGAATTTATATGATACTCATCTGTGAGGCTTCATTATCAATCCGATTTGGCCTTGCACTGTGGCACCACAGTGCAAAATAGCAACGTTTCAAGGAATAGTTCATAGATCAGCAGGCCAAGTTCGTACCAAGGAGATTGGCTAAGACCATCAGGTTCAAGCCCTAATTATACAAGAATGAAATCGAGAAAATGATTGGTTGAGATAGGAAAGCAGCTGGCAGGATGTGTAAGATAGGACCCTATGATGTAACCACTTACACTGCACCAAATCTTCTGGGGAAGATGCTCGTCGGGAAGGCAAAAGGTAATGAAGTTCGTTTGATTTCTTTGAAAAGAGAATACAAATTATTTTTCTGCATATATAAACAACTGAATTAGAATATAACAGCGTACATTCCGACTGAAAGAGCGTGATGTTTTTAAATAATTTGAACTGTCAAATTGCCAAAGTGAAGGATTCACTAGTCGGCATGAGTTATGAACAAATCATATGACCTCCAAAGGAATGGAATAGAATTGCTGAAGAGGTTTTACCAAAGTTAGGAAGGTAAAAGTCTTTTGATGCATGGGACCATTTATTTTGCCGTGAGTATTGCTATAGGTTAAGGATAAGATATCCACTCTCCTCGCAGCCCCGAAAATATGTATTTAATATGTATCTACCGATATATTTAGTATGTACTATTCTCTCAGTAACTCCATTAACTAGAGGGGAGTACTGTAGGGAGCGTGTTATGTAATACGTAGGCTCCTGGCACTAAAATTACAGGATTAATAGGGTCAATGAGAAACTTCACAAATGGAGACTTGCTGGACTTAGCAACCCCTAATAAATTGCTTTCATATGAATGACAGGAATAATATGTATAGTATAGGAAACTCCTATGTTAATTTGTGTATATTAATTTGTAGATAGAAATAGAGAATAAATATAAATTAATTGGTATCAGACAAGCGGCTGTTGGAATTGAGCACGAGGCAAACAATGTACAAACGTGCGAAAGGTCAGAATAACTTGTGTCAATAAGACAATGTGTAAATAAACACTTCACGTCTCAGATTAGATTTCTCGAAAGACGGAAGTCTACGGAACACCTGGTTAAATACACCCGGGGACCAAAGCTAATTGTATCACTAAGCTGTGACAAGCGTATACTGTTATATAGATAAAACTTGGGAGGCTTAAGTAGATTATAATACTAGGCCGTTCAAAAATCCGCCCAGGGTTAGAACTAATGAGCCCCGACGACAATGATTTGTCACGCAGGCTAGTCTAGGCCCAGCGCCCTCCTGGAAATGAAATTGTATATAAATGCGAGCAATGAAAAGAATAAGGAGTTAGGAATTAAGCATTATAATTGTCATTAAGTATTGCCATACCGCATTAGCGTAGCGTTTATGGAACCCCTTCTAAATTCACAAAGTCTTGTCGCTCCAGAATTAAATATTCGCGTTGAATATATGTAAACTGCTAGTCGCCGGCAAAGTAACTTCGTGACGTGCAGCTTGCCCTGTTAATAGGCCAATATTTGAATAAAGTATATTTTTTCAACCTCCTTTTCTACCTCGATTTACCCTGAAGCCTTCGGTAAGCCCAAGTAAAAATAAAACAAAGCGAAGAAATCATCTTAGTGGGCAGATAGATAACTCATCTTCATCAGAATTTGGTAACCCTGCATTTATTTACCATAACCTGGTGACTTACCCTATAAATTGGTAACTTCAGGTACCCGCTATAAATTTGGGACCGCATCATTTTAACCCATATAGTGGTGATAATATGTCTTAAAACTGGAGACCCCTCGTTGTTGACCAAACAGTGAAGGCTTAGAAGAAATGGACGCAACAAGCCATCGTCAGCCAAAACAAGGTGACAAGGTGAAGAGGACTTCGTGAACGCTCTTAATATCAATCCGCCCATCTTTAATAAAACAGAAGTCCAAGGTTGGTTCAAAATTGCGGAGGCCCAATTTCACATCTCCCGAATTAAAAAAGAGGAGACTAAAGTTTTCCACGTATTGGCCTCACTTCCTTCTGAGACTGTCGATCGTCTTCCAGCGGCCATTACAGCGGACCGACGCCAAGCAGGATGAAGGAATACGGGAGTCACCAAGAGGACACCATTTTCAAGCCCACTCTAAGCCCAAGAAGAAGAATACCTGGCGAGGTTCATCATCGTTGGCCTAACCTTTCGAAGGAGCAGCAGTGAGGATGGTGGAAGGACGCATTTCTACACCCCAGACCACTGCAATCAACAATGGAACGAGATGATGCCAAACGAAACTCACGCCATACGTTCTAGTACAGTTTTTAAATTCATTAATAACAAGCGTAGAAAGTGTTGTGTTCCAGTGATGATCAATTTAACTGCCCAAATGCAGTATTTTTTATATGTCCGGTAGTGTGTGAAGGACATCATTCAGAGAAATTTAATAATGTACAAAGTTGTCTAATTGTTAATATAAAGTTAATTCCTGTTAAGTGTATATAGTCCATGTATGCATTAATTTATAGGTTAACTCAATATGCTTAAGTTCAATCCAGCTAAAAGTGAAGTTTCCGGTACGCAGCGTCCATTGTAAGGCGAAATAGATTCAGTATGAAGCCTCACAGATGAGTGTCATGTGAATCCGATAGAGGCTTGTAATTGGTACGCTAAAATGAATAATCTAAAATGAAAGATATAGCTGTGTTTTTTAATAAAAATATCTCCTTGCGTGAATAATATGTATGTACACAATATATTCATATAAATAATGATGAAAAATAGTGGTTATATATCTCTGCAAAATAATATTGTATTATTTTATTCTATATAAGTTAAAAGAAATATGCGTTGCAAGGCAGAATAGGGTCCTTGTTGAACCCTCATATATGAACATCTTGGAAACTCTATAAAGCCTTGTAACGGCACCGCAAAAAATGACAAGCCGTTTTCCAGGGATCCGTCGTTCATGTATTTCTAATCTTTATGTAGGCAATATTGTAGCGAAACATTTAATGAAAGTGGAAGAGGAATAAATATATACACGCCTCGCTGCTCCATAATTTCTTTTTGCGTGCCTTATTACATTAGTACGATGTCGTAATTATAGCGTTTGTAGAGGAATTAATAGGATGGAATCAAATCGTAAAAATAAATTATCTATCATGGTATTAATTTGCATATGTATATTATTGTACTGCTTGGCAGAATATGACATAAATAATAGGCCTGGTTTGAGCACAGGTGTATGTACATATGTAAATATCGATGCCCTGTGCGTATGTTAAGATGATGACACATTAGGTGTGCCGAAAATATGTATTTGATATGTATCTATCTATATATTTAGTATGTACTATTCTCTCAGTAACTCCCTTAACTGGCAGGGGAGTACTGTAGGGAGCATGTTATGAAATACGTAGGTTTCTGGCACTAAAATTACAGGATTAATAGGCTCAACGAGAAACTCCACAATTGGACGCTTGCTGGACTTGGTAAATCCTAATAAATTGCTACCATATGAATGAAAGGAATACTATGTATAATATACAAAAAAACTATGTTAATTTGTGTATATTAATTTGTATATAGAAATAGACAATAAATATATATTAATTGGTAACAGACAAGCGGCCGTTGGGAGTGAGCGCGAGACAAACAATGTTCGAACGCGCGAAAGGTCATGTAATGCCCCCTATCCCTCACAAGCGAGCCTCTAGTCGTTAACCACAACATCCTGGCAGTGTAGACGACGCAGTCCAAATTCGTAACCACCCCTCTCTCGTCCCTTGTTTCGAAATGAAGCTGAACGGTCAAAACAGCAAGATTTCCCCCAAGAGCGGGTATTCAATGTCACCTCAGGTGCGAAATTGGAGGAGTGTCTCCCTAAAGTCATAATGTCCCTCAGTACCAGAGGTACAGCGTTCTGATAAAAACCGTTGGAGGAGGAGACTTCATGCAGAATGTACACTCAGTCCCCCCCTCCATCTTGCCCGTACTTCAGTAGAGTGATGAGGTATAAAAGCGAAGATCTTTGGAAAAACGGAGAGATTACGTTAGTCATCAAGACGACGAAGTTCTCGGCAAGAGGCCAGGGATACCAACATGAGGGACTAAGAAGAAGCTCATCCTCGAGCTAGTACCTGGTGATCACACCGAACTTTAAGTTAACTTGATCAAGTTCAACTTACTCTCGTCAGGGAAACCCCCCTATCCTGCTGTCTTCCAAAGCACCAAGATAGTCCTCGCCCTGGAGTAATACCGCAACTAAGAAGAAGCTCATCCTCGAGCCAGTTCCTGGTGGTCACACCGAACTTTAAGTCAACTTGATTTAAGAAGCAAGTTCAACTTACTCTCGTTCAAGAAATCCCTATAACCTTGTGTATCCCAAAGCACATAGATAGTCCTCGCCCTTGAGGAAGACCCCGAGTGAACTCCTTCGAGCACTTCCCTGATTTAAAGGATTCAAGCATTGACTCATCGCTAACCAGTGCGAATTATTCCCCAGAGTAATTCGAAGAAAAGAAAGAAACATTCTTTCACTGCCCCGTGGTGATATCATTTCCTACCGAAGGCGTGTGGCTCCCCCATCTGCCACGCGCTCCAAAAGCCTCCGTGGCTTTAAAGCTATTTTGCCCATGCAAACACATCTGGACAAGCGGCACGTGTCATCCAGGAAAAAACATTCTTGAGGTGACGTAACCATTGAGTTCAAGGTCCGACTCAAACCCGATTCTAGTAGGAACCTACAAAAGGTATTTAAACCCTGGTATCCGTTTCTGTAAAGTCCGTTTGCATTTGT
Organism: Ceratothoa steindachneri; assembly: GCA_963969495.1. Taxonomy (NCBI): domain Eukaryota; kingdom Metazoa; phylum Arthropoda; class Malacostraca; order Isopoda; family Cymothoidae; genus Ceratothoa; species Ceratothoa steindachneri. The sequence goes on from OZ018335.1 coordinate 36,734,744, forward strand.
TATATTAAAGTGAGCTTTGGGTCAAAGATCACTCTAATTTCAAGTATGTCATTTTAGAAAGCCTCACTTAAATTTATTGAAGTCATCTCTGTGCATTTAAGGTGTCAAATTTCGTTAGTTCATGTTTTGTTTTTGTTTTAATTAAAGTTTTAGTCTTTTTTAACAAACTTTTATTTATTCTTCAAAACGCTAAACAAGGCACTAGGAACCTTCAAAGTTTAAAGAAATAATAATCAAGATAATAATAAATAATTAATCATAATCAAATATATATAGTACTCTTAGAGATAAAACGTAATAACTTTTGTTGGTGAAGTACGTAACCAACCCATACGTACGAATTCTAGCCATCACTCGGTCCTTCCTATACCACGACAGGTCAGAATAACTTGTATCAATAATACAAGGGGTAAATAAACATTTCACATCTTAGAATAGATTTCTCGAAAGAGGGAACTCTATGGAACACCTGGTTAAATACACTCGGGGACCAAAGGAAATTGTATGACTAAGCTGCGACAAGCGAATCCTGTTATATAGATAAAATTTGAGAGATGTAAGTAGGTTGCAATACTCAGCTGCTCAAACTCCACCCAGGGGTGGAACTAAACAGCCACGGAGACAAAAATTTGTGGTGCAGGCTCACCCCCCTCCCTGGAAATGAAACTGTATATATAGGCGAACAATGAGAAAATAAGGAGTTAAGAAATAAGCATTATAATTGATATTGAGTATTGTCATACCGTATTAGCTTCTATGGAACCTCTTTTAAATTCACCAAGTCTTGTCGCTCCAGAATTCAATACTTCGCGTTGACTATATATAGACTGCTAGTTGCCCGCAAAGTAACTTCATGACGTGCCGCTTGCCCCGTTATTAGGCCAATATTAGAATAAAGTATGTTTTTGCAACGTTCCTCTTTACCTCGATTTACCCTGAAACCTTCGGTAAGCCCAGCAAAAAATAAGAACACGGTGAAGAAATCATCTTTGGAGTCAAATAGATAATTCACCTTCACCAGAATTTGATAACCCTGCATTTATTTAGCATAACCTGGTGACTTACCCTATAAATTGGTGACCGCTTCATTTCAACCCATAAAGTGGTGATTTATACCCCTCACATTTATCAATTTCTTCATCAACTAGCAAAGTTAGGACGTTAGAGATATTGGGTCTAAACCAACAGGGGTGGAGTGATTTCTGCTTGCTTAAAACAAGCACGGTAGCGATTACCTAAGATTATGGAAGGATACTTAATACGACAAGATTATTTTAAACAAAGCGAACAGAAAAGCCACGCTTTGCTCAAGCAATTGTCTAAGCCCCTGCGCGACCTGCTTGGATTGTTGGCATCGTAGAATCACAGGTGGAGAATATGGAGAGAGCGGATTTGAGATTCCACACTATTGCTAGAGGGGATTTTCCATTGAGTGAAGACAAATATGCCAGCTATGATGAGCGGCAAACGTGCTTCAAAACGTAAGGGAATCTAGTTATGGCTCGACGAAATCACCCACGGTGAGATCGTTTTTCTCGGTATCTATAGTGCTTATAGAAATATTGCTTCTCTCGGGAGGTCAAGTAAATTCTTAGGACCAACAAGTGGAAAGCGTGCAAAGCGAACAAAATTCTAGAAATAGGATTCAAATCAGCAGTGATGACGATTCTGGCGAAGAGATCAACGGGCTCATCAACCGACCTAACTTCCACGACTGAAATATAAAAGACAGTCATTTCATCGAATGTGGGTCAATCTGCTTGATTCAAGCCTTATTGAGGCCGCTTTTCAAGCGGCAACGGCACGGCAAAATATATTTGACTAGGAGCGTTAACCACTGCCCATTCAAATTCCGTGTATGCATCATAAGATAACAGGTGAAATTCAAGTCAGAAATTCATCCATAGTAAGGAAACTGATTTTAAATTCTTTGACCAATTCATAAGAGTGATAGTTTAATTTATCTAAAGAGGGTCTCTTTGATTCTGGCCTGTTGGAGGGGAAAAGGAACTCGGCAAATTAGGATGCAGGAGAACTCTTTCATATCAAGCCGGCTAAATTTGAAATATATATAGAGAAAAGGGTTTAGCTCCTATCCAGGTGGAAGTAGGCTGGTACAGACAGAAGGAAGGTTTGTAGAGCTTAGGGAAGCGCAGAAGCTTTGGGTAGAAATTCTATACTACCTACCAGGTCTCTATCCTGTGTAAAGGAAGTCGTGATACCTTTGTACTACGGGTAGTGAAAAGGAGTACGCACCCGACGTCTTCTCTTGAATCCATATAGCTAATGTTAAACCAAACGAGGAAACAAGCTTCCGCAGTTCCTCCACGTTAGCCTGAAGTTCAGAGCATGGCAACTGGAGGAGATTTCGCTTGGGTTCTAGGCTGAAGTAGCGGTAGTGCCCCATTTGCGAAGGATGTCCTTAAGGAATAAATGTACGCTACTGGGAGCCAGAACTTCAAGGGCTACTAGCCACCCACTGAAGTGTAAATGATGCTGCCTTCGAGTTCTTAGCAGAGAAAGTTTGGCTTGGTACGTTAGCATTTTTACTCTTGCTATGATTACTTAGGTTGGCGGAGCATTTTATCAGTCAGAGTTCCCTCCTTTTTTGGAAGAAGAAGTTTACAAACATTTGGACTGAGCAAAAGAGCTGGGAATCCCATACTGGTACTCGCGTTAGGTAAGGAAGGCTTAGAACACTCAGCGAACGGTTTTACTGCAATTTTCCTGAACTTCACCTTCCCCAAGTATGAGGGTCGACGGAGGCTAATTTGTATTGCTCGAAACGGTCACGCGAGGGAATGGAGTCAGTATATTGACCAAAGCAGGACTCACGTCCTTTTTGTTTTCAGCCTGAGAGGTTGGCGCTGTATGGAAGTAGAACGCAGAGAAAGGATCCAGATGGGTACGGGAGCTACAGCTTATTTAGGTATGGAAAGACCATGAGAGGGTTTGGGATTTCTTAAAATGGGATGCGTAGGGATACATTTTCACGAAGAACATGACATCATTAACTCTCTAGCGTTCCAGAACTAAACGCGGTCTACAGGTTTAATGACCAAGACCTCTTTAACAAATAAATACTAATCCCAATGCTTAGATGAAGCAGGGCACGATCCATCTCATTTCAAACAATTGATCTTAAGTAAAACAACTTTGTCGTGCACAGCCTTAGAACATTTTATACAGATTTCATGTTGAGACGATTTTGCACTTCGATAAGATTTATTAGTAAGGCCGAATCGGAGATAACACCTCCGCAGTAACGACAAGGATGCCTTCACGTGGTAACGATATCATCCATCACGCACCGACTCAGAGATATCTTCTATCTCAAAAGTGGCGAAAAAGATCAAGGTTAACTTGAGACTCCCAACTTGACTCTCCTCAAGAACAATCCACATTTAAGGGTGACTCTGCCTCTGGCGCAAGCTGCTTCATTTACTTTTCTGAGGACCACAACTCACCTGTCAGAAGACCATCGTAGGGTTATCCCTCGTAGGAATCCATATTATTCCAAACCATAGAGACCTTAATCACCTTGTCAGAAATAATGGTTTGTTAAAGTCCAATATTGATTGAGCTCTTGATTTCCAGACTCAAACACTCGAATTTTCGATGAAAATGTGCAAACGTCATAAAATTTCTCAAGATTATTTACTTATCAAGCTGGGCTATGCTACGGCAATGATGTGTCTGAGTTTTTTATGAAATGGACAGCTCTTAAAGAAGCGTTAACGCTTTACTTCTCCATAGTTGGAATAAGTGTCTATCCCTTCTATTGGCTCATTCATTGTATCTCAAGAAGGAATACAACTGTCTCAAGCTCCTGCTACAAGCTTTGCATTATAGAAAAATATGTCTGGCAGGTAATTGGTAGCATTTTACCAAGTTTCCAAGCAATCTCTATCTTTGCAACCCTATGGATAACACAGCTCATTATCACATGGAGCATTCACCACAAATGGCTGAGTTCTCTGTTGGAAGGCATATTGCCAAGCATGAGCAATTGAGAGACCTTCAAAAATGTTGTTCCCTTCATTGCATTTAAAACTATGTCTCATGAAGTAGTTTGTTAGAGCTCTTAACAAAGAGTCTGCAGCCACTATGTACCTTTAAAATTTCTTTCTTAAACTCTCTGGGTCAAAGGTAAAAACTAGTGTCTCTATTGGACCACAAATCAGGAAACTCATAGTACTTAGAATTCCATGAAAAGCTCACTAAAAAGAAAAAAAGAAGCAGGAAAAAGTTTCTTTCGGTGTGTTAGGGGTTTTGGGACCACCACAGAGCTGACAATTATGTGGAACTGGTTGAAAACTTGGAGAAAAGCGATTGCCACATGGGCGGCAAGATGTCCCTGAACGTGTGCATTCGTGATGCCCATCTTGACAAGTTCAATGAAAATATGTTTGGATACTAGGGGAGCAAGGGAAGGGCTTCCATCAAGATATACTAAACTTTTAGCATAGATACCAAGGAGTATGCAATGTTTTTATATATTTATTGTGGAAGATTCAATAAAATTCTATTAATTTAACTGTGTTTTTGGTTTTACCTATTGTTAGTAAATATTTTATCATACATGCCAAAATAGCAAAGTTTAAAACAAATAATGGCTATTTTCTATTGTTTTGCAATAAAAAGATTGGAAAATAACATTTACTGGACACGAACAAAAATTGTGTTACATAAGGTACATACGAGTAGGATCATATTAACATTATTTCAGTTTCTCTTTCAAAGTAACGCTGTGCTTTTTCATAAGGCCTAGATCGTTTGCAACTTTTCAGGTCCAGCATATTGCGGAGGATGGGTTGGGGAGGGCGGGAATCATATTCGCTTCGCTTTTCCTCGTATCAGATTAGGGTATTATTATGGGTCCTCCTTGGTATGGTCGCAAGATCACTATTAATAATTTAGGTTTACCTCCCTATACGACAAGCTCAGTTTCAAAATCTTTGTATATATATATATATATATATATATATATATATATATATATATATATATATATATATATATATATATATATATATATATATATATAAGAGAAAGAGAAAATTGGACGTGAATAAGCAATGAGACAAGAAACACGAGTTTTATAGAGGTAAGAGAAAATGGGACATTAGAAGAAGACTAGAATCAAAGAGAGCAAAGTGCGGCACAATGAAGGCAATCCTTTACCGAGAAGACAGAAATAACACCAGGGGAAACAATTTATTGTTATTAGTGGGCAATACAAGTATTTTGCATCTTTCCTTGTGCCTTCAAAATTGTTTTGAAAGGCAGAAAATAAATATGGCGAAAGACCTGTGGTGGTTGTTATAACCCGCAAAGCCTGTATTTGCTCTCTCTCTCTCTCTCTCTCTATATATATATATATATATATATATATATATATATATATATATATATATATATATATATATATATATATATATATATATATACATATATATATGCATTTATAGTCCCAAAGAAATGAAAATTGGCATCACAACACTAAGGAAGGTAACTATTGAAAGCTTAAGAAAGAAAGTTTGAGATATAGAGATGGAGAAAATCGTGAAAACTAATTTTAACTGTTATATGAAAAATGAATAAGGAGTAGGATTCGAACCTGTGTCCTCAAGCACTCATCGCTTTTTTTGGAGTTGAGGATGGTGGTCAGTCGATGACCGTCGTGGTCACAATAGCGATGAGCGCTTGAGGACACAGGTTCGAATCCTACTCCTTATTCATTTTTCATATAACGGTTAAAATTAGTTTTCACGATTTTCTCCATCTCTATATCTCAAACTTTCTTTCTTAAGCTTTCAATGGTTACCTTCCGTAGTGTTGTGATGCCAATTTTCACTTCTTTGGGACTATAAATGCATCTATTATATCACGCGTTATGTGATTTCAGTTATATATATATGTATATATATATATATATATATATATATATATATATATATATATATATATATATATATATATATATATATATATATATATATATATATATATATATATATATATATATATATATATATATATATATATATATATATATATATATATATATATATATATATATATATATATATATATATATATATATATATATAAATATATATATATATATATATATATATATATATATATATATATATATATATATATATATATATATATATATATATATATATATATACTACCGAGCAAAATAATAGAACGATTTTGCTTTATTAAGATATTTTCAAACATATGACGAGTAGGTATATGAAATTTCAATTGTACATAAAGGTATGCATTTAATATACGGTATTCTATAAAGATTTCATATGATAGAATCGTATATTCAAGAAAATATACTAAATAAACTAACAAAATAAAATAATAACACGTCCAGAATAAGAGAAAGATATTTTCAGGAACATTATCGAAGTTACTTGAAATAATCAGGCAACATTTTGCACAATGGATAAGAACTGAACAAATGCAATTTTTGCCGTACTCACTCTGCAGAGATGCCCCTACACGTGAAAGTGATTCCTGAGCTCTGTTGGGGAATTTTTTGCTTGAAGACTTCGCTGAGGAATTTTTGTACTAGTTCAAGATAGTTAGGAATGTCTCAGAGTGTAAAGTGTAATTTCGCGCGTTCTGAAGTTATACAATGCAAATAAAACCTGAAATTCTCCTGCAAATGTCGACTGACCACGCATAACCATCGCCCAAGAAAAAAGATCTATTTGGCGCTTCTTTATGAAGGATTGTAGTGGCACATTGCAAGGCGAAATAGGATTGACAATGACCCCTTACAGATGAGTGTCATATAAATCCTATGAAGGCTTGATATGGGCACGCACATAATTATGCGCATGCAAAATATATAAAAAAATTTCATTTAAAAGGTATATATATATATATATATATATATATATATATATATATATATATATATATATATATATATATATATAACATTTTTGTCAGAGAAATAATAGGTACTATTCTCATAAAGGGCTACAGGCAGAACGACTTTTCACACGAATCTGCGTTCACACACTTACACACCTCACACGCCACAGCTTTACCAACAAACTTCAAAACAGGTGCAGTCATTGACACCGAACTAAAGTAGAACGGAAAGATACGGACTTTATTTACTGTCAGGAGGCTGCGAAACGCAAGATTGTATGCTCGAAATTTGATATAAAGAATTCCTCTATCTCCGTGCACACACAAATATACATCTTGTTGAGTATGCTCTACCCAAACCGTATTATTGGTCAACAGCGGGCCACGCCTACAGCTTTTTGATACAGTATATACAGCTCCTGGTAGAGCCTAGGAGCAGTCAGGATATGAGAGTCAGGTGAGTTAAGAGGCAAGAAAGAGCAAATGATAGGCAGGTAGTCAGGCGGTCTGGTAATCACGAGGACAGTTTCCATAAACATTAAGTAGGCCTGAAAAAGGCGGCATTGTCACCTGTTATGGTGTGCTCCTCTCCCAAGGAGGTAGAAACATCCATAACCAGTGACTGCTTGGAAGATGGAGAAGAAGTTGGATTTGTCAAGAGTGAAAAAGGCTATTCCTTTGCTATCTAGGAATAAAAAGACCTTGCGAATTCCCCATCAAAAAAAAGGAGTCCGTCTTAACAGCCTTAGCTTGTCACCTATAACTTGGTAACCATTTAATAGGCCATAACTAAATAACCTACAAACTTTGGTCATAACTGGTGACCCATTTGGATCAAACGAGGAGATGCATTGGAAATGGATTCACAGAACGAACAACGAGATAAGCCCAGGGAAACGAAAGTAGTCATTGCGATCTCTATCAAGCCACCTGTTTTTCATGAAACAGCAGTATCGGGATGGTTCAAGATAGTAGAAGCTCAATTTGACATCTCAAGAATAACTCGTGAGGAAACGAAATACTTTCACATCCTGGCTGCAGTACTTCCCGAAACCGTCAATAAGCCTTGCAGCTACATTTTTGGCGTCGCAGAATTATCAACTTCTTAAGTCAGAAGTGGTCGGGCTTTTTGAGAGGACCAAACCGGAATTATTCGAGAATCTCATATCATCCTCCCCACTTATAGCATCCTCTCCACTTACTGGTTGACCATTGGTGAATCTGGAAGAATTAAGGAAGACGGCACTTCAAGTTGGTGTTGGGAAGACCAGATAAGACAAGTTCATTCAGTATATGCTTCCAAACATCGCGTCCATCATCATCACCCAGAATGACTTAACCCTTGCCTAGCTAGAAAACTTCACGGATGAACTACTGTCTACAATGAACACTGTGTTTTGTAAAACAAAGCACGGTATTTCAATGTAGACAGTGATATCAGAAATGAAAGTTGTGTTAACTCGTTTCCTAATGTAGTTGGACTAAGTGTAAATGATAGGCGTGGTAATCAGGGTAGCTATATACAATATTCAAGTATCACGCGGTCAGTCCCTTTGGGTGCGTAACCCGATGGCAGTGGTAAATATAACGGTGATAGTGCGAAAAGTATTCCAGTGGGATTACGACCGTTTCGCGGTTATTAAGGGCTTGTAGTATGTCGGTCACATTTATATTTTGGTGCGAATGCCAAATTTTTTAAACCATGGTGTAGGTGGTCAAAGCGGAGTGAAGACGTGAAAATGCAACCATCCTCAAGCACATCCCCACAGGCCCACTTGGAAAACTAAACTACCAGCCTATATCCAACGACCTCCAACATACTATTGCGTACTAATCTATAGACCAGGTACCATAGCTAGGGATCAAATCCAACCTAGCATAACCTTCTATAGGATCTCTTTGAGAGTGCAGCAGGAATTTCTCAAAATATTAAGACCAATAGTGGCAAAGAAGTGAACCGTCTCAAAGTGTCCCGTGCCTAAATCCATCTGATTTAAAAGCTTGTTCTCTAGCAATCAAACCAATCATCAGTAAGAAGGAACAGAAAGCGAGATGCGACTATGGTGAAGCTCATGTTGTTTGGAGGGGTTAAGTTTGGGGAAAAAATAATTTTAGCTAGGAAAGTAAATTTAATTAAATTGGATGTATCTTTTTCATATCTCTCTAAATCTACCTCTCTATATCTCTATCTCTATATCTCCCTTTCTAACTCTAACTCTCTCGCTATCTCTACCTCTCTCTAACGCTCTATCTCTCCCTCTCTAACTCTTATAGGTGTGTAGAATGGTGTTGTAACTGTTACTATATGTATAGGGATGAAAGATGTATATCTCTATATATCCGTCTATCTAGCCGTTTCTCTCTTTCTGTCTGTCTTAATCACTCAGTCTCTCCCATTATCCTTCTCCGCTCTCCTTTTTCTGACTCTCCTTTTTTTACCTTCCTCTCAATTCAATCTCTTTCATATCCTTTTATCATCTCTCTTAATTATCTTTCTATCTATCATGATCTCACTCTGCCTCTCTACCTCTCTTTTGTTCTCTCTCTCTCTCTTTCTTTCTCTCTCTTGTCTCTCTACCGCTCCCTTTTTTATCCCTGCCTATTTTTCTATCTTTTTGTCCTTTCTCTCTTTTCTCCTTTTCTGTCTCTCACTAACTCCCTCTCTGTTTCTCGCTCCTTTTTTTCTCTGTCTCTGTTTATTCTCTCCATCTCTGTCCTCTCATTCTCTCTTTTCCCCTCCCTTTTCTCTATTTTTCCCCTACCTGTTTCTCTCTATTTTTTGTGTATATGTCTGTAGATACGTGTTCTAACCTTGACCATGTGTATGTGTATATTGATGGAGGATGTATACCTCCATATATGTCTGTCTATCTACTCATTTATCTCTTTCCGTCTCTCTCAATCACTCACTTACTCTTATTATCTCTCTCAGCTCGCATTTTTTTGAATCTCAATTTTCTTTTTTGTTCTCTTTTTACTCTCTTTCATCTCATTTCCTCCTCTCTCTCAATTATCTATAGATCTACCTATCACCATCTCACTCCCGCTCCCTCTCTACCCTTTTTTCCCTTTTCTCTTTTGTCTCTCTTTATTCTCCCGCTCCCTGTTTTTCTCCCCCTCTTCATTTTTTACCTCCTTGTCTCATTTTTCTGTCTTTTTGTCCTTTTTATATTATCTATTTATATGTATCTCGCTAACTCTCTCTTTTATGTCTCCTTATCTTCTCTCCCGCTTCCTCTTTTTCTCTTGTTGCCCTTTTTATATCTGCCTCTCTTTATTCCTACCTTTAGCTCTTTCTTTCTCTCTTTTTTCCCTCGCTGTTTCTATGTATGTGTATATATGTGTTGTAACTCTATCTATATGTATGTGTCTATAGATGAGAGATGTATATCTACATATATCTATCCACCTAGCTATTTCTCTCTTTCAGTCTCTCTCAATCACTCACTCTCTTTACTCTTTTCCTCTCTTTTTTATCTCCTTCACTATCATCTAAATTTATCTATGTTTCTTTTTCCATCTCTTTGGTTTTCCTTTACTCTCTCTTTTTCCTCTTTGGTTTTCTCTTTTTCTCTAACTTCCTCACATTTCCTCAATCCCTCTCTATCTCTAAAAAAAGGGAGCTATCGTGTTTCTGTATAAATATATGCTTTGGTATATCTGTGTATGCGTATAAGTGTGTGTATATGTGTATCACCCCTACTTTCTTTAGCTATCTTTAGTAAGGACCTGGCGGCTACCTCATGCACCAGAAGAGAGTCTTTGGAACCTCTATAAATAATTCCATTTGACGCTAACAGGTTGTAAGAGACTGGGAGGGAGATGTCCCAAGCTGATAGTGGACAGAATAATGGGGTGAGATTAGTATGCTCTGAAAAGCCTAATGCTTACGCATAATGCCTGACCAGCTCCTGCGACAAATCTTTGGTGATTTAGGCTGGGCTGTTACTAGTCACAACTTGCCTGCCTAGTTAGCTGCCAGGCTAACTGAAAGGTATCTGGCTAGGCCACTAGTCATGGCAAGATATCCCTTGAATGCCTTGGCTACAAGTCTAGCCGCTAGGCAGGGCCTACTACGGCCCCGACCTTAGCTTTCCTCCTCCTGTCACTCCTGGCGAGGAACCACTCAGAAATTACTTGTGATTGCGGCCGGTAAGTTGCCCCACCTTTGAGACCATCTAGCCTATGAGGAAACCCTTTCAGCTAGTGTGGCAAGCAAATGGGGAGGTTTGCTAGGGAGAGACCGGAAAGACCTGCAGGGTAGGCGGATGCGGCCTGAGCGAGACGCGGGACTAAACTATTCCCTCTCATTTTAGTGGTTACAAGTATCGAAGATATTAGCGCAAACCAAGTCGGATGACATAAGAAGCACGAAATTAAATGGAAAAAAATGCCTAGTGCCCAACAATTAAAAACTGGATGTCCTAGGTGCGGAGGCATTCGTTTATGTATAGATTTTAAAGAGGGGAGCTATAAGAACATCACTAATCAGAGCTTCTGCAAGTTCTGCGACATAGAATTGGTAATGGAGAGGAAGATGGGGGAAGGGGAAGAAATTCACCACCACAAACTAGCCGTGATGAGAAATCAACTTGGTCAACTCGAAGAAAACTGCATTCTGGAATTGACAAACCTGAGGAATCAAGTGGGCAAACTTCACGAGACAGTTGACGAACTGACCCGTTTAGGGCTAAGAGAGAGAGTCAAAGAAAAGATCAATGTTATGCTTACGTCGCTAGATCCACAGCAACTCTTGAGACGGAGAGAACTTCTGTGTTGGGCATAGCTTGAACGAACCCCCAGGATATCGAGAACGATAACACTGGAACTGCAGAAACCTCCATTGAAGCTGCTGCAGTAAATCCTCGCACCAATTCGAAGAAAAAGAAGCGAAGAAAAAATAAGAAAAGGCAGGTAGCAGCTGCAAGAGGAGCACCAGTGAGCAACAATGAATCGTCTGATACAAGCGCATCGGCATCGGCAGTGGAGGAAAAAGAGAAGGGGTAAGAAGAAGCAGAAGACGACCTTCCCTGCCGAAAAGGATCCGTTGAGAACCAACTCTAATCGCTTTGCCGTCCTGTTGGACTAGGGCGCGCAATGCGTAGTGGTGGGAGACTCGCAGCTATAAGGCTTTCACTACCGCATGGGTGGAGGGTAGTGTCACATAGAGGAAGTACGATATCTCCCTGGAAGGGATAATGAGGTACTTTGAGATGAAGTTAAGAAGGTACAGAATTTCTCCAGGAGCTCCGTATTTGCTTCAATGGTCAGTGGAAACGACATTTTCCTAAGAGGAGGTAGAGTCGGTCAAACGGAACATATAGTCAAGACATTGATGAAGATTGCAGATGATCTTCGCTTAAAAACAAGCAAGGCCATGCTCGTGAGGATGCTACCTAGGAGGTTTGCTACAACACACGCACATAGCAAACCTCTTGGCATTAACAAACGTTTGCTATTCCCTGTTATAAAATGCTCCACCGTGACTGACCTTGTGGAGATAGCAGCGGAGTTATGGTATTCACCCGGAACTGTTTCCCACTGTCGAATGCAAGATGAGATGTGGTCACGAGATCTTAGGGCTAGACATAGATCTTACCAGCTCCTCTTATCGAGTAGTTGTGGTGTACAGGCCACACAGACAGTCAGAAGAATCAGACTCAAGCCTGTGCGTAAAGCTCAGCGACCTTATAAATAGTTGCATGAGTAATTAATGACTTTAACTTCCATGGGACTAATTGGAGGAACTGGTCAGGCGATGCTGAAGGGAGGAGATTGATTTAGTTCGTTCAGGATAACTTCCTGACACAGTGGGTTGAGGAGCCAACGAGTGGTGATATCATATTAGACTTGGTTTTTACCACCGAAGTCGACATTGTATCCGGACTCAGCTTGGGATAGTGTCTGGGTTGGAGTAATCACTGCATAGTCGCGTTTTCCTCTCACGTTCCATGTGACAGATGGTCTCACGTCGCTACCTTCAAACCCGCCTTACGACGCACGATCTTCGTGGGTCTTCAGGATGCGATAGCTCGGCTTGAACCTGCAACAGGGGAAGGAGCGTTGGACAAATGGTTGCAGTTTAAAAAACACTTTTTGAGCCAACAGTATGCGTTTGTTCCCAGCAGAAGGATGAGAGGCAAGCCTCTCTAACTGAAATCGTTTAACGGTAGCATCCTCGCAGCGATAAGGAACATGAAAACTGACTACAATAACTGGAAGGCCAAGCGTAATGAAGAAAGGCTTCTTCAATACATGGAAAGGTGTAGAAGAGTTAAAGCACTGGTGTGCAGAGGAAGTTTTGGTGGCCTCCCTCTGTGAAGAGACTCCGAAAGAATTCTTGCTGCATCTCAATAGCCGCAAACCGATTCGTCATAGCCTAGGACCGCTGTGAGATGACAATGGCGTAATAAGGAAGTCAGAACTAGACATCACTAACCGTTTAACGGCTACTTTGCCTCCGTACTTATGAGGGAAGTTGACAGTCCAGTTCCGAGGCCGAGGTTTATCTATTTTCTCGTTTGATATTTTTTTTGTCTTCGGGCTCTTAGGGTATGGGGAAGCTGAGAGAAAGAAGCTTATGCGACGTCTCCTTTTAGCACAATACTAATTTACCCAGGCCAATGCTTTACTATTTATACAGAGCCGCCGGAAGTGGATTTTACTTTATCTATATAAAGGCGTCGGGAGTGACAATTAGGCTCGCTATAGGGCGTGTTATCAAACGGAAGTTACCTCAAAAGAAGTCGATCGCGGGTTCTTTCAGTCCTACCCATCTCTCTCTCTCTCTCTCTCTCTCTCTCTCTCTCTCTCTCTCTCTCTCTGTGACACGCAGACCATTTTGCATTTTAAGTTAAACTCTGGATCATTTATGTATTGGAGAGAATGTTCTAAAGTACAATCATGCTTTTCCATATTTTCACGCGAATTAATCAAACATGCTCTTCTATCTGTTGCAGGCAAATGCACTTTGAAGGTATTAAAATTTGACAATTCCTAGTCACATTTGATAATTGCTGGACTAAAACTAGGTTGAATTATTAAAATCAAGTGAAATAATTTGTCATAAGTTCCACAAACTTTGTCAGTGAGCAGAGCTTATAGCAATCGATGTACGAACCGTATTTCTCATATGAAGTTACATACACCTGGGAAAAAAGAGGTGCTTTGACTTTAAAACTACCATCAACAAAATACTTTTCACACTAATTTAATAATCTCAGGTTACTTTTACACCCGAATATTAAAATTCGAGATCTTTTAGAACACCCACTATCTGCAAGCAAAAATTATTCCATTTTTTCTCCACCAGAAGTATAAATTTTGAATTCTTCTGGAATAAAAAGACTGGCTAAATCGATTTGGCTCATCGGTTATGAAGCTACATTGTTTCTTTGTCGATGGAGCATCTTTTTAATGATTTATCATCTGGCAAAGATCAATGGCAAGCTTGAAGTAAATACTGTAAGCATTCGTTGACAACTATAGCAGTTCTATCTACTGCAGTGGATCCTAAACCCAGGGTCGCGACCCAAATGAGGGTCTCAAGGGGGCTCCTGAGGGTCACGGAATGGCTAGAAAAAATAAAATAAATAAAAGAGGGAGAGAAATATTAGAAGTAAAAATAGTTCAAACATAATTAGATCTCAAGTGCAGAAGCAACATTTTGAAGGTCTCCTACATTCTGAATTCTGGGCTCAACTGATTCTGATTTATGATGCTGAAAAAGCTCTTATTCCATTTCCCACAAATACTCCTGTGAACGAGAATTCTCAGTTCTTGTGACGATCAAGACTAAAGCAAGGAACCGTCTAGATCCTTAACATGATCTGCGCTATTCTCTCTTCATTAACAACAAGCCAAATCTGGAGAAACATGTCTATAATATGAAGAAACTTGACGGTAGTCACTAAAATACTTTTTAATTTTTTTTTAATCAAGTCTACTCAAAGAGCCAAATGAAATTGTCTACCAAAAGTTTATTTTCTTTTCTTGCTTTTTGGTTCGATAAATTACATTCATATAAAAATGTACCTTAAATATATTTAAATCAACATGGAAATATAAAAAATATATTGTTTATTAAATAACAGGGAATGTCCATAAAATATATTCGTTAAGACTAAATATAGAAACGCTGAAGAAATTATTATATTTATCAGCAGTCAATAGTAGTTACAAGTCAGAATATTCATGAAACAGTATTATAGTTGGCAATCAAAAGTTTGTTTATCTTTGCTTGAGTATGGAGGTTTGCCTCCAATTATCTTCAATCAATTTTATATTATATTATTAATAAGTAACTTATAGTAAAATTCAGTATTCTTTATTCAATTGGATAAAACTAAAATAATACTGAAATAATATTTCACCCCTGAGGGTCGCCAAGCCAAAATCAATTTGTGTTCAGGGTGACGACAAAAAAAATTGGGGAAACACTGATCTACCTCGTTGCTTGCACACGTCTTTATTTGAGTGAAAATGTGGTTTATCTCAATTTTGACCAGAAGAGGATCGTGGGCATGGTCACTATTATATTTGACAATTTCTTCTTTTTCAACAGGAATTCTTGCTTTACAGGAATCTCTTCTTTCACGCCTATGAAATAGTTCCTTATCCGCACTATATCTATCAAAAACATAGATAAACTATACTTAAATTTTATAGTTAAATAAATTAATCCCTTGAAATTATTAAAGTGAAACTCATGGAAACTGAAATGCATGAGTTCTGTATATCTAAAGTGTTCAGAAAGTTTGATTGCAATGTTGGTCATTACATAATCTCCACAAAGTTAACTTGCCCCCCAGAGCTCTTCAAGTTATTTAGAAACTCAGCATTAACACTTGCAACTTCAAAGTTATAAACTTTAGTTAATAAATTAGTAAGGGAAAAAACCCCGAGGAAGATAGGATCTTGGTCAAAAAGTAAGAGTTTACTTCTTGGCTAAAGCTCTACTGCTCTACCAAACTTTGTAGAAGTTTTTGAATAGGATCGAACACAAACGAACGCCGTCGATCACATAATTTCTGACTTCCTTCTCAGAGATTTCTAACACTAATTTTTTTAACAAGTAGTGCGCGAACAGGATCTGTGCCGAATAGGGTCTGCAACGAAAATGAAAATGGTCCGCGCCGAAACGGGTCGCGCCGAAACGGGTCTGCACCAAAACGCTCGCGCCGAATAGGGTCAGGCCGAAACACCCGCAACGAAAAGTCATAGATCCATTTTATCTCCATTGCTACCTTTCTTTACCAATTATACACTTTTATTTTGCCAACGAAAAACAACAGAATTTTAAATCTAGAAGCAGAAAAATAATAATTTAGAAAGGATTTTATTACCAATTTGAGTTCTTTTAATCCTCAGTGAGGAACTACAGTTTAACCCCGGGATTCGAACCATGAGTATCTGTAACGTATGGTAGCCTCCTTGAAACTGACTAAATCGAAAGTCCATCCGTGACTAACCACATCCTATGTGGCGTAATCGCACTGTAGTTGGAAGTGGTGTTTAAATTCAGTGAGTTCTAATTTTGAATATTTGAATTCTTCCAATTTCCTTATTCTTATTCCATGTTTATAAATTTACTCTGCATAGTCACCACATCAACCGAGAAAATCTTATGCACCCTATTCTATTTCTGGCAGACATTGCCAGTTTCCTTTTTCCTCTTAATAAAGGGCATTCGAGTCTGGAATGAGATTCGCAAGGTCACCCACGGGGACATTTTCCTCTCATCTTTTGTCGTCGAGCGGTCTAACATTCCCCAAAATTCCCATTACGATTATTTAATGTAGATGAGTTTCGTTTAAGAATGTTAATGGGGGTCAATGGATGTCGGGGGAGGGTAGAAGTGGGTCGTGATAAACGGTCTAGGTCTAGGGAAAAGAGGGGATAGTCATTAGAGAAGGTAAAAGTAATAAAAAAGAACGAAAGGAAAAAAAGAGTAAACCGTAGTGAAACCTTTGAAAAACGAAAATGAGAAGAGAATGCAGGGCCTTTTAGCACAAGAATGGTCGTGAGAATCCCAAAGCGGGACAAATAAAATGAAAGGGATAAGTAAGAGCAGGATGTTCTGAGAGGATAAAGAGTAGTGAGGAAAAGAACAAGAACCGCTACGAGGACATAGATCATAGTAGCTGAGCCATTACAAACCTTCGGTGAAAAGGAAGGACAATAACAAAACGCACGAACTCACGCACAAATCCTGACTGGAAAAGACAGCCCTACGAATGAACAAAATATAAGGGCCAGAACAAAAGGACATTACATAATCTTGCGTCCGAAGGAAGGAAATGTAGAAGTACCTCTAGGTTCTATGGAGGAAAATGTGTATTTAGCTTAAAAAAGGACTTGAATGAGACAAAAGTTGTCAAGAAAAGTAATAATGATGTTTATGAATGAACCAACAGGAGAACAACAATCTTATGGGGAGCAAAATAGCAAAGAGGATCACAAAACGAGGTGGAATATAAATATATCTGGTGAACAACGATGAGATCCTTTTCATCATACACAAACCTCCCCACCCATATAATGAATACATAAATGTAGTGGTGAAGAATAACCTTGCCACAAAGGTCTTCACCTTTATGACCATCTTCGTCTATGATATAACATTTTCTCTTATACATTTATTCTTTTAAATATATCTCTCACCAGAGATTGCCCTTTGACCTATTCTTTTAAATATATCTCTCACCAGAGATTGTCCTTTTACATATTCTTTTAAATATATCTCTCACCAGAGATTGCCCTTTGACCTATTCTTTTAAATATATCTCTCACAAGAGATTGCCCCTTTTACTTATTCTTTTAAATATATCTCTCACCAGAGATTGACCTTTTACCTATTCTTTTAAATATCTCTCTCACCAGAGATTGCCCTTTGACCTATTCTTTTAAATATATCTCTCACCAGAGATTACCCTTTGACCTATTCTTTTAAATATATCTCTCACCAGAGATTGCCCTTTGACCTATTCTTTTAAATATATCTCTCACAAGAGATTGCCCTTTTACTTATTCTTTTAAATATAACTCTCACCAGAAATTGCCCTTTTACCTATTCTTTTAAATATATCTCTCACCAGAGAATGCCCTTTTACCTATTCTTTTAAATATATCTCTCACAAGAGATTGCCCTTTTACTTATTCTGTTAAATATATCTCTCACCAGAGATTGCCCTTTTACTTATTCTTTTAAATATATCGCTCACCAGAGATTGCCCTTTGACCTATTCTTTTAAATATATCTCTCACCAGAGATGGCCCTGTGACCTATTCTTTTAAATATATCTCTCACCAGAGATTGCCCTTTGACCTATTCTTTTAAATATATGTCTCCCTAGAGATTGCCCTTTTACCTATTCTTTTAAATATTTCTCTCACCAGAGATTGCCCTTTTACCTATTCTTTTAAATATTTCTCTCACCAGAGATTGCTCTTTTACCTATTCTTTTAAATATCTCTCTCACCAGAGATTGCCCTTTGACCTATTCTTTTAAATATATCTCTCACCAGAGATTGCCCTTTGGCCTATTCTTTTAAATATATGTCTAACCATAAATTGCCCTTTGACCTATTCTTTTAAATATATCTCTCACAAGAGATTGTCCTTTTACTTATTCTTTTAAATATATCTCTCACCAGAGATTGCCCTTTTCCTTATTCTTTTAAACATATCTCTCACCAGAGATGGCCCTTTTACTTATTCTTTTAAATATATCTCTCAACAGAGATTGCACTTTTACCTATTCTTTTAAATATCTCTCTCACCAGAGATTGCCCTTTTACTTATTCTTTTAAATATATCTCTCACCAAAGATTGCCCTTTTACTTATTCTTTTAAATATATCTCTCACTAGAGATTGCCCTTTTACCTATTCTTTTAAATATCTCTCTCACCAGAGAATGCCCTTTTACCTATTCTTTTAAATATATCTCTCACAAGAGATTGCCCCTTTTACTTATTCTTTTAAATATATCTCTCACCAGAGATTGACCTTTTACCAATTCTTTTAAATATATCTCTCACCAGAGATTGCCCTTTGACCTGTTCTTTTAAATATATCTCTCACCAGAGATTGCTCTTTTACCTATTCTTTTAAATATATCTCTCACAAGAGATTGCCCTTATACTTATTCTTTTAAATATAACTCTCACCAGAGATTGCCTTTTTACCTATTCTTTTAAATATATCTTTCACAAGAGATTGCCCCTTTTACTTATTCTTTTAAATATATCTCTCACCAGAGATTGACCTTTTACCTATTCTTTTAAATATATCTCTCACCAGAGATTGCCCTTTGACCTATTCTTTTAAATATATGTCTCACCAGAGATTACCCTTTGACCTATTCTTTTAAATATATCTCTCACCAGAGATTGCCCTTTTACCTATTCTTTTAAATATATCTCTCACAAGAGATTGCCCTTTTACTTATTCTTTTAAATATAACTCTCACCAGAGATTGCCCTTTTACTTATTCTTTTAAATATATCTCTCACCAGAGATTGCCCTTTCACCTATTCTTTTAAATATATCTCTCACCAGAGATTGCCCTTTGACCTATTCTTTTAAATATATCTCTCAACAGAGATTGACCTTTGACCTATTCTTTTAAATATATCTCTCAATAGAGATTGCCCTTTTACCTATTCTTTTGAATATTTCTCTCACCAGAGATTGCTCTTTTACCTATTCTTTTAAATATCTCTCTCACCAGAGATTGCCCTTTGACCTATTCTTTTAAATATATCTCTCACCAGAGATTGCCCTTTTCCTTATTCTTTTAAACATATCTCTCACCAGAGATTGCACTTTTACCTATTCTTTTAAATATATCTCTCACCAAAGATTGCCCTATTACTTATTCTTTTAAATATATCTATCACTAGAGATTGCCCTTTTACCTATTCTTTTAAATATCTCCCTCACTAGAGAACGCCTTTTACCTATTCTTTTAAATATATCTCTCACCAGAGATTGCCCTTTTACCTATTCTTCTAAATATATCTCTCACCAAAGATTGCTCTTTTACCTTTTCTTTTAAGTATATCTCTCACCAGAGATTGCCTTTTTACCTAATTGTTTTTATAGTCCCTGCGGATCATTACTACCATTGTATGTAGGTCGTTTCATATTTATTTATTTTCTCATTGATTCTTGAATTGTAGCCAAATTTCACTTTATGTTAAAAATGGTAAACTACAGGTTTAAAAATTAGATTTTAATTAAACATAAGAGTTTTTTATCTTCAAAAAGAGTTTGGCTTTTATATTGCCCTCAATCTTTATTGTGTTTATTGATGATTCCATCAACCTATTCTACTTTTTTTTTTAGATTATTTAGTGGTAATGACTAATAGCAATAATTCTAGCAAAGCTATTGTTGAGTATTCTCATCTTGAAAAATATTATTTTCAATAGAATTGTGAAATGGCTTGGGATAATTCCTTTATCTTGGTAATTATTCTGTTTTTTTAGGGAGAAAAACGATCTCATCACCAAACCAAACTGGGATATCTTCCATTAATTACAATTCTCTTTTGTTCCCATATCAGTTTACTAGAATTTCAAGAACTACTATAAATAATTTAGAAAAGAAGGAGATACCCTGTAGTACTATTTTTATTGGTATTTTTCTACTGTGTGTTTTAAATAATAAAGATTTATGTTTATATTCGTTAAAAGGTAAGTCAATTTAGGTCCCACGATTTCCTTGTTTCTCAGGTTGTCAAATAAAAAAAATCACTGTTGACTGAACCAAAGTCTTTTATATTAGTGAAGAGAACCAAATTAGGTGTAATTATTATTTATTATAATGAATAATAATTATATCTCAATTTGGTTATCTTAGAATGATAAAAATACTTTAATTCAGTTAACACTAATTTATTTGCACTAGAGAAACAAAGAAATATTCGAATGAAAATGATTATTTTTCACTAGCTCGCTGCAATCATTGATAAATACTCTACAGATAACCTTTTAGCGAACAATTACTTCTCAAAAATTACTATCCTGGGGTGTGTGCGTAATAAAGCAATTATGAAAGTCTGATACGTTGTATAGTATGAGAAAAGATGCATAAGAGATTGTAACTAAGAGTTTTTGCGTGTTACAAACCTAAACCTAACTTAAATGGATGAGAACGAAATTGTAAAGAGATAATTTAGGAGGGCTGTTGTGATTGATTTATGATGTGGCGGTGGTTAAGGTAATGTTAATTTCACAACAGCTTTAACTTTGTGATAACAGTTAAAGACTACTATATCCAAGGCTTTTATCAACTTTTCACTGACTTAAATATTTGGCCCTCGTACTTAATTTCGTCATCGGCATATTTTGATATTTTCTATAATATATTTAGTTCAAGGTCGTATATATATATATATATATATATATATATATATATATATATATATATATATATATATATATATATATATATATATATATACAAGGTGTCTCAAAAAAAAGTTAACAGTAATTTGAATTAGTATAACTCAAAACCTATTAGAGATTTTTGAGTCCTGCAAGACAAAACAAATTTAAAAACTATTTATCTGTCGATTCTGTAAATTTCATTAAATTCCCTTTTACGGTATTGATATACTAATGGGTTTAGTGGAGGCTATCAAAAATATGTTTGCGCAAGGAAGTAAAATAATGGAACGAAGCCTCGGAAGGCTAGGCCACCGTGCACTTTCAAGAGAAGCGTAGGGAGCCTAGGTAGCCTAAGTCACTGTGCGATTCTTCAAGCAAAGACTAGGCCATTTTACAGTGTTTTTTCAGCCACGTTGTGGTATGGTCTCGTCATTATTGCTTACTAAGCAAATCAAAGCGTTTCTCTGTAAAGGTTTTCTTCCATAGAACCTTTTTAATCATGCATTTAACAAAGGATCAACGCGTATTTGTAGTCACAAACTTTATTAAGTACAAGATTCATTTGAACAACGTTCGGGTCGTATGAGAACCATAAGAACAACAGAAAATATCGAAAATGTTCAAATGACACTTCTTCAAAATCCACATGTATCAGTCGGAAAGAATGGGTTATAATTGTCAAAGTCATCATTTAACCGCATTATTAAAAATGACTTAAAATGGCATCCCTATAAGATGCATGCAAGAACCAGCTTCTTGAAACTGCTTTTCCTCGTCGTAGACAATTTGTCGAATGGCTTCTCCATAAACCTGCTCGTTTCTTGAAAAACATTTTAATTGGTGACGAGGCAGCCTTTTTCATGAATGGAAAGGTAAATAGCCATAACATTTGGCAATATGCGCCGCTGAACCACCCCCCAGCATTCAACTTTGACACACGTATTTGTCAGCAGAAAGTGTGTCTGTGGATCAGAATATGCAGGAATAGCTATCTTGTCGGCCCATTGTTTTACGAGA
The DNA here is from genome assembly GCA_963969495.1 of Ceratothoa steindachneri. Lineage (NCBI taxonomy): Eukaryota > Metazoa > Arthropoda > Malacostraca > Isopoda > Cymothoidae > Ceratothoa > Ceratothoa steindachneri. The sequence goes on from OZ018335.1 coordinate 36,757,062, forward strand.
ATAACTTGATTGGTGCTGCCTACCTGAGTATGATCAACGAAAGGATCTATCCGGAACTCCGCCAGATTTACGGCAATCAATTAAATAGACTTTGGTGGATTCAGGACGGCGCACCAGCTCATAGACAGCTTGCTGTAAGAACAAAACTAAGAGAAACGTTTGGCAACCGCATTGTGGCGCTAAATCATGCAATTGAATGGCCCCCAAGATCCCCTGACTTAACACCGTGCGATTATTTCTTTTGGGGATATCTAAAGAATAAAGTGTATGCTACTTCACCACAAAAGCTCAACCAGTTAAGAGATACTATCACACGTGAAGTCAATAGACTTAAGGAAAATCACAAGTTAATCAAAAAAGTTGTTCAATCAATGCGATCAAAGGCGCAACTGTGCTTGGAAAGAAATGGAAGACATGTGGAAAAAACGGTGTTTAGAAAATTGAAAAATAAATTTGTATTACCCATATGAAGAGGTGTTTTTGTTAAAAATGGATTTAAATATATTTGTTGATTTTAAACTTCGAAGTTTCATTATTTTACTTCCTTGTGCAAACAAAACTTTGATAGCCTCCACTAAACCAATTAGTGTATCAATATCGTAAAAGAAACTTTAATGAAATTTCCAGAATCGACAGATAAATAGTTTTTATTTTTGTTTTGTTTTTCGGATCTCAAAAATCTTCAATAGTTTTTGAGTTATACTAATTCAAAGTGCGGTTAACTTTTTTCTGGGACATAATGTATATATATATATATATATATATATATATATATATATATATATATATATAGATTTAATAACCTATAGAAAAAAAGGAAAGATAACAGAGAAGCGATCTCGTCTTTTTATAAGAACAAACAAGGATCAAACATAGATTAAGAAAGAATGAAGAGAGAGAGAGCAAACTAAATAAAATTATATATAAACTATTTTACCTATTAAAAAAAGTGAAAAATAGGTGCGGTTCGAACTAATGCTATCGAGTCCTCTTGATAAATCAACCTACATCTACAGCTTTATTTGGGTCAACATCGCGTTTATTTCATGAAAAATATCGAGCAAATTACTTATGCATGTGTCCCTGCCGAAAGAAGTTCTGCAAGTAATATATTAAGCTATTTGCCTCCTACATATGCATAATGAACATGTCTACGGGGATGGACCCCAAGAGATTGACAACGACCGATTTTTTTTAGCCACTTCCGCCAACGGGTAAATTCGCCCTACTCAACTTTGGCCTAATACTAAGGTGGATTAAAACAAGAGGGAAAGTCCATCCAATGACCTGCGAAGTTTGATGATAAATGGTTACTGCATTGATGGTTCCCCATGATTCAAATCACTTACAAGTGCCTTAGAATGGCTAAATGAGGCTTCTGCCACTAGATGGCGCCACTCAGCGCCACATCCGATGGCAGATTTGAAATCTCGATGGTGAATAACCATCTGTCTCAATGGTCATATGGGTCATTTCATTGCTCTAAATGGGTACAATTGAACTTTACTCTTTTTTTAAAAAAATGGATGCCTAGACCTAGCGCTTCGCCGCAGGTAAAAACAGGAAACAAATCAATAAAAATACTCACCAAAATAAACCAAACCAAACCCAAAAGCAATAAACAACAAAAAGAAACAAAACAAAATCAAAAAGAAGGAAGTACGCCCTGCGTGAATGGGAAGTCCGGGGTCCTCCGTCGCAGGAGTATGTGGCCAACCCCAAAGCGAGTAAAGTAAAATGGAGGAGCTCCTCCAAGAAGTAAAATACTCCACAAGTCTGTGTGCATGACTCCCTCCAGAATACATGGGACAAGCGGTAGCGCCCACGCTCGTCCGGTACCGGGACAGGTAACGTGGACGAAGAAACAACGACCGAAATAAGAGAAGTGAGACTAAGGTAACTTGGATCATCTTTTATCCTTTTTTGAAAATTAGTGATACATTTGCTTCTTTAAATATCTTAGGAACTTCTTCACCAGTAAAACAAAATTTTGAAAATTTTACAGAGCTTTTTTAACAATTCACACTTTTAATTATTTCATGTGGGATGGATAGATTTAATTAGAACCAGATGGTTTTGAAATTTTCATTTCATTAATATAAAAACAAATTTCATTTTCAGTTATGCCAATATTTGAAAATATAGCGTCTTTGTTTAGTGTATCACACATTTATTATAGGTAAAAGTGATCGATAAATGGTTATTTAATCCCTAACTCTATAATTTAAGTGGATTTTTTTGAGTATTTGAATAATAATTTCATCTTAGTTTGGTTATGACTTATGTTTTTTATCAAAGTTATTTCTAATAATTCTTTTATAATATCCAAAAACAAAATGGTGAATTTGAGAAAATTTATTTTTATATATTCTCTTCTATAACTATATTTTAGCAACGTGATATTTTGAAAGGGGTGAAATTTAGTTTAGAGTTTCTTTTAAAATTATTATAATTAGCGTAGTTCAGAAAATTTAGAAAACCGATAGTTACTAAAGACACCCTCGAATTTCTCAAGCGGCCAATTAAACTCTCTACTTAAGATTATTCGCGAGCGTAATTATAAAATCGTTTAGCCATATTTTGACAACGACGCTAGTGCATTTTTGTTTATGTTACCTGATCTTATTTCCAGCCGGAAAACACGATAATCAGTTTCATTACAACCAGTTACGTTCTCTTATGTACCTCCTAAATCTTACCATTTAACCACGGCACCTAATTTGACCTAATAGAAGCTATAGGCCTATACCGACCTTGTTCATTATTAATAGCAAAAAATGAACGATGAAATCCATTGTAAATTTTCTGGGGTTCTTCATCTTTAAGAATTTAACCCCATTTAAAACTTTTCAGGGGGCACATAAAAGATACAAAAGGCAAGACTTAAAATCCAATACGTGGGCAGAGCTTTCCTGAACTCTTATAGGAATATTTAGATTGAATTTAATAATGTTCTGATCGCTATTCCCGAGTCTTTCGCCAAAATGTATAGTTTCTACTAACATCTCATCATTGGTCATAATGAAGTCTATAATATTATTATCACGTAATGGTTTATCTAGTTTTTTGTTATATAGGCAGTTATCGTTTATCTATTTTAGAACCAATTTTCTACATTGTCCGAATATAACCGTTAGAGAGCGTTTAATAAAATTGTATGTTTCTAAAATCAGAATTTAATCGATATTTGTTATGTTCCAGCTTGAATTTATCAATATTTTGTACTCAATATCTTTCTAAATAAGTAATATGACTAAAAATAAGGAACTTACTCAAACACAAAGAGCACAAATCCAGCTTCCCAATAGCCACAAGTAGAAATTGCTATAAAATAAAATGTTCAAGATATGTTGTACATACCACTATAAAACTATATCAAAAGACAGAGACTTAGAGAAGTGGCAGAAAACGCTATAAAACACGAATAAAAGACAACTTTCATTCGGGCTACACTAGAGAATAGCAGACAAACATCTAAATTTACTGATGAGTTCAAAGAAACATCTATTTAAAATATTGAGCAGAACAGTTAAAAAGATACAAAAATCAAGGGCTAAAAGGATGTAAGACGACAAAGAAACCATAAATATCTGAAGTCAACAGAAACAAACTTCAGTGGGCCAAAGATCACAAAAATTGGACTCATGAACAATAGTCTAAAGTTATCTGGTAAGATGAAAGTAAGTATCAGGTATGTAAGGAATACTATCATACTGTCGTTTTACATGTAAGTTGTGTAATTTCGTTTTAATATATGTTGTAAAAAATGATTTACTAATTTAACTTTATCAATTTTTCAGATTCTCAGCACTTCTTGAATGAAGTTGTATTTCAGCTGGGTATTGGAAAAAATGGGGTTCACCACTTTGGAGTGGTCATGACAGAGCCCAGACTTAAATCCGCTAGAAGACTTGTGGGAAGTGTTTGGAAAATCAATAAGTCGTACCACAAATATAAATAAAACAATACTGTATGAAAAATTACAAGCCAAGTGGGGAAAGATAGCATCAGAAATTTTTGAAAATTTGGTTAAATCATGTCACAAAGAATTCTGGCTGTAATTAAAGCAAAAGGGATTCTAACTACGTAATAAAATAATAATAAATAAATATAAAATCAATATACACAATTCTTTTACGTATTATCTTTGGGCCAATGGTGTATATTATACTGTATAAGATGACTATTTACTATCGGAAGAGAAAATAGCGTAATCACTTGAGGTTTTTGGACTACAGCATTGTTACCACAATCACCAACTAGAAGTAGTTTCACGAACCAACACCATAAATCATTACAAAATCTAGGCCCATTTTTTTAATCGAAACAAACAAAATTTTGTTTGAAGTTTTCATTACAAAATCTCTCACTTCTTGAATATATATATTGAAACTGTTGTAGCAGGGAAGGCTAGGGACAGTTTCCAACTCATTTTTTTATTATAACAGGCTTTAATGATGGTTGAATTATTTAAAACTAAATTAAAACGAAGATACAATTAAAAATAACATAAATACTCACATCTTAATGATTTGTCATTACTCACTAAAAACTGGCTGGATGCTAGGATAATTTTCCTGATTTGGTAGGCTTTGCCTTGCTCAGCCAATGCAAAGAAGACATTATTATTACTTATTTATCTCTATTATTTTGTGTGGAGAGCTCATCATTAAAGCGCAACCTAAAATATAAGGGAAAGGAGCGTAGAAATGTCTCATCAACACAAGACTTCACACAGGTTTCGTAGCAGACGTCAATTCCTAGCAGACGACAGAAAAAAAAATACCGTACGTCAATTATAACATTTAAAAATACTTTAGCTCTATTACATTTTTAATCTAATTATTTGAATATTCGGATTGAACTTTTAATTTATTTTGATTTTTTTAGTTTTGATATACATTCATTTTATTTCTATTTGCAAATATATATAAATATCATATATATATATATATATATATATGTATGAAATATGAGAATGAACGTGAAATAAAAATGTTACCGCTTAAGATTATTCTCTGTCACAACTTTGGAAGAGTAACTAAAATATTTTATTATCGATTCTAAAGCTGCAACTGTCATTGCAAATTAATCTATTTATCTATTTAAAAGTTTTTAATATAGATCTTAAAAAGGATAATATATGAAAAAATAAAACTCATTTGGCCTAGATAATAAGATGTGTGTTAAAAACTAGGAATAAAACTTAAGGTTAATAAAAACTATTGTATTCGAAATTTCCCCAAGTTTTGTGTAATTAAGAAAATAAATTAATAATTATCGTATATTTATTCGAAAAGAAAACTCAAAAAGCTTCTATAAAGATGTTATCCGAAATATGGAGTAAATATAAATGACTTGAAGTTATATTATTTCCGCGTAACTTAAAGAGAAGACACGGAAAAGATAGAGAGAGAGTACTTCCGTTTTTCAACTGCAGCAGGTAATTTGCCCCCACGAGGAAAACAAGGTATACAAAAAAGGTATTTACACAATTCGTACCTGACGCTGTTTTACATCTCTCCTTCTAAGAGAGTTCAGCTTGGGCAAACGTTTCTTATCGGAAACATCAAAAGAGGTGAAACCAATGAAGACCATTAGGAACAAAGGTAGGAAACCATTATGGTAGAATCAGGAGATAGCTCAAAATAATTCTCAGAAGAAAAAGCATTCCAGAAATTATAGTCATTTTACAAGCTGTCCGATAAATCTGGACCCATAGGGATTTCTATTTTTTTATGTTACTTGTAAACCGTTTCACTGACGAGAGGAGAGAGAATGTGAGTTAAAGCTATTTTGCTAGTCGGGACCCGCAATCAACGGGAAGTGACCATGTAGGGTGCGAGAAGTTCAGGCGACTGGCTTAAATATATGGGAAAGGATTGTAAGATGAAAATATCTCTTCGTTGGTCACCAGATATATTTATATTACACCTCGTTTTGTGATCCTCTTTGCTATTGCGCTCCACATAAGATTGTTGCGAAACGTTGATTGTTAAACCGGATTTGGGTGATACGATAATGTTCCGAGAAATTATTACCTGACTCCAAAGGGTAATGATGAATATTTTGGCTGGGCGATGAGCAGAAATTCTGATATGATTTTGCCTTCGAGCAAAATGGTGATGGAAACAAGAAGACTGCAGTTCTATTTATATAGTGGCTTTGGATAGCAAATGGAGGAGGAGTTCGATTTAGATTGATTATCGATTTCACGAGATTATCTTTGATGATGCTTAAATACAACTTTCTTACTGTTCGTGCTTTGGTACGATGAATGAATAAGACTCTTCATGATGTAAGATGAGTTGCGTAAATGCTATCTCCTAATACGGAAGGAGGGACTGGATTAGTATGACCCGCGAGCGATATCTGAAACTGCTCCTTGAATCTCTCGAATGCCCTCTCTCGAATGATTTCTCTCGAAATTATTTCTCTCGAATGATCCTCTCTCCTCTTCGATTCGCTCGTTTTATACTTGGACACATTTACAAACATACAGATATATATATATATATATATATATATATATATATATATATATATATATATATATATATATATATATATATATATATATATATATATATACATATACAATACTTTTGAAAACCTTTTCTCTCGTGAGAAAATTTACTGAAACGGTGAAATTTTGTCAAACGCTTTTTTTCGTCTTCCTAACAAAAATAAAAATATAATATTGTGGTTGTAATTTGATGCTCACCGAGTGTCGTTACGATTGAGCTAACCCATTTTAAGATTCCCTTTTCTTTTCTCTTAATGTTTATTTTTCCCCACCGTAACCACAAAATAATTAGTCTCATTCCCAGTTTACATCTTGACCGCGACTTTGGTCTTCTCGGGAAATCAAAATGGAGATGGTTCTAAAATATTATGTTACATGTTACAATGTTTCATTTGAGTTTCTTTTTGTTTCATTTCACGCGCATAAATTTATTTACAATGGCTGAGTGTACACATTACTACTTCATGTGTTTGTGTGTGTACATATTGTGTGAAACACAACAGGCACATATATTGGGAGAGATACTTAGTATTTTTAATAAAGAATATATACATATCATATACTAATGAACATATTTACACATATATACAAGCATAGTTCGGGGTTCGCCAGTTCGACTAAGTTAATATAGTTGTACAAACGGATGTGCACTTTATATTTGTGTGCGTTAACAAAATATATTCTATACTTTTATTAATATATTTACATCTTGATAACATAAGGAAATACATAATAAAATGCATTTGGTTATTAGCTTACAATAAGTATATCAGTAAACAACATGCTTTAAAAATAATGCTAGCACAGATTTCTTGCAAACTTTATTTGCCTACCAGAACGCGAAGACACATTTGTAGTATTATCATTATTTGTTTGATTGTTCACACTAGATTCGCTATTCTCTATTGAAATAGCTTCATTAACTTCACTATCACTTACATCGTCGTGGATATTTACAGAGATATGGTGATTGCCGTAATAGTTATACTTCTTTGCAGAATTATGTTTTATATGTAGCGTTCTAACAGGTTTTAGTCTGTCTATTGATACAGTTTCAGCATGTCCATGAGGGAGTTCTATTTCGAACACTTTGTCGTTCCGAGCAATAACCTTGAATGGACCAGCATATAGCGCTTCTAACGGCTTTCTTATACGGTCGACACGTACCCAAACATGCGTAGCGTCGCCAAGTCTTTAGGAACGAACACTTTTGTTTTGGCATGTAAGTGTCCTTGAGACATTTGAGCGAAATCTATCTGTGTCATTGTTTTCGCTAATTCAGACACAAATTTTTGAATTATTTTTAGATGATGAGGAAGTGACAAATGGTCTAGTATTAAGAAGAGTGGTATCTGTGACAGCGGTAAATGGAGAAAAACCGGATTCGTTGGGCAATGATCTGATTCCCAATAGAACGATTGGAAGAGCCATTATCCAGCCTTGTTTACGTGTCATAATGGAATTCTTAAAAGTACGATGTGCCCTTTCTACTAATCGGTTCGTGGACGGTCTATAGGACGTTGTTCTCAGACGATGAAAACTAACGAGTGTCGAGAGTTCCTTAAAAAGTTCAGACTCGAACTACGTTCCTTGATCAGTAATCATGTACAGAGGAACTCCAAGGCCGGAAATCCAGCCGTCTAAGAAGGACAAAGCTACCGTCACCGCTCATATATCGGGAATCAGTATTGCTTCTATCCATCTAGTCGCTTTGTCAATGCATAAGAGTATATAGCGATTATTAGACGGGTAAGATTGGCCATGAGGTGTGCACTGAGGAAGGAGTCCAATGATATCTATGTGTACGGTTTCAAATATCGACGTTGTAACATTTATGGGGAGAACTGGGGATTTCGTGGGTCGATTTATTTTTTTCAGATTGAGATGACATGCATTCTCGCGTCCATATTTGGCCAGAAATATCTAGTTTTAATTAATTTAAGGGATCATTTGATGCCGGAAGGTGATAGATTTTGCAGTTGGCTAAAAAATGGTATTTCTTAAAACCCAAGGAAAGAACGGTCTGGGATATTGAGAGGAAACATCACACCAGAGGGTAATATTCTCGAGAAATGGAAATGGTTTAAGTTTACATTGTAATTTCTCGACTTCGCCATCTCTCGCCTATGACTACTAAGTATGCTGCCAAAAATTCGTTATCATATGTTGAATAAACTTGCTGCGTCTTGCTCAATTTGCTCGAATAAAAGGCTATAGGTTGAGGAAAACAACTACCAGTCACCAACTGATACAGAGAATCATTCTGGAGGGGTTGTTTTATCGTGATTGATTCTACCAGGGCTGCCTTCGTATTATGGAATGCTTCGCGTGCGGCATCATTCCATATGAGTTCTCGAGCTTTTGGTTGTATGCGTGCGAATTCCGTAAGCGGAGTGGCAATTGCAGCGAAATTAGGCATATTTCTTCGATAGTAACCTAACATGTCTAGGTAATGGCGTAATTCTTTGTAGTCGGTCGGTAACGGCATATTAGCGATTTCCGATTTGGGGGCGGGGGAGGGCGGGGGTGAGGGGTATTCCCGAGTCTGAGATATGATGTCCTAAGAATTCAATTTCCCTTCTTATGAACTCACATTTTTCTATTGAAACACGAAGTCCGTTTTCGGCTAAAATTTTACGTACCTTTTCTAAATCCTTGACGTGTTTTTCTTCGTTTTCGGAAAATATAAGAATGCGGTCGATATAAAAGAATACACATTCCAAATCACGCAATATACTGCCCATATGGCTTTAAAAAGTGCAACTGGCATTCTTCAAGCCAAATGGGAGGCTTAAAAATTCCCAAAGTCTAAAGGGAGTTATGACAGCGTTTTTTTTTATATCTGCTTTATTCATTGGGATTTGATGGTACGCTCTAATTAGGTCGATACGGAAAAAAATGTTTTTTCCGTGAAGATGATTAGCAATAGATTGAATTATAGGAAGAGGATAACGATCGGGCTTGGTGATCGCGTTAAGCGAGCGAAAATCACCCACCACTCTGTAATCTTATGAATTTTTCTTTTGCACCATGTGAATCGGTGATGCCCATGGTGATTTTGAGGGCCTCACTACGCCTTCTTTCAATAGAGAAACAGAAGTTGCTTTGGCAAATTGCAGCTTTTCCATAGAAAGGGGTCTTGAGCGAGCAAAAGTTGGTGGTAAATTTCTTGTCTCAATGGTATGAAACACGGAATTTGGTGGAGGATTAACGACGTCTACTTGTTGCGGGTTGCATATTGAGTTGAATTTCTGAACCACTGTCTTGCATTTATTGGGAATGTGTGAAAGGTCATTGATAATTATAGAGACTAACGGAGATTCTGATTGTTTAATTTTAGAAGATAACTTGGTGCATTTGTCTACTCTACTAGAATGCCTTGACCACAGGCTACCAAAAGATCGTAATGAGCGAGAAAATCTGCTCCTAGAATGGGTGATGTTATGTCCGGGACTACGAACATCCAATTGAAGGTACGGCGTAAACTGGGTATGACTATGTCTAGCATGACTTCACCATGTACTTTGATCTTACCACCGTTGGCTGTAGCAATATTTACACTTGACTTTCTCATTTTGCAATACTGTACGAGGATGATGGGAATAATTGAGACGCGTGTGCCAGTGTCTATAAGGAATTCGCCTTTCTTTCCTTTTTTTTTAATAGCGACAGTGATTAACATTGGCATACTTGGCGTCACATTAATTTCAACATGCCTTACTAGTTTTCCAAGGGAATAGGAAATGAGGATCTAGAACAGACCTTGGCAACCTTTGGCACGCGTGCCAAACGTGGCACCCCAACAACTTCTACCGGCACGCTAAGCCAAACGCTTAACTTAAGAAAACTAAATAAATGTATCTCCAATTTATTTTATATAGCAACCGCATTGTGTACAACCTGTTATAAATTATGTTATCAGTGAGGCAGCAGCAGAAGTCTCATTGATGGTAAATAAATGAAAAGGTCCACAATTTTTCTTTCTCTAGTTTGGATTTGTTGTTTTTTGGCTTTAAATGATAAAAATTTAATTCTGTTTAATATAATATGATAATATGTATATTTCTAGGTAAAATGACTATCTTTTCCTTGTAATTTGTATGCATCATAAAGGGTTGGGGATGAATAAAAAGAACATCTTTAATTTTATATCCTTTCATTGTGTTTTAGTCAAGTATTGGCACGTGAGAAAATTTTGTAGCGAAGATTTGGCCAATTTTGGCACACCCACTTAAAAAGGTTGCCTACCCCTGGTCTAGATGATGGTAGGATTTGGATATTTTCTCCCCGTTTAGGCCATTTGCACTATGGCCTGCAATGTTTCGCCTCTGGACCAAAATATAAATGGGCTCGACATATTAAAGGTTTATGATTGATACGAAGCGGTTTAAGTCCTAGCAATATGCTATCATTACGCTTATTGGTAATTTATTCGTGCCAGTGTACGCGCCACTGGGCATTGACCGCGCATCCTTTGCGTATTTCACATTATGATTCGAATTATCGCACTGCCTATTGTAAGCACTAGCATGTTCTTCGCTAATAGAACAAATGTTATTGTTACTTACATGACCATATTGAGGTTTATAAAACGGCATTAGTTCGTCCACCAATTTTTCTATCAGCGTGAGTGTTAATTCTTTCTGCGTCGCGATGATCGGAGCGATGCTTGAAGGTAGAGATTGAAAGAATTTATGTTTCCCGAGATCTTCACCAACGCCTACTTGGAGTTCCGTCTTCCTTAAATCTTCAAGTTTCACCGAAGGTTGTCCGTGGAGTGGAGATGAAAATAGCAATTTCTCGAATAATTCAGGTTTAGTCCTTTCAAATAGGCTGATAACTTCAGTCCTCAGTTGTGTATATTTCTGCGATGAAAGAACTGCGCCAGAGAGACGATCGACTGTTTCCGCTGGTAGTTCTGCAAGAGTATGGAAGAACTTGGTGTCTTCTCTGGTTATCTTTGCAATGTGGAATTGTGCTTCCACGATTCAGAACCAACCAGCTACCGCTGTGTCGTTGAAAATCGGAGGCTTCACTACGATAGAGTTTGCGGCTTATTCTTGGAATATTTGTTCGGTTGTTCTTGAATCCATGGTATATTATTTTTTCTTACTCAATTTTCGATCACTAATAAAGGGTCACCAATTTTTTTTGGGGGGGAGCGAGATGAAAGGATCTCTTCGTTGGTCTCTAGATATATTTATATTCCACCTCGTTTTGTGATCCTCTTTTCTATTGCGCTCTCCATAAGATTGTTGCGAAGCATTGATCGTTAAACCGGATTTGGGTGATACGATAACGTTCCGAGAAATTATTATCTGACTCCAAAAGGTAATGATGAATATTTTGGGCTGGGCGATGAACAGAAATTTTTATAAAAATATAATATTGTGGTTGTAATTTGATGCTCACCGAGTGTCGTTACGATAGAGCTAACCCATTTTAAAGTTCCATTTTCTTTTCTCTTAATGTTTATTTTTCCAAACCGTAACCACAAAATAATTAGTCTCATTCCCAGTTTACATTTTAACCGCGACTTTGGTCTTCTAGGGAAATCAAAATGGGAATGGTTCTAAAATATCATGTTACATGTTACAATGTTTCATTTGAGTTTCTTTTTGTTTCGTTTCACAAACATAAATTTATTTATATTAGCTGAGTGTACACATTACTACTTCATGGGTTTGTGTGTGCACATATTGTGTGTACCACAGCATGCACATATATTGTGTTCACCATAAATCCTTTGCTTGAATGAGTCTTTTTGCGGACTCAGGATGGCCGAGAGGTTTAACGCTCTCACTAAGGTTAAGCTATCCACGACGCGGGAAGCACGTTCAAAACTCGTTTCGCTACTTTTCTTTCTTTATTTTTCTTTTTCCCCTTTCCTACTCAAAGCTATCAACAATGGTGCCCAAGCCCTTAGAGGCCGGGGGGGGGGGGAATTTAGTCCTCGAATAATATTTCCTGCTGCCGTTCTTTTCAATCCCTCAAAATACGCTCCGCTTCTAGGAGGTGTCCTGTGTAGTGTGCGAGAAGTTCAAGCGACCGGCTTAAATCCTTTGTGGAATGAGTTTTGGGGGGGATCAGCATGGCTGAGTGGTTTAAGGCTCTCGCTAACGTTCGGTTGTACAGCGACTCGCGTTCGAAACTCGTTTCGCTACTTTGCTTTCTTTATTTTCTTTTGCCCCCTTTCCTACACAAGGTTATCTACAACACCATATAATTGAAAAAATCGCATATCACTGTCCTAAAACCTGTTCGTTTTTTATACCTAAACCTTTTCCTGTGCTAATTTGATGCACACAAGGAATTTGGATTAGTGGTAGTCTAATGATTTTATCGCAGCGATCACTTACTCATTCAGATATATTTTACCTGTCCGCTGCTGCTCGATAAGGCAACTCGAAATAGATCGGATCGAGCACGATTGGCCGGAATCGAAGAAACAAATGATTTCTCTATCTCAATCGAATAGTTAGGTCGTTTAATGAAGCTGTTGATATCTTGCTAGCCTAGTTCTACTCATCGAACTTATGGCTTCCTTGCACGCCGACATCTTCTTTAGTGACCGAATGTACATATGAATGCCCTGAAAGCTAAGAGATACGACATGCCCATAGTGCTAAAGCCGCCGTCCGATCGATTTCATCCTGCGTGAATTTTGTCAGGCGAAGGCTATATATATTTGGTTTCATTTAAAAGCACACTATCATGGCGTGCATACATGTCTTCACTCAATGAGACAACCCTCTTACACGCGAGTGTAAACGTTTCAAAAGAACGCGGGGTAAGTTCTCACAGGACCTTCCCTCCTAACCGTTCTCCAAGAAATCTAGATCACCATCTGTGATCAAGCGTCCGCAGAATAATCTATTGCAATTGATTTTATTAAATTCTTCAGCCCGGATGCTGCTCCGCAAGCATTCTAACAGCACCGTTCTGTCGAAGAAGGAAGCAGACTAGACTTTACCTTTAAAGGTATGGAACTCTTCAATGATTTGTTTTCGATGAGAGTTTCATTCCACACTCGCTTTTTCTGAGGTAACTGCCCATGGAATGGACGATATCGTGTACTTTATAATTCAAAGCATAAGTAAGTGAGCCTTGGATTTTTTGTTGATTTTGATCAACAAGATTTTCTCACAAAGTATCTTTCTATATTCCTTATAAATTGCTACGATATTAGTTTTACGCCAGCCATGGAAATTGAACTCCATCCCAGCTGGTTTCCTCCCAATTTCTCTCACAACTTGCGTGTTCATGTTAGTGGGTAAATTGTTTAATATTAGGTTAACGTTTCTTGGTCAGCGGGTTCACCTTTTTCCTGCATAGGGTCACTTTTGTAATTTCCAATGCACGTCGTATGCTCTGTTCCGGTGGGAAAGTTCCATCTACAAAGTATTCCTCCGCAGGAAGATTTATTCTCGGTATTTTTTGGTTTGGAAAAGTCTAATGATACCGCGTGGCGTTACGGTAACATAAAGGCCTCTATTCTATTGGGATGCTGGATTTTTCTCCATTTTTCTATTTTGAGTTTTTATAATATTATGGATTCCACATACGGGCCTGGGAAGCCATATCAGAGCTCATAGGGCAGGAGGAGGAAGTCCTTAAGGTAATTGTCCTCAACGTCACTCTCTTTGCCGACCACACAAGCCGGTGGATGATGTAATAGTTTTAATGGCCCTGATATAAGGGAAACCTAGAGGAGCTGACACTCTCCTGACTCTTAATACCCCAAGACTAGGTGGTTCTATTTCTTAGATTGTCTTTTGCACCTCTTTTCAACGCCAGAATTTTCCCCAACACTGGTTTTCCCAGAAAGGGGCACTACACTTATTCCAAAACAACAACAATTCTCTCTTTTGCACAAATATCACAGGTATCAATCACATAATGCTGCCAGGTGATGTTTTTGCCATGCTCTATGTAGAAGAGTTTTTCGATGTCTTTGGCGCAACTCAGAAACCTTCCTTCGAGCAGTGGCTACCACAGAACCTAAAACGCGTTTTTTATCTTACCAAAGCGCTTTGGTTTCGATATTGTTGCTGTTCCTTAAGTTAAAGGCATGTTTTTGTACCGCTTTCATTGGCATCACTCCAACCAGGACTTATTCCATTAAATTACCCGGCTTTGTGGTTGTCCGATACCTCACATGGGAGGCACATATTAGAAAACAAGGACATTCTAATATATGTGGTATTCAGCTCATGAGGTATTGATAGGTCTACACGATTTCAATTTTACCACTTTCTTGTTCGCTCAAAGCTTCCATACGATACGAGATCTACGACTTTATATAGGAAACTTTATGGCTGAAAATGAATCCGATCCCTTATATTGGTCACTCTTTCTTGACTTGTGCCTTCCTCACTTACTCTACAGAGAGCCCTTTTGTCGACACAGGGAAGATGCCTTTCGCTTTCCTCGTACACTCTATATAATGCGCTTGTACGTGTAGTTGCAGTGTCTCTACCAGGAGCCAACATCACCTATTTCATCCTCTGTCGAGAAGGCTGGAGACCTTATTGGCCGCCAATAGAAGGGATCGTAAAATTAAAATAAGTTTCAAATCCCGAGATAAGGTAATACACGCGTTCGGTTTCTCGTGGCTGAACCATTATCTGTGAACCTTATCCATCCCTACAAAATATTTTAAAAGTTATAGGTTACCAGCCAAGCTCTTGTCCACCCATTATATACCACTCACTATTAAATCTTAATATTCCACTTTTAAGCGAGTTAATTAAGCCTTCCTTATCTCTAAAATCTTTATTGAGCTCTCCTACTTATTTTGCGAGGATTTTATGTTCCTTCCTCTTTCCTTCTCATTTTTGATGGAGCAATTATTTCTGCTTCTTATAACATGAATGTCACTGAAGTGTTTTCCCTGACCACTTCCACCGTCACTGTATCAAACCCAAGTTAGTTTGCCAGGATCGTGATGGATGTTATCGCTTTAGGTATTGTTCAGTGCTTATTATATCTCCTCTCTCTTGATGGGTTATCATGTTATGTTATCATAGATAGCCCTATTTCTCCCAAGTTTCGTGGTAGTTAGTCCTTGCTAAGAATTAGTAGCGGTATATTAACTTGGTTTGTAGGATTTTTTTGACCATTACATCCTGAGGCCAGTTTATTATGCTAATACCATGTCGGATGAATGTTAAATAAACTTGAGGGATTCCGGTTATTTTGTTATGGGTGTTCAGCTACGTTCTGCATATCATTTTTGTTTTTGATTCGAGATGTAACATTCAGTTTAAGACACTAGTTAACAGTAAGCCAAGGAGATTATTGCCATATGTAAAATAGTAATATAAGGAATGTTCCGAATAAAATGTTGTAAATAAGTAAATTAATGAATTTAAAATGGATGAATGGCTGTAAATGAGACCCAAATAGTGGGAGACCATCAACTTCGATTAATGACGAAAATATTGACACTGTCTCGTCTTTATTATGAAAGAAATCTGTAAATTTTATTGAAATCAATAGGCATTCAAGCGAGTATTTCTTATGCTCCCGCTGACTCTAATGCGAGGAATGACCTAGAGTTCACCAAACTTCTTGAAGGATCTTTCCCAAAAGCAGTGCGCTCAAGAACACTTGAACAAAAGGAAAAATCATTATGCTATTCATTTGAATCCAGTTGAGGGTAATGAAGATGATTTATGCAGAGAATATTGACCGAAAAAACGACATGCCCCTTATCCGATGAATGATCTAGAGTTCAGTAAACTTCTTGAAGGATCTTTCCCAAAAGCAGTGCGCTCAAGAACACTTGGACAAAAGGGAAAATCATTATGCTATTCATTTGAATCCAGTTGAGGGTAATGAAGATGATTTATGCAGAGAATACTGACCGAAAAAACGACATGACTCTAATCCGATGAATGATCTAGAGTTCAGTAAACTTCTTGAAGGATCTTTCCCAAAAGCAGTGCGCTCAAGAACACTTGGACAAAAGGGAAAATCATTATGCTATTCATTTGAATCCAGTTGAGGGTAATGAAGATGATTTATGCAGATAATACTGACCGAAAAAGAGAGATGAATCAATTCATATAACCTTCAGGAAAAATGTTAATTTCATGGCCTAAGAGAGAATAACACCAAATAATTCGTTTTAACTCAATAATAGATAGCACAAGGGTAGCATTTTAATAGTTAAAAGTGATATTCAAATTTCTAAAAAAATACCTTAATTTTTGACTCATTGATTGAAAAATTCATGTATAGCAAATTCGAATAAATATAAAAAATAACATTTATACCAGTTTTTTTATTAATTTTCTTCCCTTTTTCTCTCAACCCTTCGGATTACGCTTGCGTAATTGCCACATAACTTTTTTTTGTCATCATTCATTTTTTGTTGTCTTTTATATTCTTTCATTATTCTTTTTTAGCTGGTTCCATTTTACATCTTTGCTCAAATCTTTTTGGTGAGATTTTTCCCCTCCATTCAGTTTTTCGTCTATTGTCTATCATGAAACTCTCACAAAGATTCCTTCCTTTTTTTCCTTCCAATTTTCCTTATATTGATTTTTTTTCTCTCAATTTCGTCTTTTTACTACATCTCTATTCCTTTTCACTGGTTTGTAATTCTTAACCTCCTTTTTCATTGTCTACATCCCATGTTTATTGTTTTGTAGGAGGGGCAGCTGCCTACAGCTGTACAAATTCGTAAATTGATTGTCTCGTGGCCTTATATGTACAAGGACCGTTTCCTTCTTTGCCCACCAGTTCATTATTTTTCTCATGAGTGAACTTTGCTCCGTTAAATAAATTTGCATTTCTTTCGTAAGATCCAAAATTCTCAGCTAAAAAGTAGAATTGAAAATGTTTCGCAAGGCTGAAAACTACAATTAATTAGACAGGTTTTAGATTAGAGAATTTTTTTTCACATTGACAATTTTACTCCCAGAATTGAACCAATTTGGTGGTTTTAGAGGAAGTCTCACTGAAGTGTTCTATTTTGCGAGGTAAAATGTACACTGCTACTATGAGTAGAGTTCATATAATCGCTGGTAAATAACCATCGTTACAAGTATCCCGGACACTCCTGAACTACCCTCCCAATGACAAGGAAGCTGCTTAAGAGTGTATTGGTAGCATCGTTAATTTAGGGGAATAAAATTATTGTTTAGAAGAATAAAATGTAGCATATGAGTAGAATAAATACAAAATTAGAGAGGAATGTTCTTTGTGAAAAAGGTAGAGAGATTAACGATTGGATAAGAATTATAAGGGTGTGGGAAAGATGGATATGAGGTTGACAAAATATCGTGGTGGTACGCGTATGTAAGAAGATGAGCGAGAATATAATGGTGAGGAAAATATATGAATGTGCTGGTATGTGGAAGGTTGGAATAACATGAAAAAATATAGTCATTGCGTGAGGATTTTTAAGAGAATGCTGCTGCACAAAAGTATCAATCTTTTTCACCTAAACATTTACCCCTTCCTAACAATAGGTCATTATGTGCAGAAGAATTTATCGCAGTCGAAGCTCTTCTCCCGGCAGAAGGCTGTATCCACACCTGCTCACAATTCTTCTCCATAAACACCTACAAAGCTATGGCATCCTATCTAAACGTTGGCGACCCTATGGCCCCCATTCTGTTTCATAAAATATAGGCGTCACTTTTGATAGTCAATTATCGCTTAAAACTAATCTAACTCATAGCTGTTAATCCTTTGTATGTTTTCCTTTTATAATTTCACCCGCATCCGTTCCGAATAGACCACGTCAGATATGAGATTGACGTTCATGTTTTCATTGCCTTAAACATTGACTACGGCAGCTCGCTTCCACTGGATCACAGGCTTCTTCTCTGCAACCCATCCAACTGGTTTTAAACAAGCTGTGCTGTTCTCCGCCAGGAAGCTGCTCGCGTTCTACTTCTATGCTTGGCGATATACACTTGCACCCTATTTGATACACAATCACTTTTAAGGTCATTCTGCTTACAAATATGTACGTCCTTAGATGCTGATGCTCCTACATGCCTTTGTTTCTCACTGATCCTATTCAAGTTTCAAATACTCTTAGGGTTCTTCTTTCCTCCCCTGCTTAGTTGGATGTCGAGGTTATCTTTTGGGGGGTTCCTAGACTTGTGGGAATGGCGGGAAATGAGCGCGCGGATGGGATCGCCAAAGTGTCAGCGAGGACTGGGCGACCAGACCAGCATTTCGTTCTTCTTCACACTGACTACATGGCAGGAATATGGGCAGTTCTCAGGGCAACTTCCCTTGGATTTACCCCCCACCCCCCAATGCCGCGACGGCTTCATGTTGCTCTCGGTCGTCTTTGAATTCGGCACACTCGCGAGACACACCGCCATTTGATGCAACGCGTTCCTGCACGTTACTGCGACCGCTGCGTTGTACCCCAGACTGTTCGACACATTCTTGTTGAATGTCTCAGTCTGGGTAATCTTCGCGCACGATATATGTCCCCGTATCGGGACGAGCGGGGTCACTAACGCTTACTCCTTTTACTTACGATGAGCCCGTGTACACAGACTTGTGGACTATCTGATACGCTGATCTTTATCTTTGGCTTCTCCTGGTGTGCTTAGAAGAGCCACCTCTTCTCTCATGCTTTTCTTAATCGATACACATGCGCTTTGCGAAAAGCTCGAGACCTTGAATCGCACAATTAAAAAAATCCATATTGATTTATTACCCTCCGAAAGGCTAGAAGTTTATTCTCGACGTCAGAAGTGATTTGATATTTGTTTTTTATATAAAAATTCCGCTTCTCCTTTAATTGAACCTTCCTCTCACACGCTTTCCTTTTTTTGCCATTTTTCTTTCTTGCTGTCCCTTTTACTCATCTGTAAACTAAGCTCAGATGTTTACTCTCACTTTGGATCTCCTTTGCAAAAATGTCAATTCCGGTAAAGTTAGCTCCTCGTCCGGGCAATCACGCGTGCTTGTCTAAAACAAGCCCTGCAAATGTAATCGAATTCGCCTCCTGCTCTTTCTAGGAATTCACTTCTAAAAGTTTCTCGTTTCAACCCTCTCGATGCTAATAACTGTATCTATCTATGTCTGTTTACTTCTCTCTCTAACTCTGATACTCCACTCTTTTCCCTTCCTCAATCCATCTCTTTCTATCTCTCACTCTCTCTTTCTCTCAATATCCACCTTTATCTCTCCCCTCGCTCACTTTCTCTGTCTCACCTTCTTTCCCTCTTTTTTATATCTTCCACCCACTCTCTCCCTCTCCTTCATTCTTCCGTTATACATTCTCTCTCTATCTCATTCTCTCTCCCTTTCCTTCTGGCAACTCTCCCCTCTTTGTCCTTTTTTTCTTCTTTCACCTCTCCCCTTTATCTCCCACTTTCTTTCTCCATCTACCCTCTATTTCCAAGTTCTTCCTCCATCTTCCCCCTCTCTTCCCTCTTTCGCCCTATTTATTCCTTTATATCTCTGTCTCATTTTCCCCGTTTCTTCGTCTTTATATCTCCTTCTCATTCTCCCTCTATATATCTTTCTCTGTCTCTGTCTCTGTGTATCTGAATTTCTATCACATTATCTCTCTTTATCTCCTTTCTTTCTCAAGCCACCTCTCCCATTTATTTTAGGCCCTCATTTTCTATATCTCTCTGTCTCATTTTTCACCTTTCTTCCTCTATATCTCTCTCATTCTTCCTCTTTCTTCCTCAACATATCGTTATTTGTCTCTCTATATCTCCATCACCCTATTTCTCATTATCTCACATCAAGCTCCATCCAACTCTCCCCTTTCTTTTCTTCCATCTCTCACCCTCATTCTTTTAACATCTCTCCCGTTTCTATCACTCCCCATGTTGTCTCCTCTCCATATTTCTTCCTTCTTCTAGCTATTTTTACCCCTCCATCTTTTTTCCACCATCTATCTGACTCTCTCATCGTCCTTCATTCTCTTCCTGTACAGTAGATGCTCATTAACTCAAAGGAAATGAGGAAATATGATGCCATGCTTGGTCTTATAAAAATAGGAAATTGTTTGTGTACCATTTTTACTTATTTAGTAAGGATTAATGAGCAACTGTGCCACTAGCTATTGTGATTTAGGTTTGATTTACGAAGCCCGTGTGTGTCTCTCTTTACTATAGCGATTTCCTTTTCAACATATAGTGACTTAGCTACACTTGTGTGTCTATAAAGTAACTTAAGAAATCTTTGGGGGGGATATGGACGATATTCGGGTGATGGCCGGAAAAGCGAACAGTGCCTCAATGGCATAGGTTTGGACCGCATCAATTATTTCACTTTTAACACCAAAATTTTTTATTCATCTGCTATATTTCTATTTCTGCTTTCTTAATCTATATACAATCCTTGCTTGGTCTTAAGAAAACAAAAAGAAATCCGTTGTATATCATCTTTCATTATTTCCTATGGGTTAATGAGCATCTACTGAGTCACGTGTTATTGTGATTTACCTTTCACACACAAACACACACACACATATATATATATATATATATATATATATATATGAGGAATTAAACCACATTCTCCGAAGACAATGTGGTTTAATTCCTCATCTTTTCTTGCGATATTGCATTAATTTTCATCATATATATATATATATATATATATATATATATATATATATATATATATATATATATATATATATATATATATATATATATATATATATATATATATATATATATAAATTCTTGAGTCCAATAACGAGGCACATATATATTAATAAAACCACTGTTTAGGAGCGTAGTATTATATTCACGAAACCAGTTTCGGCATGGAGTTTGCCATGCCACCTTCATTCGTATACTAAGAATAGATGCATTCACACCATACATGAAATATATATAGGAACAGCAGTTTAGATTAAAATTCTTAATAAGGGGGTGTAAATTTGAGGTCATTAAGGATATCTTTCAAGATTCAATTTTTAATGTAGGGGCTGCATTTGCATTGCCCAACCGAAAGGTTGAAATCTTGAAAGATATCCTTAATGACCTCAAATTTACACTCCCTGATTAGGAATTTTAATCTGATCTGCTGTTCCTATATAAATTTCATGTATGGTGTGAATGCATCTATTCTTAGTATACGAATGAAGGTGGCATGGCAAACTCCATGCTGAAACTGGTTTCGTGAATATAATACTACGCTCCTAAACAGTGGTTTTATTAATATATATATATATATTGTCAAGGTTTAATGAGTGGGTAATCCCAGTCCCACTTCCTGGG
The DNA here is from genome assembly GCA_963969495.1 of Ceratothoa steindachneri. Classification (NCBI taxonomy): domain Eukaryota; kingdom Metazoa; phylum Arthropoda; class Malacostraca; order Isopoda; family Cymothoidae; genus Ceratothoa; species Ceratothoa steindachneri. Next base: position 36,778,815 of record OZ018335.1, read on the forward strand.
CATATATTTTATTATCGCACCGAGGTTAAGCGGAGGTAAAGTGTATCCAATACACTTACCATAGCCACTTCTGGGGAATAAGAATAACCCCGGTGCATACCTTTGATTAAAACTAAGATGATGATCCCCTGAGTGTGTCCCCACTCAGTAAAAGCCAATCATATAATATTGAGATTTAACCCAGTGAATTGCTTAATAATGGCAAAAGGATCGTCCAAAATTGTTAAACACACATTACAAAAATATTCTTTAATGTACATTAATTTGAAATTAGCAACAGCGTATATATATATATATATATATATATATATATATATATATATATATATATATATATATATATATATATATATATATATATATATATATATATATATATATATATACATACATATTTATATAAATAGAATTAATCTTTGCACTGAAGAAATAAGTTTACAAAAAGGTTATCGGGATTACTTGAAAGTTATTCACTAGGATACTTGCGTCTTAATGGCACCCGACAGAACGAATTGAATATTATTATTGAGTTAAACACTGAATTAAGCACTTCTAATCCTTGAGGTTATATGCTCGGGATGGGAAGTCTAGTTCACAAACAAACTGGTGAATGTAGGGGAGGGGATAGTTCAAATTGAAAATACCTTTGAGTTCGTAAGTATTTTTGAGAATGACGTTGAAGTTCTTCCTCTGGTGACGATGATCGCATTTAGTCCGGCCGTCCAAGGTTACCGAATGAGAAGATAATCCTAGACCGGTGATATACTGATCCTATGCCTGATCACGAAGGTGAGCTAAACAGTGGCTCAAATCGGACTTCTTCCTCAAAGTGCCTGTCCGATTATTCGGCTCCTGCAGTAGGTAGCTAAAACCGATTACCTAGCTATGTCTAGGGTAATCCACAGAGGAAGGTCATATGTAACCTCTGACTCTGAATAGGGAGGGGGATCTGCGAGAAGTTTGGCACCTACAAGTACCGTGACAGCAACACACCAATTTCCCGAGAAGTTCCTTTCTTGCAACGGGCGAACTGTTTCTTATGTGGATCGAGCCCCACCTCACAACGTAGGTCCAAGGTCTTCTGCCCGATTCCAGGGAGAAGTTTTTCTTTTATTTCCCTTGCGAGCAGAAATCGAGAGAGAGAGCACCGAATTCTCATACAAAATCCGTATCGCCGCGCGAAATACCCTTTTTCCTCTGTTGCCAGACAGTATGTCTTTCACACCTTCGAGCCACGTCCCAGTTTACGATGGCGCGAAAAAGGGGCGATAGAGAATTCGAGGCTGGTGCATTTGGGAATATGGGAGGGACACGTAGCTTGTGTCGGAGTATTTCTGCGTACACTTATGTACGCGGCATTTAGACTTCTACATATATATATATATATATATATATATATATATATATATATATATATATATATATATATATATATATATATATATATATATATATATATTATATTCCACCTATTTTCGTGTCTACCCGGTTCCTTATTTCATTCCTCAATGAATGTGACTGCGATGTTTCAATGTTCCGATGTTTACTCTTATTTAATTTTGGGGGCAAATGAAAAAAATCATTGCTCGAAAATGAAAATATAAGGATATTAATCAAATCAATTGAATATAAATGATTTTTTATCATCGTATTTTAATTTATTAGAGGAATTGAGAATTTATTTAAGTATTGTTCATTCCAGATGCATTTTACTGTGAAACAATCAAAAAATGTGCAAAAACGAATAAATACCAGTTGTATCATTACAACTTTTTGTTGTTTTCTGCTGTTTGAACCTAAAAAGAAATTAGATCAAATTTAAAGATATGAAATCTATTTGATAATTATTCTCTGGTAAAAGAAGATGTAGAGAGAGAAAAGAAGAATGGCTCAATGAACACTAGTGATGTTGAATAGCTAGAAAAGGTGAACCAGAAACAGATGTATGTAAAAATAAAGGAATTTAATGGGAATAGACAACAAACAAAAAGCAGTCTTAAAGGATGCCAAAGAAAACGTCATAATGGAAGAGGAAAAGGTTTTAATGAGATGGGAAGAATAGATGACACTACTGTCTAATGACATTAGGATTAACCAGCAACACCTGGAGGATGAGATAAATGGACCTACAATTCTTAAAGAAAAGGAGAAAAATGCCATCAAATGTATGAAAAGGGGCAAAGCTGGTGTAGAGGACAAAATTTATGTGGAAATGAATGAGGCAACTGGAGAATTCGGAGTAAAGAAAGTAACTAGGTTAGCTAATATAGTTTACAATACAGGTTATATACCTCATAGGATTAAGGTACCCTGGACTGTGAGAAACATCGGTTTATTAGTATCATGAGTCAACTCGGCAAGATAATACTAACAGTGATTAACGACAGAATAAAGCAGAAGATAGATAACTGTGTGCAGGAAAAGCAGTACGGGTTCAGGAAAGGTAAAGGAACGATTAACACGATATTCGCCCTGAGAATGATCATGGAGAGAGCTGTTTATCGATTTCTAAAAGGCATTTGATACGGTAAAGCACGAACCATTGATGAGGATGATCAGTGATATTAGAATGGATGACAAGGACCTAAGAGTGTTATGTAACCTGTATTGGGACCAAAAGGCAGCAGTGAAGATTGAAAATGATAAGACTGATTGATAAAAATACACAGAGGTGTCAGACAAGGGTGCGTACTATCACCTGATCTGTTACTACGAGTATTATATGGACAAAAATGCATTTTAAGAACTCTAGAACGAAGAGGGTACCAGAATAGAAGGAACAAATGAGAACAACTTGCAATATGCAGATGACACTATGTTAATGGCGAACTCTGAGGAGAAATTACAAAGATTGGTTGACAAGCTGGTAGAATCAGGTTAAGGCAGAGGACTGAAGATAAACATCATGAACACAGAGGTCATGTAAAGGACTAAAAGGCAAAAGAGACTGGTTGTGAATGTTCAAATTCAAGACCAAGTTATCCAACAAGGAAAGGAATCTTAATATCTGGGAAATATAATTTCGAAAACGTTGATTGTGAGAAGGATATAAAAACAAGAATCGCCATTGCGAAAACAAACTTTGGAAAAATGAGGAAAATTTTGACAAAGTACTCTACAAGCATGAACTTAAGATTAAGGATATTAAGATGTTAGCAATGGTCAACATTGATATATGGCTATAAATTATGAACGCTTAAAAGGAATATGGTAAATAGACTAGAGGCAGTAGAGATGTGGTTCCTGCAAAGGATAATGAGAATCCCGTGTAGAGATAGATTTACAAACGAGGAAGTATTAAGAATGGCCGGCATGTGAGGAGGAGGCAACTTGGATTCGTTGGACACATCCTTAAGGGAGATGAATTTGAGACACACTGCCAATTGGGAAGAATAGACGGGAATCAAGCGAGAGGAAGACAAAGAATATAACTTATGGACACGATTCTTCAACACTGGCGTTCGACAGGGGAAGATGGAGATCTATGGTCGCTGACGTCACTTGACTGGCACTCTATTAAGTGATAAACGATATACACGGCATTTACCTTTCAGAAAAACTCACCTAGTAATCATAAATGAAAAGCTTTTGTAAGGGCTAGTGGTTGCTGTCGTGGAATGACCAGACTCTCTCTCTATATATGTATGACCTTTTGGAGCTTTGGGGTGGAAGTTGGCTTAAGGTTCGACCTGGCTTCGTGACGGCAAATAGTTATGAATTTAGTGGGGATGGTTTACTTCTAAATTTGCGGGGTCCTTTTAAAACAAATAATTCAGAGTGCAAGTTGGCCAAAGATTAACAGGTAGCTGGTACACGATTAAGGTTGCAAAGGAAAGACAATAACGAAAATATACCTTTACTAACAACAAAATAAATAGAATTTGAACATACACAGACATAGGGTTTAAAGGGAATGATCGCAGAGGCGAAATTAAATGTTGGCATAAGACACAGGAGGGATAATTATAGGATTACTGATCGGGTTCAGGCTGGTGATTAAAAGGGGATTTTAAACCGGGGATTGCAAACAAAGGATGGGATGATTCGTGTAGGTCAGATTATAGAATCATCTGTAGGCGTCAACGGTTGCACTGATTACGTGTTCGTTGAAAGGAAGGGCCAGTCGGGATACGAGACTGCAATAGGAAAGTTGGGTTACCTCACGGGGTGGATGAGGGAGCACACGTAGTTTGGCCTTCGGAGATAGAGATCCTCGTCAGATACTCGCCGATTGACTATGGCAGAGTTCACGGATGTCGATTTAGCCTTCTTTGTCGAATCGAAATCGTCGTTGCCTCTGATCCCGACGGGTGAGCGTTTTCTCCGCTCATGGGCGGTATTAGGCGGAAAGTGATGAAGTGCTACACGCTAAACCGAGTAGATGGATTATATATACTGTCTGTGGGGTGGCTTTAATGGCTTGCTGGGAGCTTCCACAACTCGTGCGATCTTAGGAGAAAAGGCAGCGACTCCTTCGGGGGAACCGAGATAAAGTTGGCCTAGAATGTTCGAAGAACTTCGATCTATGCCGGAGGGTAGGATGGCTGGCTGGAAGGGCATGCGAGACGACGAAAATGTGTCCATAAGCAAATATAGCCGGGGTGCAATAAAACGGCATGGACCGCCTCCTCACCGTAGATCAGCCGCGCTTTCAAAGCTCCATGCGGTGATTTCGAGACCACGTGGGTACAGAAGGGCACGTGGTCGCTCTTCGACCTTATACTTCTACAGTTGCATATCCTTATTTCCGTCAGTAAAAATCTGACAAGGGACTGGACAAGTGTTATACATGGGAAGGTTAAGGCGGGTTTCTGCAAAGCAGTCGTAGGTTGTTTCAATTCGTGTGTGTGAGCGTACTTCTGAGGATAAGGGATAACTGCTAGAAAATTAGGCAAGAGAACATATATTTAGGTGGTATTTGGGTTTACTTGGATTGGAGAGCGAAGCGATTCAACAAAACAAGAAAACAATAAATAGTTCGACCTAATTCTCGGAAGAGATATTCACGAAAGGGTAGAAATTAGACTGTTCTGTATGGTTTACTTTGTAAAACCTTGCTTTTGAGGGCTTAATATACATTTTTATCACAACAATAACTTCTTTTTTCAGTTCACCTAATTATTTTTTCTCCACTAACTAAATATTCCTTCGTTGAATTACGCGGTTACATTTTCTTTGTTAGGAAATTGACAGACTTATATACGCTTTCAAGGCGGAGATGCTCCTAAAGATAAACATACGAATGTTAAAGGCATTATACAGATTTCCTCTTTTAAGAAAACACACCATTAGTAATTTGAGTGTCCTTGAAAGGTCTCGCCCTTGAGGAATGATCCAGAGAATTGGATATTTTTTCTGCTCATAATAATTTAAGGACAAATTTGCCCAGCAAATAATATGTGACATGAAATCTTCCCTCCCTCGTGTTTTACCATTCTATTTTCTATACTACGCTAAAACAAATAAACACTTCGTTCAGCCACTTAAAAGACAAAAATAAATGGCCATACATAGTCCGACTATTTAAGATAAATAGTTAATAAGATAGATAGAAAAGAGAGAAGCCAGAGAGGTAAATATTGGTCTATTTCATCGTTCAACAAATCAGACATATTAGTTAATCTTGACTTTAGTCTAGAAGACGTTACTCAATTGAGCCCACCTGTTCTCTTTTTATTCGTCGTCCATAATTTTAACTTTCCCTTTCATATTTAATTTTTACATGCAGTATTTTGACTTTATCTCTTCCTGGATGTGATTCAAATATCCCTGATCATGTGTTCTTACTCTTTGTTTGCTTCTCTCTCGACTACCGTCTTCGCAAATTCTGGCCAATAATTGATGGGGCAAGTTACTCCTGTGTTACTTCGATGTCACTATTTAGTTTAAGCATATCAATTACTCCTATATTTTATGCTGTATAATTTTTCTATTTTAGTAACTTCTTTTGTAATTCGGCAAACTATATTTCAGCCGAAATTGGTCCAGGTCAAATTTCTTTAATAATGCTTTAAAGAATACTTAGCTTTAGTTGCATTGTCATCTTTTCTTAAATTTAACATAAAGCACAATTATGTCCAATATTTGTAGTAATTTATATCTCTCATTTGTTCAGATGTGTTGAAAGCTAGTGGCTCTTCGAAGAGTTTAGTGTTTGCTGAGATGATTTGATGCTGGTGCTGTTTTGATTGTCGATCTTATTTTTTTCATTGATTGTGGATTCTTTCACTGTATAAAGTTGTTTATTTTAATCTGACTTTAAGTCTTTTCTTTTACTTGCATTCAACAAATGAATGCCATTTTTTAACTTATAAAACAGGATCTTGTGAACACTTTCCTTTTACATTTTACTTTTTACAACCTATGCAATAATTTAGTACCAATTTATTGATTTAATAGAGTAAAATAAATTGTCTGAACAAAGCAGCCAAATGAGGTTGCATTTTCACCTCCCAACCCTGCCCTTTTGCTTCTTCTCCCCACACAGACAACAGCCTGACGCTAGTCTCAATTAAAGAAGACCAGAGCAGACGCCACCGTAGTCCTAAGACTTGCTTCAAGTCAGACTCAACCCTTTAATTGTCCTTTTAATTAAAATCAGTCAAACAATTCTCTCCAATACACACACATACCCAATTAAATAGAGAAGTGGCTGCAAAGAATGTCTGAGAACATTGGATGTGGGGCATTTATTGATCTCTAAATTCGCTAAGAATAAAATTGCATTTCACCCTGACATTTCCTTTGTTTCTTGTTAATGTCAGTGTTAAGCCACTCTCAGCTTGGACATAAACGCGCTCGTGTGGCTTCTTCGAGATCTCAGCGTATCATTTCACTCTTTGTGTGGCTTAGCGACGGGAATGGTTCCCTAGTACGTTTTTCCTCATTCAGCTATCCTTTCCTGACCACGGGGTTACCCAAGGAAACTGAGGGAGGTGGATGACAGTGCTCAATTCGTGTCTAGTTTGGGGTTATGAGAGAAGAAAGTGAAATTTCATCAATTCTAAAGAACGCTTGTCGTCGGTTACTAACGATACTCGACGCGATGGCATTGAGTGTTCCGACTTTTCTTTAACAGAGAAGAACCAATCAATACGCAATGGTGTCTTTAATTTCAAGGGTTTTATTACTCGGTGTGATAAATTCTTACATGCCAAGCACCTGCTGAATTTTACAAACGATGTAGGTCTGGCAATCGATAAAGTTATCAAAAAAAGCAAATCATAGGATTGATAAAAATCCCGTCTTTCGTTTCGAGTGACCATTATTAGTGTAGCCGTAGAGAATCCTTATGCAATGCTTTCAACCTTAAATTCTCTACATTTTCTAGTTAGGATTCTTTGCACTTTGACTCTCTCTGTAGATTACTCAACCCCTTCGTTCTTTTCATCAAATTCTCCAATGTCCACGTCCATTGGGTCGAACAAAGCTTCTTCCCTTTCAGCCTACTGGTACAAAGCCACCGTGTCTGCATCGACGTTTCTCCTGGCCCTTTGTGCCCTGGCCATGCTCTGCTGTGCGACCTTTGGGCTGCTTCTGATAGTGTGCTGCGGATCGCGGCGAAGAGATACCGTGGCTGAAAGGGGCGACTCAAGATGGCTTCCTGGAGTCGGTGTCATTGACTACGTACCACATTCCAGTAGGTAAGTGGATATAGGAAGAAGAAAACATACTAATGAGAATGCATTCTCAGAAAGCCTCCATTTCTAGCATTAGCTCCAGTTTGCATTACTTTGGTTCCAAATGAAATCAAAGGTTTGGGTCATCTTCACAGCATCCGACTTGTATTAGGACTTCAATCACTAGTATACGAATGAAAAATAGCATTTATCACAGGCTAGAAGCAAAACCTTAAATAGACAATAATTCTTTTATCTCTTTTATATACGAGTACATGTTTCGAGGAGATTAAAGAAATAAAGTAGGTTCGGGAGAGTGGTGTAACTTGTTATCACTTAGTACTCAAGTAGTCTCTTGTATGAATACTTAGGTGCACCTAAGGAAAATTCATCACTAACATTTTTTTAATCCTCTGGCGATGATGCTCCGTTTTGTTCTTACCTAATTTGTAAATAAAAATAAAACTTCTTTTCCCATATTTATTCTTCGATTGTTCCTTAATCAGAGTTTATATTTGTACTCTTTGAACCCCTTTTTGTGGTTTTGATACTGCCATTTATTCACTTTCATCTCTGTTGACTTGTGATCCGTAGAGAGCAAAGATGCCCCAAAGATTCAGACTAAACCAACCCTTATCCAATGCGTTGGGAGGTATCAGATTCCGCCCTTTTTAATCTTTATCCACTACTTTTTTTAAAATTATTGTATTTTTCCTTAATCTGTCAACGTTCCCCTCTTTTCTTCCATAACTCAATAACAAGTCTATGGATAACTATGCATTTTTATTTCTTTTTGGGTTCAAAAAAGACATTTCTTCAGCACCTTCTCAGTTTAAATGCCACTGTATGTTACCGAACTACTTTTCGACGAGGTTCAAAAGAATGAGGTAAATAAAACACAATAGACCTCTCTGTTACTGAGCTACTTTACGATAAGATTCAAAGGAATGAGATAAATAGCACACACAATTCCCCTCTATGTTACTGAGCTATTTTCCGATGAGGTTCAAAGGAATGAGGCAAATAGAACACACAATGCCCCTCTATGTTACTGAGCTACTTTTCGATGAGGTTCAAAGGAATGAGGCAAATAGAACACACAATGCCCCTTTATCTTACTGAGCTACTTTTCGATTAGGTTCAAAGGAATAAGGTAAATAACACACACAATGCCCCTCTATGTTTCTGAGCTACTTTTCGATGAGGTTCAAAGAAACGAGGTAAATAGAACACACAATGCCTCTCTATGTTACTGAGCTACTTTTCGATGAGGTTCAAAGGAATGAGGTAAATAGAACACACCATGCCCCTCTACGTTACTGAACTACTTTTCGATGAGGTTCAAAAGGATGAGGTAAATAAAACACACAATGCCCCTCTATGCTACTGAGCTACTTTCCGATGAGATTCAAAGGAATGAGATAAATAGCACACACTATGCCCTTCTATGTTACTGAGCTACTTTCTGATGAGGTTCAAAGGAATGAGGCAAATAGAACACACAATGCCCCTCTATGCTACTGAGCTACTTTTCGATGAGGTTCAAAGGATTGAAGTAAGTAGAACATGTAAAAGTCTAAATACCACGTACATAAGTGTACGCAGAAATACTCCGACACAAGCTGCGTGTCTTCTCGTATCTCTAAATGCACCTCTCGCCTCGAATTCTCTGTCACCCTTTTTCGTGCCACCGTAAACTCCGAGATGGCTCGAAGGCGTGAAAGACATACTGCCTGCCCAAAGATGAAACAATCTCTTTCGCGCGACGATACGGATTTTACGAGAATTCGATTTTCTCCTCGATTTATGCTCACAAAAGAAATAAAAGGAAAAAATTCTCTCTAGAATCAGGAAGAAGATCTTGGACCTACGTCGAGTTTGTGTGAAGCCCGATTGACAAAGGAAACCGTTCGCCCGCTGCAAGGAAGGAACTTCTCGGGAAATTGGGTGTTGCCGTCACGGTACTTGTAGGTGCCAAACTTCTCAAAGCCCCTCCCCTTCAGAGTCTGCTGAGGTTACACAGGACCTCCCTCTGCAGATTACCCTAGACGTAGATAGGTAATCGGTTTTGGCTACCCACTCCAGGAGCCGAATAATCGGACAGGTACTTCAAGGAAAAAGAACGATTCAAGTCACCATTTGGATCACCTTCGTGATCCAGCATATGATCATTATATCGCCGGTCTAGGATACCTTCACATTCGGTAGCCTCGGACGGCCGGACTAAGTGCGATCATCGTCACCAGAAGAAGATCTTCACCTTCCTCTTTAAAAATACTTACGAACTCAAAAGGTATCGTTAATTGAATCATTCCCTCCCCTAACTTCACCAGTTTATTTGTGAACTAGAATTCTCATCACGAGCTTATAACCTCGATGATTATAAGTGCTTAATTCAGTGTTTAACTCAACAATAATATTCCATTCGTTCTGTCGGGTGTCATTAAAACGCAAGCATCCCAGTAAGTAGTTTTCAAGTAATCCCCACGACATTATTGTAGACTTATTTATTCAGTGCAAGATAATTCTATTCATATTTATATACGCTGTTACTGATTTAAAATTCATGTACATTGATGATTATTTTTTTATATGTGTGTTTAACTATTTTGGACGATCCTTTGGCAATTATTAAGCAATCCAGTCGGCTTAAATCTCAATATTACACCGACCCACCCATGGTTGGCTTTTAATGATTGGGGGACACACTCAAGGGATTATCCTCTGAGTTTTGATCAAAAGTTACGCACCGGGGTTATTCTTCTTCACCGGAAGTGGCAAGGTAGGTGTATTGGATACGCTTCACCTTCGCTTCACCTCGGTGCGGTAATAAAATATATGTCCAGGAAGTGGGACTGAGATTACCCACTCACTAAACCTCGACATATATAAGTGGTGTCAGGTGTAGGGTTATCATAAACCTCTCGACCTCTATAAGTGATATCAGGTGTGTGAGGTTATCATAAAAACCTCTCGACCTATATAAGTGATATCAGGTGTGTGAAGTTATCACTAAAAGCAACATCTATAAACTTGTGTGCATCTCAAAACTTTAATCAAACATTGCCAGCGTCCAAATTAGTTCAAATACTCAAACATTAACAGCAATTCTTGTTTTGGGCTTCAAAAATTAGTTAAGTCAAGGTGATTATCTAATCTTGTTTTATTTTTCTTTTGTTTTTTCAATTTTTTTCTCTCGTCTACCACGTTTTGGTAGGGAACTCTAATAACCCTTTTTCCTTAAACACGTTACGTCAAAGCAACTTTCCCAGTGCATACTCTTACCTTTGGATCAGTAAAATGGCTTCCACATTGTTCGAAACATTCCTAAAGCAAAGACAAGCATTCGGACTGGAAGGAAGGGAACACATTGTGTACGTCCACAATGAACAAAGGAATGAAAGAGAAGCTGAAATGGAAAGGATTCCTCACATTGAACGGGAATTAAGTAGGGACCAAGTGGAAGTAAGTTCAATTGGTTTCCGGGGTCAACAACCTCAAGCCCCTGCTCTCAAACTACCCCCCTCCTTCCATCATGAAAATAAGGGACTTTATTACGTACCTGACACATTTCGAAAAAATATTCGAAGAGACATTGATGAGATATTGAAGCCGATGGAGTAAGTCCCCTTCTCCCCTTACTACCCCGTCTCGGCTGAGGGAGATTTTTATCGCATTGCTGCATGAGGCGACAATCGATTATTCCATCTTATAAACAGAACTACAATCTGCTATTAACCTTAATCTCCAGTTTTATATATCGAAGTTCAAATCAGCTAAACTCCAAGCAGTACAGACAATTCTGATTCATCATGAGGAGGAATCTGCAATTTTGGCTGGACTCAGCTAAAGTCGAAAGAGATTACGAGGCATTGATCGACTTTATTTTAAAGGATCAACTACTAAGTACAGTTCTACCAGAGATTAGGACCTTCGTTCAAGACCGAAAGGCCTCTACATTCAAGGATTGCCTCGATGAAGCGGACCTTCGCGCTTCAAACCATAGTTTATACCCGAAGGAAAGCAGAAAAGGTAACTCCCCTTTCCCCAAGAACAAGTTTAGGTACGGAAGACACCCGCGTGAGAAACTTTCTCAGTTTCTAAAAGTTGCTTCCCCATTTAAGGCACAAAACAAACTCCATGAGGCCCCAGAAGACCGGAAACCCCCTGGTTTTAACACTCACCAAACAACACCTTCAGGAGTACTCCGATCACGTGTTACTCTTGCGGAGCCACAGGGCATATAAAATCCCAGTGGCTGAAAAATTCAAGGTTTTATCCTTCCCCAAGTCAGCAGGTACATGAAGTGACTACCACCCTTTCTCTAGAGCAAACCGCCGTAGATACCCCGCAACCTTCAGCCCTGTCAGATCAGGACTACCAGGTCAACTTCGTATTCAATAAGAGTTCTCCTGGTGAACTTAAGTTTGAAACTGGCTCGATTAATGGGTGCAAAGTGTCCACTTTAGTTAGAGACACCGGTTGTACCTGTATCGTAGTGTCAGACAAGCTACTCCCTCATGTAAAACCTCAGCATGAGAAATTTGCGGTAGTGCACGACTTTTGGGGACGTGTCAACAGGTTCCCTGTCATCTGTTGCCATGTAGAGTGCCGATACTTCACTGGTTATGCTGACGTGGTCGCGGCCCCGATGAAATTATGTTCAGTGCTGGTGGGACAGAACGCACAACTCTCCCCGAACGAGGTTACCCAAACCGTCACCACTTGAACGCAGGCGGACCGAGAAAACCGCCCCTTCGCGCCGCTCAAACTCCCGTGCGGCCCTGAGTTCTAGAAGACGTATAACGCTGAGTTCGCCAGGGCCCAAAAGGACTGCCCTTTCCTACAACCTCTGTGGAAAAAAGCCAGGAGAGGTGGCCTCCAACTAAAAATAGAAAAAGAAAAAAAAGAAAGAAGAATAAAGATAAAAATAGAAGAAGAGGAAAAAAGAAGACATAGAAAAAGAAGTGGAAGAAAGAAGAATAAATATAAAAATAGAAGAAGAGGAAAGAAAACAGATTGAAATAGAAGTCCAAGAAAGGAGAATAAAGATAGAAAAGGAAGAAGAAAGAAGAGTAAAGATAAAAATAGAAGAAGATTAACAGAGAAGACAGATAGACGGGGACTTCCAGCTTCCCGCTCTCCCTTCTACCCCGCTTCACCAGGAAGAACCCTCCCCCGAGTGAGTTGTGAACCCCGAACTCGGGCCCGTTAAGATCGCCCAAATGGTCTCGCTCTTAAGAGAATACTGCACTCTTATGCGAAAAGATGTAGAAGGGGTATAAAGCGTCACAATCTATTTGAACAACGTGTACGTAGCCATGCGAAAAGATGTAGAAGGGGTATAAAGCGTCACAATCTATTTGAACAACGTGTACGTAGCCATGCGTACAGATGAAGGACTCCTCGTCTGCCTTTGCCCACTCTTAGACCCACTGAGGTCTGACGTCTTAACAGGTAAGCCTAACAAGTGCTATTTTCGTTATAGCACTATTGCCCATTTAGCGTTCAAGTTTCGCGAAAACTGCATATCCCCACAGAAGGATAGGGTAAAACCACTAACCGATAGACCTCCCCCAGTCTCGAACAAACAACCCCGACCCCTTTTAGAAGCAGCTTTCTCCTATCGGCGTATTGTTCCCCATTTCAAGTCCGTCACCCCTCCCCCCCTTAAATGACCTGCATAAAAAGAAATCTCCAGACCCTATTAAGTGGAATCACAGGGCTATTGTCAGCTTCGGCAGACTGAAACGGAAACTAGTGATTGCCCCTATCCTGCACTTATCTAATCCCGAGGAGAAAATCAGCGTTCAGATCGGCACCCCTCACCTTGAACTTGGATGCGCCTTGTTGCGATACGAGGCAGAAGTGCCATTCCTGGTGGCCTTTGCAAGTTGGAAACCTTCCGATCGGGAAAAGAAGTATGCCACTGTGGAGCTAGAAGCCTTAGCTATCGTGTATGGGGTAAAAACGTTCCGCATATACTTGATAGCTAAACCGTTCTCCATAGAAACGGATCACAAACCCCTAGCTTATTTAAAAAGTTGTAAGAGTCAGAATGGGAGACTCATGCGTTGGGCCCTGTTATTATCCGAATACCAATAGGATATCCGATATCTAAAGAGATCTCTTAAATGTACTCGCGGATAGTTTGTCTAGGAACCCAGTAGACGAACCCAGTGAGTCTTTGTAACTAATCGATAGTATCGCTATGTAATTTTTGGATAAAGGTTTAGTATCCGCCACTAATTAATTCATATTTTATATTTGTAAAGTTGATAATATGACACGCTCTATAACTGCCGTGATTAATATTTTATTGTTTCTTTTCTTTTTTTTTGCATGTGGGTCTTATATCATGCTACCCGGATTAATGTATCGAATATAATCATTTATTTCTTTTGTACTTAGGCATCAGCTCTTAATTATTCAGGAGTTTCCTGTATATGACCGGGAACCCGTGTGTTCCTTTTTCTGTAATGATTATTTTTGGTTCCTGTATTCGTTGAACTCCCCTTTTGATTTGTGTTGTTTTTTTTCTGTATTGTTAGTGTAGCCAATGTTAAAAGTATACATTATTCCTAGTTACACGACAGAATAATGACTTCCAAAAACGGGTAGGGATGTAGAAGTCCAAATACCGCGTACATAAGTGTAGGCAGAAATACTCCGACACAAGCTGCGTGTCTTCTCGTATCTCTAAATGCACCTCTCGCCTTGAATTATCTGTCACCCTCTTTCACACCACCGTAAACTCCGAGATGGCTCGAAGGCGTGAAAGACGTACTGTCTGCTCAAAGATGAAAAAATCTCTTTCGCGCGACGATACGGATTTTACGAGAATTCGATTCTCTCCTCGATTTATGCTCGCGAGGGAAATAAAAGGAAAACTTCTCCCTAGAATCAGGCAAAAGATCTTGGACCTACGTCGAGTTTGTGTGGAGCCCAATCCACAAAGGAAACCGTTCGCCCGCTGCAAGGAAGGAACTTCTCGGGATATTGGTTGTTGCCGTCACAGTACTTGTAGGTGCCAAACTTCTCGCAGCTCCCCTTCCCCCGCCCATTTAGAGTCTGAGGTTACACAGGACCTCTCTCTTCGGATTACCCTAGACTTAGCTAGGTAATTGGTTTTGGCTACCCACTCCAGGATCCGAATAATCGGACAGGTACTTCGAGGAAGAAGTCCGATTTGAGTCACCGTTTGGCTCACCTTCGTGATCCAGCATAAGATCATTATATCACCGTTCTAGGATTACTTTCTAATTCGGTAACATCGGACGACCGGACTAAATGCGATCGTCGTCACCAGAAGAAGATCTTCACGGTCCCCTTTAAAAATGCTTACGAACTCAAAAGGTATCGTTAATTAAATTATCCTCTCTCCTAACTTCACCAGTTTATTTGTGAACTAGAATTCTCATCCCGAGCCCATAACCTCGATAATAAGAAGTGCTTAATTTAGTGTTTAACTCAATAATAATATTTCCTTCGTTCTGTCTGGTGTCATTAAGACACAAGTATCCTAGTGAGTAATTTTCAAGTATCCCCACGACATTTTTGTAGACTTATTTATTCAGTGCAAGATTAATTCTATTTATATTTATATACGCTGTTGCTTATTTCAAATTATGTACATTAAAGATTATTTTTGTATTTGTGTGTTTAACTATTTTGGACGATCCTTTGGCAATTATTAAGCAATTCACTTGGCTTAAATCTCAACATTACATGATTGGCTTTTACTGAGTGGGGACACACTCAGGGATCATCATCTTACTTGTGATCAAGAGGTACGCACCGGGGTTATTTTTAATCACCGGAATGGCTAAAGTAGGTGTATTGGATACGCTACACTTCTGCTTTACCTCGTTGCGGTAATAAAATATATGTCCAGGAAGTGGGACTGGGATTACCCACTCACTAAATCTCGACAAAACACACAACTCCCCTCTATGTTACTGAATACTTTTCGATGAGGTTCAAAATGATAAGGTAAATAGAACATCCAACGCCCCTCTATGTTACTGAGCTACTTTTCGATAAGGGTAAAAGGAATGAGGTAAATAGAACACACAATGCCCCTCTATGTTACTGAACTACTTTTCGATGAGGTTCAAAAGGATGAGGTAAATAGAACACATAAAGTAATCCTATCAAGACTCAATTTAGGCAACTTTACTATATATACTACGACACCATATACCTTGATCTTACACTAATATGCATCAGGTGCAACCCAAGCCCTGACACATTGAACAATTACTCATACTGCCAAAAACCTCACACAATCACGCACTACACACGATATCTCCTTTCTGTGGGGCCTGTGAGACCATCCAGGAGCATGGGTAGCCTTTTTAAGAGCTGCAATCTCCTAGAAGAGAGGTAGCTGGGGTTTCAGGTGAAGTAGTTCCAATGGGTGATCGTTCCATAGTCACCTCTGACGACCTCTAAAGCATCTTTGGAAATGCCAACACAAATTAGCGAGATGGAATTTGATTTAATTTAATCTTAAAAAAGAAATAAAAGAGACAATTATTTTGAAGTTATTGTAAAATATGTCAGTAGTATTTGTTGTTTTTGCGAACTTTATTACCAATGAACTTTTCATTTTGAAAGTTTAGTTCATATCTTTAATTTGGTTCCTAATATCGTCATTTGTCAGTGACCACATTCCTACTATTAAATACCTAATATAGGTTTTTAAGAGACTTCTAAAACTAAGTTCTCTTTAGTTTTGTTAGCTTGAAAATATATTCTTTGCTTTTACTTGAATCTTTAACCAGCGACCACCAGTAGGGGTGTAACTTCTTGATATAAATGCTAAGATTAAGTGAGTGTACGGTATTGATAATAGAGTTATAATGAAAAGGTCTCCCGAAATGCCAATAGCAAAGTCTTGCTGACTGCTTATAAAAACTAATGCCATTTAAGTGATGAAATTTCAAATATTAACGAGGTCAGTCGTCTCTTTGGTGAGGCCTCCATGGAATAGCAGTCTAGTTTTCTTGGTACTTTATGCCCTCTGTTTCTTTCCTTTTCCTAGCGCCATTCTATTTCCGCTGCCAGGATTTGTTCAGGAAAATTGCAGTTTGTCTGCTCCCCATCAACGGCTGAAATTCGTGCACACTCCTTTTTCACATCAAAGTGGGCAGTAGTTCGATATTAACCTTAACATGATCATATTCAAAGCGGATTTGCGTGTCTTTCTATTCTCTCGTACCTTCACTCGACATCTCTTTTGGCTTCTTTCTCTAAAATATAAAACAGCATCGTTAAACCAATTATCACTAACATACAAAAACAGATGCCTTCCCTGCTATCGACCGTTTCGTTTGGGTCTGTTGTCTGCATTGAAAAACGGTCAAACTTGCGTACAAAAGAGCATTAGTCTGGAATTAAGTTGGAGCTCCTTTCAGGCTAGCATAGTTTAACGGGTTAGTTGTACAATCCCAAAGAACGTTTCAATTGTCTTTGTGTTCACTTGCCTCTTCTTTCATCCTTCGTGGTCGTTGGCCACCAGAGAATTGACTTTGAGGTCTAATTCTTCTTGTCATTTCAGATCATCTGTCCGGATCTCGCTTCTGATGGAGGAAAACGAGACTGAGGGCGGAGTCACAGAGGAGCCGGAAATACAGGCAACAAACGAAGCTGCTAGGACGGAGGGAGAGGAAGGATTTCATAGTGATTTCGCAAACAAAATTGAGGGTGACCCTTTTACCGAACAAAACTTGCCCAAAGGGTTCAAAGAACAACGGGAAGAACTACATGACACACAAAGAGAGAGATGAAAAGAGGATCTGAAGGGAAAAGTAGAAAAAATATTCGATACAAGAATTTAAAAAAAAAAGTTTAAAAACTCGAGGGGGATGAGTTGTCTCTCTTCAAACTTAAAACCCTTATCGAGTTGAAGCAGAAAAAAATATATAACACTGAAAGCGCTTGGGCTTGACTTATTTTCCTTTGTGATAAATAATATATATATATAACGGTTAAAATAGTTTGCCCTATCTTTCCGTTCTCTACATCTCCCACTTTCCTTCTTAAGCTTTCATTGGTACATGTAATATTCTCCTTAGCGTTTTTCCGGTTATATTACCAATTACCATTTCCTTGGGCCTTTAAATACATCTATATATCATGTATCACGCGTCATGTGATTTTCAATTATTATTATTATTATTATATATATATACATATATATATATATATATATATATATATATATATATATATATATATATATATATATATATATATATATATATATATATATATATATATATATATATATATATATATATATATACATTGAGGTAGCACAAGTGTTTACACACTTAACTTTTCAATATTCTGAAATATTTCAGTGCTTTCATCTGGTTTTAAAACTAACAAGAATCTTAGTAAACAGAACAACTACACATAGGACATAAACGATTAAAATCTGCTAATTGACTTGGCAATGGAAGGAAGTTTATTTTTCTCTTTTTAAACCATTCTTTAGTTATTTTGGCCGTGTGTTTAGGATGGTCGTCCTGCTGAATTATTCAATGATGTCGGCGGTAGAATTTTTTGCACTTTGGAGCTGCCTTTCATTCAGTATCTTTAAATAAGTGGTACCTTATATTTTCTTATCACTGTTGTGGAGTGTTCTTGTGTGACGTGCAGTAAAGCAGCCACAAACTAAAAGACTACCACCTCAGTGTTTCACGGTTGTGACTGTGTTCTTAAGATCATAGGCCGTTTATTCTGACTCTCCGGCGTGACAAGCATAATTTTGGCAGAAGAGCTCTATTTTAATCTCATTTTACCATATAACATTATTACAAAATTAACTTCCCTTTTCAAGATCCTTGGTGGCAAACTTGAAATGGTTCATTACAGCCTTTGTATTTAAAAGTTGAGTTTTTGCAGAGAGTGAAAGAATGCTGATTATAAAATCGAGATCTCTACTAATAATTCTTTTATTTACTTTAGTTTCTGACAATTCCAGATTGCTTTGTAGAACTTTATGGAACATGTAACGTCGAGAACGATCGTTAATCTTGTGAGAAGCAAGAGCTCATGTCATGTTGAAGGTCATTCCACACTCGTGATGCTTTCGAATTATATCACCTACAGTTGCATAATACACTTCAAATCGCTCAGAAATAATCTAAAATGAAAATTCATCGGATTTAAGTTTAATTATTTGCTGTTGAATAGTTTGAAGAATTTTTTAAACTTTCTGAATTGCTAAAATCAAATGTGTTTCTTCTATAGATTCTTATCAATATATGAGGGTGCTAATATTCGGCAGTTCACATCAGTCTTATTTTTAGAAATTTCTCGAATCTTCAAACCTACCCTTTTCATCGAATTTATAAGATTAATTTTGCTTGATAACAATATCTAGCACGTTATTAAAGTGGTTAAAAACTTTTGTCATCTGAAAAATTTTGTTTAATAGGAATTGTTGGTATATACCAAGGAAATCTGTCATATGTATATTTGTTCTGTTAAATATGTTTACTGAGTTTTCTATGTGTTTTATAATTAGACGAAAGTAAGAAATATTGTATTGTATATATATATATATATATATATATATATATATATATATATATATATATATATATATATATGCAGAAAAGAAACCACAGTGTTAGGATCAATTTATTCGCGAAAATAGGTTTAGACGTAAATCTCCGTCATCGCCAATCGCTGCCGGACTAATGAAATACAAACGGAGATGCTTAACGTATGGACACACAAATTTCAAGTTGCAATGTGATTAAAGGGTGGGGGCGTTATAGGGAAGCAGCGGCATTTTTTGAGTAAAGGAAATATAAATTTCTTACTTATCAAGGGATTAGTGTTGAATTGGCCATCGGGAATATCAAAGTTTGGAATTTCCTTTATAAAAGCTAATTTAATTAGACGCCATATGTATATATATATATATATATATATATATATATATATATATATATATATATATATATATATATATATTCAGTAAGAAGGACAAAACAAAGTAGGTGGGTCCCATCTTTAATTCCAACGTTTCGGGTTATTACAAAACCCATCTTCAGGAACTAAAAACAAATTCTAAATGAGTAATCTAAGCCTAAAACATAATTAACAGCAAAAGTTCAAAGATAAAAACCACAGATCAGAGAAAATCACAAAAACGACGTTAAAAATATAAAATGAACGTTACCTTAATGAACAAACAAAATAGTGAGGTAAAGAACAGCAAAATATTTGTAAAGAGATACTATCAATTAAGGACAAAAAAAGTAAACGTAATATTACAAAACTAAACAATTGAAATGGAAAAATAGAGAATTGGATACAAACAAAAGGTAAAACTAAAATATAGACATTGAAACATGACCTTACACGGTCGGATCACAATGACGAGTGAAAACAGAAAGGAATTCAAAGAATGGATACAGCTTGGTTAAGTTATAAACAGAGGAAAGGATGACGTGTCTTCATTTAAATTTGGGTGGTTGTATTCAATACAGAGTGATTCTTAAATGCGGAGAGATGAAATAGATTTAGCAAATTTTAAGACAGAAAAATCATTTAAGTACACGTCTGTTTTACAATCAATAGCATGTTTCCTGATGGAAGAAAACTCTTTGTTACTTAATGCTTCACCGGTTCTATGGCTAATTCCCATGTGAGAACAAAAATGAGACGTGGTTTATCATCAAATTGAAGGTTTTGGGATGGGAAGCCCACTAGGTCCGATTTTTGCAAATATTTTCATGTGTAATTTTGAAGATAGACTCTTCCGTGATTGAACTTCTCAATTTCGTCCCTTATTCTACAAAAGATACGTTGACGATACCTTTGTGGTTTTTACTTCTGGTGCTTGTTCCAAAAAGGTTTTTCGATTTTAGAAACAATTTACACCCTAATATTACTTTCACTCAAGAACATGAGATTAAGAATATGTTGCCATTTCTAGATGTTAATGGCTCTCGCACCCCTTCCGGCATTCAAACGTGTGATTTAACATACAAAATTAGCGCCATTAAAACACTTCTCTTCAGAGGCTTTAATTTGTCTTCCACTTATTTTAGTATGCATTCTGAATTCAAATTTTTAAAAGAATACTTTGCAAAAAATGATTACCCCTTAACTTTAGTTGAAAGCTGTATTGGGAAGTTCCTCTTCAGGCTTTATAACCCCTCCACTTCTTTTAATGTCCCAAAGGAAATCAGGTATGTCCTGTTACCAGACATCAGCCTTTGGGTGGTTGTATTTAATACAACCACCCAACAAGCGTGTAATTTCCATTTTTAGGGAATAATATTGTCAAATTAATTTTAAACTTATATTCATTAATAATAAAAATATTGGTAATTTCTTTAAAGTGAAGGACAGTATTCCCACGCCGTTTAGTTCGTGAATTGTATATAAATTCATTTGCCCTAGCTGTAAGTTGGAGACCTATATAGGAAAGCACAGTACGTACTCTTCAGTCGCGTTTTTGTTCTCACATGGGAATTAGCCATATAACCGGTAAAACATTAAGTAACAAAGAGTTTTCTTCCATCAGAAAACATGCCATTGATTGTAAAACAGACGTGTCCTTATATGATTTTTCTGTCTTTAAATTTTCTAAATCTATTTCATCTCTCCGCATTTAAGAATCACTCTGTATTAAATACAACCACCCAAATTTAAATGAAGACACGTCATCCTTTCCTCTGTTTATAACTTAACCAAGCTGTATCCATTCTTTAAATTCCTTTCTGTTTACACTCGTCATTGTGATCCGACCGTGTAAGGTCATGTTTCAATGTCTATATTTTAGTTTTACCTTTTGTTTGTATCCAATTCTCTATTTTTCCATTTCAATTGTTTAGTTTTGTAATATTACGTTTACTTTTTTTGTCCTTAATTGATAGTATCTCTTTACAAATATTTTGCTGTTCTTTACCTCACTATTTTGTTTGTTCATTAAGGTAACGTTCATTTTATATTTTTAACGTCGTTTTTGTGATTTTCTCTGATCTGTGGTTTTTATCTTTGAACTTTTGCTGTTAATTATGTTTGAGGCTTAGATTACTCATTTAGAATTTGTTTTTAGCTCCTGAAGATGGGTTTTGTAATAACCCGAAACGTTGGAATTAAAGATGGGACCCGCCTTCTTCGTTTTGTCCTTTTTACTGAATATAAGACTCAAGCTTTGTAGAAGAAGTCTAGGTGAATATATATATATATATATATATATATATATATATATATATATATATATATATATATATATATATATATATATAAGTGAGAATTCTAAACTATTTTTGAATTATCAATGTCAATTGCTTTCGCCAATATATTCTTGATTGCACGATTTGCGAGGGATATAATATACCCCCTGTTCTTTATCGATGGATCTATTTTTAGATAGACTATTTCGAATCGTTTTTTCGTATTGAAAGGCAGCATTGATCTTGTTTTCACGTACCAACTTTTTAAAATTAATTAATTGGGGCGAGTATGGGAATGTAACATAATAATTGTCACATACTTTTTCCCCGAACTTTGAGAAACACGTCCTCCTTCCTATCTTACCTAATCCTATAACTTGGTTCTGCTATGTGGACAATGTATGTGCCACATGGCCTATTGATGATAACGCATTTGACTCTTTCTTTGAACAATTGAATAATATACACCCAACTTTTACATTGAAAGTAGAATGGGAACAAAACATCTCATTGCCATTTTTGGATGTAAAAATATTTAAAGTAAACAAGAAAGCATATTATTCTATTTACCGGAAAACAACCAACCACAATGCTTATATTCATTATTTCTTGTCCAACGACGTATCAGTTAAAAGGTCCGTAGTTTCTTCCCTGTTCTTGAGAGCATATTGCATTTGTGATCCTTGTTTCCTGCCGGATGAAGTCAATACGATCACCCAAACATTCATTGAGCTGCAGTATCCCCTTTGGTTCATAGCAAAATGACATTTTAAAGCCAGAACCATGTTTTACTCACCAGGTAATCCTAAGGAAAAAATTTGTGACAATGAAGATATTATATTCCCATACTCGCCCCAATTAATTAATTTTAAACAGTTAGCACGTGCACACAAGATCAATGTTGCCTTTCAATACGAAAAAACGATCCGAAATAGTCTGTCTAAAAAATAGATCCATCGATAAAGAACAGGGGGTATATTATATCCCTAGCAAATCGTGAAATCAAGGATATATTTGCGAAAGCAATTGACATTGATAATGCAAAAATAGTTTATAATTCTCACAATTATATATATATAGGCGTCTAATTGAATCAGCTCTTATAAAAGAAATTCTAAACTTTGATACTTCAGATGGACAATTCAAAACTAATCCCTTGATAAGTAAGAAATTTATACTTCCTTTACTCAAAAAATCCCGCTTATCCCCCATCCGCTCCCCTAATCATATTCCGACTTGTAAATCTGTGTAGCTGTACGTTAAGCATCTCTTTTGTATTTCATTAGTCCAGCAGCGATTAACGATGACGAAGGTTTCGGTCGAAACCTCTTTTCGCGAATAAATTTATCCTAACACCGATATATATATATATATATATATATATATATATATATATATATATATATATATATATATATATATATATATATATATATATATATAAACAGACTTTACTAGAATGACTGTGTTAACTTACAGGACTAATTTCGGGGTTCCTACCATTATCTTCAGCTGTATAATAAGAAGACTGAACACAAATGCTTTATATATAAAAGTGATGGAGGAAGGGTAGGGAAAGGAGAAAAAAAGAAGGCATAGATCAAGGAACAAGTAAATTTATGATGATTTTCGAGGCAAGTTTTTAACCGATTGAATTTCGAATAACTTTTAAAATTTAATTAGCCCTCAGACATAATATAAATTGGAATTTGTTTAATCAATATTGACTCATTTATGCGTCTTTTTTAATATTGAGCAGACTTATACAATAGTTTGGCATTATTAAAATCAATTTGATGATTATAATTACTTGTATGAGTAAACAAATTAGAAATAAAACTTCCTCTTCTTATATCACTCCGTTGGGCATATTAGGGTGATGACTTTTTACAACCTCATTTCCCTGTGTCATAATTTGATGAGCTTCAATTAAAGATTATTTAAAATCTTACTTTCAAGGTTATTTGATAAAAAAACATCACGCACAAAATGATTTTAAAAATTTTATTTGTCAACTTTTTTGTCCAGTTTTTGAAGTCACTGGGAGCAGATACAAGATTGAGCACAAGCTTATGAGTCACATATATATATATATATATATATATATATATATATATATATATATATATATATATATATATATATATATATATATATATATATATATATATATATATATATAACATTATATAGGGTCATCAAACACACAAGGAAGTAAATTAGTTACAATAATGTTGTTGGACAGGATGAATCTCAGTGATAGGTTGCCCTTGTTGCAGCAGGACCCGTGCAAGTTTTGCATAACTTTGACCGCACCCTCACAGCACTGGTTGCTTCGGGCAATATTGATTGGAGATTCATCTGTTTTCCAGTGGGCTGGCAAGCATTTGAGACCTGTTGGGTATTCATTCAGAGCTGCTGATAGTTCATAAAAATCTTCAGCGCGGAGCAATTGGGTGCTGAACCAATGGTCAGCCCATGAGTAAGAAATGAATGAACAGATTTTACCCAGCCTGCTCCGGGTGTCAGGCATCAGAATGAACGCAAGAAGGGCTAGAATTGCACGAGAGTTCCAACGTGCATTGCTGATGTTTGGGATCTTTTGAAAATTTACAAAGGGGACCTCATTCATCTCAGTGAAGTGACGGATGACACGCGTGAGGGGATAGAGAAACTTCATGTCGTCTCTCCAGCCACCTGTTTCTTTAATCTCAGTTTTACCGTTGCTGAAGGCTGCTTTCAATTTATCATAATTGCTCATCAAATCCTGCACAAAGAAGTACTCTATGTTTGGTGATTTAGTCGACCCATAGAGCTCATCGTCCATGACAACGCGAAGAATCCGATCCAGGACATGGTGCTGGCAACCGGTGAACTTGGGTTTGGGGTGACCTTTCTCTTCGAACATTTGCTGCAGTCGAACAACAACGCCTGTCTTTTTGCCGGTATTCACGCTTGTTGTGTTGGCGACAAGCATAACAATTGATCCCCACAGGTTGAACTCCTCTAACACACCCTGGAGCTTTATTGCAATTGTTACAGCTTTCATATCCTTCAATTTAAGCGCAGCTAACTTTATTTCTTTCGCTTCATTCTTGAGGACCACGAACTGATATTCTTAGTCCTCAATGCGTTTGCCGTCAAAATGTAAGTCCAACTTTTCCAGATGAAGCGTGCTCACCAAGTGCCTTTTCACCTGAGCAGCTCTCGTGTAGATATCCTTGTGGATTGCTGACTGACATAGGGGGGGGATTTCAATGCCCTCACCAGAAAACTGGCGAAATACCTTTGCTGCTCTGTGGGACGACAGCTTTGAGCTTGTAGCAAGGAGTCTTGCTAAGCCTGTTGGGTTATGCTTCCATTTCCTCGTTGATGCTGCATTTTTATCCTCTTAAGAACTGTCTTCGCTGTTATTGGATGAGTCCGTGCTAGTTTGGGAACAATCAGGTGGTGCTGAGCTGGAAAGTGGGGACACTGTCGCTTCCATCGCCCTTCTTTGCTTGGATGGGTATATGGTGTTGGCACTAGCAGGTTTACCAGTGGAATAACCAACCTGGCCTTTGGTAAAAAATTGCTGTTTATAGAGGTTCTCATCTTCTTTGCACAACCAGTTTCCTTTCACCTTGGTCACGTCAAACACTTCATTCAAAGAATTAAAGTTTTGTTTCATTCTGCAATACTCATAGTCTTTCAGAAGGTTTTCTAGTTTTGCACAAATGGCTTGATCAGATGCACGCGGGAAATTCAATGTTTTGCTCCATAGGGCTTTCAGCTCCACAACAATTAGGCCGATCCTCTCCCTCCGTTCTTTGGCGGTGGATTCAAGAAAGTTGAAGCGTCCAACGACGTGGATTTTCAGGGGCATGCGACTCCGTTCACTTAAGGGTGCTTCATAACCTGCCACATTGCCTCTTCTTGATGGTGCTTGAAACTTGACTAAGTTATTTGTCCAGGTTTTCCTGGTTCTTACCCGTGTTAAAAAAGCTCTTCTTGAACGACATGTTTTGTACTCAGCAACTGAAATAGAAAATAAACCTAAATATTAAATAGGTAACAAATTAAAGAAACTGTTTTTGAGCTTTTATATATTTTATTAAAAAACAAGCAAATTACAATTATAAAAAATAAGAGAGAAGGCAGACACTAATAAAATATTATATGCTACTCGTATTATATTATATAATTAGTGAGAGAGTTAAATGTAGCTTACCAAATAATACCAGGACCTCTCTACAATAAACGGTGAAGAATACACAACAATTATAATAAGGCAATAATAATATCAACGCCGTTAAAACTGAACTAGTAACTCCCGCTTCAAACATCTCGCTTATATACCGCACGCGAAATGGTTGAAGAAAATTCTGGAACTCTACAGAAATCGCCCAAGCGATGGCGTGATGATTTTCTGGAAAATTCTATACAATTCTGTGGTACATAAATTATTGCACAAGTCTGTTTGATGACTTATATATTAAATATAAATATTTTTAACACATATAAAATGCTAAAATGGCCTATATTTCATTTCAAAGTGGTTTGTGCGTGACCTTTTTCAATATTTCAATGGAATAAAAGTAATTCTTGTCATTAATAGGCAAGAGTTCATTCATTCGTACTACAAGAAATAACTTTTGATAAAAAAAGTCAAAAAGTCATCACCCTAATGTGCATATATGCGTTTATTAAAGTTCATTTTCTCTTTTTAGTGGCATACGTGTGAAAGCCATCCTCGGCTTTTAAATCACTCTTTGTGGAGTAAAAGAATAGAACAAAATGAAACATTGCTTTGAATAAAGTAAATAAAACTCTTTTTCTGTTGATTTTTTCCTTGTTTTGCCATTCGCGAAACGTGATCCTTCTTACCCCACCTTTCTTATCTCTTCCTTTCTATTGAATCATTTTCTAATTTTTAATGAATTTGTTCCTCATTTACCCTCTGGCAAAACGGGAAATTGGGTAGCAGGTCATCAACGCGATATGAAAAACATTAATTTCCTCTCATACAGAGTTTGACAAATAAGAGTGATTTCCTGATCCGGAATTTCCATATCAATTGATATGGTTGATTAAAAAGGGTGTAAATTTTGCTACTAATTCCAAAAGACTAAGATAATTGGCATTATCTTGAGAACCAAATTGTTAATTGTTTCCTCCAAATGGTAATCCTTGCTCTGCAAGAATATATTTTGAAGCGCTAATTCTCTTCATCTGTTCAACACTTCACTTGCAACTGGTCTTGTTCCCTCTTCCTTCAAACGTGCCCACATCCGTCCAATTCTTAAAAAGCCTCAACTGAACCCCACTCGACACTTCTAATTATCGCCCGATTTCGCAACTTCCTTTTCTCTCTAAGGTCTGGAGAGAGTGGTTGCTTCACGCATCAACAGTCACATGGTGGCCTGTAACATTGATGAAACCTATCAATCTGGTTTCAAGTCAGGTCACCCTACAGAAACCGCCCTTCTCAATGTGTCCGATTGCTTACGAAGAGCCGCGGACATGGGTTGTGTCTCCATCCTTGTTCTACTCGACCTCTCCTCTGCCTTCGATACTATTAACCATACCGTCCTACTTGATCGTCTCCACTCTTTCCTCGGCATATCAGGCACCGTGCTTGACTGGTTCCGCTCTTACCTCTGGTCTCGTACCCAATCCGTTGGGATTGACGACGTTTCATCCGACTCTACCCCCATTCGTTTTGGAGTGCCACCAAGCTCTGTCCTTGGTCCTCTACTATTTCGTATCTAACTTCTCCCTCTTAGTTCCCTTTTCCGTAATCTCGGTCTATCCTTCCACCTCTATGCTGATGAGACTCAAATTTTCGTTTCCTCATCTCCCGCGTCTCTTGTCTACTCTATCACTGACCTCCTGGTTGCCTACTCCTTCATTTCTGACTGGCTCTCTACCAACTTCCTCAGGCTTAATCACTCTAAAACTGAGGTCCTCCTCGTCGGCACCCCTGCTCTTGTCAAAAAATCTAAATTTCTCTTTCCCTCGCTTACTCTGGGCGGTAATACTATCATTTTCTCTGACTGCGTTAGAAATCTGGGTGTTGTTTTTGATGAGCATCTCTCCTTTAAGCCTCATATCCGCAATGTCAGCAAATCCTCTCTATGTTTCCTTCGTAACTTCTCTCGCATTCGCTCTCACTTTGATCGCCAAAGTCTTGAGACTGCTGTTAATGCCTTCATCACCTCACGCCTTGACTACTGTAACTCTCTGCTCATGAATCTGCCATTTTCCTCTCTCCGCCCCCTTTAACTTGTACAGAACTATGCCGCCCGGCTTCTCCTCCGTTGCCCTCGCTTCTCTCCCTCGAAACCCTTGCTGCATGAACTGCACTGGCTCCCTGTCAGATCCTGTACTCACTTCAAGATACTTCTCTTCACATTTAAGGCCCTAAACAACAAGGCCCCGTCTTACCTCTCTTCTGCCCTCTCGCCACGCCATGTCCCTCGGGCCCTTCGGTCATCACATGCACCTCTTTTGAATATTCCTCGTTCATCCATCTGCTCAATGGGACACTGCTCCTTCTCAATCTGCGCCCCTAAGTTGTGGAATGCTCTTCCTGCTGAAATCAGGTCTTCTTCCTCTCTTACCACATTTAAGCGTCTCCTGAAAACGCATCTTTTCAATATTGCCTTCTCCCCCTCTTGAATTTCCATTCTCATCTCAGCACAACGTGCGCTCTGGGAAGGCCTCAGGCCTTAAAGAGCGCATTACAAAAGACTTATTATTATTATTATTATTATTATAATTATTATTATTATTTGTCTATCTTTGAAGTTAATGTTTGTCCTCGCTTCCTTGTTAGTTATGCCAACATGGCCTTCTTGTGTTTCTCGAGTTTTATTAGTTTTCATAAAATAGAATTTATGCCAATCATCAAACCTTTCAGATGCTAAAGCTGTAGCAGTATACATAAGATTTAGACAGAGTTTACAAATCAATAAATCTGTCATTTTGAGGGGAAATGCACAAGCCACTCTGGATTATAAGTTTATACATTGTCTTTTGTTGAATAAAAAAGAGCTTTCGTAGCAAACATATACTACCTCTTGTATGCTCCCTTGACTTTTCAAAATTACCCACAATGATGCTGAACTTGATAGGGTCTACGCTCTACCCAATAGGACAATTCCTCATGTGATAATTCGGTCCACAAACTAACGTCCATCACAATAGTTTTATGTTTTACATCATCTATACTTCAATTTAGAATAGCTTAGATTCTGCCAACATTACCAGATGTGAAATGAAAGCTCTGGTCATCAAAATGACTTTCTTGTCGTTCTTTGGGCTCTCGGTCAAGGAGAAATGACTTTTCAATAGGATCTTCCTAATAAGCTTGCTATTCTGCGTCCTCCTTTGTTTTTTTCAAGTCAAGGGCATTTTCTTCTGCTTGATCGCCAGTGGTTCGATGGATAGCTCTAGCAAACTAGTTTTCTTGCGCTATAATAAATAAATCTTCATCACCGCTGTTACATTTCTCTTCAAGAGGGCAGCGCTTATCTTAAATTCTTTATAAGTTCACTTTCTAGTCTCTTTCTCCGTCGCTTGCTGCTACCACATTCAAATCTGTTACTCATCTTCAGACTCAAATCTTAAAAAAAGTAAAATTAATCTTCAACAATTATAAAACATACATAAAAGACAAATTTATATATTATATATTCTATTTAGTAAAATATTTGGAACACTTTATCCACCTCCGTGACCTTACGACTTGAACTTGTAGAGAATAGTGCGCCCTGGTGTTCGTATACCAGATGTGTATTACGTTATAGATTCCTAAGTTGAAAGGTATAGGCCAAGTGTCCGATAGTTCTTAATTTACCCCAGATTGGCCTTCAACTCCTTGACACCCAGATAAAATTGTGCGAATCAGGTGTACTCTGTGTTCCTATATGCAATTACTCTCTCTAAGACCTTTCTTACTAATGAAGTCAGGTTTATAGGCCGTTACTTTAATGCACAACTTGGGTGTCCTTTCTTATATATCGGAGGGACATCAGCCATCTGCAAGTCCAACAAAAGCTTCCTCCTTTCTAATGGCGCATTGAAGATAATAATTGAGGTGGCAGCTCTTCCTTGACCCCCTAGCCCTACTGACAAGAAACCGTCATAGCAGGGCAATTTGTACCGACTTAACCGCTCTAGTTTTTCGGCTGTTTCGAAAGATTCCTAAGTAATAATGGTATTTCACCGTTAATTTCTCTAGTAAAAGCAACTGAAAGTAAGCTTT
Organism: Ceratothoa steindachneri; assembly: GCA_963969495.1. Taxonomy (NCBI): domain Eukaryota; kingdom Metazoa; phylum Arthropoda; class Malacostraca; order Isopoda; family Cymothoidae; genus Ceratothoa; species Ceratothoa steindachneri. Next base: position 36,808,892 of record OZ018335.1, read on the forward strand.
ATGAAGTTGGTGATTTTAAAATTCGTATCCATGTTATTGCCGTTCTCAAGCGGGACATACACGCTGCAAAATGGCTTCTAAATGTTCACGTGCGCAAGGAACTAATCCTGGTTCTCTTTTGCAGAGAGACACAAAATCACGTTTGCTTGGCCTTCTTAATCAGTCCTGTTACCTAACGGCATTCCATAAAATATTTTTTCATCCACTGCTTTTTGCGTCTCAACTTCCAATTTCTACAGTATATTATTTTTTCCTATTCCTGATGGCGGTCTCAATCTCGCGAGTAAACCAATTAGACTGTATTGTATTTGATGGCACGTACCTCGCGCGTTGATCCCAGGAGGTCTTTTTTAAACTAGAACCAAAATGCAGCGGTTCTGAACCCGGTAAAGTCTGCCTGCCTATAGTCTAGCTTTCTGCCGGTTACATGGTGCTCTTCCAAGAGTATATTCCTTAGGCCAAAAGTAATCATATTTTTATCATTACCCCTAAGCACTCTTACGCAAAGAGACTCGCGATGAGGTTGGGCTCAGTAGTGAAGATTAAATCTAAAATACTATCCAATTTTGTTGGCTTGCTGTCATACTGACCCCAGTCCACTAAACTGTCTGATGTACAGGGCTTTGTCTATACCCGCAGTTCTATCTAGCATTTAATATACCACTAACAGCCTGTATACTTTTGTCCTAAGCCTTAGCTCTATCTCTATATCCCCGTGTTCTGGAACGGTGTTACCTTCAGTGGGTAATAGTTTCCCATACGTAACCCTTCCCCTCTTTGCTCTGCGCAGTCGTTGTAAAACTTAACGTAGCCAATGATCCAGATTTTTCCTGCAAATTCCCTTACATAGTTGTTGGTCCGAATTAATGACTCCATAACTGCTATGTTGTCTACCTTTACAGTTGTCTCCATATAGGCCGAACGAATCGACAAACCAAAGCCACTGGTCCCCTAAACATTTTCCAAGACACCAGTTGATGCAAGGAGCTGTATTGTGGGCAAAATCATTACTGGAGAGTAACGGCACGATGCCCGCGATGAGAAATTTGTTGCTCTTTAGTCACATTTCATAGGCCAGCCTTATCATATCACCAATTATCGATTTGGTGTTACCAGTCCTGCTGACTCTGAGGAACAAGCCATTTCAAGTTGCACTGTGTCGGGTTCTAATCTACGATTTTCTTTTGGTTTACTAGCTTTGCTAAGATCTTGATGCCCTTTACCAGAAGCCTATCAATTGGTCAGTTAGAATTTCCCGCTCTTGTCCATAAGTTGACAAGATCACTCATCTGAAAGTTCAAAACAAGTTTCTCCTCTCTTTCAAAGAGCAAGCTTGTTTGAAGTCATCACTTCGTCCATTTGTGGCAATATGTTTACTAATATTATAGCCCAATGATATCGTGAAGATAGCAGAGTGAAAGGAAAGATACCAACGAATTTAATGTAGAAGAAATAATTGATGAAGGAATGCAAACTCCAATGTATTAAAATATATTGTAAGTGTTCAGCTGGTTTAGGGAAATAGGTTTAGCAGAGGGGGCTTGAGTGAGAGCACCCCTCAAGAGGGTGGGTGGTGTACCATCCCCAGAACCATTTGAGAAATTGATGCTCTATCGGGTCGTCTTAAGCACCTCTATTAAATCTCCAACTATCTTTTTCACTTCTGGGTAGACCCACCAAAATGGTGAAACAGAATGTTGCCTTTCTAAAATCACTAAATTGAAGCGTGGGAAGAAGATTAAGAAATCAGAAAAGAGATGTCGGACATTTAAGACCGGAGAAAATTATGCGGTAATGAGGACTGACGTGTCTACGCAACTCTAAGTTTATGGCAACACATAATTGCTACCCTGCACCGATTATCACATTACTGACAGCATGGAAATAAAAGCTTCTAGATCAAGAACAGGGTTGAAATGGGAAATAACAATGACGTAATCTGTTAGTGTTAAATGCTCAATGTGTGGTGCAGATTAATTTACAAATAGAGCCAGATATTTCCATTTTTCTGCCATAAAATCTACTAGTAAAGGTGTAATATTATATAGAACTTTTGAGTGAAAAATATCTTTAAGGTTACTAATATTTCAACAACCAATATGTGAATTTTAATCTACAAACATGAACCCCACCTGTGGCTAGAAAATTGCTAGAGACGTATTTATTTTTCTTGTTTACATCATTCCACGATGCTTAACATATTTTACTCGCTTTAGGACCCAAAGGTGAAGCGTGAGTTTGCGGTTTGAATTTATTAGTACATTGATTGGTTGTTGGAAATTTGTGGCTCTGGACAAACAGATTCACTAGAGTTTATTTTTAGCAAGAAAGAAATGGTAAACATTTTTTGGTAAATTTATGAGACAAGAAAGATTACTAAAGCAAATCGTTTGTAAATTTATACTTTTTAATTTTCATATTTAAATTATAAATGTATCAACGACATTGGAATTGGGTATGGGTAAGTCTTCTTTCTCTTTTCCTTTACCTACTCTTACCTGGGGTCGCTCGGCGCTTCTTTCAAGCCTTCGCCTTTCGCTCTGGTTCTGCGGGTCTGCTCTTGTGAGTCCCTTTCCTTCCAGGTCTTCCCTAATATTTTCCATCCAACGTCTTTTCGGCCTTCCAAGGTTACGATTTCCCTCTACCTCCATCTGCATCACCCTCTTTCCTACATACTCATTCTCTCGTTTCATCACGTGCCCATACCACTCTAGTCTCTTTTTATATATTTTCTTTGAAATTTCTGTCTCTTTTATTGTTCCTCTTATTCGTTCATTGCAGATCTTATCTATCCTCGTCACTCCACAAGTTCAACTCAGCATCTTGATCTTCGCGACTTCCAGCTTCCTCTTTTGGGTCTTCTTTATTGCCCACGTTTCCGCTCCGTTTAACAGTGCTGGTTTAACCACTGTCTTATACACTTTCTCCTTTGTTCTAATGTTAATCTTTTTGCCACATAGTATTCCAGATGTTTTTATCTAATTATTCCATCCCACTTTGATTCTATGGGCAATCTCAGCGTCCAAATCTCCATCACTTGTCACGGTGGATTCCAAATATCTAAAATTCCTCACTCTTTTTAAGATTTCTTCCTGCTTTCTAAGCTATCCCTGGATGTCATCCAAGAAACACAGATTTCCAAACTCTTCAGAAATCTTACGATATTTTAGAATTCGTCAGGCGCAAACGGAGCAGGGTATATGTATTCAATCCTACCTAATTTTCTTGGAAAGAAGGGAAGGGGTTAACAATTAAATTTACAACCGTTGTCATCTGTAGGAAAGTTTTAAGGCTGTATGAAGTTGTAAGTATCGTAATTTTCTTTCTAAATCCTTTATTATATGTTTAATGCTTATTAAAAATTCTATTTTTTTCCTTCTATCGTTTCGCGTTCTTTATCAGTGGTAAGCAAAAGATTGAAATTTTAGATCAAAACATTCATCATCAAAGATTAAAAAAGACCCCCTCTCTCTCTTTCTCTCTCTCTCTTTCTCTCTCTCTTTATATATATATATATATATATATATATATATATATATATATATATATTATATTCTCTCTTTTTTCAAGGCTACATTCAAGTTTTTCAGACTCGCTCAAATTTAGAATGATCAGATAGTTCAAAATTCATGACTGCATCACGGTATCTAGGTATGTGTGATTATGTACGACTTTCACGTTCATATAAGTAAAATGTCCCTTTTAAGTTCAAAAAGACAACGGTTCCATTATCCGTTAATTGCATCCTTTTGAGGAATATTGCTTTTTATGAAGCCTCTCATCTCGTGCATTACTGGGACGAATTTGATTGCGAAGCCAAACTGAAGCAATAAAATGGAGACGACTCTTCGTCCTCTTATTCGTCTTACCTCAGTTATTTATTCATTTCCCTCTTTATTTCTAGATTATTGATTGCGAAATGGAAGGAAACGTTTCTAGTTGACGCCAATATTTAAATTATTTACATGCAAAATTGAATCGTAGTTTGTCTTTTTTGGGCGCATCGCTTACTGAAACTTAGCTAAGTTAGCTGACTTTGAGCCCCCCTTTCCCTTTCCACATACGTGTTTTTGACCCGTCATTTTCGGATCTCACCAATACTTAATTCCTCGATGAGTGATGAGACAACACTGGGACTTTCCCTACCGTCGCAGCAAAAGGGGAGCAGTTTGTCTTGTTCTTGCCTCCTGCTCTTATTGAGAACTGAACGCCAGGTTTCTTACCTTTCAATCGTTTGAACCTTACGTTCTGTCTTGTTCCAACCCTTACTCGTTGTTACTTGTATTCTTCTGTGTTGTATAGGTGAGTACGCATTTTCTATATATGCCCAGAGAATGTAAGAATGTTCTACCCACTCAATTCGCCCATCCCCTTCATTTGGCGCCTTCATGTCTGCCTTGAAGTACTTTTTCTATCGAGCTGTTCTTCAGTCGATAAACAGGAGATTTTCGAAAACTTTGAAAGGCGCCATACAAAAATATCTAATATTATCATTATTAAAATCTTCTTTCAACTAAAATAGTCAATCATCATATTTAAAAATAAATTGGACCAGCGCCTATTTAATTATTAAATCGCCTGTATTAAAGCACACGTAATACAAATCGTACATTAACCCGTTACTGACTTTCTCATCGAAATATCCTCAAAATACTTTTTTACCCTTTCTCACTTTTTCTCCGATTAATGGTTGCTAGGTTATCTACTCATATATTTAGTCATAATTTACATTAATTATTTAAACCTTTTAGTATTATAAAGACGTCAGTAATTTGGCCACTTAGAAGTCGATGTATTTCTAAGTTCAGGAATTAATTTCTCCACTCGATTTTCGACGCGTTCCAATATTACAATCCACTTTCGCTTATATAGACACCAGAATTACACCGCATACTTAAAATGAGGTCATACAAGCCTATATATATATATATATATATATATATATATATATATATATATATAGGTGGATATAATATATTTAGATTAAAAAGTAATATATCTAGCTATCTATCCTAGTACCATATTGGTTCCCTCTATGAAGCTACAGTCTCTTATTAAAATTTGACTGTCCATATTGTTATTTATTCGGAATTAGCGATGTACTACTTATGTGCATTCATTTACTCCTCTCCTCATTGGATTACGCATGCTGTCATTTGAAAGTTTCATAATTCGCTACGGTATTATACCAAAGTATTTAGTCATGTGTCATCATTAAATTTTAAAATTTTACATCCTAAATTTGTATCAAGATGCTTTATACATAGATACTAAAGCCTTAATATCTGAAGAGGATATAAAGAAAATTGTGTTAAGAAATCGTAGGAATTAAACTTCCCTTACACTCACATACTAGTGCAAAAAGAAATCTCCCCCTCGCATAGATCTCGTAAAAAGGAATTACAGCTCTAAGCAGAAGTCCACCCTAGTAAAAGCAGCGCTGTACCTAATCACGTAGTTAAAAAAAACTCGGAAAAAAAATTCAGTGGGCGTGTTTATAATTATCGCTTTCTTCCTTAAACGCGATGCCTAAAATCCTTGCCATATTCGTGAGCAGATTTTCTTCCTCGAGTAGATTAATTATTCTCATTTCACTAAAATGATGGGATACCAAACTGTAGCTATCTTGAGACAGGTCGGAACTTATGACAAACTTTCTCAGCGTTAATATCTACCGAAAGAGTTCACGAAAAGCCTCGTTTCTAGAGTTCACGGAGAACACTCGAAAGACGATTTATAACAAATATATGTCATCTCGTCCTTGTTATTTCTGGTACTCTCATTTTACAAACCGCTTTGTGCGAGGCTACCATTCTTCGCGCTACGTTTCTCCCTAGAATTTTATGCAGCGGCAAATTCTCAAAATATCTCATTTCCACTATCGATTTGCCTGCCTTTTCTCGCTAAGTTCGGGCAACTCTCTCTCCATCGATTGTATTTATCGCTTTGTTATTGAACTCTATTAAATATGTTTTTCCTTTAATTCAGAGTTGGAGCGATAGTAAAACCTACTCATTTGTGTTTTGTGCAAAAATGAAATACATAGAAAATGATTCGTGGCTCACTTTCATTTTTAAAAGTGAAGAAAAAACAAGCCTTCCTATTATTGTAAACCTATATAATTGTTTGCGCAAATCCTTCACTCAATAAATTAATTAATCGTATATCTTAATTATATAAATCAGTGCAAGTGTGGTGTAATTAAGAATAAAACAAAAAGAATCTTTTATTTTCATTCACTAGAAATAGCGTATAAAGGCCCTCGTTGGTTATTTGTAAGGAGTGGTTCATTACAATTCGAATCAAAAGTGTTGATTTACACAATTCGTATTTTTACTCGGATATTTTAATTATCATTCTTATAAGTATATGAAATAAACCTAAGATTACTTCTTGTTTAATATTTACATCACAGCCACACTTCAGTATCGAAAAGATTACCTAATGATGGGACAAGATTACTTTTGGTGACAGTCTGATTTATTAAAAAAAATTCATCACACCATTACGGGATAAATAGCAAAATTTATATATTTTCCATTACAAAGGATTAATCTCACCGTATTTTATTCAATGCTCGGTCCTTCTCTAGGGCGAGTTTAAGAGGCAGATAAGAATCCGAACCTCACTCAGTATCAACATGACGTTTCAACCGACATCGTTCCCTTGACAAGGTTTTAAATAATTATTTAACAAAAGATATCTGACCAATTAGTCGATGGTAGTGTTTCAAGGCGTTGTTTATTGTAATTGGATCGATTCGCGGTGTTTTGACTTCGCAAACCACACTCTTAGAGTGTAAATCTATATTCTCATTCTTTAATTCGTTTCTGATTTCGCAAAAATTCTTTATAATTCTACTCATATTTAATTTCCAAAGCGCAGGTAGCAAAACTTTAATATTAATACGTCACAATAGCTATCACGAAAGGTTCAGAATCTGAACGGCATTGCCAGCCATGCGCTCAGTCTGGGTATCAAACGGTCGATACCCTAAGAGTTTCATCACAGTGCGACAATGGTACTGAGTTTTAACTATTGTGTTCCAGGAAGCTACTTTCATCCACTTTGTGGCTTGACGTTTAGGATCGTGAATAGTACTCCATGGAGCCTCAAATTCCCCACTGAGATGTTTCTTTAGGTAATTTATGACTTCCGTATGCACAAAGAGCCCAAGAAACTCTAAAACAGATTCTGTCTTAGAATATGGATCTTTTGCAAGATCTTCATAGCGTAAAATCATTATTCTATCAGGATAAACTGAATTCAGCTGAGAGTACGTGTTAAAATCATCTAGAAGATCTCTACATAAGTTTTGAGGTTTCTTACACGAAGGTGATGTGCACCAAGTTACGCTAGATAAACGCGAGTTGATAACAGCTCTTGGGTCTCGAATTAACCAAATTATTTTAGTATTTCTTTCGAGTAAGGTAGAGAGTACAGACAGTCGAACCCTAACCAACTTCATTACTTGCAAAGGAAATAATGAACATAGTTTGCCAATGTTGTCAGGCAAATAACATTTGGATCTTGGCATCGTGCTGCATATGTTCCATAGACGGGAATTTCTCACAAACATTTCTGGATTCCCGTAGGCATAGTGTAAATATTCAATTTCTTCAGTGTAGTTGCAAGACAGAAGGCCACTTATCAAGTTAAGAATCTTTCCCTGTAAAGAAAGAAGGAAAGACCATTAATATTTAATGGATATTCAACATCAAGACAGATAGCCGATCATTAATAATGTATTTTTGTTCAATAGAACTAAAATTTTTAAAATAATTTGAGAGAGAAGAAGAAAAACCGCAAAAATTCTGTTCAGCAAAGTGGTCGATGTGCTTAACTATTAACCATAAATATCTCCAATTAACGAATCCACTGCAATTACACAGCTAGCATATCGAGACCATATGAATCTAGAGAGAAATCTGGAAGCAGTTAAACTCAGGTAATTCTAGTTGAGGACACAGAAAAGCATAAGTGAACCACACTTTGGAAACAAAGGTATTATAGGCTCGTGCATGGGGCACAAACGCAAAGTTAGAAAAATGGTTGGGTCAACAGACATAACAAGGAATGAAAAAAAAACTCGTAATCAATCGCCCAAATTAGACCATTCTTAAACATTTATACCTGAATAGCTAGCATATATTAGGTTGGAAACAAAGTCTTCACACAACTTTTAATGAAAATGATCTACAAGGAAACAATGCAGAGAAACAAACAATGTACAATGTAATCGTTATTTTCGAACACTTGCTTCCGACGATAGGAGAGATCATGGATATCTTTGTTGTAAAATTCAACTGGTTTGTTATCTAAGAATTCTCCAATTGCAGTTTTCAGTTCGTCATCATTTGCGAACTTTTTGAGATTCAAGAAGTTCTGCAGCTCTGCAGTACCCAGGTGTGGCGAGTATGCTGTGTGAAGGGTGACTTTCCACCCCAGCTCCACTAGTTTTTCACCAGTATGATTTGCAACATGTGTTCGGAAGTTATCATGAAATAAATGACATCAGTCAATTCTAGTCATTTCTGCCCAACTGCATCGGCCACCTTTTGCAATTGTTGACTGTATAATTGAGCGTCACTAGACTGATTGCATTCCAACATTTTCTAGTAAATCGCTCCTTTTATATCCCAGCAGACACACAGCCATAAGCTTCTTTTGATGTCAGTCGGCCTTTGCCTGAAGTTGTTCAGGTGCACCTTTCTTTATTAAGCTTTGTTTGCGTGCTATGTTCGAGTGTAGACATCCTTTTTTATCTGCAGTAAAAATTCTGTTCAATCAATTGAAATTATTTTCTTGTACATTAGTATCATGCAGGCGTCTATGTGGCGCTGACGATCGAAGTAGGTCAGTTTACGTTTAATCTATACGTTCCAGTTTTCTGACTTTGATCATTTCCTCTAAATGATGCAAAATGACTGTTGGTCGCTATCCACTTTCAAGCGAGGCTAAGAAAGACTAGGCCACTGCAAATTAACTAGTCGTACAGCCTGTATAAATATATAAATAAATTAAACTTTTAAATTAATCTATAATTAAAACAACTTTTAAAAAAAGGTTGTGGGCGAACTTTGTTTCCAATCTACTAATTCATAGCTAATGAGTTCCGGAGTGCAAATAAATGACTGTTATATCGAACGACATCACTTTAAAATTCATATTAGCAATTTAACGTAGGAGTTCTTCTATAATATTTACTAAATCTATTTCAATATACGGAGTATTTTTCATATGTTTGATTTCTTACTGTAATCTATGTTACTTCATTTATGACAATTCATTTCTACAGTTCATTCTCCACATCTTTATTTTTTTCAGTCATATTATAACCAGTTCCATTCTTTGATTATTAAGCACGATAATTCTCTATTAATTGCTAATTGCCTTAGACTTACATTATGCCATTCCCTAGTAGCGTAAACTAATTTACTCCTTGTTAGGCTTAATTTTGCAACGCTGATTACCCCACGTTTGTATGAATGGACGGTAAAAGAAAAAAATAACGAAATGAAACGCAAGAAATAACGAGCAAATTCTGATCGATTATTTCCAAACCTTGTATGAAGTTAAGACTTGGACTTGGACTTTGACATAGAAAGTGAGTAATATAGTAGTAGAGGATTTTAGTAGGAGAAATAGTGGGTAAATTGGGGGAAAAAAGATAGGCAAGCGAAAATGAAAAGTAGAATGAAAGACAGGTCCCTGGTGATAGGGCATCTCTGGCTTTCTTTGCGTTTAGTTATATATTTTTTGTGCATAAATACATAAGTATATATATATTTATATATATATATATATATATATATATATATATATATATATATATATATATATATATATATATATATATATATATATATATATATATATATATATATATATATATATATATATATATATATATGAAGACATTCAAGCCTTCATAGCAGAGGATTTTTCGATCCCTACTACTTTTGGTGAAGAGAATTTTGTTTGTTTTTTGTTTTTATCTGGGTTGTTTACCACCGGATTTTGATTTTTTAAATTATTTTATTTATTTTTATTTTATTTATTTTTTGTTCTTTATATTTTTGGCGTGTTAATCACGCTAAAATTTAGGGAAAATTAGCACTTGACTAATTAAGTGAAAGGGGATTGCGTTTGGCTTTGTATTGGTTGGGTATTATAAAAATCTATGTGAACATTTGGTATACGTCGTTGTGAATGAGTAGTTTGCAGCTTTTAAAAAGTTTTGCGTGTCTTATGTCATTAAAGTCCATGTGCTCGAGTACAAACTCGGGAGGGAGGTGCCGGTGGACTTTGTCCCAGATCTTGCTTGCTCTTTGGTGAAGCTCCACGTTTATGGAGGTTAACCCTAGTTCACCATGGAGCTCACTCCCCCTTCTCCACTCTCTCCTTCGGGTTCTCGTTATAATATAGACAGCCTTATTTTGGACCCTTTGCAGTTTAAGAACTTGGATCTTGGGAATCGCGTTTATAGGGACCGGTGGATAAAGGAGTTTGGATCATATGCATGCATTGTAAATCTTTAGTTTGTTGGAGTTACTCAGGTTTAGGAATCTGAAAAATTCCCCCAAGTCCCTCCGAGCATTCGTTGTAGTTTTAGCTACGCGACTCCCATACCCACAAGTCGTAATCCGGAGTCCCAGAAACCGTGCCCTTCGTGCAGTATGGGATTCGTGCACCCCTCACACGGATATCTGCGAGGGTTAATCGGAATAGTGGAATTACACGAAACTTTGGGGCATGTGTAAATATATTCCATCTTATCTCGAAAGAATTGATTTTTTCGTTTTCTCCCGTAGTAGTCTGTGCCATATAATTCACATTCAGATAAGGTGCCGTGCAGATCATCGTTATACCGTTCGCAAATTGGACGTATAACGAGCCTTCAGTCAGGGGTTGGGGAAGGTCGATGGTCTATATGTTGTAAAGTAAGGGACTTATACACCCGCCTTGTGGCACCCCCGCCTCGAGTTCGAACTCGGGGCCATTAAAACCTTTAATGTTCACAAACGTTCTCCTCTCCATTACGTAATCGCATAGAATCCTTTCAAGTATGGGATCGAGGCCCAGTTGAAAGATTTTTTTATTGCAAGCCTCTCCTCCATACTTTGTCAAAAGGCCTTTTTGACGTAGTGGAGTACCAAATTTGCATAGTGTCTTTCTGCTTTTACTTTTGCCAACTTCTCGGTGATCACGACTAGCGCCGTGTCCGTTATTCGCTTCCTTCGAAAGCCATGTTGTTGGTTATTATGCAAATTATTTTCTTCGAGGAACGTATTCACCCTGTTAGCCAATATCTTCTCCAAGACTTTCCCTGAAAATTCTAAGAGAGATATAGGCCTGAAGTTAGCTCGACTGTCCGGTGGCTTAACGGCTTTGGGAATGAATATCATTTTTGCTACCTTCTAGTGGTCAGGGAAGTAACCCACGTTCCAGTATGCATTCATAATATTCATGAGCCTCATAAGGATGTTAGGCGTCGCTTAAATAAAATTCTCCTGCGATAAATAATAGTGAGGATGGGTTATTTGTATATGGTCATTCAGATAATTTATTATTCCGTCTTTGAAGTCTGAATCAAAGTTATCATTCTCTTCCGGGGATATCTTAAATATAGATGCCCAGAAGAGTTTGAATTCTTCTTCGATTTCTTCCGCGTCCGTAATTTCTGTATTGTCACGTGTAAGTTTTATAGTCTTTTGTGTCTATCCGCCTCTTAGTCTTTTTTACTGTCTGCCAGAATGTACGTGAGTCGTTTTCTATATTCAGTCCTTCTATAAAATTGTCCCAATTACCTTCTGTTGGTCCCTAATAAGAGTCATTAATTCGTCGCGTATCTGTCGACTATCGGTGAATATCATTCGGTAAATAAAAGTGTACTTGGCTACAATCAATTAATCCATCAAACCAACTGAGTGAGCTATTGCTGAACTTTCATTCTAGAATTTGATATTTTGATCGAGCTATGGTTTTGACACGATACTAGAAATGAAGGTCTTGATGACTTCAATAATTGAATTCATCAATCAAACTGATTATCGATCACTTGTTATTTCAGAAATAAAAGTGTAGATGGCTAAAATCATTTAATCCATCAACCCAACCGACATATTGGCAAACCATCATTCTAGAAATCAAAATGTTGATGTGTAACATCATTTAATCCATTAATCCAACTAAGATAGCTATTGCTAGACCATCTTTCTACAAAACTATGTTTTGGTGGCGATAATTACTTAATCCATCAATCCAGCGAGCTATGGATGAACTGAACTATCATTCTAGAAATATAGATCTTGATGCCTGTCACTATGTAACAATTTTTGTTCCTGGCCAGTAATTATTATTTCCCAACTTCTTTTATTGCAAAACAATAGAAAATAGCCAGTATTTGTTTTCAACTTTTCTTTTGTGGTTTGTGTGATGAAATATTTACTAAAAATAGGCAAATTTTGTTTTAAATTCATTGTAGGGCTAAAAATATCACAGCAAAATTTATACAACTTTATTCAAATTTTCCTAAGAAATATATAAATACAAGTAAAAAAAGTTAAAAAATAAAGTTTTCCTCGATTTTCAATGTAATGTAAATCAATTTCCCGTACAGGACCCCAAATGCAGTCTCTTTAAAGTTCGGTATATCTTGATCGAAGCGCTCTCATTGCTCCTCTGTGTATGTTCCCATATACTCCTTGGACTTGTCAAAAAGGGCAACCAGGATGTTCACCGTAATGGAGATCCTGTATCCAATCTGCAATAAATTTTCAGTAAGTCCTCATCCAGTTCTGCATAATTGTCATCCTTGTGGTTTCCCGCAAAGCCATGACACACCGAAACAAAACTCTTCCAGGCTTCCTTTTCTTTTTTAGTAAGCTTTTTAGGGAATTCTGAACACTCTATGATTTTCAAGATTTTTGGTCCAACAAAGACATCAGCTCTTAACTTTGCCTTAGAGAGTTTGGGAAAAATATTGTAGATAGAAGGCTGTAGAATATTTGTTAAGACCTCTAACAAAATGCTTAATGAGACCTAGTTTTAAAATGAAATCAAAGAAACAACACCTTTTGATGGTGTATCAATTTCTCTTGATTGGAATTATGCCCTCCAACGGAGAAATCAATCCTTTGTGGCCAGTGCTTCTTGCGGTAATGCGCTGTGGTATCCCTACTGTCCCAAAGATAGAGATGACATGGAAACTTGGTAAAGCCTTCCTGGAGACCCATCAAAAATGCTACCATTTTAAAGTCTTCAATCTTTTCCCAGCAATATTCCTTATATCTTAATTCTTGTATCAGGAAGTTGACACTGATTTAGTCTTCCATGAGATATACAGAATGAGCCAAACCAAGGGATGGATGCTTATTACAATTATGGAGAAAACAGCCTTAATGCTTTGTGAGGAGCTGTAAATGAAGAGCCTCGACTCATATGGATTAAATGTAATTCCACTTGTATCAAACGAGTCACATACGTAATTACAGTAACATAGTCCAGATGGATAAGTAAAAAATCTTGAGAAAGTTTTATGATGTTTCCTTTGGCTTGACAATTGCAAATTTTCATCCTGAAAATCCTACTCTTTAAGCCTGGAAATCTAAGGCAGGGTCATAATTTGACTTTGACCAGCCAAGATCTCTGACAATGTCATTGAGGCCTATGGTTTTGAATAGTATAGATTTCTATCGACAGCCATATCTCTTTCACTATAGCGTATGGCTCTACTGTTCTTTTTAACTTCTAAATTGCTGCTTTCTTCTGGGTGGGTGGGGGGGCTTATTCCTTTTTGAAGGGGTAGGTATAAGCAGTTCAGCACTTTGTGGTATTGATGCAATAAAGGATGTAAGATCGGGATAGAAAATAGAATGTGCATTTTTGCAACGTCGACGTAGAAAGGTCCACTATAAAGAAGTATCAGTTGCTTGAGTAGTCAGTGGGTTTACGCCAAATCCTGGGAATAGCAAACTTAATGGCTCTTCTTTCCGCTCTATACTATACTTTATTAGTACAAAGTATATACTTTATTACTCTTTTGGCTTACAAACACATATAATATTTCTAAAAACTTGTGTCATTTATGTTTTACTCTTTACAACAAACAATCTTCTTACCTTCCAAATATTACTTGCATTGTTCACAAGCAAAATGATGTAACCAGGATTTGTCTTAGTCCTCAACTGGCATGCCAAAGTATGCTTTGTAAGCTTCACACATTCCCATAGATGCTACCACAACAAACCTTTTTTCTCTTGTTTTGATGAACTGTCCGCACATATAATAGAACGCATCTGAAGAATGATTGCCATCTCTCGATGCCATTTCTCTCCTGATGTGTCCACTGTAGTAGCTAGAGCTGGAATGATAGCAAATTTGTGAATCCCTGTATAAATATTTCTGAGGTAATATTCCAGAAGTTTCTAGAAATTTCTAGAGATGTGCTCTGGAAAGCTTTGGAACATCCTTGAAACTTCATAAAATTCTACTAAATGCAAGAAATTTCTCACTAAATCTACAATGTTTTGGAATGTTTCCTTAAAACAAATATTACTCTACAACATTCCAATGCTTTCTTTAAAATGATATTTACAATAGTTTACTTTGATTTGAAAAGATTAAAGCCTTTTATATATTGTTAACTATTTTCCGAAATTAATAATACCCTACCATTATTTTATAAATAGGAAAATTTAGAAATTCAATACCTTACATTCAAGAGCAAAGTTTAGGGAGAAAATAGACTTTTTATTTCATTCAATTACGAACAACTTGCAAATAACTTTTATAACCTAGGAACAAGAAAAGGGAGAAATCTTCTTACATATTACATTTGATCAATCAATCCAATAAAGCAATCTAGGTCTAAACCTTAACTCTAGAAATAAATGTTTTGATTGCGACAATCATTTAATACATCAATAAATTGAGCCTTGGCTGTGGCAATATTTTAGAAATAAAGCTGTCATGGCTCAAATAAAGGATCAGAGAACCAGTATTTTCGAAATAAAAGCGTAGATGGCTAAAGTCATTAATCCAACAATCCAACCAGGCTAATGGAGAAAAATCATACAAGAAAAAAAAGCGTTGCTATCTACAATCCTTTAATCCATCAACCTAACTGATTTTTCGGGGAATCAATATTCGAGAAGAAGAAGTATACGTCTACAATTATTTAATCCATCATCCAACTCGCCTATCGGTAAAACGTGATTCTAGAAATAAAAGTATCTATGGCTACAATCATTTAATCTATCGATCTATCAGAGCTATCGAGGAAACATGATTCTATAACTAGAAGAGCAGAGGCCAACATTATTTAATCCATCAATCCAAACAAGCTATGACCGTACCATCAGTCGAAAAATAACTATGTTGATAACTAAAGAAATTAAACCCACCAATCGAACTGGGTTATGGCTCAACCATTATTCTAGGAAATAGAGGTGTTGATTGATACAATCATTTTATCAATCAATCAAACTGAGCTATCGTTCAACCTTCTTTCTATAAATAAGAGTGTTGATGGCGACAATCATTTATTCTAGCAATTTAAACAGAGCTCTCGTTGAAAATTCATTCTAGAAATACATGTTTTGGTTGCTAAAATCATTTAATCAATCAATCCATCTGAGCTAATGTTGACACTTCTTTCTAAAATTAAATTGCAGATGGCTGAAATCATTTAATCAATCAATCCATCTGAGCTAATGTTGACACTTCTTTCTAAAATTAAAGTGTAGATGGCTAAAATCATTTAATCAATCAATCCATCTGAGCTAATGTTGACACTTCTTTCTAAAATTAAAGTGTAGATGGCTAAAATCATTTAATCAATCAATCCATCTGAGCTAATGTTGACACTTCTTTCTAAAATTAAAGTGTAGATGGCTAAAATCATTTAATCCATTATTCTAATAGAGATATGGTGAATCATTATTCTAAAAATAAAGGTGTTGATAAGTACAATCATTTAATCCTTTAAGCCAAACGAGCTATTGATGAACCATCATTCTAAAAATAATGATTCTAGAAATAATCTATCAATCCAACCGAGATAACGTAGATCATTCTTCCTAGAAATAAAAATCTAGTTGGATACAATCATTTAATCCATCAATTCAACGTGGCTATCGCTGACACATCAATCTAGACATAAAAGTGTTAATTGCTCGAATCATTTAATGCTTCATCCATACTAGCTCTCGGTTTTCTATCATAATAGATATTAATTTTTTGATGGCGAGAGTCATTTGATTGATCAATCTATCGAGCTATGGCTTTGCTATCCTTCTAGTAATAAAGGATTGATGACTACAATAATTTAATTCATCGATACAAGTGAGTAATCAGCAAACCATTATTTAACAATAAAGTGTGGGTGGCTACAATGATTTAATTCATCAATCCAACTGAGCAATCAGTCTACTAGCATTCTAGAAATAAAATAAAAGATCGCTGCAATTGTTAAATCCATTAATTCATTGAGCTATCGATGAACCTTAATTCTAGAATTAATTATTCGGTGGCTATAATAATTTAATAAATCATCCATCCTAGGTATCGTTGAAAATTCTTTCTAGAAATAAAAGTGTAGTTGGCTACAATAATTTAATACATCAATCCCAAAGAGATATGGCTGAATCATTCTTCTAGAAATAAAGGTGTTTATGGCTATAACACAAACTAACACAAACTTTATTTTCTAAGGTTTTTAACTAATTTAAGAATATTATGATATGTTGAATCCAAAAATTACATTGGATTTTGGTCAATCAGGTCAACTTTTTTATTTGCCGCCACATGACTTTTTTACATGTATGGGTATTTTCTATTTATATACTGAAAAAGTCTTTCTTATTTCTTCAAATAAAAAAGTTCTGAAGAGTTTACGTGCGGAAAAGTTTGACTAACTGGTATTTTATTTTTGCAAGCGAATGAAATGGATTCGGCCAGAAGATCTTACAAAAATAAGCCCGATGTATCCTATTACATGTCCAGCGAATACATCGTTGTTCCTAACTCCTAACAGGAATCCAAGTTTCATAAAGCGTGTTTGTCATGATTATTTGGGGATAAAGTTTGGGCGTCACACATTGAATGCAAGACATGCACTGAGTATCAGTGTCGTTGGACCAACACCAAGAAGAGTTGATTGAAGTTTGGAATTCCCATGGTTTGGAGGAAACCGGCAAACAATGGCACTAACTGCTACTTCTGCATTATTGATTTGACTGAAATCAACAGAAAGAACCGAAGCAGCATTACGTATCCTGATTTTCAATCAGCACGTCGTCATGTAGCTCCTGGTGATAAATAAATTCAGTACCTGTCTTTGGAGAACTTCCTGATATTAGTAACGAAGATTTTTCCGTTGTTAAATAAAATGAAAAAAGTGGGGTTTGACGATGATACTCTAAATCTCTTTTCCCAAAAGGAAATAAGTGATCTAGTTCGTGATTTAAATTTGTCATATCCCTCTGCCGAGGTGTTGGCATCCAGATTGAAGGGAAAAACTCCTCTCTGACAGTGCTCGCATCATCTTCTACCGCATCAGACATCGAAATTACCTGCATTTTTTCTCTGAAGAAAATGACTTGGTGTATGTACATATATTGCGCAGCTTCTGTACAAGCTTGAAGTGCCACATTACCAACCCGAAGAAAGGAGACTGTTCAGTGACAGCAGCAAGCCATCACTAAAATGGGTTCTGCTGCACAATGGCAACATGTTTTACTCTGTACCCCTCGCCTACTCCACTACACTGAAAGAGAAGTATGAAGCGCTAAAGTTGGTGCTGGAGAAAATTCGCTATGATCGGCATGAGTGGTTGATTTGTGTTGCCCTTATGATGGTGGACTATCTGTTAGGACAACAGTCAGGGTTCACCAAGTAAGACTATTTTCTGTGCATGTGGAAAAGTAAGAATCGAGCTCAGCATTACACTAAGAAGTACTGGACTGTATGGAAGGAATTGGTGCCTTGCAGAACAAGAAACGTCATAAACAACCATCTGGTTGAAAGAAACATTATACTTTTCCCACCAAAGCTCTGGTCACAGATGGTGGCTTCTCCACTTACTTGTGCCACGCTCTTCCATGATTGAACTTGGAAAAGTTGAATGCTGGCATCTCTGACAGTCCTCAACTCCGTCAACTCATCAGAGATCCGTGGAAGACGTTTGTTCTGGTCATGAAGAACTTTCTTGGCAACAAGAAGGCCAGGAACTACACAGAACCAGTCACCAATATCTTGACTGATTTCAGAAACTTTTTAATCCAAAATGAGCATCAAAATGCATTACTTATTCTCCCATATGGATCGTTTTACTGAGAATCTGGGATCAATGAGATCGAGCAAGGGGAGAGATTCCATCAGGACATGAAAGAGCTGGAGATCAGGTATCAGGGACGCTGGGATTCAGTCATGATGGCTGGATACTGTTCGACTCTGAAGAGACATCCGTATCGTTGAACATTCTAGGAGTTTGAACAAACGGAAGTTCATGCCCTGAATTTTGAACAATGATGAACTAATATCCAATTTACTTATACTTACCTTTATCGATGTCTAGTATTTAATGTACACTAATTAATTTTTTAACATTTATTTAATAAATTGTGTTAGAAAAAGATGTTTGATCTTAAAATCCTATTTTGGATAAAAATATTTTAAAAAATCAACCGAAAATGTCAAAAAAATGTACTCAATTTAGTTATAAAATCGGATTTAAAAAAAAATCCACTTACCACAAAAACTTAACTTGATCGGAAGAAACGGCTACAATTATTTAATCCATCAATTCAATCGATTATCAATCATTCGTTATTGTACACTTTGTTAGGAAATGAAGAAAATCAGCGCTCACTTACAACTAAATAGCATTAAACATGAAAACAATTAAACAACGAAATATGAATGGTAATTTATTATTAATGCGTAAAGAAACAATACGTGCAGATTGATTCCTGAATAAAAAATATACTCCTTGGTTTAAGACTTAGTAACCCCTTACACTGGGGTAGGAAGGGCTGATATTCATGGAGACTTGCGAAATCTTCGTTCTTTAAAAACACCCGTGAGGGTTCTGCCATTTTTCTTTTTTCTGCGCGTCTCTAAACATAAGGATTCCTCTCTTTTCCTCCGCGCTCTTTTCCCACATAACTGCCTCTTTTAATCGTCCCTGGAGAAGAAAACCGAAACTATCGGAGAAAAACTGAGTATAGAGAAAGGTATTTTTTTTTTAGTTATTGACTTATAAAAGGCGAGAAACAAAAGAGCTCGCTTCAAGAGAGATCTGAAAGAAAAGCTTATTATGGAAGCGAAAATGAAAAGTCGACGGTTGAAATTTACATATGAAGCCTAGTTTCAGTACTGGTTACAAGGAGTTACAAGGATAGTAAGTACCTCAAAAGAACATTCATTCCATTTCAATGGAGGTACTTATTTTTTTGTATTTATTTGCTACATCCAAACTTTTTATTATGCTACTTGTGCTACATTATGCAAGAGTTAACTCTTTTTATTCAATTTGCTGCTCTCTCATAACTTACTTATTCTATATAAAATTTTACATGCTAATATATATATATATATATATATATATATATATATATATATATATATATATATATATATATATATATATATATATATATATATATATATATATACATTCAACTTAGATTAGGGTTTCTCGTCCAATATTAGAACATAAACTCGTTCTTGTACTGGTGGTGCTTGGGCTCAGAAGCCATGGATTTAGACCTTTGAAATTCGGGGAAAGGGAGTACCTGTGGGTCATTTTGACTAATCTGCCGCATCCCGTAGGCCATCAAGGGCTCATAATGATAGAAGGCCCCAGGGTAGGATGAAATGATCTCCCCTAGGAGAGTTGACCCACTGCGCCAGGTCGAAGCGATGACCACTCTGGTATGCGAGGTCTCCTTTGGTATCTGAGGGGAAAAGAAATTGTGTGAAAAAAGAAAGGACAATCCAATGATCTCTTTCTCTGGTGATATTTACGAGTACCATAAGAAAGTAGTGGTTATGAAGAGACAAATGAATAAATGACACTAAAGGAGAGAAAAAGTAACATGTTTATCGAAGATAATAAGGCTTGTAATACTCAAAGATCTCATCTACATTAAAAGACCTAGAAAAAAAAGTATTTGACTCTCTCTTCCACAAATACCTACTGACCTTTTGATTGCCAGATATCCACATACGAAGTATAAATACCTTTTATGGACTATTTAAGAATTCACTCCAATAATTTATTTTTCATCCTATGTTGAATACTGCCAGTCATGTCTGACACGCTTTTTGAGTCTAGCAGCTTGCAACACACTTAAGGAAACAATTTTAACCAAATTTTCATTAACATATTGTCATTAAAATATCCTATAACTTCATTTTAAGTTCATTAAACTTAATATAATTATTTCATCCTTATTCCATGAGGTATGGCGATTTCAAAATTTCAGAATAGCCTTCCATGTCAAGCCATACAATCCAAAAGATCCCCCTTTTATAATAATAATAGGTATTTATAATGCGCCCTTCAAGGCTGTTAGCCCCCCCAGATCGCCACCTACTTATCCCAGAGTTGAGCCTTCGGAGGAAGTATGCACTTCTGCTGGCTGTTATCAAGATCAGCAGGTCCTTTAACTATCTGAAGGCAGCTTATATATCTTTATAAGTCTTTTTTTGTCTTTACCAGCCGAATTTGGGCATAAAATATGTAATCTAATAAGTAGTGTGGCATTGCTTTCATGTTTATCAATATTTTATGGCTAGAAATAATTGAAAGTATCCCTTCCTTCTTGAGTAAAAAAATGAACCATTTTTCGTTTAGTAGTGCAACAGGAGACGAAGAATCGGTTTTTTACATTAATATTTCACGTTCTAGACAATGGGTTAGTCCTGTGGAAAAATCAATACTCTTAGCCAAAACATGGGCTTTTAATCCACGGAAGATTCTCTTCTGCGTTTGATGGGATATGAATGGCAAAATCTATTTTGAACTGCTTGACCCAAATCACACTATCATCAACAAGGTTTACCTTGCTCCGTTGGGCTGTCTACATGCAGCACTTGAAGGAAGCAGGCCATCATTAATCAATAGAAGGCTAGTGTTGTCTCATTATGACAACGCTGACCTCATCGCAAGAGATATCATACAAAAGCTTAACAATATGGCTTGGGAACTAATGAGTCAACCATCATATTCACCTGACTAATCTCCATCAGATTATTTTATTTTATGCGATTAGCGAATCACCTAAATAGAATGAGATGTTAACAACAGAAAAGGTTGAAGCAACCTAAAACAACTTTTAAATCAAAGATATATGAGTTTTACAAACAGAGCGTTGGAAAGTTAGTAGAAAAGTTATCAAATTTTGAAAATCTGTTGGAGCTAACCCTGATATTATTATCTCGTACAAATATTTTATATACCGAGTATTGCAAAATTCCTGTAGCACTGGCAAGCACGGCGGCGAGCACGCACTCCAAGCGAGACCTGAAGGCCACTAACACGTTATGAGTGAAGTCTTTCCTTTTGCTGGCCTACACGCGGTTGGCGAAGTACTACAGTTCATCAGCGTTGATGTGGCAGACCTTCCAGGTCTTGCCCCTGACATGCGCCTACACCCTGTCGTCGAGTGGATTGATGTCAGACGACTGCGATGGCCAAATTTCCTTAGGTCAGAAGTTTATATTCGACCTCAGCGACTCTTGTACGGTATTGACGGTGTGGAAGACGTATTCTGCCGTCTTCGTGATCTTTCTCACGCAGGGATGGACTTTCATGGTTAAGATGTCCTTGTAATCGCCTGCGGTGAGCCAGTAACGGGCCGCGGACCACACTGGCAGCATCTTCTCGCCATTCGAAGCCACGACGCCGAGCATCATCACGGAGGCCGAGTACTTGGTCGTGGACATGTAGTGGACCTCCGGAATGTCCTGGTTGAAGTTTCCCACATGGTCATTCTGCTTGTTGATGAAGGTTTTTTCATCCGAAAAAAATGTTAATTCAGTTGCCATGGCTCTCAATTCGTTGAGAGGGCAACAACAGCTCTCCTGACGTTGTTCTCGCATACAGTCATTTAGCAGTCCTTTCCACGAACCTCAATCTCTCGCCGCCCTCATCTTTGGTGGTCTTGTGCACCTTGGCCACTGTGATGTTCTTCTTCTTCGCTAGCGCTGTTATTTTTAGCTTCGAAGCACGTTCGAAGGCCTTCCTTACAGCCAAAAAACGGTTGAAAACATAAGGTTTGCCTGAATGAGTTCGATCTTTGAGGTCTTCCACGTTCTTAAGCCTCTCCGCGCTTCTGTGGTCGGCCATCCGGCTGACAATGAGCCACTTTGGTATATAGGACTGGACTTGTTGTGGCCCGCGTGCATGAGAGCAGAGATCTCAAATCTTTTCATTTCCATCTGGACACACTTCTACACAATTGAAAAGTCGTTTTAATGACACGTGCTGGAGAAGTAGAATTTTAGAATGAGTTTATTTAACAGAAATTTCTCTATCACACACGTAAACATCTCAAAATGTAAAAAAAAAAAACCGAGTGTAAAAGAACTGTTTTAAACCTCGTTATGTACCATTTTTCAGTTCAAATGGTTCATATTATCTGCTGCAGCACT
The DNA here is from genome assembly GCA_963969495.1 of Ceratothoa steindachneri. NCBI lineage: Eukaryota > Metazoa > Arthropoda > Malacostraca > Isopoda > Cymothoidae > Ceratothoa > Ceratothoa steindachneri. The sequence continues at coordinate 36,831,554 of OZ018335.1, forward strand.
AACCTTAATGTTCCTTAAATAAACATTAAAGAACAGGGAAATCCAAATGGATGAAACCTTTATATTTATTTCAAACATAAAATTAACATATATTTTTCCAACATATAGAGAAATAATTATTAATAAAAATACGTTTGACAATATCAACTAAAATATTTATTTTAAGAAATATACTTTTTTGATGAATTAGGAAACAGTTTCTTGTGATTTTAAACAACCAGAGGAAGAACACTCGTCCATTTTGGAAGATTCTGATTAAAGCCATTAGTCAATTTCATGCATCTTTATGCACAAATATTAATAACTTCAATAGTGCTGATACAATAAAACACAATAATAGAATCTGTCTACTTCCTCTTGCAATGTGATCCACATATAGAGTTGGTTTGGTATATTAAATGCTTCAAAAATAGAAATAGATTTTGTGATTAACGTTTTGTTTTGTTTTTTTCAAGCAATAATCCTTTAGGACGTAAATTCTCTTAGGGACGGGTCTTCTGAACCTTCTCTCTGTAAGGCAATAAGAATTTGCTTCCTTTTTTGTAGTGGTATCCTTTCATCAATATATTGGGTTGAAAAATAAGTTCTTGCGGTTTTATCAAATTTATTCATTAACATTAACAAGTTTAGAAAAAAATAATTTTTAATTGATAACAATTTGCAATTTAATCAATAATGTATTCTCAGTTGTTATTTACAACTTCTTCCCAACGTTTAACTAGTTTTTCGATACCTCTGCAATAAAAATCTCTGAATTTTGACTAGCAGAATTCTTCTAACCAGGTTCTTAATTCCACATCAGTATTGAACGAAACGCCGCGCAAATTGTTGGAAAGCGATCGGAACAGATGGAAATCCGATGGAACCAAGTCTGGCGAATATGGAGGATGCTGCAGGATTTCCCAATTAAGCGTTTGAATGGCGTTTTTTGTTATATTGGCAATGTGAGGACGAGCATTGTCGTGTTGCAGAAGGACTCCATAACGTCGATGAGGGCGCTTTTCACGAATAGCTTCGGCGAGTCGATACATTTGTTGAACGTAGAGTTCTGCATTGACAATCTCGTTGTTCGCAAGGAGCTTATAAAGAATGATGCCTTCACAATTCCACCACACATACAGCATCGTCTTTTGTGGAAGAAATCCTTGCTTTAATCGCGGAAGTGTTTTTTTATTGGGGCTAAGACATTGTTTTCGATGGTTCATGTTGACATAAACACACCATTTTTCGTCACTAGTGATGACCCGGTGAAGAAATCTGTCCTTATATCGCTGAGTAGCCTTGTGACGAGCAAGCAAACCGGCGGCAATCGTGGAGCTTTGAAGTTTGTTGCTTTCGCTCAAATAGTGCGGAACCCATGCACCGAGTTTTTGAACTTTCCCCATCGAATGAAGGTGATTCACTACAGTTTTCTGATCACACGCCAATTGTACAGCCAATTTTCTAGTCGATTGACGAGGATTTTCATGATGAAGGTCGTTCAATCGATCTTCATCCAACTTAATGTGGCGACCAGAATGTTCTTCGTCATTAAGATACAAATGACCGTTTGTGAAACATGAAAACAAACATTAAAGTGTCCTTTCTGATAAAGCATTTTCTCCGTACACAGCACAAATATCGCAACCAGCTTTGGCTGCGTTTGCATTGTTCCCGTCTCGATTGAAAATGAATAACAACAGGTGTCGAAAATGAGCCTTTCTTTTAACTTAACATTCCATTTGGAGGGTAGAGAACAAAAATTAAATTAACACAACTTTTAAATAAACCGCAATGACTTATTACTCAACTTCAAGACGTATCCTAAGCAAAAGCCTAATAGTCTACGCTGTTAAGAGACGTAGCCTAACAACCTTTGCAAATTTTGCTCTCATTATTGATTATTGTTTCTTAATATGTGCACAAATCACGTCAACAAAACTTAAATCAACACAACATTAATAAAAACGCAAGAACTTATTCCTCAACCTAATATAAGAGTCCAGGTAATTCGTTCAAAAGCTATCAAAAATGTCGAGTTATTATTTAGATCCAATTTCCGGAATTTCTTTGTCTTCATAAATAAAAGCTTCTTGGATAAATTAAGATCATGAAACTCAAAATTAAGTAGTTATACATTTAAAGCAAAAATAATGAAATTATGGATACTGGTGTTATTATATATAATTTTATCTATCCCCTCGTTATGACATAGACCAAGTTCAATAATTTAGGTAGCACTTTGAGCAACAACTCCAAGTACTATAATTGAGAGTTCAAGCAATCAGCGATAGTTATCACGAGGCTGCTGTTTCTGAAGTTGCGCCTTCAGAACCAACAGCTGATCTGCGAACCTGGTTCAATGGTTCAAAGTAATTTATTTTAATTTTTCCAAGCTCTTTTGAATCTTTAGAATAGGTATTTCAAGGCCAAAGGAATCTCTAAATCAGGTCCTGAATGAACACTTTCTGAACTAGAAGTTTGAGAATGTGACGACTTCGTATGAATGTGAAATAGGAAGAATACCCATATCCGCATCAGATTGGGTTCTAATGGAAGACTAAACCTAGATTTATGCTTGTTTGTAGGGCAGGAAAAACTTCCATGCTTCCCTTCACTACATGAAGTAGGAAAAACGCCTATGATGTCCTTCAGTAGGTATCGTAAAAGGCGATTAGACACATATAGGCCGCCATTGGGCTTGGAAGCTGCACCCAAGAAGGTTTTCTACTATGGATACGATATGCAATGAGGGTAATGAGTGAGGATGTCGCAGACTCCGTCTGCTCAGGAAGGATAATATGGCTGAATGTGTGAATCGAGTGGGTATCTAGAATGTGACTGATATGTGTGATGTATAGAAGAGTAAAGTAGTAGTCATTGCGATCAGGAGTAGATCATAGTGATAAGAATAAAGAGAGTGTGGCAGTGGTTTTGAGTGAGGAGTGCCAAGATACAATTGTTGGGTATCAATGTGTGAATTCGAGAAGTGTGTGGATGAGGTTAAGATTTGAAAGAGTAAAACTGCGCTTGGGGCTAGTGTATAGACCCTGTAATGATAAAAGTGATTATGAGAAAGACATGATGTGGAATAGCTTGGGACTATTTGTAGATACAACTTGGAATGCAGTGTAGGAGTTATGAATGGAAGAATAGGTCCAGAATGAGTGGAACTAACTGGAGGATTTGTTACACGCTGAAAATATAAAGACATAAAGAGGATGGTGTGGTTCTGCGCTGAAACAAACATATGTAGCAAATATATTATGTTAACACACGTATGTTTATTATTACAAATGGTTTCGTAAAAGAGAAGGATAGAAGTTTTGCGAAGTTTTGACATGGTATAATGAAAAGGAGCCTGAATTCTACCTAGAAGGGTCACAGAGGGTCAGAAAAGTTTAGAGTTAAATTTAGGATTGTTGAAAAATAACATTGAATTTTTCCGTTGAACCTTTCGAAGTGATGATTGATGGTTTGGTGGTTCGATTAAAAGTTCAAGTAAGATGTAGGTAAATAAACGGTTTTCCGTTTACTAAACAAACAATATATTTCAGACAAACAACAAACAATATATATTGTCGAGGTATACCTGTTTAGACTAGCTTGGCGCTCAAGTCGTACACAAGCACGGGCAGACAGCTGACCACAGGCCGCTTGAGATAGTTCGAAGCGATTAATTAATGGCTTGCCAAGTTGCAGTTCAAAGGATATATATGAAGACAATCACCAAAGTATAATTTTAATATATATAATAAAAGAAGGCAATTTTTTTCTCTTTCTCTTTCTCTGTTTCTCTAGGTTTCTCTCTCTCTATCTCTCTCTCTCTCTCTCTCTCTCTCTCTCTATATATATATATATATATATATATATATATATATATATATATATATATATATACAAAAGGGGGAACAAATTACTTATGGTAGTTAAATGAATTAAGTGAAGATTAACGAGGTAATCTGATGATGACCATACAAGATCGCTTTACCTTCAAGCGCAGGCGAATTGGTTTGGGGTGGAAAACAACGGCGCAGGTCTTCAAGAAGATACTTCGGGGAGTCTTGAGGAGGAGGACTCGAAGATGGGGTTGGATTACTTCGTGATGAAGAATGAGATTTTCTCTGCTCTAGAGATACGTAATCTCAACTCGAGACGATTCTGGAGATCGACAGGGAGTCTCATTCTCGAGAGAACGGGAATCTTGAAGGGGTGTTGAAGATGAGAGGGGCGCACCACTTTTCTGGAAGAAGGGGGCTCGATAGCTTTCCTCTGAACAGGGGCCAAAGTTTAACGAAGTTAGATCTGCTGACGAGATGATCGACGACATACGACAACGGGTTACGAGGGTTCACGGGAAACAGAAGGGCAGTCTGACGAAGTGGATGGCGGGCTTTCAATCTCCGCGAGAGATGGTGAGCTTCCGGTTAAATACCCGGGTGGCTGATCCGATAGACGCCTCAGGGTTTTGCGGTCCCTAGGGGATTCTTGGCGCCAGTCTAAGCAAAGACAATTCAGGATAACGCGTCCTTCCAGACGATGAAGCTTGCCTCGCGATATGGGGGTAGAGTTAATGTGGCTGTGCACAGCGTTTTCGCAGGGGAGGGGGGCACGATTCGTTTCTGAAAGCAAACAAGGCTGGGACGGGTGATTAAGCGAGTGACGGATTCTTCCTCGACTTTCTAAAATTCTCACGCTAGCTCACGTAGTTTTGAAAGAATAGAGGGATATTTCCTACGGATTCCTCTCACGGTGGTCCTTCGAGGGCATTCCCTCACACACACACACATATATATATATATATATATATATATATATATATATATATATATATATATATGAAATGAAAAACTCACAAAGTATCACGTGAGGGTAGCAAATGAATGCAATGTCCCGCAGGAAAAAATGAAATGGTGTTTTCGCATAAATCAACATAAATATAATGTCCGAAGAGGGGAAGATAACTGCTTTCTTTGTCGATATGTCAGATAAGGATCATCTAATTAACTGGAACTCGGCAAAATTTATTTATCATTCCAATGACTCTATAAAAAGGAATATCATTGAATGTGCTTTTATAAGCCCAGTGATAATTTTAATCTTTCCCCTGGCTTATATAAAATAGAGGCTATAATAAAATGATTAATACTTAAAGAAATTAATTCTGACTTCTGTTCTTAGTTTTTCATATACAATCTTTAGTTATGTGGCCCCAATTTTTTTTTTTTTAATTGTCACTGCTCTGTTATGTACATTGTATTTTCCCCGCTTTTCGCTTTTCGTGTCTCATAATCTTCCTCGTTAGGCTATCTCCATTTATTTTAATCTGTTACCCTTTCGTATTCTCAGTTTGACCTTACTACCTTCTTCTTGTAATTCTTAATGTGAATCTTTACCTTCCCCCTTCTTTCTTCCTCATTGGTGATTTCTTTTTTTTGAGGCGGTTTCTCATACTCTTCTTTCGGTTATATACCTCTAATATATTATTATTTCTTGTAGATATCCTTGATAAGAAAACTTAATAAAGTTCGAAAATACTTGGAAACACCATTTATTTTTTTCCTGCGGGACATTGCATTATATATATATATATATATATATATATATATATATATATATATATATATATATATATTGAGTGTGTGTTCCCTAACCATGTATATATTTTTTTATATAACAAGCAAACCCCCTTAATAGATTCCAATGATTTATTAATTATTATATAGCCTAAGGAAGTATAAAATCGAAATTAGTAATAGCCTTGTCTGACTATGGAAAACATGGAAAAGCAAAGTGGACGCTTCTCATTTAAGAGAAAAATATGAACACCAAGGTCGCATCAAAGTTTCAACAACAGTGGAGAGACAATTTTGGAACTAAAACATCTAGCTTGAGAAATTTTAAGTATAAGCTACCCCTCATGATATGTACAGACACACGCAACTGGACCCAAAGACACCAAGAGTTGCTAACACTTTTTATGAAGTGGTACAGGTATTAAACCGATACCATGAAAAAAACCTGAGACAATGTTCTCGGATAAAAGGAAAAAGTAAAGTAACTGTTTTCAGAACTCTGTAGAATGCTAAATGGAAATCTTGCAAAGGAAGATTATTGCATGCATCGATTAAAGATGATCCGGATTGAAGAAGCCAAATCTACGAATGTTTTTGAGTATAAAATACAAAAGATGGGTATACTTTTGTTGAATGGTCTAATTGATCGTCCTAATTGGACCTACTGGCCAGAAGAAAATCCACACAATCATGTGGAACGATAAGTAAATTTGGCGAGTATATCTGTCGCGTCTGGTTTTTCTTAGAAAGATATTGTTGGTCCATTCTTTTCGATGGTACACTTACCGGTCCCATCTACTTCAACATACAGTGGTGTATTGGTGTCAATCACCGCCAAAAGTTCGAAAAACTTACGTGTTTAAAACCAATAAAACGATCTATTATTTCGGTTTTAGATTTTACCTACAAAAAGAAATCAAAATCAGCTGATTCCTTTCCTAAATTCGTTTGTTATAAGTTTAAAAAATTTATATGTAAATGGCTTTGGAGAGACAAAGTATATATATATATATATATATAAATAGAGATAAAAAAAAGGATTCATAAACACACAGACGAAATTAAACAAACAACGAACGTTCTTTCGAGACAGTAACGAAGGCTTGCTGTTTGTTTTAATTCATTCGTGGTTTGCTGAATTTAATTTATTGCTGCGGTTATTGCAGGATTTTATCAAATATATATATATATATATATATATATATATATATATATATATATATATATATATATATATATATACAGGGGTTGGACAAAATAATGGAAACATTAACTAATGCACCCATTCACACCAAAAAAGGTTTTAAAACTTGTTTAAAACGCCTGATAATGACGTTGAACACATATTGGTCTCCATAATTCACAGATGTTGCCATAATCAAGTTTTTTGTGTAAATTGGAGCAAAAACTAGGGGATATAATCCCTTTAAAAAGCGTCTATGAAGGAGTTAGAGCAGGTTTCACTCGAAACCAGTTAAATTCGTATAGATACAGCACAAAACTGTATGGATCGTTGGTCAGCGTATTGAATCTATTTATACTGCTAAGGAGGAGGGGACTCAATGTCAGTAATTTAATTAATGTTTCCATTATTTTGTGTAACCCCTGTATATATATATATATATATATATATATATATATATATATATATATATATATATATATATATATATATATATATATATATATATATATATTAAGGTGGACCATTAACATAAAAAATTAATTTTAAGTTTGAAATTTAAATGGCCTAACCTCTCTTGCTGTTATCCATATGGAAATATACGAAAATTCAAAATATTGTTTATATCCGATAATATCATAGAAAGCGGAATTGAATTCCATTTTTTCATCCGGTGTTGGTCAGCATTTGAAAGTTAAAACAAATGTAAACAAGTTGGACAAAAGTTCTAATTTTTGCATCATTTTACTTGTGGTGAGATTGAATCATTTTGCATCACAACACATATATTAGGATGCTGCAGGAGCTCATTATGCCATAGTAAGACGTCGTTTCTTTTATGCCCATATTATCTTCGAATGTTGTGTGGCACGTGACTTTTGTAAGCGCTTGTGTAGTACTTTGTGCACAACTGTTTTTTTTTATCAATTTATAATTTTACTATAAATTAAAAAAAACTATTATTTTAATTTTTATTTAATGTGTTTTACTTCTCATTCTTTGAATTTTGAATGTTTTGTTTATTATACTATAATATTTTCATATTTCCTCGTCTGACTTCCTTACTTGTATTTTAACTTGTCTTAATTAAATTTTATTCCTCATATTTTCTTAACATATCTTAACTCTTAGTTCAGTTCATTTTAATAGTTCATTTAAAACTTATTAGCGTATCTTTATCTCGTTAAATTTATTTTATGTTGAAGACCTACACAGTAATATATACGAAACGTCCAACTATAGAATGTGCAATATCCTTGTAATGCCTTCATTATTTCTGTACATACATATATTATATAATTTTATGCATGTACGTGTGTTCATATGTATTTTAATTTTATCTATCTATATATATATATATATATATATATATATATATATATATATATATATATGCCTTTAAAAGGCTATTTTTGGCAGACACATTCTTCATGAAAGCCCTCGGAAGGATCTCTTCTCACATACATGATTGGAGCTAGCTCCAATCAATCTTTCTTTTTTCCTACGTGGTATACACAAGGATATATATATATATATATATATATACATATATATATATATATAGAGATATATATATATATATATATATATATATATATATATATATATATATATATATATATATATATATAGGTAAAGGTAATAGTAAGAATTCCTTAATCCGCTAGAAATGGCTCTTGGAGTTTCTCAGTACTCTTCAGAAATACCACCCATATAACTAGATGGTAGCCTGTTCGTATAGGTAGCGCTTCTGAAGAAGGCTGAGGTGTAGTTGTGAAACCACACTATAGAATTGAATATAACTCAAAACTAAATAAAAAAATTAGCATTTTGTAGTCATATGGATTATATAATCGCTTCACACGCAGAACCCTTATTTACTTATTCATTGGCAAAGTAAAAATTGTTGTATTTTTTGCCTCTTTCTTAGGGGTAAATAAGAATTCACCGTTGGACTGTTGTCATTGGTTAGAGGTGCTCACAGGCCGTTACCTCCTTTACTGGGTAGCGGCATGTAAAAAGCTAATGTACTTCGTCGCGTTGTTTCCTCAATAATTTCTGACCGGTCAATAATGAAACTTAGACTTGAACTTAAAAATTTGGTGAAATTTAGAGAGAGAGAGAGAGAGAAAGAGAGATTGAGAGAGAGGGAGAGAGAGAGAGAAAGTGCGAGATAGTGAGAGAGTAAAATGGTGAAATAAGGTGAGGTTAAAGGATAGAGGTGGTGTGGGAGATAGAATAAATAGGTTCCTGGTGAAAGTGTATCCCTGTTTTGTAAGTTTTGATTAATCTTTTATGTTTTTCTTTATTTTTGTTTTGTTTTTGTTTTATAAAATATAAAATTTATAGCTTATACTAATTGAAGCAAGCCTGTTAATTTAATTAGGCTAGATTTTATCTGATTGACAGTCGAGCCTTTATTTGGGGCGGGGTTTTTGTTCTCGCTGTGGGTTTTTGAAAAAGTTTATTAAGTAAATTTCAGCTTTTGATTTTACTACTTCGAAAAAATAAGTAAAAAATTGGTAATCTTAGTGTTGTGATGTGATTAATACTAAAGAAACCTGAACATTACACAAGTCATTTGTTGTATTTGTCGACTTTGTCATGTGTACTTTGTGGTCACATCGCCGTCTGTTAGAGCCTTACTGCTTTTAAAAGGTCTTTTTATCGCGAGCGACCTCGATGTCCAAGTGTGTACGAGAGTACTCTGGGGACAGGTGAGTGCCAATGGCTTGCTAGATCCTCTTTGCTCTCTCGTGGAGCGCCACGTTGATCGGAGATAATCCAACCGTGGCTTTCTTCTGAATTTTTTGTAGTTTTGCAATGTGAGTCTCGGCACTCGCGTTTAGTGGCACGGGGAGGGGAGTACAGGAATCTCGAGTAAATACACGCATCGAATATCCTGAGTTTATTTGAGATTTAAGGTATGAAACCTATATAATTCTCTCAAATCTCTCTTGGCATTCGCGAGTGCATGCTCGATATGACTCGTGTAACCTCTTGTCCTGATATTGAGCCCCAGAAACGTGTATTATGTGCAGGAAGGGATTCGCACCCCGTCAACACGTATATCGTTGAAGGTTTTGTGAAACATGGTAATTATTTTTAATTTGGGGGCATTGGTTGATATCGTCCATCTCCTCTCGAAGGAGTTGATGCTAGATATATCCCTGGTTCTTTTTTTCGCCAAGAATTCCCTGTGAACATAAGCGGCGGTACAAACAAATATGAGATATATCGTCAGCGAACTGAACGTATACCGAACCCTCGGAGAGTGGTTGGGGTAGATCACGTGTATAAATGTTGTATTAAAGGGGACTAAGACAGACCCCTTGAGGGACCCTTGCTTAGAGTTTGAATTCAGGGCCTTTATGGTCTAAGATTTGTATGTATGCTCTCCTCTCCATTATGTAGTCGCACAAAATCCTCTCTTCAATCTGATCTGAGAATAGTCTTACGCTGAAGAGAAGTAAACCGTTTTCTTTTGCTTTTGGGGCCATAGCCGTATCCTCAAAGAAAACCTTAAACACGTGCGTGTAGTTTTTGAATTTGATAACCAAAGATACCTTTGCCCATGGGTGGTTCCTTTTAATTTCGGTCTGTATTTCGTCTGCCAAGTGACACCCGAACAGAAGTCAAGGCGATTGCAGACCAAGCTACGGTGGGATCGTATTTGTGACGGTGTGGTTGGTTTCAAGTTGATGGTCTTTAGGCATTCAACGGCCTTGCTTGAGGTCAAGGCTTCACAGTCACCTCCCTTGCGCAAATAGCCGAGTAACCATTATGGATGTCTATAGGTAGTACTAGTGCGATATTCAGAGACCCGAAAACTTTTTCATATACCTTACCTCTGTCCAGTTTGGGGCCCTCAGAGAGGGCCCGGAGAATAATTAGAAGCGTCTCTCTCATTTCCCCTGCATACTATCCTAAGATAGCTGGAGGTGAAAGGAGAGAGGGTGTTTTGAGTGAATGTGAATGAATTAATAATACACCGGGAAATCATTTAGAAAAAAAAGGGAAAAGAAAAGGAGTGGAATCAGAGGATGAGGGGGAGCGATGAAAGTCCAAGTATATGCCTTTCATTGTACCTTTAGGTTATCTTTGGGCCTTTCGAATAGGCCTGATGGGGCTCTGGTCCTTTTATCTAGCAAAGGTGTAGAAATTTCCCCCTCCATTTTCTCCAATTGTATGGTGTAAGAGGAGATGTAGGTAGGGGATAGAGTAAGAGTGTGTGGACAGATAGCTGAAAGTAGACCAGTGGTGAAAAGAGAAAGAAGTGTAGAAGGGTGCAAAGAGATGCTAGAGCCTGGTGATCAGGCCTATCGCTTTTAAGTATTTGGGGTTTTGCAGTTCCTTTGCTGTCTTTGAGTTAGTTTATATATATATATATATATATATATATATATATATATATATATATATATATATATATATATATATATATATATATATATATATATATATTAATAATATGGCGTTCAAGCCATTTGTCTTCAAAATCAATTAATGTCATTAATGCGCATTTGCTGTTGTGGTAATAATTACTATATTGTTGTGCTTAGAGTCTGTTTTTTCGTGGATGTCTTCTTCGGTAAATTTCGGTCTTCATCGGTAGATTTGGGTCTTCATCGGTGAATTTGTAGAAATCGGTGAGGTTTCATAGTTAGGTTAGCTTTTTCTTAGTCGGATTTTTTATTGGTTTAGGGTAAAACATTTCTATTATCATGTGTAGAGCGGCACTTCTGCTCCGCCAGCTAAAACCTCGGCGAAGCTCGGAAATCCGGCGCGACTCATTCCTCTTTTGTTCTGGTCATTCATTTGGACGATATCATCCAATTTACGATTAACCATTTCCAACAAATTTCTTGTCCGTTCTTCTATGACAATGTTAATGGGACTTAACCCCGCCTCCAGGTGCAGCTCTTCCCGGCGTCTTCTTTCTTGCCTAAGTGTACCTGTAATTAGGTAAGTACATTTATTCTGCACCACTTTTAGTTTCCTCTTTTGTGTCTTCGTGTCACACGAGAGGGCGGAGGATATAACAGCATCGATCTTACAAGTGCATTGTAGATATTTTTCTTATTGCTTTGAAGAAGATTTCTGAACCTGCATAGAATCTTGACTGCAGCAGTGGCCTTGGTGACTCTTTATTGAACGTGCTTCTTGTACCCGATTGAATTAATCTTCATTCCGAGTACGTTGCACTCCGTGGTATAGGGATAACGTCTATGCCCCATCCTGACGTCGTAAAGTAGTCTCCTGCGTATGGGGACTACTTTGAACTTTTCGTGGTTGGTGCAGATCTTCAACCGGGCCTCGTAGGTGTTAAGATTTTTAATTTCTAGTGCTGTCATACAAGCTTGCCAAAGCGCATTCCTGCATGGAAAAGGGATTACTTGGGTGAAATCATCGTCAAATTGAATGTTAAGGCAAGTGGGGCTTACAGGGGCTGGTGCATCCGCGAGGTAAATCAAGTAGATAGTGGGGGACAGGCACCTTCCTTGCAGGAGGCCCGCAGTGAGCGGAAACTTTGGTCCGTCCATGCACCCTAAACTGATGTACGCCACTCTCTCCACGACATAGTCACAGAGAGTTCTTTCTAAGTTTTCACTTAGGCCCAGTCGTAAGATCTTGTACGGCATTTCCCCTTGCCACACCTTATGAAACGCCTTTGATACATCCCGACAAACAATGTCCGGGTAACTCTTTTCCCGTTTTGCTTGGGCTAGCTTTTCCGTGATGACATTAATCGCCATCTCCGTACTTCGCTTCCTCCTAAACCCAAATTGATGTTGGTTAAAGAGGGAGTTCTCCTCCAGGTGAGAAATCACTCTTTTGTTGAAGATCTTCTCGAAGAACTTCCCGCCAAATTCTAGAAGTGAAATTGGCCGATAGCTCTACTTCAACGTTGGGTTCTTTCCGTTCTTAGGCAAGAAAATCATCTTAGCCGTTTTATAAGCATCTGGGAAGTGTTCAGGCAGGCGTTATATATTCTTCTCATCCCTTTGATGACATTCGCTGGTGCCTTTTAAAAGTTAAGCTTTGTAAGCTCCGATTGTCCTGGGGCTTTTTGTTGGAATGAGTGAAGCGCGCCGAGTAGTTCTTCTTCGGAAATCTCGGTGTCTCCGTCGCGCTGTCTATCCACCTGGTCGTGAGGGTGCGGCTTGTGTATTTATTCGTTAAACTCGTTGATGATGTTGCTTTTAAAACTCTATGTCATAATCTTCGTTTTCCTCTTCAGTTCTACTTAAGACCTTTTCCCAATAACTTCGGAATATCTCTTCAATTCTTTCTTCTTCAGTTTCGATGTTTCCATCTCCCTTTTGTAGCTAGATTTTCGATCCTTTGACATTTCTGATTTTTTTCCAAAAGTCTTTGGGAGTTGCTTCGTGATGGAGGCTATCAATTGCATCATTCCATCTTCTTTATTCTTGTTCGAGGATCAACTGGTTCAGTTCTTCTTTGACTACTTTACTTCGTTGTATTGAGTGAACTGACGCATTCACAATGTTGATTTTATACAATAACTTCAGCTCACGGTATAATTCCTTCATGTATTCGGTCCATCTGTAGGTGAAGATGGTCCTATAGTCGGATTTAGGGATACAAGCCCTATCTGCGCTGATTAGATGGTTATTGAGGGCGTCGAGTGCCTCGTCAATCTTCTCGAGAATTGCCTCGTCCAAGTTGGTCGGATCGTAGAGCTCAATGAGACGCGTGTTCCGTGTCCAGTCTTCACTTTTGTAGTTCTTTCTGACTACAGCTGGAACTTGTATAGGGTTTCTGTTGATAGTGAGTAGGATCCCTATATGGTCACTACATGGTATCTGAACTGGTTCCATGTAGAAATTGAACCGCAGCTGACGATTCGCCAGACGGATGTCTGGTTTTGTGGCACTTCCTGCTCTTACATAGGTAGGGAAGTCGGGGCCTATTCGCTGGGCAATATTTCTGTCCAGCAGCAGCTCCAGGCTTCTTCCTATACCGATGAAGGTTCTGTAACCGGATTCTCGGCTCTTCTGCCAAATAAGTTAGTGAGAGTGTGAATTGGTAACACATCTCTCCTTGGCGGTTGATATCCGGTAGCAATGACCAACTTTCCTAAGTCGAGTTCGAACTCAATGGCGAGGTGGGATTCTTCTAGATTTATTATTTGCTTGTATTTAATCCCTTTTTATTGCAATTGCGGTTCCGTCGAACCGCTCCTGCGAATAATTTGTGATCAACACATCATAGTTCCAGATTTTCATTTCTGCTCTACGCGTGTTGATCCCGTGTTATGAAATTAAGATGATGTCCGCATCAATTTCCTTGAATACATTTTCGTAAAGAATTCCTTTCATTGTCTAGCCGTTGGTATTAATTCCCAATATCTTAGGTGCGTTCCGTAACATGGTGAATTGTTTTTACCTATGATTCTTCTTATTCTTCTTCTTGGGGGCTGGCTGGGCGGTTTTACTTGGCCCAGGGTTTTCCTTTTTTGGAGGGGGACTCGGGGTTTTGGACTTGCTCTTCGTAGCTCGTGTACGGGTGCAGGGGTCCTCTTTCTTGTTAGAAGAGGAGGATCCCTCCTTACTTTCAGCCTTTTCCTCTTCGTCGTCCTCTTCGGATTCCTCCGATGACGGAGCTTCAACGATCTCTTCTAGTCCAGACTTGATGCTATTGTTCTTTATACCTAAGTCCTTGAATGCCTTGGAGCATTCGGGGTCTGCAGGCATAAGTACTGAAGGGAGATTATTCGCCTTCAGGAGAGCATTCAGTACCTGGTTATAGCAGCCAAGCTTTACTGTATTAGCCACATTTGCGTGGGAATGCAGATTAGTATTTTTGCACTCAAATCTCCCGTCATATTCATCTGTGCAAGTGCAGGTGGAGGCTTTATTTCCGCATTCTTCTTGGCGGCGTTCATGTATGTCGTTTCTTTGGCTTTCCTCTTCCTTTCTTTTTATAGTCTCGCGGCGCTAGGGGCAGTTCAGGGCCATGGCTCTTCTGTGGCGCATTCACTGCACCACAGTTTGTTTTTGTCCCGACATGTCGTTGTAGTGTGTTCTTCGAGTTTGTAGCATACAAAACACATTTGTATGCTATTAAACTTTTCCTGCTGTATGTTTTCGCCTGTTATTCTCATATTGAATACCAGTATTCCATTTTGTGTCGTTTTTTGGGCCATTTCCGTGAGGAAGAATATTATCTTAAATACGTGGGTGTGTTCGTGAAATTTGATTATTTCACGATTTGGGCCCAGGGTAATCTCCTCCTTGAGCTCCTCTGGTGTATTCTCACCCACCTAGCTCTCCACTTTGCGGCAGATCAAGCTTCTGTTTGTTGCCACTTATGGAGGGCTTTTCGCTTCCAGGCCAGTGTTTCGTAGGATCCTCGCCCCCTTTTCCGATAGGAGCTGGTCCACGTCCTTGGTCTAGGTACATAAAGCGATAAACCCAGATGAAACTTCAATAAGTTTCACTAGTGCCACTTTTAGTTCGAGGTAGAGGGTTTTACATAGGTGCCATTTTCAGGGTTCCTATTTCCGGGGATGGTCCTTAGGGGGACCCTCTTAGTGAGGGTCTCCATAGTCTTCATTGTCCTTACTATGTCCTTTTGTGACGTCTTCTTTTTCTGAAACCAAAGTGTAATTATGGTGTTTTGGAAGGAAAAAGAAAGTTATCAAGTTGTAAAGGAGGTAGCTGATAGTGTAGGTAAGTTCGGGTACGAGTGGTAAAAATGGTGAAAAAATGACCCCGTCTATTTTCCTGTTGTTCCCCCGCTCGTTTGCTGCAAAAATGATGGGTGATAGATGGATGGAATTGGTCTCGAGTAGGAACCTAAGGAGGGGTGAATTATGGTAGACTTGATCCAGTAGCGGCCGAATCAACGACCGTTAAAGTTTTGCCACCCCCTCTCGGGTACTTACGCCATAACTGCATCCAACTACATAGATACGGGTGTACTTCCCTCTATGATTCTGGCCGGGTCCCTCGGGCGATGTGGATTTCTCCTCCGTCCGGGACTCGCAGTTATGTCCCAGTGTTCGAGATAATTTCTGACTTACGCTTCCGCTGTGGGCTAGGCCTCAAACCAGTTTTCACATAAGCCCTTAATTATGTCAGTCCAAGTGGCCGGCATAGTTAAGACGAAATCAATGAATAGCAGACATCCGAGCGGGCGATAAACCGGAGCAGTGAGGTGCTTAAGCCCTCATTGAATTATGAGTCTTCGATGAAAAATAGGTATCTTACTTTTCGAAGGGTGAAGCGTAATTCACCGTAAGACTTCCAGAATAGGCGCTCTTCTATGTAGGCGGTGCTCAAAGTCCGTTACTAAGCAAGTAAAAATGCTTTATCCGAAGGTTGTCAGCAGAGCGTAGCAGTCGAATACTCGGCCGTCTCCTCCATTTTGGACTTTGGACTTTGGACATAATAGGTGGTGAAATATAAGTAGAGTTAGAGAGAAAAAGTAAGTGAGTAAAATGGTTAAAGAGTGAATTTAAAGAATGGATGATGTATGGGAGACAGAATAAAAAGGTCCCTGGTGAAAGGGTAGCTCTGTTATTTTTTTTTTGTTATTTAATAAACTATGAATTTATAGTTTATTTAATTAAATTAACAAGGTTAATTTATTTATTAGTTTTTCATCTTAATGATGATCTTTGGCATTCAAGCCTTTATTTGAGACGGGGTTTTTAATCCCGCTGTGGGTATTTGAACAGATATTTTTCTAAATGTTAATTTGAGTTTGAAATTTTTATTAAAGTGAATTTAGATTTTGGATTTATTATGGAGTTATTTTTACTAATAAAAAACTTGCGCATTACACTAGTCGATTTTTGTCTATGGTCGATTCTGTAATGTGTATTTGGGAGTCACGTCAACGTCAGACTGTAATTTGATGCTTTTAAATGGTCTTATTTGTCGGTCAGCTTCGATGTCTAAGTGTGTACGAGAGAATTCAGGGGTCAAGCGGGTACCAATGGCTTGCCATATCCTCTTAGCTCTCTCGTGGAGCACCACGTTGATTGGAGATAATCCAACCAAGTCGTGGAGTTCCCTCTGTCGTTTATGTTCTCTTCTTCGGGTGTTTGTAATAAGTAAAACCGCCTTATTCTAGATGACTTGTAGTTTCGCAATGTGGGTCTTGGCGCTCGCGTTCAACGGCACCGGGGGGTACAAGAGTCTCGAGCGAATGCACGCATTGAATATCTTGAGTTTATTTGAGCGAGTTAGGTCACGGAACCTATAAAACTCTCTCAAATCTCTCTTGCTATTCGCGACTGTTCGTTCGATATGACTCTTGCAGCCCCCTGTGGTGATTTTGAGCCCCAGAACCATCGCTTCTAGGCAGTAGGGGATTCGTTCCCCTTCTATGTCATTGAAGGTCTTGTGAAACATGGGAATTATTTTGAATTTTGGGGCATTGGTCGATATCTTCCATCTCCTCTCGAAAGAGTTGATGTTGGAAATCTCTCTAGCCATATTTCTAGCCATAAATTCCCTGTGAACGTAAGCGGCTGTACAAATTTGCGATATATCGTCAGCGAACTGAACGTATATCGTAACTTCGGATAGAGGTTGTGGTAGGTCATGTGTATATATGTTGTATAGAAGGGGACTGAGACAGCCCCTTGTAGGACCCCTGTTTCAAGCTCGAATTCGGGGCCTTTGTATCCTCTGATATGTATGTATGCTCTCCTCTCCATTATGTAGTCGCATAGAATCCTCTCAAGAATGGGGTTTAGGCCTACTTGAAGGATCTTATATTGTAGTCCTCTCTTTCAAACCTTATCGAAAGCTTTTTTGGCATCGCGGAGCACCAGGTCGGCATGCCTTTTATCTGCCTTGATCTTGGCAAGCTTTTCGGTGATAACGGCTAGTGCCGTATCAGTCCCTCTTTTCCTTCTGACTCCGTGTTGTTGCTCGTTATGCAAGGCAGTGAGATTTTTCAGACGCACTTTAGAAAATTTACGCTTATTCAGAGGAACTCTCCTCCGATACAAGGAGCCCCTAAGAACGTGAATTTTTATTTACTTTTCCTACGGGTTTTTTAAGTAAGGGAATTTAAGGGAGCCTTGAATATTCGACTTATGTCGAACTAAACTTCCCCCGCACCCCCCTCACCTGGGTAAAGGAGTTGACGTAAGCTGAACTGCCATTCATCTAGCCTCGTCCCAACTATGCCCTTATTTATGATAGACATAATTTGGGGCGCCAAGGAAAGCAGGTTTGAGGAGTAGCTCACTGTGGAATTCGACGTTAAAAGCACCTGGACAGAGGATAAGACTGCAACTTCCGAGGATGCCCTAACCCTTTCTACCCTAGAAGCCCAGGGACGACCATAGAGGGAAGTCAAACCCGTCTCTATTTATGCCGGATGCAGTTCTGACACCCAAACTCTCGAGGGGTGGTACCCCCGGTTAGCGATGGTTGATTCGGCGCTAAACAACACAATGTCCGCCGTATAATCACACCTCGTGACCCCCCCTCCCCAATCCCCCAGGTTCACCCATCATCATTTTATCCACCCAGCCAGCAGTTCACTCTCATGGAAGCTCGCTTACAACAGTGAGGAGGTTGCCCCCATCAAGCGTCTATTAACAAAGAAAAGAATTGGGACCCACAGAAGAGGGCACAAATATTCGGAGGAAAGAACCAGCTAAATACCTCGAAGAAGGAGCAACCCTACAGGGCTTATCCGCCCAGAGGGGCCCCCCTCGGACAAAATGGCTCAAAATGGGACCACGCAAGTCCTGCTGTTGACTATTAGTGGTCACAACAGACAGAGCAGTAAGAAGATATTTGCTTTTGTCTTTTGACGACTAAAAATTGCCATGATCAGGCTACTAGAGGTCCCCACAGGAGGTTACATCACGATATGCGAAAAGGAAAAAGAAGTCGAGGCAATGACAAAAGAAGAGGCAGTCGAAGTGCTACATGAGATCGACCTGCAGCCTACCATCCCTCCTCAGATCCAGACGCACAGGAGCGTTATCTGCCGGAGGTTGGACCCTTGGATCGGTGAACATTCCAAGGAAGAGAGTAAGGAGGAGATCGTCAAGAATCAGAAATGGGAAAAAGTTACCGAAATAATTAAATTTAGAAACAAAAGATACAATACCGACTACAACCATGTGTTCAATATTATCTTCAGCGACACATCTATGGCTAAGAAAGCGAAGGAGTTGGACTCCTACTTTTTAACGCGAAAATCAGCGGGGAACAGATTGAGAGGGAAGAATTCCACCCTATACAATTCTGCTTCCGCCGTTATAAAATGGAGACTCACGTAACCAGAGACTGCTAAGCGCCCCAGGAGATTTGTTCTAAATGCAGCGAACCAGGACAACACTGAAAGGAGTGCAAGAGCCCAAGCGAGAAGCGCGCAAACTGTGGGCAAGGCCATCGTTCCATGGCACTGGTCTGTCCCATAAAAAAGGAATTTATTAAGAAGAATGTGATACATAGCAAACAGGAAGAATCTAGGAAAGCGAGCACAACATACGCACAGGTCGCTAAGGCGGTATACTCTAAGACAGAAAATAAAAAAAACATCTTAAAATATAAAATACAAAGTGGTCACAGCAGACCGAGCAGGGAGAAGACATTTGATGCTGTCTTTGTGCGACTAAAGATTGCCATGATCAGGCTACTAGAGGTCCCCACAGGGGGTTACGTCACGATATGCAAAAAGGAAAAAGATGTCGAGGCAATGACGAAACAAGAGGCAGTCGAAGTGCTACGTGAGATCGGCCTGCAGCCTGCCATCCCTTTGCAGATCCAGACGCACAGGAGCGTTATCTGCCGGAGGTTAGACCCTTGGATCGGTGAACATTCCAAGGAAGAAATTAAGGAGGACATAGTCAAGAATCTGAAATGGGCAAAAAGTTACCGAAATAATTATATTTAGAAACAAAATAGAAAATACCGACTACCACCATGTGTTCAAGGTCATCTTCAGCGTCACATCAATTGCTAAGAAAGCGGAGGAGGTCGGACTCCTACTTTTTAACGTCAACATCAGCGGGGAATAGATTGAGAGGTAAGAATTTTTGTAGCGCTCATGTTTAAATTTGTCTTAGACGTGATTGGTCATTTTTGTTGACGCTGTGTGAGAAAGAATAAATTAAACATAAAATTGTCATGAAATACCTGCTCAATCCTGATTGGCTAGATTTTGTATTGTTTAAGTTTACGGAGAATGACTATATATATATAAAGCAGCTGAGATGTGGTTTCCGGACGACCCCCCATCAGGTGACGTGCTGCAGCTCCAATTTTAGCCAAAGGAGGCAACCGAGGCACCGGCGACTCCATTTTCCCAGGAAAGAGAAGTCGACCGACCGGCAAAGGAGGCAAAGACCCCAGTGGCAAAATCCAACCCCACCAGGACTGACCCTAGGCTGGAGGCACAGAAGCCTCAAGAGAAGAGGGAGAGAAGGGCAGTAAGAAGATTGAAGGAAGATGAAGGCAACCTGACGAGCCAATCGTCTTCGGAGTCTGACGCTGAGGAAGTCGAGGACAGGTCAACCAAAAGCCCCATAAGCTCAAGAAGTAGGTCAAAAACCTTGAAGCGTACCTACAAGTACGACTGAGAGAAGATTGACCTCAAGATAATAAGGAGCGAGGTGAGCCAATACCCTCAGAAACTCTCCCGCAAGGAGATATTTCAGGGTATTCACCAAAAATTATATAAATGGACCTACTCAGCAGCAGACAAAGAAAAGGACGTCGAAGAAGCAATGTTAGAGGGCGCTGTTAAGCTACACAAAGATTCCTGCATTACCCTAAGCGATGCAGAATTAAAAAAGGTAAGAAACGGCAAAATACACTACACATAAACACAACAAACTCCAACACACAACTACAAGAAAAACATGGAGAACAGAAACAACGCGCTAAAAATACTCACACTGAATGTGAATGGATGGAAGGAAAAATCTCTTCTTTACGGGAACATCTTCCGGAAAGAAGACCCAGACATCATTCTCATTTCAGAACACGGAATCAACACAAACACTGACACAATAAAAATACATAACTACAGTCATACAAAAGAACCACACACAAACAAGATTCGATGGCTGCGCCATCGCTATCAAGAAGACCCTAAAATTCAAAACACTTCAGGACTTAGATGAATCATTCGTGGCTGTCGAAATCCCTACCCTGGTTGGAGGTCTAATGGTGGCGGCAGCCTATCAGCCGCCCAGGAGACAATACCTGCCGATCAACAACTTTTATACCCTCTTCGGGTACAAAAGGCTAGCATTGTTGGGCCGAGATCTAAACGCCTGTTGCCGAGCTTCCGGCAACAGGCATAAGAGGAAGAAGCACCAGAGAGTTGGACCAGACTTTCCAACTTTCCTGACACGGAATTCGGTGTCAAAACCGGACATCGTGTTCGCAAGTCCAGAATTCCCCTTCAATATAGCCAATGCCCCAGGACCTGTGGTCCCAAGCGATCATATCCCGATCGTCACCACGATTTCACTTGCGCCTATGCTCAAGCCCGTCACACTTAGGAAAAGTTACGCGAAAGCTAACTGGGAGTTGTACGGAAAAATGCTTAGCACCTATCAACCGGCTGACCTGGGCGACGCTAATCTCGAGGAAATTGATGAGAAGATCGACAAGATCACTGGTCTCCTCACTCAAGCCGACAAAAGATGCGTGCCCAGAATCTCGTACAAAATGCTTCCGCAACCTAGGTGGACGGATGAAATGAGGGATATCGCCAGGGAACACAGGGACATTTATGAGGAAGTCAGGAGGACAGGCCCGAACAGGGAAAGGGCAGCCCGAATAAGACAGCTAAGCGAGGAAATGAAGAACACAATCCTCGAAAAGCAGAAAGAAATCTGGGACAATATCATAGGCAAACTAGACCGGGATACTAATCCTGTAAGTTTTTGGAACAGCGTCCGAAGACTTAGGGGATTGCCTTCTAGGCCAGGAATAAAGATCAAGGATGGCGATATTATCATAGAAGATCTACACATTCTGGAAGAAAGATTCAGAAATCATTGGAAACAGGTCTTTACAATCTCACCTGAGGAAAACGACGACTTCGACCAGGACTTCAAAGACCGACTGCTCGACGAACTCAGACCGATGTTACATAGGACCCACCCACAACCTCAAGTTTCTAGAGAGAGAGAGAGATGGTTGACCACGCGCGCCCGATCACACTTAAAGAGACTTTGAACACCATAAAGTCCTTCAAGCTGGTCTGGACTGACCAAAATCAACTTGGTAAATGCCCGACGGCAAATTATTCAGGGCATGGTGAACACCATGAATGCATCCCTGAATACAGGCTACTTCCCGGACGGATATAAGGTGGCAAAAATCATCTTTATTACGAAAAGGAACAAGCCCCCAGACCAAGTAGCCAACTATCGCCCTATCTCCCTCCTAGAATTCTCCGGCAAGATCTTCGAGAAGATTTTAGTTAATAGGTTTTAAAACCAACTCGACGAGTTGGGAGCGCATAACCCCCAACAACATGGGTTTAGACCAAAAAGGGGCACGGAAACGGCCTTGGCGCTCCTAACCGAAAAGATCGCTCACTGCCGAGCAAAGGGTCAATATGTAGACATCGTGATGAGGGACGTGCAGAAGGCCTTCGACAAGGTTTGGCTAAGTGGACTACAGTACAAAATACTCGGTCTCCAGCTAAATCCGGTCCTGGAACGGATCCTTTGTGACTTCATCATGGACAGAAGGGCGCGTATCATGATTACAGAGCACAAAGGACCTGAATTCGAACTCAAAGCGGGCGTTCCCCAGGGGAGCTGCCTGAGTCCCCTGCTTTACCTGGTCTTTACCATCGACCTCCCTACTCCTATACACCGGCACACGATGTATCTGCAATATGCAGATGACGTCACGCAGATCGTCCCGAGTAGGGTCAGGAAAGCGAGGGATCAGGCAAACAACACAATTGCAGAGATCCGTAACATCAACCAATATGAACTGAAATGGAAGATCCGGACAAACAGGGAGAAGTTTAAGATTCTCCTGTTGAGCCGAGAGTCTACGTGGCCCATCATAATAGATGGGAGGAGATACGGCTACTCCGCCGAAGGCACCATCCTTGGCCTAAAGATCTCCGACCGCGGATACTCGAGTCACTACAAGGAGAGGCAGACTATGGCAAGGAGAGAGATCCCCAAGCTATATAGGTTCCGTGATCTTAGCTCGGCGAACATCAGGAAGTTATACCTGATGTTCATCCGAGCTAAGCTCATCTACCCTGCAGTAGTGACTCAAATGGCTAACAAGACCACCATGAAGAGACTCAAGCGAGTGCAGAACTCAGCAACCCTCTGCATTAACAAGACTAGAAGAAGGGAGCAGATTCGGCAGAGGGTACTGCACCAAAGACAAAGGCTGGAGCCCATTAATATCACTACCCAAAAACTGGCCAAAAAAGGTCTGGTCTACAAAGGTCAATGATATCATCCCTACCAGATTGCGCGGGAAGGTCGCCCGAAATCGACGCTTTCCAAGCACTAAACACTGCTCCGAGGAAAACATAGACCACATGTACACATAAACACAAAACTATCATACAAACACCAATCATACAAAAAATACAAGCCAAACAACGTAATCAATACACAAACGCGAAGTGCAATACCAACATCGAGCCCTAACAAAGGCTCAAATGCTCGAAATCGCGACTACAAACAGTACACAACACGATGAAGACAAACAATAAAAAGAACACTAAAGAGACACGATCACAGAGACACATGACTAACAACAACAAACCAAACGGAAACATAAAAGACACCAAACAAAAACAAGAACGCCTGCGATGCCCCTAAAACAAGGGCAACCCTACCCTATTTTTCACCATCTTTTTTACCTTCTACTATCCTTTTCAAAAAGAGTGATTATACCATCAATTTCAAACGCTGTGCGAATATTCGACTGCGTAGCATTGCATTACTACCTTCTGGAGAGTGATTTTAAATACTCGTGCTTAATTTACGGACTTTTGAGTCTCGTCAACTAAGTACGCGACTGCCCAGAGAGTGATCAGGATCCCAGTTGATCTGCAAAGATTTAAGATATCTTTTCGCTGCGAGTGGCAAAATAAAATGAGGGCTTAAGCACTTCATTGCTCCCGTCCACCGCCCTGTGTGGGAACCTGCTCGGAAGACTGCCATTCATTAATTTATTCTTAACTATGTCGGCCACTTGGACTGGCATAATTAAGGGCTTGCGTGGAAACTGGGTTGAGGACTAGCCCACAGCTGAAGCACAAGTCAGAATTTTTCTCGAATCTGGGGCAAAACTGTGAGTCCCGAACGGAGGACAGATCCTCATCGCCCGGGGTCCCAGCCAATATCATAGAGGGAAGTACACCCCTCTCTATGTAGTTGGATGCAGTTTTTTGCGTACGTACACTTCACTTGAGGGATTGGCAAAACTTAGCGGCCATTGATTCGGCCGCTATGCATCAAGTCCACCAAGCTCAACCCTCTGTGGTCCCCACTCGAGACCTCCATCCATCATCACCCATCTTTAGCGGGGTACCAACAGGAAATTGGACGGGAGCGTTTTTTTCATTTACGCTCCGAACATATTCTCGGCTCTGCCTCCTTTACCACTTTTGAAATCACTTTTCTCACCCACAACACAATACTTACATATTTCTTACAGAGAGGAACATAAAATACAAGGAAAAAGAGAGAAGACGACCACGACGATGGAGGCAGTCCCTAAGAGGGTCCCCCTAAGGACCATACCAGGAAAAAAGGCACCGGATAATGAGACGTTGTGCCAAACCCTATTCGCAAATCTGAGGATCGCGCTGATAAAACTAATCGAGATCACAAATAGATTCATCGCGATATGCGGGGAAAATAAGGACATAGATCGGCTCCTATCCGAAGAAGGAACCGAAGTCTTAAAAATTCTGAACTTGGAGGCGAAAACTCCACCAGCAATCTCGGACAGCGCAGCATCATCTACAGAAAGGTAGAAACCTACGTAGGGAAAAACTCGCCCCCTGAGATAAAAACCGAAATAGAGAACAACCACACATGGGCTAAGGTCAGGGATGTGATCAAATTCCGCGACCATACCCATGTCTTCAAGGTGACATTCCAAACCACGGAAATGGCCCACAAGGCGGCAACGGAGGGACTCCTCATTTTTAATATGAGGATTTTTTTTTTTTTAATTTTATGGAGCCAATCTGGCAACTACCCACTTGGGCATAAGTCGCCGAAAAACACGACAGCCTAGAACTAGGCTACTTTAAAGTAAAAATATGAAAACTTAACAATGATATAAATTGGAAAAACTTAACAATCGAAGCAATCTCCGGCAGCGGGGGGAGGTTCCCCTCACCCCGGTGCAGGAGAGTGCAACCTACAAACAAAACAATAACAAAAAAAGGAACCTTAAATAAAGGGGAGAAGGCCGGCCTCCCCCAAAAAGTCAATTAGTCCACCAGTCATGGTGCATGCACTCGTCCCGAGTACAAGGGACAGGCGGTAGCGACCCCGCCCATCGCGGTACCGAGACAGGTATCGTGCGCGAAGATCACCCAGACTGGAACATTCGACAAGAATATACCAAACAGTCTGGGGGACGACGCAGTCGTTGCAATAGGGCGCATGCGAGCGCTCCATCAAGTAGCGATGCGTCACACGAGTGTGTCCGATTCGAAGACGACAGAAAGCAACCTGAAGCCGCCGCGGCATTGGGGGATAGGTCCATGGGAACAGTCGCGGCGCAATGGCACGCAACTTTAAGTTCCCTTCGACCGTCTCCCATCTTCTTTGCCAAGCAGTCCGAAGAGCTGCCCGTATTCCTGCCATGTAATTGGTGTGAGGAAGAGCGAAACGCTGGTCCGGTCGCAGAGTCCTCGCGGACTCTTTGGCGCCCTCATCGGCGCGCTCCTTCCCCGCAATTCCTACATGTCCAGGAACCCAGCAGAAGATAATCTCGACATCTGCCCGGCTCACCAAAACCGTGGCATCACGGATATCGCGAACCAGGGGATGCGGAGATTCCAATGCCCCGAGAGCACTCAGGGCGCTTTGTGAGTCGCTATAGATCATAATCCGGCCTCCGAACCGAGCACCTGGGCACGCAGCGCCTGGTAGAGCCCCGCTGACTTCAAACAGAGGGGATACGGCGTGGAAGCCGACCCCCTCTTGGGACTTGGAGCCATCCGTATACACTGGCACGGTTCCAGCGTGCAACGATGTGTACTCCAAAAAGGTCGAACGCAATACTCCCGGCACAGTACAAGCTTTAAAGGCAGAGGCGTGGCGATAAATAGCCAAATGTGGTACCCACCAGGGTGGCGTCCTGGGCAAAACCAGGGGCGCCACCGGCCCGAGAGCGATATCTACCTCTCGAAGGAGTTTCCTGGCCCTAAACCCAAAAGGCTTAGGGTATGACTGGCGTCTCTCGACGGCATGGGCACCATCGAGATCAGCTGCGGATGCAGTGAGAGCTGTTTGCGACTGAGGGAGGCGCCGGGCTCGCGCGTACAGTCGAGTGATACACTGCACGCAGCGCAGAGCGAGTGGCATCTCTCCAGCATCGACCAACAGGCTCTCAATGGGGGAAGTGCGGAAGGCACCGGTCGCAAGGCGAAGGCCGGTGTGGTGGATCGAATCCACCTTCCGCAATAAACCCTCGGCTGCGGATGCATAAAACTCGCATCCGTAGTCGAGCTTCAAACGAACAAAGGATCGATAAAAAAGTAAGGCAGTAGCCCTATCAGCGCCCCAAGCGTTGAACGTCACGGAACGGAGAATGTCCATGGCGCGGGTACAAGAGACCCTAAGGCTGCGAATATGAGCCCCCCATGTGAGGCGTCGGTCGAATACAAGACCAAGGAAACGGTGCGACTCGACCACATCCAGGCGCGCCCCTTTAAGAAACAAATCTGGGTCGGGGTGAAGCCGTGGATGGCGGCAGAAGTGCACCACCTTAGTCTTGGCCAAAGAAAACCAAAACCTGTGCGCTTCGGCATAGCGAGAGACGCGGTTCAATGCCTGTTGGAGTCGACGCTCCAGAGTTGGCATCTGGGCCGCGCCAAAAGAGATCGAAAGGTCTTCCACGTAGAGCGTAGCGAGAACATCGTCCGGCAGCACAGAGGTGATGCCGTTGATGTTCAGGGCAAAGAGTGTGACACTGAGGACACTTCCCTGCGGGACATCCTCTTCCTGCTCCTTTGGGCCGAAGAGGGCTCCCCCCACCCGTACGCGGAATCGACGATCTCACAAAAATTCAGATATAAAAATTGGGAGGCGTCCCTTCGCCCCCATCGTGTGGAGAGTCTCCATGATACCGTATCGCCATGCGGTATCATAGGCCTTCTCCAGATCGAAAAACACCGTGGCGTAGTGCTGTCTAGAAGGAAAGCCTCGCAGACGGCATTTTCCAGTCGGAGCAGAGCATCCGACGTGGAGTGGAACTTGCGGAAGCCGCACTGTGCGGAAGACAGATGGCCTCCGCTGTCCAGGAAAAAGGCTAATCTAACATTTACCAATTTCTCCATCAACTTGCACACGCAAGAGGTTAGATAGATTGGGCGGAAACCGGTCGGAGTAGAGTGATCTCTCCCCGGTTTGCGAAAGGCAAGCACAGTAGCGATTCGCCAGGAGTCTGGGAGAAGACCTTCCACCCAGATCCTGTTGAACAAATCTAACAGAAAGGCCATGCCTCTCTCACCTAAGTGTCGAAGCATGGCGTATGGGACATCGTCCGGACCATGGGCGGTGTCCGCGCACGAAGCGAGAGCGGAACGCAACTCACTTACAGTAAACTTGTCTTTGAAGGGTTCTCCGGCTCTGGAGGTAAAGTCCAGCCGGCGGCCTTCCGCGACATCATGACGTGCATTGAATGCTGGCGAAGCAGCATCACGGCTAGAGAATGCAGAAAAAGCGGTCACGAAGGATTCCGCCACGGACGCGGGGTCCGAGATTGCGGTCCCATTCTCCTGGAGAACGGGAGGGGGGTCCTGCGAGTCCTTTTGACTCGCTTCCACACCTCAGCCCAACGGGTCTTCCCGTTAAGTGAAGACACGTATGCCCGCCAAGAAGAGCGGTGGGCGTGCTTCGAAATATACCGAAACCTAGCCCTAGCTCGACGAAATTCAGCGACAGTGAAATCGTTCGGGCGGCGCTTATAGCGCATGTAGACATAACGCTTCTGTTTGAGGGCCGTCTCACCCTCGGCCGACCACCATGGGAGTGGTCGGCGTGCAAAACGGCCAGACGTCCTAGGAATAGTAGTCAGGCCCACGGCGATGAGGTTACCGGAGAAGAACTCAACGGCCTCATCTACCGACCTAAACTCCTCGACTGAGATAGAGAATTCAGTCATTTCCTGAAATGCAGGCCACCGCGCCCGCGCCAAGCACCACCGAGGTGGTCTCTCAGGCGGCAGTTGCCTTGAAAATGATATTTGAATGGGGAAGTGATCACTATCATGGAGGTCATCGACCACCCCCCAATAAAAATCAGGCTGTGCATCCGAAGAGCACAAAGATAGATCAAGGCAAGAAAATGAAGCGGTTCTCGGACAGTGATGCGTAAACTCATCCACGTTTAGGACACCCATCTCAAGCTCTTCGATCAGATCGGCAAGGACTTGTCCCCTGGGATTTATGGAGTAATCTCCCCAGAGAGGATGCCTGCCGTTCAGATCTCCAAGCAAGAGATAGGGCCTCGGCAACCGTGCCACGACGCGGCGGAAGTCCCCCGCGTCGAAGTCAGCTGACGGTGGAATGTACGCAGAAATGATAGTATACCTCCTATCCAGGTGCAGCTGCACAGCCACTGCCTGAAAGGAGGTATCTAAAGAGAAAGGAAGAACGGAGACATCATGCCGGGTGTAAACCGCGCATCCTCCAGCTCGGCCATTCCACGGTGGTGGGGTCGCAAGACCCTTGTACCCCGGGAGGGCGGGCAGGGGGCACGCGCCTAGAATAGGCACCTGCAAAAAGATAGCTAACGGGGAGCGGGACGAGACGAGCCTCCGCAGCTCCTCCCAGTTGGCCCGGAGTCCACGGCAATTCCATTGAAGAAATATGCCCTCCAAGCCTAGCTCGGAGGAGACGCGGGAGCCCTCCTCGAACTGAAGACCCTCACGGGAATGGCCGTACGCTTCCCGGGGGCAGAACCCCGGGCGCTGTTGGCCAGACAAAGTGCTGGAGGCGCTGTCGCATCGAGGACTTATTGGGGGAGGTTGGGCTCGCCATGCGAGTCTTTTCCCCCCTCCGCCTCGAAACCTTAGGCGGGCGCTGCGGCTTCGGAGGCTGGGGGCCCTCTTTTCGAGGAAACACCGTCTCCGAGCCACTCGCTCCACCTTGGGGAGTGGGCGAAGGAGCTGAAGCTCCTTTGTTGCTGTCCTCCTTTCGGGGGACAGCTTTAGGAACCCCCGAAGATGGCCTAGCGACCATCTTCAGGGGTGTTGCCTCCTGTGAGTCTAACGACTCGGTGGAGGCGCGTGGCCGTTTCGCCTTGCGGGAAACGGTCACGCTGGGGGAAGAGGGGGAAGCCCTGGTTTTAGCCGGGGCTGGGTATGAACCCTTTTGCCGCCAGCTTTACCAAGGTAGCGCCCGGGTTGGGTAGAGCCCGCAGAAGGGCTCCGAATGGGCGCGGATATAGGTTGGCCTATATGGGCCAGGAGCAGAGGGTGCCTTTCTAACTACTGAGGCATATGACTTCCCAGGCAGAGCTGGGCGCCCCAGGACCAAGTCCTTAGCCTCGCGGAATGAGAGTCTATCCTGGGCCTGAACGGCCAGGATTTCTTTCTCAAGGAGATATGCACCACGTTGCTTCGAAGAAGCAGGGTGCGGCTTTCCGCAATTGACACACTTGGCCACACACGATTTGGACTTATCGTGTGTGACCTTGAAGCAATCTACACAGACTTCGGGTGACCCCGACTTTGCACGTCTACATGAGCGATTCGTATGGCCGAAGCGGTGACAGTAATAGCACTGCCGCGGCAGTGGCACGAATGCCTTTACGCGGTAGCGGTACCAACCGGCACGCACCGACTCAGGGAGCTTGTCACATTCGAACGTGACGAAGAGTGTAGGGGTGGGTCTCGAAGCCCCTCCCTGTTTTCTCATCACACGTTCGACCTTGACCGCCCCATGGTCGGCCAGCTCTAGGGTGATGTTCTCAATGGAGTAGTCAACGAGTTCCCTCGCATAAACTACTCCTTTCACAAAGTTCATGGTAGAGTGCGGCGTCACACTCACCGGGGTGCCATGAAGTGTCCGAAGAGCACTTATCTTGACCGCCTCGGCGGGATTCGCCGCATTCGCCAGAAGGCTGCCGTACGAGAAACGGGTCACCTTCGACTCTCTATCAATTGCACTAGCTAATCCTCTCCTCTGATGGATCATGTTGCCCTTGGACAACATGGTGCCATCAGTGAAGCGAATAACGAGGAAGCGTTTGAAGCCAGCGGGCTCGAAAACGCCAGGTAACCTCTGAATCAGGGGCCCCGATGTCATCGAGGCTCCGCCCTGTGCACTCTTGGTGTTAGTCTTGGTCAGGGGCTCAGCACACGAGGGGGTAGAGGGGCCGGATGTGCTGATCTTAGCTTGGTCGCCTACCAAAGTGGCAGCAGACCCATCCATCCACGCAGCCCCCGCGGATGGAGAGGAGCCCCGAGTCTTTTTCGTCTTTTTAGTCTTTTTCTTTTTTGGAGAGGAGGGCGGGGAATGAACCCGTTTCTCACCTCCGCCGGCAGAAGCCCCAAGGCCAGATGGACCGGCCTCAGCCAGGTCCCTCTCCGAAATGGAGAAGGTCCTGGTTGTCGTAGGGGCACCTGTCGGAGGAGATCCCTCCCCTCCTTTTACTGCCTCGGAGCCCTCAGCCATTTGAGGAGGACCTTGCATAGGGGCGGATTCGGGTTCGGTGCTTCGCGCCGAGCCCGAATTCATCCCCATGGAAGGCCCTACCGTCTGAGGCTGGGTCTCCTCAAGGACCATGTCTATCACAGGAGGGGCCTCCAGTTGGCCATCCCCTCCCAGGACATCGCAGGTCCCCTTGGCAGTGTCGCCAGTCTTGTGTGGGGAGGCACAGGCCCTGCCCCTGGCAAGGTTTAAAATTCTTGCCAGCAGGTCTTTTGAGGAAAGCGACCAAAGGGGCCTGGCTTCCCTCTCCCCCCTAATGGGGTTTGCCCTACCGAGCCGCTTTGATGGGGAGCGGCTGGCTAAGGGCTGCCTGCTGGCTTTCTTGGCAGTCCCCTTGGAAAGAAAAGAGGGGACTGCCGCTGGGAAAGGGAGGTGCCCGAAAGCACCTCCAGAGAAGGGGGTGAGGGGGAGTCCCCTGCACCCGTAGGCGAAGGAGAGGAGTAAGCCTCCTTTCCGGTTAGAGAAATATGGAGGGTCCCCTGTGCAAGCACAGGGGGGGGGACCTCCATTTTTTTGCTGGAGCTGCCCGAGGGCGGATCCGTTGATGTTTCAGGGAAAGTTGGGGGTTAAGTTATTTTTTTTTTGGTCTTCATCATTGGGCATTGTGACCATTTTTTTTAACACGGGATGAAATAGCGCACACCTCTCGCAGTAGCCCGCACTGCGAGAGGTGCTTACAAGCCCGGTAGAGCCAGGCGCCGCCATTTGGGACCACCCCTTCCGCCTGGTGTCCTGGCAGTCCATCGGCATGGCGGCTCCACCTTGAACACGGCGTAAAATATATAGATTGTGAAGAGGAGAGGAAAAGGGATGTGAGGAAGGTATGGGTGGGGATGAAGCAGGTTGTTAAAAACCAGCCACCCCAGACCGGAGCTCAGGGGTTAGGGAACATTGTCCCCCACCCCCTCAGCCCCGATGCGGGACGGTTGGCTGAAAGGAAGGTCAGCATCTACCCTGTGAAATTAGAGGCTGACCAGAGAAAGTTGTGGGAGAGGTTGTGTGAAAAGAGAGGGAACAAGTGTTTTGAAGGAAGGAAGAGAGGCTAAGCTGGGGCCGGACGGAGCGCTGGATCCCGTTAGCACGGCGGCCAGGATGGCAAATCGCCGCACCCCTTACGGGGTTAATATGAGGATCCCAGGATGCAATATAGAGCATGAAAAGTATCATAACATCCAAATGTGCTTCGTATGCTATAACTTAGAAGCACACAACACCGCCAACTGCCCACAAAAAGGACAGACATGGCGCAGTAAATGCGCCACTGAGGGTCACAGGTATGACTCATGCAACAGCACAGAGAAAAAGTGCTTAAATTACAAGGGTCCCCATCGAACGATGGCTCTTAACTGTCCCCAAAGAGAGGAGATTATCAAGAAAATCAAAGAAGAAAAAGAAAAAAAGAAGACAAACACCTACGCAGGCACAGTGAAGAAAAGTGAAGGGATGACCTCAGCAATGGTAACCCCTTTACAAATGGTCTTCACAAATGACCTAAGTGCCAAAATACTAATTTGCATTACGCATGCCAACGTGGCAAATGCGGTAAAACCTGAAAAGCTACAACCAGGTAATAAACACACTTTTAACAGTTAATAACCTACCTTCGATCATCGTTCCCGCTAACCCCGAATGCTCCAAGGAATTCAAGGATAGCGTTATCCAAAACAACGAGAACCAAGATAAAGCCGCCGGTCTAAAGGAAGTTATCGAAACTCTTTCATCGGAGGAATCCGAAGAGGAAGACGATGAAGAAGAAGACGAAGAAAAAGACCAAGAAGAGGAGGAAAACACATCTTCGGATAGTGACGAAGGCCCATGCACTCGCACTAGAGCGACGAAGAGCAAATCAAAAACTCCTAGTCCTCCCCCGAAGAATGAAAAGCCTGGGCACTCCAAACAAGCCCCACAGGCCAAGAAGAAGAAACATAGATAAATACATCTCACAATGGATTGGAACGCACTAAGAATTCTGGAAGTCAATACCAACGGCTGGAGAGCGAAGCGAACTCTTTACGGAAATTTGTTCAGAGAAATTGATGCAGATGTTATCCTTATTTCTAAACATGGGATTGACACTTTTAGCTCCGAAATGAGGATCTGGAACTAAGATGTGCTAATCACAAATTACTCTCAAGAGCGGTACGACAGTGCCGCCATCGCCATCAAAAGAGGGATCAAGTACAAGCCAATAAGAAACCTGGAAGAATCCTATCTTGCAATAGAGGTCGAACTCAATATAGGTAAGCTGGTCATCGCCACCGGGTACTAGCCGCCGAGACGAGGATATTTACCAATTCATTCTTTCTCTGGCCTATTTGGCAGAAGAGCCCCGACCATATTATTGGGGAACCTTAATGCTAGATGGCGGGTTTCCGGGTATAGCACCTCCAATATAAATCGAAGGTGCCTGAAAACTATGATGGACCAAAATATGGTCCAGAGGATAGGCCCAGACTTCCCTACCTATATTCGAGGAAGAAGTGCCACCAAACCAGACATTCTTCTGGCTAATCGTCAGCTACCATTCAATTATTACATGGAACCAGTCCAGGTACCATGTAGTGATCATATAGGGAACCTACTTACCATCAACAGGAACCCTATGCAAGTCCCAGCATCAGTCAGAAAAGACTACAGAAGAGCAGACTGGGCACGGTACGTGGATCTTCTCGAGGCCTACTGTCCACTAAATCTGGACGAGGCAATTCTCGAAGAGCTAAACGAGGCGCTCGATGACCTTAACGACCACCGTGTAAACGCAGATAGGGCTTGCATCCCCAAAACCCAGTATAAAACTATCTCAACATACAGATGGACTGGGTATATGAAAGAATTATATAGAGAATTGAGAGTACTTTAGGAAATAAATATCAGAAATGCATCAGTTGACTCGTTACAACGAAGTAAAGAGATCAAAGAAGAGCTCAACCAGTTGATCCTCGAACAACAACAGAGACGATGGGACGATACAATCGAGAGCATCGATCGAGATACATACCCCAAAGACTTTTGGAAGATAGTCAGAAGTCTCAGTGGATCATCTGGAAAAAAAGAAGAAAATGGAAATCCTAAAAGAAGATGGATCCATTGAAACAGAAGATAAAAACATCGAAGTAATATTCCGGTGTTATTGGGAAAAACTCTTCAGTATACCCGAAGAAGAGAACGAAGAATTTCATATAGAGTTTGAAAATAACATCGTAGACGAGCTTAACACGGAAATACCCAGAACGCATCCTCATCAACAGGTGGACAGACTGCGTGACGGAGACGCCGAGATCACCAAAGCAGAGATTCGTGGCGCACTCCGGTCATTCAGCTCATTCCGCCAAAGAGCCCCAGGCCAATCGGGGCTTACGAAATTAAACTTCGAAAAGGCACCAGCAAATATCATCGAAGGAATGAGACGAATATTCAACGCATGTCTGAATACGGGGTACTTTCCAGATGTTTACAAGACGGCAAATATGATCTTCTTGCCCAATTATGGAAAGGACCCTACGTTGAGAGAGAGCTACCGCCCAATTTCACCTCTAGAATTTGGCGGGAAACTCTTTGATAAGATCCTCAACCAGAGACTGGTGTCTCACCTGGAAGAGAACTCCCTCTACAACCCTTGGAAACGGGTTTAGAAAGAAGCGAAGTACGGAAATGGCAATCGAGGTCATTACGGAAAAGCTTGCCAAGCCAAACGGGACAGGAGTTACGTGGATATTGTTTGTCAAGATGTATCAAAGGCGTTTGATAAGCTGTGGCAGCGGGGTATGCAGTATAAGATCTTATGGCTGGGTCTAAGTGAAAGCTTGGAAAGAACTCTCTGTGACTACGTCATCGAGAGAGCGGCGTACATCAGTTTAGGGTGCACGGACGGATCAAAGCTTCCGCTCACTGCGGGCCTTCCGCAGGGGGGGTGTCTGTCCTTCACCCTTTACTCGATTTACACCGTGGATGTCTCAGCCTCTGTGTACCCCTCTTCCCTCAATATTCAATACGCCAATGGTTTCAGCCAGATAATCATATCTCCATGGAGGAATGCACCGGGACAAACTCGCATGACCGCGATAGAAATTGAAAATCTAAACACCTACGAGGCTCAATGGAAAATTAGAACTAACCAGGAGAAATTCAAGGTGGTCCCCATTGGACGCACCCGAAAAACAGACGTGCGAATGGGGGATACTCGCTATCCCTACACCAACGAATGCAATGTACTCGGTATGAAAATCTCCTCCACCGGGTACAAGAAGCACGTCGAAGAAATAATTTCTCAAGCCTCAGCCGCTCTCAGAACTTTATATACGTTCAAAGATCTACGTGAAAGTAACAAGAAGAAGATCTACAATGCCCTTGTTAGATCTACGTTGCTTTACCCCGCCCCCACCCTCTCTTGAGTCTCAAAAACACAAAAGAGGCGACTTCAAGTAGTGCAAAATAAATGCATGTACCTAATCACAGGTACACGCAGGCGAGAAAGAAGACGCCAAGAAGACCTGCACAGAGAGGCGTGGATAATTCCCATTAACAAAGTCATTAAAGAACGGACCCGGAAGATGCAGGATCTGGTTATTCGAGAACTTAGTGAAGAAATTACTGAGATGATTAGCCAGAACAGAAGAGCAGAATGTCGCGCCAGTTTTCCAAGCTCCGCTAACCGAGTGGCTGGCGGGGATGAAGTGCTGTTCTACGCATGATCAGATGTATAATCTAATCTAAGAAAAGAACCGAATCAAGAATAAAACTCACAATTATGACTAAAACTCACCGAAGAAGACAAACGTAAAACCAAGAAAGAAGAAAACTACCGAATACGACGAGAATTCAACCAAGTAAGAAAAAACAAAAAAAACTAAAACACACACATACAAAGAATACAAAACATTAAGCACGCACTTAAAAGTTTGAAAAAAACATCAACAAATAGGCAATGCATATCACACAACAAAGCTAAACTAAAGTTAGCAAGACAAATGGCTTGAACGCCATAACAAATAAAAATCAACGAAAACATCAAAGAATACACACTACAAAGAAATAATGAAAGTGATAGGCCTGATCACCAGGCTCTTGCATCTCTTTGCACCCTATCACACTTCTTTCTCTTTTCACCACTTGTCTATTTCCTCTATCTATCCACACACCCTATCGTACTTAACTACACACACCACACCTTTAACTTAATTGTAATTGTAATTGTCATTTCATACAGTGAAAACAAGAGTTTTTAATTACATGAACTCACCACCAGAGACTTGTGTGTAAATAACTAATAATCTACTTACACCGCACCCTTACCAAACCGTGCAAATGAACAATTTTGAGAAATAACTAACGGGGTATATCCTAATCATAGAAGAAAACTCAAAAGAAAGGTACGTGGACAAAGACATACGAGTATAATCTCTATTCTATATATTTCTTTACACTCCTCCTATCCAACAAGGTCTCTAAATAAAATTACTTTCAGGTAGGCAATCATAATGTTCCCCCCCTTCCTTTGTCCTCCATTACTACAAACTGTAATGGTATCATGGTTCACTAAATCCACTACAAACATGCGGGAAACTACAAGGATCCCTCTCAAAGCCCTAACCAGGGAAAAGCCCGAGAGAGGGGAAGTTTTCTCGACAATATATTCCCAAATCAATATTGCTTTGGTTAGATTAATTGATAATCATCAAGGCTATGTGTCACTGTGTCAAAATGAGAAGGACGTCGAAGCCCTGTCGGCACAAAAGTCAATGGACGTTCTGAAAAATATCGGACTAGCTGCCAAAATCCCTCCCCAAATACTAACGCATAGAAGCGTTATATGTAGACGTCTAGACCCATGGGTCGGGTCTCATGACACTGAAGAATTAAAAAGAGAAATTGAAACCAACCACAGTTGGGCTACAATGATTGAATTAATAAAATTTAGAGAACATACACATGTCTTTAAAGTCGTATTTAGAGATACAGTTATGGCTCAAAAAGCTAATGAGACAGGACTGTTGGTTTTCTCTGTGAGGATTACTCCCGATCAAATAGAGAGAGAAGTTCACAGAGATTTAGATCTGTTTTATATGCTACCGAATGAATGACCACCCCACAAGACCATGTAAACAAGAGACCGAAAAATACTCTGAATGCAGTGCGGATGACCATAATTGGAGGAGCTGCAATAGCGAACGGAAAAGGTGCCTCAATTGCGGTGGAGACCACCGCACCCTCGCAATGACATGCCCCTTTAAAAACATAATAAAAAAGAAAAAAGAGGAAAAAAGACAGGAAGAAGAACAGAAGAAGAAAAACACGTACGCCCAGGTTGCGAAAGCATCCACGGCATAAACAACCAAGGACACTATTGTGCTACACATATAAAACGAAAACTCAACGCAAATAATGGCCTGTATTCATTACGCCCACATTGCGAACCTATCAAGACCAGGGACGTTCAAAACGGAACTGATTATGATGTTAAAAAACAGCAGAATGCCTCAAATGTGGTTCCCTGACAATTCTTCATCAGAACAAGTTCTGAAAGTTAAACTTGTTGAACCCACCCAGGCTCAACTACCAACTCAAGCAGGAAGAAATGCCTCTAACTGCAGGGATCCAAGAATTGCTGAACAGGAAGCGAAAAAGAACGCGGAAACAAGCAAGAAAGAAGAAAAACAATGTCATAATGCACAGGAGATGGAAACAGAGACAGAGCAGGAATAAATAATAGAAAAAAACTCAGAACGTGCAGCCAGGGACCTAAAGAGGACCAACAGCCAACAAAGAAAAAGATCTCCGACGTCTACTCCGAGGAAAAAACAACAGATAAATGCAAAAAGGATAAATCTCAAACTTTTCGCTACAGGGAACAC
Source organism: Ceratothoa steindachneri (assembly GCA_963969495.1). Taxonomy (NCBI): domain Eukaryota; kingdom Metazoa; phylum Arthropoda; class Malacostraca; order Isopoda; family Cymothoidae; genus Ceratothoa; species Ceratothoa steindachneri. The sequence continues at coordinate 36,869,047 of OZ018335.1, forward strand.
TCTCTATCACAAAGAACACCATGCTGAGGCCATCACCGTGGGAATTATAAACGAGAAAATCAAATGGCAATACGAAGACCAAATGTAAGAGAATCAGGTTTAAGAGGTCCTTTATCAAGGAAAGATTAAATATACTACAGAAATATTCAATAATATCTCTCAGAGTGAGTGCAATAAAAAGGAAAACGGTAAATGTAGAACACTCCCTCACCAGGCCACTGGGTCAAAGCAAGACAGAAGAGAAGACAAAAAAAAAGTACAACCAAAGTAAAACAAAACAACAAGAAAAACAGAAGACACATTATACAAAATGGACACTGCAAATAAAAACATAATTCAGAAGCTTGATCCAGATATTATCTTAATATCTGAACAAGGTATCAACACAAAAAAAAGACATGAAAATCTTTAGATACCAAGTTTATACAACAAGCCATACAGATGAGGCCTTCGACGGTGCAGCGATATCAATCCGAAATGGCCTCATGCACAAACTTCTACCGCCATTAGATGAGTCATACGTAGCAATAGAGTTCCAAACTACCATAGGGCCCCTAACTATTGCTACTAGGTACCAACGCCCATGAAGGGGGTACATTCCTATTCACAACATATTGAAGCTGTTTGCCCATAAGAAAACGGTGATGTTCGCACAGTTACTTAAACGCAAGATACAGGGCCGCTGAGTACACCAGCACCAACGTGGCGGGACGCAATCTATAATACTAGAACGAAACATATCAGTGCGCATTGGACCAGAGTTCCTGACCTATTACTTACCGAGAGATGTAACTAAGCCCGACATAATATTAACAAGCTCAAGGTTTCCTTACAACTATCACATCGCCCCCGGACCCGTGATACCCAGCGACCACGAAGCATTAACCATCGCACTCTCAACAAGCCCAATTCAAATACCAATAAGGGAAAGGAAGTCATATGCGCGAGCAGACTGGGAGGCCTACCAGGCCGTTTGCCAGAACTATGTCCCAGCAAGCCTAGAGGAAGCTACACCAGAAGAAATTGATGAAGAATTAAACCACCCTTCAACGAAAGTATTGGAGTCAGATAGGAACACTATCCCAAAGATAAAATATAAAACCCTATTAGCTCCAAAATGGACACCGGAAATAATTGATATTCAAGAAGAATACAGAAGCTTGGTGGACGCAATCAACAGATGGACACCAAACAGGGACCTCCACCAGATGAGGAGTGAAACAAAAGAACACCTCCACCAACTGATCATACAGCAGCAAGCAGAAATTTGGGACCGACTCATTAAAGAACTCGATGAGGAAATGGACCCCAGAACGTTCTGGAAAACAATGAAGAGGTTCAGAGGTAAGCCAGCAAACAAAAGAACGAACATCGAGAATCTGAAAGGTGAAGTAGAATTCAGAGAATACTGGTCCAACATATTTAAAATTTTCCCTTAAGAAGAAGGAAATTTCGACACAGAATTCGGGAACGGGATAATAGACCAGTTGAACAAAGTAATAGAACGAACATACCCGTTCAATAACGCTACAGTGGAAAGATCCATGGTGGGCCTCAGGAAAAAGATCTCCCTACAGAAGTTAAACGAAACCCTAAAAACATTTAAGCAGCGTGCCCCCGGGCAGTCAGGCTTAATGAAAGCAAACTTAAGTAACGCTCCACCCAACATTAAACAAGGATTAATTAACATCATGAACGCGGCTCTCAATACGGGATACTTTCCCGATGTCTGGAAAATATAAAAAATGATATTGATTCCTAAGTCGGGAAAGTCTCCAATCTCCCAGGCAGATTACCGCCCGATCTCTCTCCTCGAATTTGGAGGGGAAATTTTTGAAAAAAATCATCGCCAACAGAGTGCAATTGTACCTGGATGCCAATAATCTGCACAACTGCCAATAACATGGATTTAGAAGGCAGAGAGGTACGGACACAGCACTGGCCCAAATAGAAAAAGAGAAGAGGCACGCTGATCTAGTATTGAGGGACGTCAGAAAAGCATTCGATAAAGTGTGGTGCAGAGGACTACAGTTTAAAATCCTCCAACTGGGACTCAATCCCAAATTGGAGAAAATAACCTGTGATTACGTCATGGAGAGAAGAGCATTGACCAATATCGGGGAGTACCAAGGACCAGAATTTCAATTGAAAGAGGGCGTTCCCCAAGGTGGATGTTTGAGTCCACTGCTCAACTCGATATTCACTAGAGATCTTCCTAGTCCTAGGCTAGAGGAATCTTTGTATGTCCAGTTCGCCGACGACATGACACAGATTGTGGTCTCCCTATATAAAAATGGAAGGAAAATGGCAAAGATGAGGGCATGTGAAATAGAGAACCTAAATATATACGAACGCCGCTGGAAAATCGCAACTAATTTGAACAAGTTTACTATTATTACAGTAAAAAGAAATAAAATAGCACCAATTTATGTAGGGGAAGATAGATATTCATATAAGAGAGCAAGCACAGTGCTAGGCTTAAAAATAAATGCCAGGGAATATAAGGACCAAATAAACAGTATAATTGCACGTACTAGTCAGGATACAAGAGAATTATATCGATTTAAAAACCTAAGAAGAAACACTAAAAATAAAATTTACTCTGCCTACATCAGACCAAAAGGACTATTTCCGCCCATGCCACTAGCGGCCATTCGAAAGACTTGGATGATGAAATTGCACAGAATGCAAAATAAAGAACTCTTTATAATAAACAATGATAGGAGAAGAGACAGAAAACGAAAACAGACACTACACAAAGAGCCAACATCAGGGCGATGAACAAAGACATAGCTACCAGGGCCCTCAATATTTGGTAGAAGGTGTAGAAGAACTCTGACCAAGCCCTTATCAGGAATCACTTCGGAATTCCCGACCAAATACAGAACCACGCTCGGAAAAGATTTCTCAGCAGCAGAAGAGTTGCGCGGCACAACCAAGACCCGATCTACGCATAAAACTACCGGATAAGCAATATATCACAAAGATATCAAAAACAATTGACTAAGTCACAGAACACACACACAAAAAGGCTTGAAAGCTACTATGTACCAATGGTTTTTTTCGTACAAACTAATAGTCATAGAATTTGATCAAATTAACAAAAAAACATATATCAGACTAACACAAATGTTAGAAAAACTTTAAAGGCTTCGAAGCTAAAATAACAAAGATGAAAGTAAAACAACAAATACACTAGCGAAAAGAAACACAGAGATACCTTTTCCCCAGGGACCTAACTATTTTATCTATCCCTTATTCCCAAATTTCACCACTAAATTGTTCTACTATTTAACTAACTATTTCTCTATCTATCTAGTTTATTCACTTTTTATGTCCAATGTCAATGTCCATTTCACACAGAGTAGTCGTAGTAGTAGTACAGTATCTTTTGATAGGTCGAATTTATCATGTCTGGTCGTGGCAAATGAGGAAATGTTAAGGGAAGGTTCTGAGAACTTCTCCAGCTAGACAAGTTAATTTACGTTCTTGTGTGCAAGCAAGCAATCTTGAATCAAGGAAAGGTCGAACTCTAGAAAAAAAGGAGAGCAAATCTAGGGGCCCCATGGGGCCGGCCCCTCAAGGAACTAGACGGGTCCCCCTTCGTAGCCTACGGGGGGGAACTAAACCGGATCGGCCGATGGTCATGAACACAATTTACGGAAAGATCAACGTCTCTATTCTACGACTCATCGAAACGCCCTCACGTTACGCGAGCATTTGCGATAACATGCAGGACGTGGAGAAGCTAGTTTCAAAAGAGGCCAAAAAACATCTACAAAGAATAGGACTGGAGGCGATCATCCCCTACGAGATCCTCGTACAACGAACAATCATTCTACGACGGCATGACCCCTTCTTCACGGAGAACTCCTGTGAGGAAATCAAGTCCGAGCTGTCCGACAAACAAAAATGGGCCAACATAACAAAAATAGAAAAATTCGGCAAAGCTAACAATATAGTGAAGGTCGTATTCTTGAACATTAAGATGGCGCACCGAGCAAACAACGATGAATTGTTGGAGTTATACCTCAGGGTAGCCCTCGAATAAATCGAAATCGAGGAATATATCCCCATCGAGAGCTGCTTCAAATGTTACACGGTTGAGCAGCACCAATCCAAAGAATGCCCAGTGAAGGAGATGATGTGTTCCAACTGCGTCCGACTCAGACACGGTTGGAAAGAATGTAGAGCTGAAAGAACGAAATGCATCAACTGCGGTGGCGAACACAAAGCCATGGCTATGAAATGTCTCATCCGGCAAAGTCCTACCTTGATGTAGCCACAACAAGGAACACCACAGAAACCGCGACAAAACTGGTCATGCCAAAGGAAGGGACTGAAATTATGGCCATGATAATGTTTGCTCACCTAACAAACCTGGCTCGCCCCGGCACGTTTGCAGACGAGCTAAATCAGTTTCTGCAAATGAACGGAGTGAAAAAGAAGTTATGGTTCCTGCCGAATCCCGCCTGCAACGATATACTTAAAATTCAGTTCACCGAAGAACAGCTAGAAGAAAAGAAAAAGGAAACGACAGAAAAAGAAGAAATCGACAGAAGGAGAAGAAAGTGCAAAAAATAAAAACCCAAAGGAGTCTCCAAAGAAGAAAAACAGAGAAAAAATTGAAAAAGAAAACTGAGGACAAAGAAAACCCAACAACAGAAGAAGAGGAAGAGGACGAAGAAATCCTAAAGTACCCAGGAGTTCCCCTCACAGAAAAGAAGGAAATACTGGAGATGGGGTACTTCTTTAACGCAGAAGTGTCCCTCAAGGTCTTCGGATCACCAATAAACAGACCCCCGAAAAGAAAAATTGTGGAATTTTCCGAAGGAATAAGAATGGGCAAATTCAAATGGACTCACGAAGGACTCTGCTCACTGAAGGAAATATCAGGACTGCTGGAGGAAGGCACATTCCACATACCGGACTCGTGGATCCATGCAGTGAACCTGAATGTTTTCAAGGTAATTAAAAACAGACAAAAGACCTCTCAAATAGCTAAATAAGTAAATGATAAAAAAGTGAATAATAAACAAAAAGTGTAAATATCAAACGAAGGGAATAAATCAAAGTGAAAATACGATAAATAAATAAATTAAAGTGAAAATGAATTACCAGTGAAATAATATAAATAGAATATATAATAAAAATAAAGTGTATAAAATAACGGTACTAATTGAAATAATATAAAGAATGTGTTAAACATTAAAACTGTGAAATATTAGAAAATGTAGAAATAAATCCAAAAACATGAATAGACTAATAAACAAACATAAATTATGTATGAAATATAGGAATTAAAATAAAGTGAATAAGTAAAGTGAAATAAATAAAGTGTATAAACTAAAGCGAAAATGAATTACCAATTGAGAATTAATATAAATAGAATAAAGAAAAATATAAAATAAAAGATAATAAAGTGTATAAAATTTGGGATACTAAAGTGAAATAATATAAATAGAATGTGTTAAACGTTAAAATTGTGAAAAAATAATGTAAGAATAATTAAATCACAAGAATAATAATTTTTAAATGTACAAATAAAATATCACTCAAAAATTATTATTTTAAATGTATAAATAAGAAATGAGATATAACAAAATAAATAATATGTAACAATTCGATGTGATAATTTGTTTAGAACTGAAATACTCCCATATATAATAATAACTATGTAAATATAATAAAAAGGATAGATGACCTCCACAGTTCCTGAAGTTTCGTTCTTCTTACTCCTCGATGACAACTTTCCATTTTCTACTCTTTTTTGTATGTATATTCACCACTAATAATCTAAATTGTTTTGTTTATATGTAATTATATATGTAAAATACTCAATTCTGTAAACTCTATTCTTTTTAAGAAATTTCAAATGTCACTTCACACACAGGACTCTACTCTTCCGACGATTTCTCTTCGATTCGCTGCTATCTTCAGATACAGGAGGCAAAGTCAAAAGATCGATTTCATCGACGCCTCTCAGTGAGAACAGTAATTTTTCCACAAGATATACCGTGGATGGTATAATCTCGTGAGCCAACTACGAGATTCAGCAAGGCCTCCCTCTGCTCCCCCACCCCCTGAATAAAAATACTTTTATTTATCTGGCAAACATAATGATATGACATGCTAAACCCTCTTCATCCCTGCCCCACCATGACTTGGTTCTGTGAATGTGACTCTACACATAGAGCTCCGTTGCAACTAAGCCGTTCTACTTAGAAAGGGCATAATTGCCAACTTTGGGAAACGGAGGTCTAAGCCTTAGCCCGCTGCGGAACCCAAAGGAAAAAGCAAATCTGGATTGGGACTCAGTTACCAACGCAGGGAATATTAACACCCTACCCTGCAGCACCGTCCAAGACCACAGAGGGAGATTCTACCGTTTCTGTGAGATGCCGGACGTAACAGAGAAATACCCCAAACCCAATAGAGAAGGGCGGCACCCCGACTAGAGTCAGTTGATTCTGGCTTCAGTCATCATTAAGTCCGCCATGTTTTTACACCCTCTGAGGAGCCAAACCAGGTTTATACTCACTCATCAATCATTACCAGATCCGAGTCATTTCAATGGGGTCGTTATTGGCGGGGTGAGGGGACTCCCATACAAAGTAAAAAGAAAAAACAATAATGGCATATAACACATCCTCACTTACACTCCTACACACAACAGATAAAAGACCCACTACCGACAAACCCACCAAACAATGAACAAACACTTCTAAACTTAGCCACTACACACGACACCCCCATCACGAACATAATAGACACACACAGGCCACAAACTCGTCTTCCGCTCACAGGAGGACGCAGTCAAATTTCAGCAACAAGCATTGGACACACTCGCCACAAGACCTCCAGGCAAAAGTAGCCGACGGTGTACGGAAAAAATACTAAATACGCATCACAAAGACCAACCCCCTATGGTCGGCTTTCTCCAATGATAACCTCTGCATACACCTCAGACAAAGGTACGAGAAGGAGGTCATCACAGATATCTACTGCAACCGCACAAAGCAATGGGCAGTAATCACACTTTTCTACGAGCAAAACAAGTCCCTTCTGCTAGAACAAGGTATCAAGGTCTGCGGCACCCTAACGCACTCACACCACATCGAGTCACAGCTAAACATAAGACCCACACAGTGCCACCGGTGTTACAAAACCGGACACCCCACACGTCACTGCAAGCAGACCTGGTCTAATCCAAGTGCAGTGTAGTGGGCCACCACTACACCACCTGCACAGCCACCACATCACTCTGCACAAACTGCGGCAGCAACCATGTCGCCGTCAACTCAAAATGCCCTTACCTAAGTAAGGCCCGCTCTGACGCCGTAGCGGCTATACGGCATCCTCAACCCATCAATACAAACACACACTCCGCCGCCGCCCCTTCTCCCGTCATAATAACATTCACTGCGGCTGCCGGCGCAACGGTGCCCACATCTCCCCCTGTACTACCCAAGACACATCCGAACCCAGCAGCAACCCAGACTCATCAACACATTCCGACACCCGCCCCCACTCAAGCACCTTACACCCAGAGACCCTGAGTACTTTCGACACTCCCCCTCCCCCCCCTACCCCACACTACACATTTAAAGCTACACCTGGCCGCCTTGATCTCAACGGTGGCAAAGAAAATGTCGAGGAGTGACCCCCGACTATACGCAAACATACTCAATACACTGTTCCCCTCGCACTGTCTAGAGCAGACCACCTTCCCCGAGAAGGTGTTTGCTTTAATCGACTAGCACACACATAGGAGATCCGCACTTTTCTCCACCCCGGTGAAAACGAACACATTCCCCCCTGGACCCACCAACCCCACCCTCACCACGCTCCCGACTCCTCCCGCCCTTCTGTCCCTGCACCTCTCGCCACTGTACCCTCCTTACCTGCCCCTCTGCCCACTGCTCCCAACTCTCTTTTAACCGCTTCCTCTGCTCCATCCACAGCTTCCACTCCTTCCTCCTCTATACCTAAACTCCTTCCTACTTCCAGCACTCCTCCTTCGACAACCTACCCCATCCCCCCTTATTGCCACCAACGCCCATCCCATCGTCCCGACACCACAAACTCCACCTCCCCCAAGCCCACCACACCCTCCACAACACCCTGTATTAAACCAAAAAACTCCACCATGAAACTCCCCCCAACACACAACCACGCGTAAAGTTGCCCCCCCCCCCCCTGCTGTTTCTTACTCTCCCCCTTCTACCCCTCCTCCCTCGCCTTCCCAACCTTCTCTCTCTCATCACACACCCTCTCTCATAATCTGCACCTCCCCTACTATCTCTAGCCTCCCATCTACTAGCTATACCCTCTCCACCTCTGCTCCTAACTCCCCCCACCCCTCCTATACTCTACTCTCTCCAAACCTGATTCCACAACCACTATGCCTAACCCTCCCTCTAGAGAAAACGCTCTCCCCTCCACCACGGCCTGCCACCCAATAACACCACTGAAAACCTCTCTAAACCACAACCGACATGCGTAAAGGTACTCGCTCCCCACGTCTTTTGGGCAATGACCAAGGAGAGGGGAACGGGCCCGGGTAAATCAGCCTCACGTGCACTCCGCCCACGACAATAGGTCGCCTCAACGTGACTCAAATAAATGTACGCGCCACACTGTTGCCAACTGGGTCCTAAACACACAAAGACCTCACATAATACTCTTGAACTCGACCAGTCTACATCCTCCCAACAACTGACTCCGCATTGCAGGCTACCACATGTATCTATCTCCACAAGCGCCGCACCTAGGATCAGGAATCCTAATAAAGCGCTCTATACACCACTCCATCATTCAAACACACGATGATTCTTTTCTAGCCTGCAAAGTACAAACAAGCTTCGGCCCCATCCTAGTGGCCACACACTACAGACCACCACGCCTACAATTAAACATAGAAGTCCCACTCCGGGTTCTACGAGGGGCGGTCAATAAGTTTTGCGAATCAGTAGGGCAAACCAGAGGAAGTGGGATGGCTGTTTGTGGGGGTGTTACAACAATTTATGACAAGTCGCACACTCCTGCCTCGTCTATTTAAGAAGCAGTAGCTGATCGCAGATCGTCAGTCACAAATTTTTCAACAAAGAAGAAGAATGAGCACCGCGCAGTGATCAAATTTTTGACCAAGGAAGGCAAGAATGTAAAAGACATCCATGAGCGCATGGTTGCAGTGTACACCGACACCGCCCCTTCCTATGCAAATATTGCTCGCTCGAATACGGAGTTATGCCATAGTCGTGAGTTCCTTGATAATGACCCCCGTCTAGGACGCCCGACAAACGTGACCGACGAGGACAATGTGACCCGTGTGGAGAGAATGATCCTCGAAAATCGACGAGTGAAGGTCATAAAAATCGAGCGAGAACTTAAGATATCACATGGAAGTGTTATCAACATCATCCACGACAATTTGGCCATGACCAAGGTCTCTGCCCGTTGGGTCCCTAGAAACCTCACGCCCCATGATTGACTTCAACGTCGTCAAAGTTCGGAGGCCAGAGTTGCACAAGCTGCCCTGCGCGAGTGCGGATTCGAGGAGCTCAACCATACCCCCTACAGTCCAGATCTGGCCCCTAGCGACTACTTTTCATTCCGCAAGCTTAAGGCTGCACTGCGTGGACGCCGGTTTGGGGACGATGAAGATGTCCAGCTCGCCGTCCAGGAGTGGATTAAACAGCAGTCGGGAGATTTCTGGTTGTCTGGAATTCGAAGCCTCAGGGACAAGTGGCGCAAGTGCATTGAAGTCGAGGCTAGTTATATTGAAAAATAATAAAACACTTTTCCTCATATCTCGTTTCCTTATATCTGAATTGCAAAACTTATTGACCGCCCCTCGTATCAAACCACAACCTTCCTATCTTCTTTGCAGGGTACCTCAACGCCTTTCACCCAACACTCCTTTCTAACACCACGAATGATGCAAGAAGGTACTTGGCCAGGGGGCCCTGCCGCATTATCGTTGCGAGCACATCGGCCCGGCCTTCCCCACATTTTTCAATCCTCGTGGAGGTACCACGTCTCCGGGCGTGGTCTTCCGTAAAGACCACGCTACACGCTTCTACACGCATATCTCACCGGGTCCCCACGTACTCTCTGACCACATACCGATATGCATTATCATATCCACCTCTCCCATACTTATACCCACACCACCTCTCTTCGACTACAAAAATACGAACTGAGAAGAGTTCAAGAGACAAATAACAGATAACACGCCGCAAAACCTCGACCTTGACCACACCAATCCAGACATGTTAGACGAACACTGATGCTCAATCTTAAACAACATAACCACAGCAGAATACGAGGATAAATGGCCGATTGCCGCGAATCCTCAAAAGACACAGATGACACTCTTCGGTGCTAGAGATCACTTCATGCATAACCTACAAATCTTCTCACACACACACCAGACATAAACCATCTAAACCCAACAAGGCTCGACTACACACACCCTACAAAAATCCTTGAAATAACTTTTGACAAGACCCTCAGGTTTAATATACACCGGATCATAACACAAGCAAGAGCCACACGTACAAACAAAACGCTGCAGAGGTTCTACCCTGCGGAAAAAAAACTTCAGTTACACCTATACAAAACACTCGTGCGACCTCTTCTCGCGTACGCCGCACTGTCAGTAGTAGCTGCGAGTGATACGTGGCAGCAGAAGGCTGAGCGCATTCAGAACTCTGCTCTGAAGCGCGCTTACCGCTCTCCCTTGTACACGAGAGTGTCCACACTACACGACAACAACAAATTAGCACCCCTCAACACATACGCTCACACCAGACTCACAAAACAACTCGGGAAACTCGCCAGAGACCCTTTATACGGCGCACTACATGCAAGACGGTATGCGATGGCACCGCGATACCCCACGGCCCATGACGACCCACAACCCATACCGTTCTTTGCACAAGTTAAAAGCATCATGAATAACGCGTTTCCGACTAAGCAGACAAACTCTCCTTCCTGATCACTCTCCAACCGTCCTTCAATCACGAACACCTCGAGACCCACCCAACCACACCATGCATCGGTGACTAACCACCGACCTATCAACTCTTCCTATCTCCTCTTAAGTTATTTCCGCACCCTTTTTCTCTACGATTCCCTGTTCTCCTGAGTTACACAGTGATCCTTCTCTGTTCTTTCTATACACCATTGATTGATCGATTGTCATTTTGAACAAAACAGCTAAAATTGTAGTTGAAGATCAGAACTACATATATCATAGTGAGGGCAAAGTGTTAAGACTCAGGATAACAAAAAGAGGCTAAAAACAACATATAACGGAGAGGAAGAACAAGGCGATTTCGATGCTTAACCTACTGTACAATCTAAGAGGGTTAGGCATGAAAAATAAAAGAAAAATCTATCTTGCACTAGGAAGAGAGGTACTACTATACCCGCCAACCCCTATCAACTGTGAAACAAGGACCAAAAAATTGGAACTCCAGAGAATACAAAATAAAGCTCTCTACTTAATCACCAACACATGTAGGAGAGAGAGGAGAAGACTACAGGATCTACACCAAGAATCAGGATTAGAAACGCTCAACATCAACATCAGGAACAGGGCTATGAAAATATGGAGGAAGATAGACGATCTACCTCCAATATTTGCAGAGCACACGAACACTAGAGCTGGAGTCACTTTAAGCACTCGATTTCCCAGTGGCAGAAAACAGCTGAGAATCGAGGAGGTACCATGTTTAATTAAGTAGAAATTCAAAAAGAGAAAAGGAACAAGCATAACGATAACGATATTTACCCGACTACATACAAACCCAACCAACGAAATAATAAACCAAGACACCAGATTCATGCTCTAATAAGACAACCGTATTTAAACAACCTAAATAGGAAGAAACAACCGACTAAGAAGACAACACAGATCAGAAGTGTAAACAGAAATAATGCGAACAAAATGAACTAAAAGTGTAATAAGTGAACTATAGTATTAAAAAGTTTAACAAAAATGATAGTGAAGTGAAAGTTAATAGTAAAACAAGTGAACAAAGTGAAACTAAAGTGAAAAAGGGATCACAACAAGAGAAAGTGAAACAAAGTGAGGAAAGTAAAAACAAGTACCATAACAATACATAAACAAAGCTCAGAGCTAAGATAACTCAAAACGGCATGAATGCTACAATAAACACATAAATGAAAGATGAAGAGAATAAAGGAACAGAGATTATGCGGTCCTCCCGCTTCTGTATGAGGAACATAGGTGATAAAAGTGTGAGAAAGGAAGTGAGAATGATGAATGATGAGTAAATACATGACGGTGGTTCGGAATCCACTTTAATCAGCAGGTCCCTCCTTGCCCCTCGGGCAAAGGTATTCCACTCTTTCCACTTTTGACTACCGAGGTTGCTCAATCTGCCTCCTCACCAATATGTCCTCTTTTAACTCATAAATTTCCGTGTCCCACTATAAATCCCTTCTAAAGCTTGTTCCGGACTTCCCATTGAGCACTTCACTATCGGTTCACTTGAACTGAGATTCAGATGTGTGGGGAGTTTCTTCAGGAGCAAGTCGGCCGCGGGCCTCCTCCTCTTCTGTGCCCCCCGATCGTGAGAGGGGTACAGAGGGGATAAGTAACCGCGAGCCGTACCTTTTCTCCTCCTAAAAAAAAAATATTTGACTATATAGAATTCTTGGTTGAAGTTATCCGGCAAATTTACCTCACAAATTTGGTGAAGGAGGCAACGGTTCCAGAGAGTTGGAAAGACATCTAGAGAATTGGTTTCTATTCATAGAAAGCACTATTACGAAGGAGAGCTATACGTTGTATTCATATCACCATTCATCATCACTACTAATCTTCATCTTTCTTTTTAGAGGCCCCACTTGGGCAGATGACTGCTTAAGTCCCCGGCCCCACCCCCCTACGTGAACTACTGCCGAGTGGAGGGGATTGCCATTCATGTTTCGTTCAAACTATGCCGGACAGTTGCTAAGGTATAATTGGGGGCATTGCAAGAAGCTGATTTGAGGAGTAGCCCACAGTCGATAACATTGTTATAAACCATTCCGGACAAGGGACGTACTGCACCCTCCCCTCCTCATCCCAGCAAAAACCCCTACCAGGACCATAGAGGTACATGTAACCGTCTCTATGGTATGTTGGGATGCGGTCGTGATTAAAACACCCTCGGGGACGGCGTTGTCAATAATCCCCATCAGGAGAAGGCCTGTAGCTGCAGTTCAAGTCCGAGGTAGAGGTACCAGCGACTACCTTCTCAATAGAAGAAGAAAAAATGTAAAAGAGCACTATCTCGGAACCCACCCCAACTCCTCAAAGGCGCGCAAACAGGGGCCCCAGAATTAAGACCAGAAGCCAACGTGAAAGGAGTGATAAAAGACCACCCAGAAGGATCAAACAGGCTAAGGGTATCCTCTCAGGCTCTGCTTCCTTCTCTGAAGAAGAACAAGAGTGCTCCCAGCCTTCAAAGGCCCATGAGAGATCAAGGAGCAAAAGCAAAGGAAAGAGTTCACGTCCATCTAAAAAATCCGATTTTGCGAGAAGGATGAAACTTTCTTTGCAGAGGATCCCAACAACTGGGAGATCGTCGAAGGAAAAAAAGAAGGCTTATTGAAATGGACGTATGATGCGTCAATCCAAGAATCGCTAATTGACGAAGCGCTCATGAAAGCAGAAATAAAAAATCATAGAGACCCCTGACTCACCATAAGTGAAGCAGAATTAATCAAAATCAGACACACACACATAAAATCAATACACAACACAAACATGGAAAATACAAATAACACATTAAAAATACTTACGATTAACGTTAATGGATGGAAAGGGAAACACATTCCCTACGAAAACATATTCCGTACAGTGGATCCTGACCTGATCCTCATCACTGAACACGGTGTTAACACGAATACAAACAGAATAAAGATACCAAATTACACCATTATAAATAAAAACTACACACAGAATCGTTTCGACGGCGCAGCCACCACGATCCGAAAAACATTACATACAGAATATTTCCAAACCTATAAGTCATTTGTGGCTGTTGAAATACCAACCCTGGTGGAAAACCTGACCGTGGCGGCTGCCTATCAATCACCACGTCGTAAATACTTGCCGATTACCAACTTTTACACTTTTTTCGGGCGCGGGAAACTAACATTTCTTGGTGGTGATCTAAACACTAGATGCAGAGCGTCAGGCTAAGGAAGCACCTACCAAAGAGGAAGAAACCTGGACTAACCACTCGAAAGAGGGAGACTTCAGAGGGTAGGGCCGGATTTCCTGACCTTCTTAACACATCGTTCGGCAACTAAACTGGACGTGGTGTTAACGAGCAAAATCTTCCCCTTCAATATGAGCAATGAGCCCGGACCAGTGGTACTGAGCGATCACATCCCGATTATCAGCACAATCTCACATGCCCCACTACTCAAGCACGCGCCACTTAGGAAAAGTTATGCTAAAGCTAACTGGGAGCTATATAGAGAAAGATACTCAGTGAATACCAGCCAACTGACCTGGTTGGTATTCTTAAAGAGATTGATGAAGAGATAAATAAGATGACCAATCTCCTCATACAAGCCAACGAGAGATGCGTCCCCAGAATCTCCTATAAAATGCTCCCATAACCTAGGTCCACGGACGAAATGAGAGAAATCGCCCGGAAACATGGATAAATATATGAAGAGATCGGCAGAACAGGCACCAATCGGAAAAGGACAGTCAAAATGAGACAACTAGGAGAGGAACTAAAGAACATACTAATTGAAAAGAGCAATCTGGAATAAAATCATTGGGAGGCTGGACAGGAAGGGCAATCTTGTAAGATTTTGGAACAACATCCAAAAACTTAGGGGATTGCCTAGCAAACCCAGAACTCAAATCAAGGATAATGACTACATAATTGAGGGCCCAGAGTCTCTCGAAAGAAAATTTAGAACGCATTGGCAAGAGATTTTCGCTATATCCCCTGAGAAGAACAACGACTTCGACCTGGACTTCGAAGACCAAATGCTTGATGACCGCGGCACAGTGATACATACTGTAGAACCCACCCACACCTGTAAATATCTCAAGAAAGAGAGATGGTTAGCCACGGAAGCCCATTAACTCTCGGAGAGACATTGAACACCATAAAGTCCTTCAAGCACAGGGCACTAGGCTGGTCTGGAATTACAAAAAACAATGCTCCAAGGCAAATTATGCAGGGTTTGACGAACACAATGAACGATGAAACACATTAATCAAATACAAAATAGAAGAATCAAAAACAAGGTAAATTGTGGGACAAAAAAAGTTAATAAAGGCTTGAATGTTCAAACAATATACCCAAAAGAAGTACACCAATTCATTAACAAAAACAATAAGAAGAACGCTAATACACATGAAGATACAAAAACATAGGATGCAAACGTAAATAAATAAAGGAAAGCGATGCCCTCCCTACTAGAGCAAAATATCCTTCCCTCTCTTAAATTTTCCACCCCCTTTCTTTACCACTATCCAAACCTTCTTCTGATATTGAGTACATCATCATCATCATGAAGGCAGTTATTTTCCTGTATATACTTCAAGACCAATTCACGCTCTCGTCAAATAAAGAAGTTGATATCCAGCTCTAAATTTCCTTCACCTTTAAAGGAAGCAACGATCACCTGATTACCCAGCCTACGAAACGTCAAGAACATCCCCTTTTCAATTTGGCTACCTAGACCCGATAGAGGAACTCGAGGAGACTTTTCTAGCAGATTAAAGAATTCTTACTATTGGCTTACCTAAACGCATTGACGTGTACGTCATAGTTCATTATTAAAAAAATCATATTAATATATATAGAAAAATATACACGGATTACACATGTTATTTGTTTGCAGAATGCATCAACAGGTTTCAAAACTGAAGTGTGTTCACTTAGCTAAAATAAAGCGATGTTAATTGACTGACCTCTTCCAAAAGAATTACTTCAGCGTCTGTTTTACTTTCTAAGTAATAAGAAACTATTTGTCCGGAGAGCAGCTACAACTCCATATAATAAAAAGCTAAAATTCCTATGAACGAATATAGAATTATTATTTCATTAATTGAAAGTTTGGATCTAGACGCGATATCATGAAAAGTTAAAAGATAGGGATTCATTGACGGAGATCAGTAGAAGAGACCCATTTTCCTAGAAAATTAACTGTTTTTCATATTGTGGATGGAGTTGTATTTAACCTAATGAAAAATCCAAAAGATATTGCGTTTCTTAAAAATAGGTAGAGATCCAGAAAGACGTGTTTGCATGATGCTGCCGATAGAAAGCGAGGTAAAAAAGAATTGCGAAATTTAAAATTAGCCAAGGTTGAATAAAAATTTCGAGAAAAAAACCCATTCAGCAGTGTCAGCAGTAATAGAATCTAAGGTCAAGAATACTTCTGGTAGTGAAATTGAGATAAACGTGAAAGATTGTGAAACCTTCATCTCTTCAAACATCACTAGACTTGTAAAGTATAAACTTCATTATGGCACTATGCTGACTAGAGGTCTGCGCTCAGCTTCAGATCAAACCGAGACGACGTATCGCGATGTTGTTTACCTAAATGAAACTGCTTCTACTTTGGAGCAAACTTTTTGAAAAATGTTATTACCGCTAAAGTATTTGTCGTGCTCGTAGAAGAACTTGCAAGGAAACAAGTGACATATTGAAAGAAATCGTAAACCAGAAATCTCCACTTAGCATGCACTGTGGTGGTAAACTAATTAGTAACTATGTTGTGAGCCATTTCGACGAGTATTTAACAAATGTGGTTTCTAGCCACGGTGAACTAAAAATTTGATTACTCACCAAATTGTTATTCTGAACTAATATAGTAATTAAGACCCTACATAAAACACATTTTCCTTATCAACATAAAATTATGGAAATTATAGTCCAAAGATTTTTCAGTACCTGATTTGTAGCTTCATCTGGCCCTGAAATACCACTTTTTAAAAGATTCAAATAACTTAACAGAAATAGCTTTGAAACACTCAATTAGGATATCAGAGCGGGTCTCATTATTAACTTCTCTAAGAGCGAACTTCAAAATGAGCAGGCATATGTTGAGTATCATGAATCACTAGAACTCACAATTATAGTGCTTTAGAGATGTTGCTCAAATAGGTACTAATTTTATTCAACCTGGTGTATATCGTCATGCACGAAGGATAGCTAAAGTTATTTACACAATAAAACCTTTTTATTCTTAAATAATTCCCTCTCAGCGGGCAAGAGCAGCAAAGTCTTTAACGTTTCGATATATTTGTAGTAGATATATCAGTAACTCTTTGGTATGATGCTACATTCCCGAACTATGCACCAGCTAATGACTTTAATTTATACAAGTAACTTGCGGTTTATGAAGACCGAGAAATTTTGACAATTGGATCCAAAGTAATCGCTCTAGATTCGTGATATACTCGTATTTCAGAAGTAGCTAGACTATCATTTTTTGATGAAAGAATCACACTAGAGGAAATGAGGCGAATGGTCGCTGCACTAAAGCGAATTAATATTCCTGCAGATGATTGATTGAAAAAACAAACAATATCAACTTTTATCACTTCAAAATCTCATTAAATTTATCAAGTATTCTAGCTGCCAAACAAATTTTCATATAAAGATCCTATGGAATGAGAAGTAGAGCAAATCATAAAATTGCTTATCAATGTATCTGTACTATTAAGGTTATCAGTTATTGTGTAGAAAGATGTGTGAAATTGATTAACGACTCAAATCATCTCACAAAAGATGAAGAGTAGCAACATTTCTTTCTGGTCGTTGAGAATCACAGAAAATTGTTTCCTAATGACTGAAAGAAGTTTCTTAAATGTTATATTTTCATTTAATATCTAAATTTTGATTTATTAATTATTTCTCTATATGATAGTTAAATATATGTTTGTGTTATCCATATAATATAAATATAAATGGTTGATTTCTTTAAATTGATACCTTATTTAAAGTTTCTTCGAGAAATGTTAGTGGTCAGTGCGGCAGCGGATAATATGAACCAAATGAACTAGATATTTTTAAATACTATTTATCTAAGACGGGTAATAATATCCAGGATTATACTGAAAAAAGTGAGAGTATGTATGTGTGTGCGTGTGTATTGAGATCGTTTTCTATAAACATAATAACGGTAGATATAAGAGGCACTTCTCTAAAAAAATATAGTTTATTAAAATTATTTTTTTGTTCAATAAAAGGTCTTAAACTTGGAAAAGGGGTTTTAAAAATGTGAAAAAAGTTATATTCGATAAAAAAGAAAAAGAATAATTCTTAGTTGATATCTGAGTTTCAATCACAACACAAACGCCCATACAACATTCAGTGACAATATGGTATATAAAAGAAATAACTTCTTCCTTTTTTCCCTTTGTAAATTATGGAGCAATGGATTGGGCTGCGGCTTATTTCTTCATGTGCAATGAAAAATGAATACAAAGGTGAGTCCAGTTAATCGTTAATCAATTAATGGGTTCAAATTTGTCCGTTTTCTCATTTTTTGTCCTAAATAATTTTGTCAATTTTATATTCTATAGTTTTTGCAATTTTGAGGTGGTTTTAGAGTAGAAAAACAAAACAAAAACGGGCTCTCTATTATTTCATAATAATAAAATAATAATTATTTTTTTAAGCTTTATCGTTAACTTTCGTTAGATTTATAACGAATGAGGGATTGCTAAGTATTGTTTGTTTCGATTTGCATGGGTGATACACAACCACAGGCGAAAGTTTAATTCCAATTTTGTTTCTTTGTCTTATTGGGCGGCGCCACCTAATATATTAACGAATTTACGCAAATCTTTCCATTAACCTAATTAAAATTTCAAACTTAAACTTAATTGATATAAAAGTGGACCAACCAAATGTATAGAAACTTAGTGATTACTTCTTAGCATTTGTTTTTTGGAGGATACACATCCTAAAATTATGAAGGATTTAACTTGAGAAATATAATTATTTGTATTTTGTTGTTGATGCTGTTGTTTCATTGCACTCCCGGAGCAGATGACGTCTGCTACCTCTTACAGTTTGGGAGATTATGTGAGAATGCCTTTGACCTTACAGCCAGTAATATAGGCCCCATTAATATTACCACAATTAATTGGGGCCGCGCTTTCTGAAAAACTGTAATGAAGGACCAGGTTAGATTGGAGGGAGACTTTTGCATGCTAGGAAGATTTCATACTACCCGCCTGAGCTAGCGGTCCATGTAATAGTTAAGACGTGGAAGTTTAATTGCTCTACAGTGAGCTAGAGTTTAAAAAACACAGTCCTGCCTCCTGGGCGGCTTATAACACTTTAATTCTAACATTATCTGATAATTTTAAAATAACTGCCATTATAAAGGCAAGAATAAAACTCCTTTCAAGAGTATGAAGGGTTTAAAAGAGACTTTTTGACTTTATGTAAGTAGTTAGATTTTTATACCGCACTCTTCGGGGCGCCTTGACGGAGCGCCTGCCCGTCGAGAGGTTAGGAGAAGAGATGACAAAGGGTGGGAAATCGTGCCACAGACAGAGAAGGCGCGATACCCCATAGAGATTGCTACGAGGACATTCCAGGCGAGGGGCAGCGTAGAGCGAGGTGCTTTCGAGTGTTCAACCAGCAGAGGAGAGGTTAGAGTGAAACAAACAAAGCATTTGACCAAATTTTTGCGGCGAAATTGCTGTTTAATATCAACTCAACTAAACTTTTTAGCAACTTAGGATTGTTTTCTTTTAAGCTATCCTATGCTATATTTTTTTTGTTTCATATATATATATATATATATATATATATATATATATAAACCAAAAAAAATTATTTAGGTATTAAAAATAGGAATTTCCCTGAGTAGTTTATCTTTATCATGTTATTTTGAGGTCGACTAAACTTTATAAGCTGAGTTCGAGGCTGCTGATCTTTACATCATCTCTCCGACTAGCTTATTCATTGCCTGATAAAGGTAAAGATAACAAGAGGACCGTTAAAAATCCAATCAATGTTCTTTCATTTCTATAATGTCATCAGACGAGAATCAATCACACGCTCTTCTTTAATTTATCTATATTGCTATCATAAGAGCGTCTATCGACCGACACTGTATTCTACGAGGGTGATCTTATCAACTATCCTTCTTAGAGCAACTTTTCTCAATTTCTCTTAACAGACCTACCTGTGATTCTCATTATGGTAATCCCTACCTGCTCGTGCTGAGATTTGAAAGAGGTGAGAACCCGTTGCAAGTCAGGATCCATCACAGAGCTTATGACGTCCTCTAAGGAGGGTAGTGTGTATTCCACAAGTGTCCTTTTTCTATCTCGCTTTGCTCCAACACCTTCGTTTCCCTCCTCTGAAAAGGTTGGAAGCTACCATTGGAATTGGTATGGAAGGGAAGAGGGACAAACATGGGCTTGCTAATCACCTTGCATAATTCTGAAAAAGTGCATAGGGCATTCTCGAATAAGCAATGATGATGGTATATTACACTCTTCGAAAGATTTTGGATAGTAGTAGATAAAAGTAGGTGAAAAAATAAAAGTTTTAAGATGGGGGGGGTGCCCTAGTAAGAGGGCATCGCAGACTTGTTATTTTTTGTTATCATATTTTACTTATTGTGTTATGTATTGTTTATCATGTATTGTTCTATTTACGTGTAGCAGGCGTGTTCTTCTTATTGTTCGTGTGTCAGATGTTGTTTTACTTATTTTTGTAAGAAAATTGTTGAGCATTCAAGCCTTTTTTAGCTTTTGGCTCGGCCCTTTACCTGTGTTTTTAAGGTTTGGTATTATGTATTTTCTCTTTTTTCTCGTTACAGTTGTGAAGTATCTCTGGTATCTGTTAAGTGTATAGTTCTGTTATGATTTCCTGTGTACAGTGTTTGGTGCTTGGGAATCGGGTGCATCTTGTGACTTTCCCACGGAGTCGTGCAGGAATGCCCATTCTGCCCCCTATTTCCCGTAGTTCTGGTATGACATCATTAGTAAGTGTTAACCAGACCCTTCTTCCCAGTTTCTTGGTGAAGATGTTGATAGGGTCTAGTTTCTTTCTAATATGGAGATCCATCTGACGGCGGTGTTTTCGCCTTCTGACCTTGTTTATCAGTAGGGATGCTGTATTTTGCACTCTCTGCAATTTTCTCATTGAAGAATTTTTTGCCGCTTGAGTCACTACTGCGGGATAGATGAGCTTAGCTTGGACATACATCAGGTATATCTTCCTGATGTTGGCCGAGCTAAGATCTCTAAACCTGTATAGCTTGGAGATTTCTCTATTTGCCAGGTTCCGCCTCTCCGTGTAGTGTCTCGCGTATCCGTGATCGGAGAATTTTAGGCGCAGGACGGTGACTTCGGCGGAGTAGCCGTATCTCATCCCCTCGATGATTATGGGGTCCGTCAACGTGCGGCTTAGTGGGACGATCTTGAACTTGTCCCTGTTTGTTCTTATCTTCCAGCGTCTCTCGTACTGGTTGATGTTGTTTATTTCCGCTATTGTTCGCGCTACCTGTTTTCTTGCTTTCCTCACCGAGCACGGGACGAGCTGGTTGATGTCATCTGCAAACTGCAGATACATCGTGTCCCTATGCACCGGCTTTGGGAGGTCGATGGTAAAGACCAAGTAAAGCAGAGGGCTCAGGCAACTTCCCTGAGAAACACCTGACTTTAGCTCGAATTCGGGTCCTCAGTGTCCTTCTATCATGAGACATGCCCTCCTGTCCATGACGAAGTCACAAAGGATCCTTTCCAGGACTGGATCTAGCTGGAGTTTGAGGATCTTGAATTGCAATCCCTTCAGCCACACTTGGTCGAAGGCCTTCTGTACATCCCTCAACACAATGTCTACATAGAGCTTATTTGCACGGCAATAGGCTATTTTTTTCCGTCAGGAGCGCTAGGGCCGTCTTCTTGCCCCTTTTTGGGGGGAACCCATGCTGTTGGGGGTTGTGCGCTCCCAACTCGCTCAGTTAAGCTTTTAGCCTGTTCGCTATGATCTTTTCAAAGATCTTGCCGAGCATCTCCAGAAGAGAGATTGGGCGAAAGTTTGCCACCTGGTCCGGGGGCTTACCTCCTTTCGGGATGAAGATGAGTTTTGCCATCTTATACCCGTCCGGAAAGTAGCCTACATTCAGGAAAGCATTCACGGTGTTGACCAGTCCCTGAATGATTTGCCTCGGGACATTCACGAGATTGCATTTCGTGATCCCGGACCAGCCTGGTGCCCTTTGTTTAAAGTACCTTATGGTGTTCATGGTCTCTTCAAAGGTTATCGGGCAACCGTGGCCAACCATCTCTCTATCCTGAGATACCTGCGGGTGGGGGTGAGTTCTATGTATCATTGTGCCGAGTTCGTCTAGTAGTTGGTCCTCGAAGTCCAGGTCAGAGTCGTCGTTCTCCTCAGGGGAAATAGCGAAAATCTTTTTCCAGTGAGTCCTAAATCTTATTTCATGAGACTCTGGATCCTCAATGAGATCTTCTCCATCTTTTAGCTTTATCTTAGCTTTGGTGGGCAGTCCCCTTAGTCTTCGTACTGTATTCCAAAAACTCTGTGGACTGACCTCCCTATCCAGTCTACCAATGATGTCATTCCAGATTTCCTGTTGTCTTTTTGTCATAATGTGTTTAAGTTCCTCGCTTAGCTGTCTTATTCTGGCTGTCCTTTCCCTATTTGGGCCTGTCCTACCTATTTCCTCGAGGATCTTCCTATGTTCCCGAGCGTTGTTCCTCATCTCGTCTGTCCACCTAGGTTGTAGGAGCATTTTATAGGAGATCCTGGGGACGCATCTCTCGTCGGCTTGTACGAGGAGATTGGTGATGGTGTTTATCTCCTCGTCCACCTCTTCAAGATTGGCGTCACCCAGGTCGGCAGGTTTGTATTCGCCAAGCATCTCTCTATATAACTCCCAGTTAGCTTTCGCGTAACTCTTCCTAAGTGGCACTGGCATGAGAATCAGTGCCAGCGAGATGTTTGTTAGAATGGGGATATGGTCACTCGGTACCACAGGACCGGGCACGCTGCTGATGTTGAAGGGGAAGTTTCGGCTTGCCAATACAACATCCGGTTTTGTTGCCGTATGATGCGTTAGGTAAGTCGGGAAGTCTGGTCCTACTCTCTGGAGTCTATCTCTCTCGAAGAGTAATTCCAGGTTCCTTCCCCTCTGGTTGGTGTGACTGTAACCGGAAGCTGCGCAACAGGCGTTTAGGTCACCACCCTGCAATGCCATTTTTCCTCGTCCAAAGATGTTATATAGGTTAGGAACGGGTAGGTATTTTCGGCGGGGGGGTTGGTAAGTCGCAGCCACGGTTCAGGCTCCAACTAGGGTTGGGATTTCAACAGCCACAAAGGACTCCTCTAAGTCTGGAAGTGTTTTAAATTTTATGTTTTTACGGATAGCGATAGCAGCGCCATCGTATCTCTCTTGTGTGTGGTTTTTCGTGATCACAGTGTGGTCTGGTATTTTTATTGTGTTTGTTTCTGTGTTTACACCGTGTTCAGATATGATTATCAGTTCGGGATCCACCATGCGGAAGATGTTTCCGTATAGGATGGATTTTCCAACCCAACCGTTCGTGTTAATTGTGAGTATCTCTCTTTAGTTGCTGGTGTTTTCCATGTTGTAATTTAGTGTTTTTGTATTCTAAGTGTGTTTATATGTGTGTGTGTGTGTGTGTCTTCCTTTTTCACTTTCTCTCTTTTCTCTTCTTCCCGTTTCTTGTTCTTGTGAATTCTGCTTTACTGATTGTGAGGCAGGAATCCGTGTATAGTCTTATCCTCGACGCCATGAGTGCCTCGTCAACTATAGACTCTTGTAATGGAGCGTCGACACTCCCTTTTAACTGTCCAGATTTTACCCCTTCGACTATTTCCCTTATGGTGGGGTCTTCTGGGAAAGGGGTGTGTTCCGTTTTGAAGAAGAGCATATTAAGCTCTTCCCCATCTAGGGTTTTGGGCAATTAGGGAGCCCTACCCCTGCTTGTGCTTCTTGCCTTGCTTTGGGGGGCTGGGGCTTTACTACTTCTTCATCTTCCGAGGACGAAGCGGAGCTTGTGAGGTTCCCCTCTGCCTCCTTTATCTTCGTCGCAACTTTCTTCGCCTTTTGTTCTCTCTTCTTCTGGGCTTCAATCCTAGGGTCTCTGCTGCTAATTTTTATTTGGGAGGGCTTGGGTTTTCTTTTCTTCTTTTGTAGTCTCTTTTGTTACCGCTGCAGGGAATTGGGTTGCTGGGGCTTCCTCTTCGGGTTCGTACTGCAGTTGCAGTACATCCCCCGATGGAGGGTTGTCTGGGAACCAGAGTTCATCTAGACCGTTCCTCTTGAGCATGGTTTTAAGCTCAGTTGAGAAGCATCCCGGATTTGTTAAATTCCTCACGTGAGCATACATTATGCACGTGAGGATCTTTGTCGAAATTTGGCTCCCGACCTTCAAGTATGTTCTTGGGGCTGGGGCACTCTCGTTTGTTCTAGCAGGTGGGGTTCTGGCTGCTTGTGCGTAGGAGGTGTTAGCTCTGCTTACGCCCTCCGCCTTCCTGTTTTCCTCCTTCTTTCTTACCAACTCCTTCTTTTGGGGGCATGACATAGCCATAGCCCCGTATCTTAGTTCACAATTAGGGCACCGTTCCTCCTTTGCCTGGCATTCTCGCCAGCCGTAGCCTTTGACACTGTATTTGGAGCAGGTGATTTCCTGCTCCTTGCAGTCCTTCGTCGCGTGTGTTTCAAGCTTGAAGCACCGGAAGCAGATTTGGATAGGGGTAAATTCCCCCCTTTCAATCTGCTCCCTGCTTATTTTGGCCTTGAATAGCAGAATGCCATTCTCTTTTGCCCGTGCTGCCATGGAGGTGTCACTGAACACAACTTTAAAAACATGTGTGTACTCAGTGTTGTCCCTTCTATTCTTGAATTTAACCACCTCTGCAATTCTTGCCCATTGTTGGTGTTTCATGATTTCCTCCTTTATCTCCTCTTTTGAATGTTGGCCTATCCAAGGATCCAACTTTCTACAGACCACACTTATGTGTGCCTGTATCTGGGAAGGGGTAGTAGGCTAAAGGTTTATTCCTCTTAGTACCTCGACTGATTCTTCCTTCATCAGTTTTTCTATGTCCTGCTCTTTCTCACAGATAGCGACATAGCCTGACGGTCCGTCCAGCAGGCGGAGCACGGCGACATTTAAATCCCCGAATAGGGTTTGGTAAACCGTTCCCTTATCCGGTTTTTCTTTGCCAGCCAGTGTCTTTATCAGCACTCTTGGCGCGTTAGAGTCCGCCATATCTGAAGTGCAACCCCTTGAAGAGGAGGTGCACTTTCTTTTCGGTGACCTTTATCTGTTCTTGAGGTGAGACTCCTTGCCATGTATTTCTGTGAAAGTTGTATTTGTAGTACTATTTGTTTGGTGTTATTTGCCTTGGGGAGAAGAGCGCCCCCCCTCGTTACCCCACCACCTAGATGAAAGAGGTATTTGCCTTTAGGATGAATGATAAGATGGATGAGATGAGTCCGGGTGGGATCCTCTCAGGGGTGTGATTGTATGGCGGACCTATTGACAACGGCGCCCCCCCCGAGGGCTTTGAATCGCGACCGCTCCCCAACATACCATAGAGACGTTTTTTTTTGTCCCTCTATGGTCCTGAAAGGGGCCTCCGCCGTAATTAGCACCGAAGGTTGCAGTCCGTCCCTTGTCCGGATTGTTTCTGAAATTGTTCTCTACTGTGGGTTAATCCTCAAACAGCTTCCTCCAATGCCCCCAATTATGCCAATGCAACTGCTCGGCATAGATGGGACGAAAAATGAATGGCAAATCCTCCTCACATCTGGTAGCAGGTCACTTGGGGGGGGGGGGCAGGGCTGGGGGCTTAGGCAGTCATCTGCTTAAGCGGGCCCTCTAGAAAGGAAAATGATGAGGTTAGTGATGAGTTAATGATGATATTATTTCTCTTTCGTGACAAAGGTGAAATTTCGGAGGGGTTGAGGAAATGTTCCCAAAACTTTTCCTCCTTTGACGCTTTTGAGGTATACTGCCAGTCAATAAATTCAAGATTTCCGAGCAAGCTCGAATAAGCAAGCATTATTATTATTGAGTTAAAGTGGGGGTGCATGTGAGGGGAGGACGATAGGGTGTGTGGAGAGATATAGAAAATATACAAGTGGAGAAAAGAGAAAGAAGTGTGGTAGGGTGCAAAGAGATGCCTAGGGTCTGGTGATCAGACTTATTACTTTTATTATTTTCTTGGATGCGTGTATTCATTGTTGTTGTATTAGACTTTTTGTAATAATTATAAAAATTATAATTATTATGGCGTTCAAGTCCTTTGTCTTAGCAGCTTTAGTTTTTTTTGGTTTATGTTGTGCATTGCTTACTTTGTATATGTTTTAAATACTTTAAAGTGCGTGCTTATTGTTTTGTTTTATTGTGTGTGTGTGTTTTAATAGTATTTTTTGTTTCTTCCTTGATGTTATCTTCTTTTGAAGTTCTCGTCGTAATCGGGGGTTTTTTCTTCTTCTTGGTAGGGTAGTCTTGTTCGGTAGGTTGTTGTGGTAATTTCGAGTTCTTTTTGATCTTATTTTTTGTCTTCACAGATATTTTTTATCTCATTTTATGCATAGAACGGTACTTCGTCTCCGCCAGCCACTCGGTTGGCGGAGCTGGGGAATCTGGGGCGACAATCAGCTCTTCTGTTCTGGTTAATCATCTGGGTGATTTCCTCACTCAGTTCACGATTAACCAGAACCTGCATTTTCTGGGTCCGTTCTTCAATGACTTTGTTAATGGGAATTATCCCCGCCTCTCTGTGCAGGTCTTCTTGCCGTCTTCTTTCATGCCTGTGTGTACCCGTTATTAGGTACATGCATTTATTTTGCACTACTTGAAGACGCCTCTTTTGTGTTTTTGAGACACATGAGAGGGTGGAGGTGGGGTAAAGCAACGTAGATCTTACAAGGGCATTGTAGATCTTTTTCTTGTTGCTTTCACGTAAATTTCTGAAACTATATAGAGTTCTGACAGCAACCACACAAAAAGTAATCGAATATACTTTAAAAAAACGGGCATAAGCGAAAGAGGTTAATCTTTCAAAAAACAAATTAATTGGAAGAAATATTCAAGTCCTGTTTACAGTTTCCGAACATTTTTGCTCCAAAGATAATTAAGATTCAACTCATTGCGGTTACTGTCTCTTAATATTAATTATGCTCAATTTCTTCGGTGCAAAGCTCAGAGTACTCAGGTTCACTGTCCCAATTTTTAGACAAATCGTGATAAAGATTAACACCCTATTCGTTTCTGTAATTAATCGAAGTTTAGGTCTTGATGAAGCGTACTAAGCCTTTATACTATTGCTAAAAAATTAATTTTTCCCCTCCTGGAAGCTTGGGAGAGGAAGATGTTCAATAGCCTAAATTTGGGGGCGGGAATTTTGATAGACAAAATTTACAGTCTACAAACAAATTTACTGTAAACTATGTCTACAGACCCTATCTTACCCAAACTGCCTAACAAATTTACTGTAAACTATGTCCACAGATCCTATCTTCCCCAAACTGCTTGAGAAAGTTTCCATGGGTTTTTAGTTGTAATATGCTAACGATATCCTATTATTTTCCTCGAATCAAGAATAATTATAGTCATTGATAATATATAGAATTACAGTAAAAAACAAAAAAATCTCAGTGCAATTGGATAATAAAATAATAGACAGTAAAATAATAGTTTATAGAAGGAAACTTTGAATTGGCCATCAAATTTTAGCGTAAGTACTGACCGAGCATACTAAAACTGTATTAATATACACTTGATTGATAGTCACTGCGTCTGTGCAGGTGAGCGGAAAGAGAAAGATAGATAGATAGAGAGAGAGAGAGAGAGAGAGAGAGAGAGAGAGAGAGAGAGAGAGAGAGAGAGAGAGAGAGAGAGAGAACAATGAATAAAAGGGCACGAGGTGGGCTTGACGTCTAACAGTATTCTCGAATCTCCTGTTCCGACTACCGAAATCACTCTTGGAAATAATCGGTTGATCGAAGTCGTTAGTGAGTCGCTCGATCACACCCAACCAAAAGTGATGTATGTCAGATTGTACACTATGTAATAATGGAAAAAAATTTCTAGCATTACCGTTTGATATCGAAACTTACTAGATAAATAAAGCTGTATTTATGTATACTCGTGATCGATAGTTACTGCTAGCTGTGGTAGGCGAGTGGAGAAAGAGACGAAGCCTAAAAATAAGGGCATGCTGTCAGCCTGAATTTCCGACTCCAGAAATGACACACTGAGATAATAAGTGAATTCGTTAGTGAGTCGTCGATCTCACCGAATAGCTTAATCACATCCAGCCAAAGGGTATGTGCTTCAGATTGTACACTATGCAATCTGTGAATAGATTCAGAACTATTAACTTTATTTACAACGATATAAAGTGAAGGTAGACTTTCTGGAGTTGTCAAATAGAGAGGTTAAAGATAAAATGAAAAGATTTGAGCAGTGGAATGGAGTCGCCTCTTGATTTTCACAGGATAAGACATGGAATTGCTTATCAAACTTCGGTAAGCGTTTAATGTTTTTGTAAAACACGTGTGCGTGTCCGGAGATATTACAAGATTGCACTTTTAGGCAGAATTTTGAGTTCTGATGCCAGGGTGGTTTATAGAGGAACCATGGCTTGCTAAGCGAGCCTTGTTCTGATAATAAACCAGCTAGCAACAAACGCTTACAAAATGAGTATAACGACTCGAATGGCGAGTTCACTTTGGATTATATGGCAATGTAAAAATGTTCTTGACAGTCTATTTGGTCGTGTATATTTGGAGAAAATACTAGACCGAAAGATTTTCCCATTCTCTGAATAGGTTCCACTACGGATAGATCTAGGACTAATAGTACTTTTATGAACTTAGTGAATCTATTGAAAATAGCTAAGAGAAAATTGAAGCTATGAAATTGACAACAGGGACATCAGATGTCAAAACCTATTGTAGAGAATCGTTCGTCTATCAATGGCAATCGTTGCAAGCGTATCATTGTTAGTTTCTTTGTGTTTATTGGAGAATATGCAAGAATAAAGTCCTTCATATCCTTTTTCATCGAAAGGTATACAAAGTGTTTGCTGATGAGCAAGGTAGTGGCTCCGGGACCAGAGGGTGCAATCCATGTAGAAGGTTAAAGATTTGTTTTCGGAAAGACGTGCAAACAAGGACTCTAAATTTCCTAATGAAGGATCAACTATTATTTTCTGATTATATTCTGGGGGGGAGAGAGTGCATAAATCTGTAAGTGTGAGTTTCCTTACCATAAAATAAGGTATATTATCCCGGCTACAACTGAAACCTGTAGGAGTAGCACGCCCTACAGAACCCAGTGCCCCAAGAGAAACTTGTGCTCTCTCTCGAGTCATCTTTCGCACCTCTTTTAACACCCCTTCTCTTTTCTGCGCCTGTACAGATCCAACAATAGGTTAAGAAAGACGTTAAACGATCTAAAATTATAGTCAATTTTGTCCTTTCCAAGGTATCATTATTTATGTCATCGAAAAAGGTGAGAAGAGTCGAAATGAAGGAAATAAGGAGCACCTGCCTCAAACGTTTTCTAGTTGAGCTGCGAAGAAGAGGATATGGTTTAATTTAGTGATAGTTTGAGTAGTGTTTATAACAAAGGATCTTTACGGTCTCTTTTTACGCACATGAAATAGTATTGGCAAGATTGGTACCGGTTGCTTCAGACCATTTTATTTCCTTTACAAAATTAGTAATGAAGTCAAGATGACGGGCCGGTAATGGCGTATATTTTGAGATGGAAAACTAAATGACAGCGATATTGACTTGTGGTCCTGTCTGGTCTGAATTTACACTTGAATTAGTGTGAAACATATATTGACTGCCTCCAATGCAAGACATTGGAATGCCTAATCTAATGTATGATAAAGTTTGGCAGCATTAACGATCATATCGTTGATCATTTGGGATGCATAGTTAATGTTAGGCGACCATGGCAAAACAGAGTTTTTTTCTGTTTATGGCCGCCTTTGAGAAGCTCTTTAAGCAAGTTTAAAATCTTGGGCAGTCTTTTAATTTTTTTTTTTATTATAAGGTAAACAGGCCCCCAAAATTCTTAGAGATTTGAATGTTGAGCTTAATTTTGTATAGCCTCTATCCGATCGAAAACGAAGAGATGCTTTGTCGGTTAAAAGTAGCATGAAAAATTCCAGCTTTTGCTCACCAAATTGAAATTTGTAGGCAGTGGTTTTCAAGACGTAAGCAATTATGCACTCATAGACATTTCGAGGTGTAAATGATGACTTTAAGGATATACTAATATGTCATCTAAGGTAGAAAGACGAAGGTAAGGTAACCGAATACTTCATTCTGTTGTGCACCTAAATGCTTGCCATGATGTTCTCAGAGCAAGTGGCATAAAAATCTCAGACACCAAATAGGGTACTCGTAGCAGGTTTTAGTATTCTCGATTCCTCTACTAGTATTTAGTAAAATGCCAGTCGAAGACCAAGCGTGGAAAAGGTCTTTGTACTTAAAATGAATGAGGTAAATTCAGAAATGAAGCGAATAGGATTTTAGCCAGATTTGGTAACCCATTTTAACCCACGGGAAATCATAAACCAGCTTGTATATACCATCCCTTTTAGAGACAAGTTACGAATTTGAAGTTGATGAAGATAGAAACAATATATTGATGTCTTCCTTTGGCATAAGAACAAATTCGTCTTTTGTGGTTTGTTTTTAGCAGGGGTAAAACGGCGCAGCCTGAAGTGCAAGCACAAACAAGTTGTTTAAATGTTGTGTATATATGTTTGACTGATTCATCGCATAATTGAGAGGAGGTAAACTAGGTAATGATACAAATAATTTAGTATATTGCAAATGGATTGTGAGTGAACAACTGAAAGAATGAGACTTGGGGAATCAAGTCTCTGAACAGGCACAATGATGGTGACTCGCCGGGCATCAAAGCTAAAAGCAGTATTGAGAACCTGCAAGAGCACGTGACTCTTGAGAGTATGTTCTTTTAAATGAAGGATCAGTGAAAATCGCAGAAGAAATCAGCCTCCTCAAATAGGATCCCGAACATCTGCTATTAAGAAATACTATTAGAAGGGCTGGCTTAATTATGGTGCTAGGGAGAATACCGTTTATACTGCGCATCATTATTATTTCTTCGTTCAATGGGATTTAAATCCGTTTTGTGTATATTTGAGTTGCTAATTAAAAAAATGCCAGCCATTTTTAGTCGCAGACGACTCTACATCTCACTATGTCGGTCGTTCGGTCCCCGTTTTGCTTTTATTTTTTTGGTAATAACATTGTAACTATTCGTCTGATTCTAACGAAATTTGAAACCCCCATGTATTTTACATTCTCTTTCGAATGATATAATTTTCAAGGTCATCTCAAGGTTATCACGGGAATTATCTTGTCTTGTCAATAACATCATAACTATTCGGCCGATTCTAATGAAATTTAAAATCCTTATGTTGTTTTACATCCTCTTCCGAATAATATAATTGTCAACGTTCTCACAAGGTTAGCCCTAGAATATATTTTTGCAATAAATCATAACTATTTTGTCGAATATGTAACGAAATTTGGAACCCTTATGTTCTTTTATATTATCTTTCGATTAATATAATTGCCAAGGTCCTCCCAAGATTAGTCCGAGAATTATTGAAAGTTTTGAATAAGTGAAAGCACGCGACTTTTTATCAGCAGACATTGTTCTCTATCAACCCTAGTCTTTAACTTATGGCTGATTCACCATAGATGGTGAAATTAACTATCATAAGTACAGTTCATTCATTTATATAGTTTAAAATAGCCATAATGTATTTTAGTGATATTAGGTAGCTAAATAATAATGAGGCATTTAACAGTTGAAATCTCAAAGTCTGAACCTCTGAGAACAAACTAATGCTTAACTGCATTTTATTTTAGTTCATTTTAACCAGTCATTCACACTTAAAGCACCTATATTCAATTTCAGACAGTTAGAGTGATTATTTATTTTATATATTTTACAGATTCAGTAGACTCTGGTTTACGTAGGCAGAAGCTGTTATATCCCTCATATGTCTTTTATGCGGCGAGTGCACTTTAATTGAAAGTTATGGAGCACTATTTCTCTATTTTTATAGATAGCATATATTCCATACTTCAAAATAAAGCTTGGAGACCAATATAAATCATGGGCTCCCCATATTGTATTCAAAATCTGCACTCAGTGCTTGCGGTAATAGACTAATGGAAAGAGCAAATACATGAAATATGAAATACCGACGGGTTGAAGAGAGAGAGAAAAAAAACAAACAACTTTTTCATGAGTTTTATTTTTTGCACATTCAGTGTCCATGATATCAATCATAATAATATAAATAAGTGTACATACCCTGATATCGAGTAATCATAAGTTGTTTCAGCTAATTACTAAAGCTACCAGAAGACATTGAGTCAGTTATTTCTACTGACACTGAATCTAACTAAGAGAAATGAGACATGTCGATTGTCATTTTGAAATATCACCCGTCAACTTTCCAAATGGTTTAATTAATTTTAAATGAGTAACGACATTAGATATCTAATTTGTATCTAAGGATTCTTCTCACTTGTTAGCATTTTGATTTAAGAAAAAAAAATAGGCTCTATGTAGGAATAAAAATGACATTCTATCGTAAAAGAAAATAATATTGGTATTTTAGAAAACGTCATCTCGATGGCGGCAGTTTATTGACAGTTCAGAACTTTTTGTAAGAAGTATTCTTTTACACAATGAATAAATATAGCTCAATTCCAGTCGGTAAGTCAAACAGTATGAAAGAAGTTTATTATACAATGAAATTCATTTTAAAGAAGCTAAAGCGTCAAGATTATCAATTGGCCATTAAGATGATTTTTTTATTGATCAACAAAGTGGCAGCGAAATGTGTGTCTAGATATTATATAGAAATATTAAAAATAGTCTAAGCTTTATTAAAATAGAAGCATTTTTGTGTATTGTCCTTCATGGAGTTATGACAATCATGATCATAAAATAAAATGTGAATATATCGAATCAAATTGCTTTTGAGAGGAAAATATGACAAATTATTGTTGCATTTATTATTTTGCTGTCAAAGATAATTAGTAGATCTTTAATTAGTAGTAATACATAAAGTATTTAACATAGATAGTCAAAGAAATCTTATATTAACAAAGTATAACAAGTTTAAACGACTGATATGAAGTAGTTTTAAGAACCTCAATGAATGGAAGTAAAATGAAACACAATTATAAAAAAAGAATTGTTGAAGAGTTACTGGTCAAAGGAACTCTTCATCGGAATAGCTATAAACAGTCTTTTGTTTAGTGATGAAGTAAATTTTTGACGCAGTCAACAGAATAATTCTTTGTAGCATCTTGGATGACTTCCAAAGGTCATTTTTGTTGTTAAATTTCCTGATTTCTGCATAAACCTCCCTCTCGCAAATATTGAGAGACCAATCCATGATTGAGTCTCCTACAAATTTTTCAACTGTACCCAATTATTCTACATGAAGCAAGTGACATTTCCATCCTTATTGGCTGTCTTTTGAACCAAGCTAGGATTTTTTTCTCAGGGCACTTGCAGTACACTTTGGAATCAATTTTTATGCCATTATCCACTGCGAAATGTCCTGCTAACATGTCTCTAACAATTTCAGTCCGATTCATTTCATTAATCCTCTTCATCCTTGGTGTAGCTTGGTAAAGGATTAACTTCTATTGATAACACAGCCTCTGCCTAACCAGCCATCTGATCCATAGTTACTCTTGGTTCCTCTGTGAAGCTAACTTTGTTAAAATCAGTTTCCATGTATGTCGGGGCCCAAATTAGACAGATTCCTTTGTGTTTTGGTTAGGAATAGCTTTGTCGTCTTATTCTTCGTGGTAGAAAATTTCCTAAGAGCCTTAAACTTCATTTCTTTCTCGACTGATAGCTTCTTAACAGCTTGGAAAATGATTTGGGTGCTATAATGAAGGTTTTTAGTCACTTTTATTTTGATTTGAGTAGGATCTCTCGTCCTAAGAGCTCGCAATTCAGGTTGAGCCTTTTTTTCTTGGTTGAATGCCAAGTTCTACGATTTTATTCACAGGTGGGGGAACATGCTTCAAATCCTTTGAAATTGGCAAAATACCTCTTCTCTTTACCTAATTCATTCAGAAAATAATTCTTCTCTTCTAAAGAAAGTTCATTTTCCGGGGCCATTTTATCAAAAAATCTTTCTTGCAAAAGATCTCTTATAATCGAATTTCCGAATATCCTCTATAAACTATTTTATACCTCAGACAAATAGTGTTCTGTTTATCCGGTAAAATGTGCTTATTCAAATCCTAGACATATCTGGAAAAAAAATCTGGAAAATGATTAGACCTCAAAGAGTTATTGTATATAATCTCTAAACAGACTTTATTTTGGAAGGATAGCAGAGCTAGAGAAGAACACTGGCTAAGAAAAGAATGGTTATTGAGAGAAAATATGGTAGAGAAAAAAATACCGAGAAAAAAATCATCGAGGCAACATTAAACATAAGCCTTGGCTTTTTAAAGTAAATTGTAAAAGTTTTAAATAAAAACGGCACTTGCTTTGGCTACTTATGCAGCTAATTCCTTGAAATCAACATGGAAAAACTTAAGCTAGGAGTTTTTGATGGTCCTAATTAAAGGATCTGATAACGAATCGCGACTTCATTAAATCAATGAGTGCCATTTAATTCTGTAGCTGGATTTACTTTGTTCTAGTTTTCAAAAACATTCTTGGCAACCAAAAGGCAGATATATACTCCAAATTAGTATTAAATCTGCTCTTTAACTTTAGAAAGCTTGATTTCAACTTGAATATTAATGTCCATTAACTCTATACCCACTTAAATCGCTTTTCCCCAAAACTTTCGTGATTTAAGCAAAGAACAAGGAATGCAATTTTCCCAAGATATAAAATAAATCGGAAAGACGTACAGGGAAGCTACGATTCACACCAACCACTCCTTTTAAATAAGCTTCTCATCTGATAAATGATATCAATTATATGTTAGTGTTTTTGTAATGTTCAACTTACAATTAATTTAGGTTCTATCATAGTAGATTTAAATAAACGTTTTTAAATTTTCTTTTAGTAGTGTGATAATATTTTGGTATAAAAAGTGCAAAAGATCCAGCTGATAGTCCTTATTCTGGGATCTGAGACAGCAACATTGGTAAGTCAGCCGTTCCTCAAGAACAAGAGGTAATCAAGAAAATATAACTAGGAACAGGTCAAAATTCTGAAGTACCTGTGTTTAGCGAGTGATAGAGAGATATATCGGCTGACATGTTTTGGGCGAGTGATAGACAAGAATTGGCTGAACTGACACATTCTGTAGCGAAGAGGCGATGCTGGTCGTCTCCGGTCTTCTTGCAATGCTGGGCTGGTGGAGACGGTCGAGAAACTGCCACCAGAAAATAGAGTTTTGAACTGTCAAAAGTTCTAACCTTGTAACATCTACGGGTTTGGTATTGGAAGGAATGTTGAGACCAACACCGATACTAGGTATAGGGGCCGTTAAAGTGTTACTGGTAGTATGACCAAAAGGTGCAGGACATTGGGAATGAGGACAACAAAGAGAATTTGATGAGGTTAAAGGTACTTCTCCTTCATTCCGCAAACAAGTTATTCGGTAGATGTGATGATGCCGTAGAGTTTGCGACAAATGTTTAGTAGTACAGGGAAGGAGGATGTCCATGTAGATTTAGGGCGGAAGAAGTGGTGAAGTTGGGGTCGGTTAAATTTTAAAAAGACACCAGCCAAGGCTCACCGGTGAGAACTGTTCCTGTGGCTAGGCAAATGTATGCATTGATGCTTTTTCTCATGAAACATTCATGAGAGGTGACGTCACACAAATGGGCGCGAAGGCTATTTTCCAGAATTTTATGTTATTTGAATTGTGTAACCGCTGAGGAAAGTTCTGATGTACGTGATATGGCCTTTAGATGTAAATGTTTTTTGTATATATGTCGGTTTCAATGACTAATTTATTTAAAATTATATATGAATTATTTCATCCGGAATTTAAGAAAGTGGACTTTGACTCCAGATGGAAAAATGGAATGTATCTATGGAAGTAATGGATTCTGGTAAAATTAAAAGTAGCTCACTTTTTCTAATTAAGAAAACTCCTAATTAAAATTCGATTACGCATCCTCTCCTTCATCACCATCACCAATTTCCTCCGGTAGAGCCACATCTTCCAAAATAGCATCTTAATTTTCTTAAATTAGGGGAATAATTAGAGTAATAATCTATCTGATCAAAGATATGTCTAAAATATCAGATGGTTTACACCTGCTCACAGGCGTTTTTTCGTCGGCATTTTTCATATTATTTTATAAAATATACTTGTGTAAAAATTTATGTATAATATATATATATATATATAATTATTTTTCCCCAATCGATACTGATTGGTTGTAAACATATGTGAGAGATTGCATTGGACATGCTGACGTGCGTAGAGAATATTTATGTTCATATATCCTATGAGATATGCTACGTCCAGTTCGTCTAAAAGTACATTGCATTACAATTTGTACATGTAATTTTATATACACTTACTTAAATTACGGAAGAAGGGGGCTAATTCTGGATTAGTTCATTTTTGATCGAGTTCGCGTAAGGGTCACGGCGATGTGTTTTCCTGGCCGCCATGCTGATGGGACTCAACGCCTCGTTCTGCCGCAGCTTGGTCTCTCCTCCTTCTGTTGACATATACTTTCTGCCTCTCTGTACCAACTCTTCTCCTCTCTCTCTCCTCCCATGGATGGGGTAAAATCCTGTAAATTTGTCTTTATATTGTAAGTGGAGTGGGCTGTAAGTCCTCTCACCATGAAGGCCCGCAACGAAAGTTTGGTTCACTGAGTATACTTCCACTCTTGGTCCACTCCTGGGAAACTGGAGTGTTCCCCGGTCCCTTTATGCACGTTATCCATTACGCATATCCCTTTATCTACTCTTACATTTGCCCCCTCTTCCTCTACCTATGGATCTGTTCGGTGACGACGGCTTGTTTTCAGACAAAGAACGAGATATTTTACTACGCAGATGCCTGGCGTGGTGACCCTGAAATCTCCAGGCTTGTCACCAAGCTGGATCCGTCGCTCCAACCTGCCTACCACGCCATTGGTTAGGTGTGGTCTGGAGCTCCAAAGGTAATGACATTGGCAGGAGCACTTAAGAGCCCCCCGACCCCACCTGCCTGATCCCTCGTTGGAGTTAAAGTAGGATTATCGTGAGCAGGGCTACTGAATCTACTGGATAGCGACCATGAGCGACACCCTCAATTCTCTACTCAATCTTGGTGGAGGGGCTCACCTTTCACTACCCACGACCGATAAATAGGTTTCCACTTTATCCCTTTTCGAACCTCTCTAAGAGAAGCACTGCCTCTCCTAAGGAGGTTCACACGGAACTTGCTCTCTAGTGGGCCCCTTCAAGGTTCTCCTAGCGGAGAAGGTGTTTTCTCCTCTCCAATAGATAGGGGTTCAGAGAGTTTACCCATTTTCCCATTTGCTTAGTGGCCTTTGGGCGACTATAGTCTAATCGCGTTCTCCTCTATACTTTCTCAGAGGCCTTCCAAAGATTCTCCTGGCGGAGAGGGTGCTTTTCCCTTTACAATTATCACAGGTTCGGGGGTTTTTCATTTACTTCATTTTTGAGAATTGCTTCCAAGCGACTCCCGTTTTGGGGCTGGTCGCCATTTGCTTGCCCAATTGCTCGCCAAGAACGCGACGAGGAATTGTGCGCGCCACCTCTGTGTCCCTCCCAACACGCTTTGATCAGGTAAAATACCACAACCCACTCAAAAGGGTAAGAGGTAACGTCGACTCCTTGGCCTTCCCGTGACACCTCATCAACACGATATTTTTTTACGTTGATGGGAGACGGCCTGGCCGCTACTTTTTTTCCTAATATAGATCGGCATGCGCCCTAAGCGACCTAGGTGACGGGATATAGGCCAATCACATCTTGGGGAAATAGCCAGTTGGATGACTTTTCTAAGTTGGAAATGATCCCGCAGGTGCTCCCGCTCCAGTTTGCAGGGCCTTTCATCAGAGCGCACCTGGACTCAGTGTCAGACACGGGCACCCGAGGACTCACAAAGAGAGGAGGGGCCCTATCCAGCTAATGGTGACGTCTTGTCAGCCAAAATCTTCTCAATTAGGGATAAGGATATTGGTAAGGCAAGTACTTTCGGCCTTGTGGCCTCCCGGGGGTGAAGAGAAGCAGGTTTACCTGCCGCCATCCCCTACAAAAAATATAAGTAAGAATAAATCTAAGAAGACTTGTAGGTCTTCTCCCTCCGTGGGGGCTCCGGGTAAGGACGACTCCGCTGCAGTTTTGGCAAGTGACTAGCCCACGACCGACACGTCTGGCCCCAGCCGTCATCGGTCGAGGAGGCAAAGACAAAGAGCGAAGTTGAAAATAGAGTGAGCGGAGCTTCGATTATGTCGGGGCCTCTGATTGAGGCACCAGCTGGCATTTTTTAGCCCGCTAGTGTTAAAGGCCTTTTATCTATCTGCTCAACTGATGATAGCATGTTGGCCAAAGGGCAAGTGACCCATCAGATGATAGAATAAGCTAAATGGACGGGTAGAGGGCCGTTGATGGCATGTTTCTCGGACGGGATCGCTCTAACCAATGTGGCTGACCCTTGCGAGCCGGCCATTATTACTGCTCTTTGAATACTCAATCACTAACTGGTAAAAGTACCACCAAATTTTGACTTGAATTTCATGTAAAGGGTAGTTTATGCACGGAAAGTGGTGTACTACTTATAAGACATTAGTTAAGAGCTAGGTATCGAAGAAAAAGGTTGAACGTGTAATAATAAAACAAGCGGATAACTTCAAAACCGACCCATACACCCTTCATCACGTGCGATAGTGACAGGCTTCCTAAGCCGGTGCCTAAATTGTTGTGCTGGAGGTGTTACTAGTGCCACAGCTTCAGCCACACAAATTTCTCATGTAGATGTGCAAGTTCACGTAATTGCTCCAAATCCGTTCACGACACGTCCTTATCGTGTGTGGCCAAGTATGTAAATTGCGGAGAGATGCACTCTGATATATCAAAACCACGTTGACCATATCGCTTGCAGAAGAAAATCCAGAGCGTTCAGATTGCAGATAGTCTCTATTTCGTGCGTCACACCCAGTGCTACGTGGGACGTCTTATGCTTTAATTTCAAAAAAGGCGCCCTCAGCTTCTGACCTCACAGGAATAGGGGGAAGCTCGTTTCCGCGCACATTCAGAACCTTTCCATAGGTTTTGACACCACACTGGGCGCTGGCTAGTAGAGCTGTGGGCACAAAATATTATACCTAGACTCGTCTAAATCCAGAGCTCCTCTGCCTTCCCTGCGTGACCTTTTCTAGTAAGGCAAAATGGCCGTGCGTGGCATCGAGTTCTTAGAGTCCTAGAAGGTGGACTCCCCAAAACGAGGACAGCCGGTGAGTAGCTTTGGTTCTCATGGCCCAACCAAAGGGTGGACCGGTCGATTCGGAGATGCGAGGCACTCAAAAAGAGGGGCCTCAGCCTTTGAAGGTTTTGAGGCATAGGGAGAAAAAGACTCGTGTGGAAAGCTCAACCTCACCCGATAATAACACAAAGGCGACAGCGCCTTCAGTACCTTGTTCGACCAACAACGCCCGGATTTCTTTCTTCAAGAAAAGTCCGTCAATTCCCCTGAGGCCTTCTTATCGAAAATGGGGCCATATTTTCTCAGAGCTAGGCCTGGAAGGCATATTCCTTCAATGGAATTGCCGAGCAAACTGGGAGGAGCTGCTGAAGATCATCTCTTACCGCTCCGCGTTAGCTATCTCATTTCACGGTTTTGCGATCACACCACCACGGAATACGGGGAAAGATGAAGATGCACAATTTAGACCTGGCATGTTGTCTTCGTTTTTCAATTCCCTATGAATACTTCTTTTCAGGCTATGGCAGTGCAGCTATACCTACATAAGAGGTATACTGTTATTATTGCATACATTCTACTGATAACTGACTTTGACGCGCAGAACTTTCACCACGTCGTGGCACGAGTGCCTTAACCTTTTCTCTATTCCATTGATTTGAACAGTTTTTAGCCACTCTAGAACGACACGAGCTGGAGATAAGTTTCCTAACTGAATGAGAATGAAATCATTTTTCTTATTGAATCTGCCCATCTACTATCTGCGATGCACAGCTTGATTTGGGGTTAAAGTGGTAGATGACTTTCATTGTAGTAAGCAAATTCATATTCAAATATCCTTTTCTCGGAAGGGGTCGTTTTAAAAATTGGTTCATTGGCGCAATGGCCCCTATTTCAGGTAATGACTGAGATCTCCCTCCCAGAAAAGGGGTTTAGGTCGATTGAAGAAGCCGTTTAATTCTACCCTGGCAACTACATCGTTGTGGGCCCACCTAATTTTACTAGAACGTCTGAGAATTTTGCACACCGTCCTCTTTCTTGGTCATCGACTGAGTGTGAGACATAAGCGATATGCCTACATGCCCTACAAGCCTCGCTCAAACCAATTCAACGTCAGTTAATTTTCTCGAGCAAAGGTTAGGTTCGCTATGTTTCGGAGCACGCCTGCTGCTTTTCCTGGTAGGTATACGTGCCTTAACATAACGGGAAGACCGCTCTTGAATAGGTATTAAAGCGAGTCAAAAGGATTCGGGGCAAGTTCTCCTAGGACCCGTCCCCTTCCTCTCCTCGATGAGAATGTGACTGCGTTCTACATATTGTCTAGCCTAGATGCTGCTACGCCACCATTCAACGCAGGTCGTGATGTCGCTCTAGGCCACCGACTGAACTTTACCTTCAGAGACGGAAAACTATTCAACTACAGGTTTAATTTGAGTGAGTTTCATTCCGCTCTAGCTTTTTGGCCGACACCGCCTTTCATGCAAAAGATGACCCATGTGCCGTGCCTAGACACTTAGGTGAGCAAGGTATAGCATGTCTGTTAGATTTGTTCAACATGATCTGGAAAGATTGTACTTTCTCAGACTCCGGAGAATAGCTACTCTGCTTAAATATTACAAACCAGAAAGAGATAACTCTAACTCGGTCGGTTCACGCACAATTTCTCTAACCTTCTCCGTATGCAAAACAGCGGAAGTCACCTGTATTATTCACAGTGCGGCTTGCACAAATTCCGCTTCACATCAGAGGCTCTATTCAAACTGAAAAATGCAATCTGGGAGGCATTCTTTCGTAGACAGCGCAATATCGCAGTGTTTTTCGATCTGGAATAAGCCAAAGATACAGCATGGGGATATGATATTATGGAGACCATCCATACGTTAGCGGAGAGAGGACACCTCCTAATTTTCTATTCTAAATATCTGTAAGATCATAAAACACACGTATAAGTGCAAAGGGGAGCTTTATCCGTCCTAAAGAGGCAAGAAGAAGGCGTTGCGCAGGTTTCGGTTTTCCTTAGCCAGGAGTGAGATAGTGCACTTCTCCTGCCTTTTATGGCAGCCCAGATTCGTAGCCTTAGAGACTCTTGTACAGGCCTCATGGACAATATGCGTTCCGTGACGTTCAACACTATTAATGCTAATAAAGTTATGCCTTACTTTTATAGCAATATTTTCTTCGTTTGATCCTTGATTACAAATGCGAGACTTACGTATCCGCAAACGAGCGTGTATTGCAGATGGTATACTCGATTTACCACACCGGTCTCCGTCTCGTGACTGGTGCCTTTAGCATGTCCCCTTTATATCCAGTTGAGATACCACTTGTTCTGCGTCGTACACATTGCATTATGCACTAGTACGCTTTTGCTGGTATTTCCCTCAGTCACAGACAGACAGCTCCCACTGTCGATCAAAGGACGATCTCGTATGTGCCTATACCACGAGCTGCCATTCAAACCCCAAGCCTTTGGGGATTAGGGATAGGAAACTCCTTTAAAAGCTTGATGTATCTTTTAGCCAGTAGTACTTCTGTTTTTTGTCCAGGATACCGCCATGGAGGGTACCCCACCTTTGATTTTTTTCGCCACGCTTCTGCTCTTAAAGCTTCCACCACTGCCAGTAGTATTACGTTCGACCTCAGTGAAGCAAATTTCATGTCACAATGGATCCGTACTACCGTACGTAGATGGCTCCGTGTGCGAACAGGGTTTCGGCTACAACGCCGTATCTACTTTTTCTGAGTTTAGCTAGGTTCTACCAGGGGCGGCGTCGGTCATAATGGTCAAGCTGGTTGCATTCTATCACTCTGCACTACAGATAATGTTTCGTGCCTGGTTCGGAGACTGGATTGTGATCTTTAGCGACTCACGAACCGCCCTGAATGCCTTCTGGGTATTTGAATCTTCGCATCCTCTGGCTCGTAGTATCAGTGACGCAACGATTGCCGCAAACTGTCTGGGTATCGAGATTATTTTTAAACGGGTTCCTGGACACGCATGTATTGCGAGGAATGAGCGTATCGATGAAGGCGCTAAAGATTCTGGGAGGAGTGGGCGACCAGAGCAGCGTTTTGCTCTTCCTCAAATTGACTAAATGGTAGGAATCACGTCAGCCCTCAGAGCTACCTCACAAAAAAGAAGAGGGGAACTTAACGTTGCGTGCCAGCGGGCTGCGACTATTCTCGTGGACCTACCCCTTAATCCCGCAACGTTTCAGCTCACTTTATGTCGTCTTTGAATTAGGAACAGTTGCGGGGTGCACCTAAATTTAATAGAACAATACCCCCTACCTTATTGCCACGAGTGTGTTGTTCCTCAGAATGTGCGACTCATTCCTGTTGAATTTCTCTGTCTGGGGAATTTTGGCGCACGTTGCATGTCTCGGTACGGGTCCTATGAGTTCGCCACCTATTTTCCCTTTTACACGGGACCGGTTGGTGCACACAGACTTGTGGACTATTTGACTTCTTTGAGGAGGCTAGTCTCTTCCATTTTATGTAGGGCCTCCCCCGACGACGAAGGGTAATTCCTCCTTATTCTTGCTCTTTTAATTCTTGTTTTCTTTTTAATATAGCATAGCAATAAGCTGCAAAGTAATTTCGGCGACTAGTGACCTTTGAGGTAGAAAGGAAAAAAAAAGGCCAAAGTAAAAATGAATATAGCGATTGGAGTGAGTGTGTTGACGGTAAACGTGAAATTGTAGAGTTAAAATCAATGTCAAGATGGATGAGCAATTTGAAGAAGGGCTGAGTGAAG
Organism: Ceratothoa steindachneri; assembly: GCA_963969495.1. NCBI lineage: Eukaryota > Metazoa > Arthropoda > Malacostraca > Isopoda > Cymothoidae > Ceratothoa > Ceratothoa steindachneri. Next base: position 36,912,289 of record OZ018335.1, read on the forward strand.
TATAATTTCCATTAAATATTTGAAGGATGGGGCGTGATGGTCCGAAACTATTCCTTTTTTAAAGCTTTTATTTTTATTAATTATAATCAAATTTCCTAAACTTTAAATTTATTGACACTCATTAATACATATATAGTTCTTTATGCACTATAAGCTTGCTTGTTCGATATGTTCCCAATACTAAAGTTCAGTATTTCGAAGGATGTTCCAATTTCTCTCTCTCTCTCTCTCTCTCTCTCTCTCTATATATATATATATATATATATATATATATATATATATATATATATATATATATATATATATATATATATATATATATAAATATATATTTCTGCGGGTGATAACAACCACCACAGGGCTTTCGCCATATTTATTTTCTGCCAATTTCTCTTCCAATTTCACTTCTTTTACTGTATTGTTATGTAGTGTGCAATGCAAGGTTCTGCATCTTTCTTTCTGTCTTAAAAATTGTTTTGAAAGGCAGAAAATAAATATAGTTATTCTGACCTTTTTTTCGCACTCCTGTGTTTTATTCCTCGATTAATAATGTCCTTGATTGCTCTCTCATCTGCATAGTGTTCTGTACTCATAATGTTCTTGAGCACAGAAATTTATAAAAATTCTTGCAAGAGAGTTCTAGCGGTCGCTTTCAATAAAACCTGCTATAATTAATATATATATATATATATATATATATATATATATATATATATATATATATATCATCCGCCTGGTAGATAGTGCCTATCTGTCAGTTGGCGTACTCGTTCAAAACAACCTCCTTTCTGCTCGGTCTCCGTCACTTCTTTGCTCCTTAACGTCACTGTTTTTAAGTTTATTCGTTAAATCGGACCCGAGGATTGTACGTACCCCTTTGCCCACATAAGGGCTGCCAGAGACTGGGGGGCCATTTCGTTTGCCTATATATATATATATATATATATATATATATATATATATATATATATATATATATATATATATATATATATATATATATATATATGCACAAGGTGTCTCCTTGCCCTATACACCTTAAAGCTAGAGTTGGCTTCCACATGGGAATCAGCCTTAGAATGGTAAAATCCTTAAACCACAGAAGCATTCTACCATTAGAGACCACTCGATAAAATGTAATAGCAATGTACCTTTGGAAGACTTTGAAATATTATGTACAAATAAATGCCAAAATCTTCTTTGTTTATCCGAATCTCTCTACATAAAATGTGGAACCCTAAGTCTCAATCTCGAATCTAACTCTACTCTGCGATTAATCTAATAACCACTGAGAACTAATTAATCCATAACATCCGATAACATAATTCACTTGATTCATCAGCTTCTGTGTTTTAAATGAATCCCTTTCTCTTGATTTAAGTATTTTGAATTAATAGGACGTTTTATTATGCATTTTTACGTAAGTTACGTTTATATTTTATAACTCCATTGTATTCCTCATTATTGAATACTTTCCGAGGATGAGCGATTTAGATCAAAACGAAGAAAATAAATCATTCGATGAATGAAGTTTGCTATTCTAATGGTCGGCGACTTTTTGCTGAATAATATATACATATTCAGATCTCTCTCTCTCTCTCTCTCTCTCTCTCTCTCTCTATATATATATATATATATATATATATATATATATATATATATATATATATATATATATATATATATATATATGATAGTGTAAAAATATATATATTGGTGAGAATCTAGCTGCCAAAGGTGCCAATTCCTTTAAATCCTTTTACAAAAGATTCAATTTAGGAAGTCACTCTCCGTCGTCTACTTTAAATGCCTTTAAATTTAGAGTCCATCGAAGTTACAGAAATTGAATTGACATAAGGACAGATAGGCAGGAAATTCGTTGAGCCTTTTCACTCTTATATGGACAAACACAGACATATAAACGAAAAGTTGTACATCAGTGTATATGTCTTAACAAAGAGAGAATATTGGCTGAATAGATCCATGTCTGCTTATATCCGGTCTAATCTCACTTTGAAGAATTTAATCTCGGTCTCAATGGCTCTATGGACCTTCTCAATGAGACGCGTTTCTAAGAGAGGCGAGATCAAGTTTTTATAGTCTCTCTCCCTCACTTTTCCCTCTATCGAGGATCAGTCTCGGTGGCTTTAGCCTGACAGTTCGAAATAGGGTGAGAATGAAGAGTAAATTTCCTGTATGCAGGTATGACTGTTTCGTTCCTCGGGGCGTGGATGAAATCCCGGGCTTGCTAAAGAAATGTACATACAGATCAGAATGACAACACCCTTCGAGCTTAGGGTCACCAAGGATTGGTCCTCGTTGAAGGAGAGTGACGTCTTAGGTCGTAGTTTTTAACACCAACAAATGAAGGGTGAAACCCTTCATGAACACCACGGGGGCGCCGTCCCGTGTCATGGATATTTGGATACGAGTTCTCCTACAGGTGACAATGGTACCCTTTCGGTAGGGGTCGGAATAGATGAGAGAGTGGGCCTATGGTACTATAAGGGGTATAGGGCTATATAAAAAAGACAGTGGTGCTGTGATTGGCTATTTGCATCATGGTGCGTTTGGAGCTACTTACTCTTGCCAACGTGGCTATCAGCGTATCTGCCCAATGGTCACTCAACTCGTGAAGCAGTTGAACGTGTTATATTCTCGCTCACTTAGAATGAACCCCCGATTTGCCGTCAAAAATCCAATACCTACCCACTAAGATAGCGAGGTGTCCAGTTTATTTTCTGCTGTAGTGATATTTTCATTCATACAGCTTCTATGTAGTCAAGTCGAATGTTTGTAACCAATCTTGCGGTTCGAAAACCAGTTACTGATATTTCTAGCGGTGGGAACTATCATCATATAAGACCATTTATTCCTATCATTCAATAATGTGTGTCGATATGGTCGGGTTTGTCTCCCAAACTCGATTACTGTCAATGGAAGATGATTTTAACATACAATTTCACTATGGCAGAAACTACCGTAGTATTTTTCCATCAAATCAACAGGGCACCAGACATCTGTTTCACTGGCCAAATTAAGTATCTAGGTTAAAGACGTCCTCTCATGTTTATCTGAGCTAAAACCAATGTAACGTTGGAAATGTGAGAATGAGCTGTTTATGTTTATATGTTCATGCCACATCGAGTGTCATATTCTGTAATAACAGGTTCACGTCCCACATCCCATGTCACAGTGTACTTCCGAGGTGATAAAGGCTTCAAAATAGAGCGAATTCGTGCCAAAAGGATATCATTTATGAAACCCAGCACTTAGGTTCATTTCATTAGTCTTTGCATTTCACCAAATTTGTATTTTGCATCTCCCAAAAGTTTTACAAAAATAAAACCACAAAATCCCGATCAATGAATTGTTTACGAACTATGTTGGCAGGTACTAGTTGGAAGAAATATTTAATCCTTTTAGCAGCCTATTCCTTCCAGTACCCGAAGTAATTAAACCGTTGACATATATTAACCTAGTACTTTCTTCACATCTCTTCTCGCCTAACACCTCCATACCTTTTTGCAAACTTGTCTTTTTCAAACCATCTAAATTTCAATGTATTCGATTACTTAAGGCTGGACTGGGTGTCTCGGAGAGGGTGGATCGTCCAAAGGAGGGACCCCGACTCCAAAGCCGCACCATGCGTCAAGGGATTTGAGGCCAAATGAGGGAAAGAATCGCATAGAGAGCCCAACCTCCCCAAATTCCTCGAAGGCGACAGCACCTTCAGTGCCTTGTTCTGGCACAAGCGCCCGAGTTCTGCCGGGACCCATACGGCTATTCCAATGATGGTCTTCTCTTCAAATAGGCCCCGCGTACCTACCCAACCTATGCCTGGTGGGCATATTCCTTCAAGGGAATTGCCATGGACTCAAGGTAAACTGAGAGGAGATGCAGAGGCTCATCTCCTACAGTTTTCCGTTAGCTAACTTTTTCAGGAGACCATGCAGAGCGAGTGCCCCCTGCCCACGCTTCCGCTGTATAAGTTTTTTTTTACCACAATCACGGGATGTGGACGGGCAGGAGGATGCACGATTTACATCACGCATGATATCTCCATTCTTCTTTTTGCTTAAAATACCTCATTTCTGGTAGTAGCAGTGAAGCAACACCTGAATAAGGAGGTATACTGTTATTTGTGCGTATATTCCGCCGCGTCATGGCATGGTTGACAAGACAGTTTTTATTGCTCAGGGATTTGACCAGTATACTCTGCCTCTTGGGAGACTGCTCGATCAATCCCTGCTCTCAGGTCTTTGCCAACCTGATCGACGAGATGGAGATAGGTGTCTTAAATGTGGATGCGTTTACGCATCATTGCCCGAGAACCACTTGATTTTCCTATCTCGATCCATCCTTGTGCTCTCCGGATACACAGCCTGATTTGGGGTGGGAGGTGGTTGATAACCTACGTGGCACTGTTCACTTTCGCATTAAATATTATTTTCTGGACCGCATCCAACTGAAAGACCCCTGGTTGTGCTTGGTGTGGTGGCGGTGATATCTATTTCAAGAAATGACTGATTTCTCTGTCCCATTCGAGGAGTTTAGGTCGGTGCATGAGGCTGATTAGTTATTCTATGGCAACCTCATCAGCGTGGGCCTAACTACTATTCCATGAATGTTTGTCTATTTTGCACTCCAACTGCTTCAGTGGCAGTCAGCCGAGTTTGAGGCGGCCTCTAAACGATTTCAATGTTGGCGGTGAATTTCACCGAGCTAGGGCTATATGGTATATGTGGTGTCTTAAATTAATGGGAAGTTCCTTCTTCAGAGTTTTGTAAGCGAGTGAAGAGAAGTGGGGAAGGTTGTCCCAGTAAAAGTTATCCCGGAGCAAGGGACTGCAATCTCGAACCACGCGTCCATGGCGGAGTCCTTCGCTACCACTTTCTCCACATTCAATGCACGTCGCAATCTCGCCTAAAGCTGTCGACTGGACTTTACTACCTGAAACAGAAAACCCTTCACTGACAGGTTTACATTGAGTTGCGTTTTGATCTCGCTTAGTGGCAGACATCGCCCCTGGTGTGGAGGATGACTCGTAGGTCAAGCTTCGATACCTAGGCGAGCGAGGCATAGCCTTTCTGTTAGCTTTGTTCAACAGGGTCTGGACATAGGGTATTCTCCACCCCCCCTGGTGAATAGCTACTGTCCTTGCTTTTTTCAAACCAGGAAGAGATCAGTATAACACAGTTGGTTTCTACCAAATCTGTCTAAACTCCTGCACGTGCAAATTGAACGTTAGATTAACCTTTTACCTGGACAGCGAAGCCCACCTGTCTTATGCAAAGTGTGGCTTCCGCAAGTTATACTCCGCGTCGGATGCACTGCTTCACCTCGGAAAGGTTGTCTGCTAGGCCTTCCTTCGTAAAGAGCATTACGTCACGGTCTTTTTCGATCTAAAAAAAAAACCATCATACCGTATGGCGATATAGTATCATAGAGACTCCCCATACGATGAGGGCTATGAAATGCCCCTCATTCTTTGCTTCTTAGTTTTTTCGAAAGCGTTGATTTCGCGTACGTATGGGGGAAGTACTCTCTGGTTCAATAAAACAGGAAGAGGCTGGCCCGCAGTGAATGTTTGTTTATAAGCCAAGGCAAAAGGAAGTGTGAGATATTATTATTTTTAATAGCTCTCAACATTAATTGAATAAGGATTAGCACTTGAAAATTTCAAAAGTAGATTAATGAAAAACAACGCAGAAAATCGGCCTTAAGAATATATAAAAGATAACATACTGAATCAAACAGTAGAAAAACTGACACGTGAACGTAATGTCCTAAATAAATTTGAGCAATAGAGAGATGTTAGTAGAAAGTAAATATTTAGGCGAAACACTTTAAAATAGTAATCACAACAGAATTTGATTTTATCTAAGCATTCCTAAGCTTAAATGTTTACGAGGGCTTTCAACTCTTATCAGATATTAGGTGTTGAAATAGTGATATTTGTCTGTCCTGCTTAAAACTTTTAAATTGGAATGAATTTTTAGTGTGGTATAAACCTAGATCTAATCGGTCAAATATGGTGCAGTGATGAAATATGTATATACAGGGTGTGGTAACAAGACCTCTTTGATTTGAGCGGGACATTGTTCAGCTTGTGGGAGATCTACAGCAATGTTCTTAGTTGCTTTAGGTCTGGTCTGTGGGATTATGCAATTTTAGTAACCCATTTGGCGTAGAACGGAGAGTATCGTGCTTTGTTGTCTAAGACTATGCCAAGAATGTCAATCCGTGATAACGACGCAGCAAGGGCAGATGATATGTTTATTAATTGATAATAAGTTGGGGTTTTTTGTTGTTTTTTTTAAATTATTAAAATAATTGATAGCACGCGACTTAGGTTTGTGGACCTTGTTTAACCTTGGACTTTCTCTGGCAAAGGTTTTGAAGATGTGATAAAAATACAGGTGTTTTGATCTTTTTGGACGGGACTGTATCTGAATATATTTAGTTTGCATTTTTCCTAACCGCACGACCTTTAAAAATAATATAATACAATGAAAAAGAGAAATCAGAATCACAGTAAATGGATATTTCTCGGCCTTCTGTCCTCTTTGAATTGGAAGTTCATCACCTTATTATACCTCTTCCCAGATCTAAAGGGAAACAAATTTTAAATTATCAATCAATAAATTCAGCAAGGAGTGAAATGAACGACTAATAATTTCGATGGACAAATATTTATCTATCAAAATTATTAGCTTTTAGTTCATTTTTTGCTTGATTTATTGATTAAATATTTTTGAGTGGTTATTAGTGACAATTTCCCGTTAAATTGTTCGTTTGAAATGCCTAAACGAACAATAAATATTATTGAAAGTATCTTGATTAAAGAGTTTTGTAAAGAACTTCAATTGATTAAGAAGCAAAACAAAAACAATGAGGTCATGTCCACCAAAATGATTTCAATGTTTGTATAGTAATTTTAAAATTAGGTGTGATAAAAAGGGATTGAGCACCTCTGCTGAAATGCAATCCAACCAAAATATGTCCCTTGTAGAGAAGAGAGAGAGAGAGAGAGAGAGAGAGAGAGAGAGAGAGAGAGAGAGAGAGAGAGAGAGAGAGAGAGAGAGAGACTGGTAGATGACAGAGGAGTGACGCATCCTAAATGAATGAAAGACGTCGAATGCAGAGAATCAAAAGCAAAAGATTGGGTCTCGGATCGGACATCAACTGGCTTCTGATCTGATAAGGACGCCTAATCACGAAACCCTCGCTAATCCCTTCCTACTCACGTTCATATACAAACACGCTAGCATGTATATCCTTGAACACTTACTTACACTTGCACACACGCCTGCAAGGTTTGCTTGTAAAGTTATAAGAAATAATAATCTACCAATAGAGGTATCTTTACGTGGAAAGGAAGACAAACAACAGAAAAATAAAAATGCATTGAAGGGACAAAAGTTTTGAAAACAACCGCCAAAATGTTCTCCATTTCTTTTTGAAATTAATTTCGATCTTTTTTTATTTCAACTCTTCAGTAACAAATAAACCTCAACAGCCCATAAAAATATACAAATATATGGGGCTAAACATGATACCATTTTTAGGGAGTTTCTTGAGACTCTAAAAAACAACGAGGGCAATTGATTCTCTGCGGCAGATGAAAAGAAAAGGGTTAATTTTATTGCTTTATTAATATAAAATGGAATTTAGCTCAGAGCATTAATAGAATATCAGATTTTACACTAAATAATTATATTATGGAGATACCGTGTAGGAAAATTTGAATCTTTTTACTAGGTATTTATTGATAAATTTGATCACTATGATCAACGGTTAGAATCATATCTTTAATAGTTAACTCGTATTTAGATTACTTTAACACTCTAATGGCTTCGAGAGAACTTGAGCTCGTCTCGAAGGAGATTTTGTGCGTTATTGCTATCCCAATAAAAAGAAAGAGGAAACTTTTGTAGGGCAACTGAGCGATGCAAGTGCACTGAATCGGCGTGGAAAATTACAGACTAGATGGGAAGAAATGAAATCTTGGGTGAAACCGGCTTTAAGAGGGAGAATATAAGAAGTGCCAGAAATAAAAGAAAGAGTTCCTTTGCAGAGACGACTCGTCAGAATGAGTGGCTGGTTTACTTTCTCCCTTCTAACCCTTCTCTGTGAAACTGCTTGTGCCGATTGTTGTGGCTCTCGCAGTAGATTCCCTTTATAAGTAATTTTAGTAATAAGTCCAATATTTGTGGGCAGGGCTTGCCTCAAACCAGAGGAGGTCAAGGCTGAGTACAAGCGTCGCGTACACCAAGGGAAGAGGGGGTGGGCTGGGGCTGATGAACGTCCGAGTCAGTTAAAAGTTTCTTAGGAACACATTTGTGAATCTCCTACTTGGAGAAGTGTTTTCGGCAAGAAGAAAATTCCGGCGAAATTAAAGAAGAGATAAGGATGCTACACTTAGGTTGATCTCAATGCTCCGCATTTCCATCGAAATTTCGACGACTTGTCTCCTTTCCAGGCCTGATAATGAACAGGAATATTTAACAATGTTTTCGCTGGGGAAATATTCTCTGTCAAAGAGGGCTAGGACGACTTGAAAAATATGTGGCCTGGCTGTGCTTTCCAAGAAGCACATAATCCTGTTGTAATTCAACTCAGCAAGCGTGCACATGCAAACTTTGTACACATCAGTACGTACATCAATCTTTGGAAGATAAACTTGCTTCTAGTCCGGTATATTTTTCAGCGAGAACAGCATTCGAGATATTTCTAAATGAATTTGAACGTTGAGAATTTGTATGCAATTCTGATCTAAATATTGGACAAGATTAGGCTTTATAGTATGCATGTCCTTTTCATCTTTACCCCTTTTCAGTTTATAGTTTTTCTTTTTATAGTCAATATGTACATAGAAATGATTTAAGTAGTGATTCTTTTTTGTTAAAGGTCATTGAGTGGTGTTTAAAAAGGCTTTAACACACGCCAAGGAATGTGCCTTAATTGCAGTGATTTGGTTCACAACGCACCTAAACGCCTCTTCTTCAGACTACGCAGGTTATAGACGTTCAAAACATTTTCTCTTCCCTATATTCTCCACTTCTATGAAAATGAACCTTTTAGAAACTTTTCTAGCGACAATGCCCCCGTTGGATTTAATTTATTAGTTTTGAGGAAATAACAACAGTCCATATGTAGTCATTTAAACTGGCATGGGCAAACAAGTGAACAAACATGTTTAAGAATAAATATATAATTCCAGACACATAAACAAAGACAATTCTCTAGACATACAAAATCATACAGGAACGCATATAAATCGGTAAATATACTCACTCACACGGTATATTTTCTTAATAGCAACTGCGAATGAATATGGGTTTGGATGTTAAGAAGATTGAGGATTTAACGTGCAATTGGAGAATTTCAGTGAACAAGGGGTTAGGAATGACATTCAGGAACAAACCATGGGAGCCAAGGAGGAGATAGCACTTACCATGGAGCGTGAGGAGGAGGCCAATTTGAGAGACTAGCAGCAAAGCGAGGTACGCACCGGCCAGAAGGGTCAGTCCGCTTACGACCGCTACTCTACGACGAGACGATCCACGACAAAGGCAAGTCCACATCATCCTACGAGCGAACAATTTCATTAGAGAGACGCTAGCCACTGTCACCGAAGAGGATGGCCCAAAGAGGATCAAATAAGTATATAATGAGGGAGAAAATAATTAGGAAAATTTTGTGTGGTAAAGACAATTCTTCTTTCAATTTTAAGAGGAAAGGATATTTTAATTGAGAAAAAGTAAGGAGTTTAAACAATTAAACCCATTTTAATTGGAGAAAAAAGGGTTGATGAAGTAGTGGGAGAAAAAAGGAAAATAAAGAATTATAAGGAATATGAATAATAAAAGGGATAAAGATTAAAAAATTTGGAAATATGCTTGTATACCCTCATTGGTAGGGGATAGTCATTATAAAAAAAACGAAGCAGTCAAGTTCTAGTATTCTTTTAAACGAATGTAAATAACGATTGAAATTGTGCAAGGTTACGCAAGTTGATAAACGGCCTGAAAATTGTTTTTGTTTCTGTCCTCTCAATGGCTTCCAACGACTGACGTGAAAGCTGAGTCTGGAGCTGAAATATTACAAAGAATGAAATTTATAAGTAATTCCTCTCTCAAAAGCGCTTTTTCCAACAAATCTAGGTTTAAGGTTTTAAAATCCTGAAAGCTTCCGTGAATATCGGTATCGAAATGTTATTTCGCTTGTCTAAACACCAGCTAAAACACATCACAGTAAAGAATTTTTGGACCTTATTGAGATCTACAGCTTGTAAAGATTACCAGAGGCGAATATAAGCCGTTAACACGAGAGATGTCTATTTTTTAGGATATAAAGACAATTCAATTATTCTCGTTCACATTTATACGAACAAACAATAACAATGGCTAGTACTATTAAAAAAAAACTTAATAAAAGATTAGTTGTAATGATATTGAAAAATAATTGTCTCGGAGGCAAAAATTGTTGAAAAGGTGAAGTTGAGAAGTCCCTTTAATATCTTTGATTTCTTTGGATAATCCCTTTATGTGGCATCACAACTGCATCTTTGATTTCTTTTGATAATCCTTTTTTGTGACACAACAACTGCATCTTGGATTTCTTTTGATAATCCATTTATGCAGCACAACAACTGCATCTTGGATTTTTTTGATAATCCCTTTATGTGGCACAATAACTACATCTTGGATTTCTTTTGATAATCCCTTTATGTAGTACAACAACTGCATCTTGGATTTCTTTTGATAATCCCTTTATGTGGCACAACAACTGCATCTAATTTATATCTGGTAAAGATTTTCCAACTAGAATTGATCTAATAAATAATTAGTAGGTTGAGCAAACCATAAATAAAAGATGTGTATCCTCAAATGTGTTAAGAAATAATTACTAAGTTCACTTACATCAAATTAATCTATACATTTTCATTTCCTTATTCCAATTTCATAGATATTATTTTATATGTGGGGAGTATGCTGGGATTCAATAAGACCCCCACGCGTCCATTTTGTGGAGGTTTTCGTTGGGCCATTGAATCCTTAAATTTGGTGCCAGTAGCATACCCATTACATAATCCGATGACTACAATATCACCACATGGTTCATACATATTTACATAAAAAACATGTTCTTTCAAGAGATTTAATGACCCTCCTACCTTCAGAAATATCAGTCTCTAGACACATACGCATCGCCGTTCTAAATAAGTAAGGATATTTCAAACCCAAACATCAATTTTATTCTGATGTTGGTTATCTCGTTACTTCGTCTTTTTTTTTAATAACATTACTTTTTGGTAGAAAATAGCCTCAACCATCTTCTTGTCAGTAATAACTAACCTAAGGAAATATTTTATTAGCGATAATGGGTAAATTTTAAGTATTTGTGCTACCACTGAAGCTTCTAAATGAGGGATGTCCTCAACAACCATTTGAACATCCCGAACTCTTTTCTCCGAAGCTTCAGCTTGACCGGGTCATGGATCAATCAACGTCCTACCATATTGATTAAAATGGACTAATAAATGTATTGTTAATATTGATATTTCTTTGCCGCAGAGAGATTTGGAGATTTAAAATTAATTTGTTTCTTCTTTTATACTGTTTTTTTTCGTTATCTCCATGTCTTAAAAACTACTAGCCTTCTAGGTTATTCATAGTGGTTGATTTTCAGTCTCTGATAAATTTGAAATTCTATAACCATACATAAATACCTCTTTGACTAAAAGTATAAAGCACCATTCGCCATCATCATCACTAACTCTATATTTTAACAAGGGGATTTTTTTGAGTATTTGAATAATAATTTCATCTTAATTTGGTTATGACTTATTTTTTTTATCAAAGTTTTTTTCTAATAATTCTTTTATAATATCAAAACTAAAATGGTGAAGTTCATAAATTAATATAATATCGAAATTTTGTGAATTTTTTAAAACCCAAAGAATTACAAATGGTGAAGTTCCGAAAATTTGTCTTTATATATCTTCTATAACTATATTTGAACAACGTGATTTTTTGAAAGGGGGGAAATAGTTTAGAGTTCCTTTTTAAAATTATTATAATTAGCGAAGTTCAGAAAATTTATAAAAAGTTAACCATGGCTGCTTTTTTTTAGATTTTAAATTTTAATCTTAGTAGCGAAGCCATTGCCTGGTAGATTTATATATTTAGAATATTTTTAAAAACTTTCGAATTTATAATACTATTCTAAAATATGTATGATAATAAGGTTCATTTTGCTAATATGTTTAAAGATTTTGTTAATATGTTTGAATTTCCTAGTATTTTACTAAATGGTGTTAATTAATAAAATGATAGGTTCCTAAAATCATAATTTAACCAATATTTCTTATGTTTCAGCTTAAATTTATCGCTATTATGTATTCAATATCGTTCTAAATAAGTAATATGACCCAAAATAAAAAACTTACAGAAGCATAGAAAGCAGAAATCTAACTTCTCTATAGCAAAGAATTATCACTAGTAGAAATTGCTAAAGAAAATAAAATGTTCGCGATACCAGGGTGGTCAATAAGTTTTGCAATTCAGATATAAGGAAACGAGATATGAGGAAAAGTGTCTTATTATTTTTCAATATAACTACCCTCGACCTTAATGCACTTGCACCACTTATCCCTGAGGCTTCGAATTCCCGACAACCAGAAATCTCCCGACTACGGTTCAATCCACTCCTGGACGGCGAGCTGGACATCTTCATCGTCCCCAAACCAGCGTCTACGACAGAGCGGCCTTGAGCTGGCGGAATAAAAAGTAGTTGCTAGGGGCCAGATCTGGACTGTAGGGGAGATGGTTGAGCTCCTTGAATCCGCACTCGCGCAGGGCAGCTTGTGCAACTCTGGCCTTGTGGACAGGGGCATTGTCGTGGAGGAGCAGGACACCGCGTGTCAACTTGCCGCGCCGCTTCTGACGGATGCACTTCTTCAACCCAGCCAGTTCTTTGGCGTAATATTGGCCTGTGATGGTCCTTCCACGAGGCGCATAGTCCACCATCAACACTTCCTTAGAATCCCAGAAGATAGTGTCCATGATCTTCCCGGCTGAGGGTTGGGTCCGGAACTTGATGGGGGTCGGAGAGCCCCTGTGTTTTCAGGCCATGATGTCGAGTTTGGTCTCGAATCCCGCCGGGTCTTGGTTTTACAGGAGCAGCAGCTCCCTCGAACTTTGACGACGTTGAAGTGGATCATGTGGCCTGAGGTTTCATAAGGTTTCTAGGGACCTAACGGGCAGAGACCTTGGTCATGGTCAAATTGTCGTGGATGATGTTGATAACACTTCCATGTGATATTCAAAGTTCTCGCTCTATTTCTTCGACTTTCACCCGTCAATTTTCGAGGATCATCCTCTCCACACGGGTCACATTGTCCTCGTTGGTCACGTCTGACGGGCGTCCTAGCGGCGGTCATCTTCAAGGGACTCACGACCATGGCGGAACTTCCTATTCCAGCGAGCAATGGTTGCATAGGAAGGAGCGGTGTTTTTCTGTACACTTCAACCATGCGTTCATGGATCTCTTCGGCATTCTTGCCTTCCTTGGTCAAAAATTTGATTACTTTACGGTGCTCAACCTTCTCCATTGTTGAAAAGTTTGTGACTGAGGATCTGCGATTAGCTACTGCTTCTTAAATAGACGAGGCATGAGCGTGCGTCTGTAGGTCCTGACTTTTGATAACTTGTCCTAACACCCCTACAAACAGCCATCACCCTTTCTGTGTTTTGCCCTACTGATTTTTAAAACTTATTGACCGCCCCTCGTATGCTGCCTAAGCCACTATAAGGAAGAGAATTGGCAGAAAACTTCTTACAATACCTAAAGAAGGCATCTTTTATCTGAGCTTTACTAGAAAATCGCAGATAAACATCATCTTAATTTGCTAGAAGGTTCAATGAAGATTTCAAGTTGAAAAAATATCAGACACAACATTGTAAATGAGACATAAAGATGAGGGGATGAAATGACGCAATGCGAGAATGAAATTAGGGATATCTGAGATCAACATAATAAAACGACTTCAGTTGACCAAAGATCACAAAATTGGACACATAACCAATAGGATAGAATAAAAATATTTAAAAATGTAACTTTTGTAACAATTTTTCATATTTTAAACACTTCTGTAGTTACCTTTATGAGACGAAGAGTTGGAGAGGAATTTCACTCTGCTTGTGTGATACCAACTGTGAAGCATAGAGCTGGTTCTATCATGGTATGGAGCTGTATCTCTTAATCAAAGGCAGGTGAAATGTTTTTATGCCAGGGAAGGATGAATTACACAACTTCTACCACCATAGCTTTACAAGTTTTGGAGCCAAGCTATCGTATCTATAAATTACATTAAAAAACACCGAGAAAGAAAGTTTTATTCGAGTAGTTAAAATGCACTATTCCATACATTCAACCTTACCAGTAATTTCTTTGGATAAATGTGTATCACCCTTATGGAGTGGCCACCGCAGAAATTACAGCAAACTCTATAGAATGCTACAGAGAGTGTTAGAAACGCAAACAGAAGTACCGCAAGTACAAAAAACAGAATTGGATGAAAACTTACAAGAAAATGTTTCTTTAAGAAATTTGTAAAAATTTAGTTAAATTCGGACCACCAAGAATTATAGGTGTAATCAAACCCAAACGGTGTCCAACTATGTATTAAAATAATTAAAAATAAATATATATACTGAATTCCTTTTCTACAAATGTCTAATTATGTACATTATATAAATGATTCATTAGGTGCATTTTAAATTCGGCCAAGGGTGTAAAGATTCTCATATGGGTGAAAAGAGTTTTTTAATAAAAGATTTGGGTGTTTAGAAAACAAATTTGAAGAAAAGGTTTAACTTTGGTAAACCAAACCAGGCTTAACCTACATCAATTTTAATTTTATTATTGAATTCTTAGTCATTTTTCTATTGTGCTTTCCCCTGGATATGTCTTTTAACGTTACCTTGAAGTGTAATACTTGAATATCTCTTTGTATTGGAAATATTTATATTTTATTATTTTTCTGGTGTGAACTAGTTTGAAAATGGCACAAGTTCTCGTTTGAGTTATTTTGTTGACACTGGGCGGTAACAGTTGGTGCCTGATCTGCCAAAAGTAAAGGATATCCTGAGATATGGCATTTACTTGACGGAGAAAAGTAAAGATGACAGCCGTCTGTTATCATTGAAAACGACGACCATCATATTTAACCTCAAGAATGTCTAGAATCAGACAATGGAGTTTTAACTAGGGAAGGGCCATGTTGAGGCCAAAGAGACCTGCATTGAAATGTTACACATATTTTTTTATGTTTTAATTTGTAAGTGTCAGAATGTTATTTTTGAGGGGGGAGATTATGTGATCGAAGCTCGCATTAACTGTTCCAGCAGCAAAAAAGAAATAGATTCCTTTGAACGATCTAGCCTACATCAATTGACAGAAAGAGAAGGTTAGAAGTAAAGGAACAAACCAAATAGAGGACGGAACCGATCTCCTAGAACAGAGAAGATACTCGTATGTGTAGACATTGGGAATTTATTGGATGAAAAATTAGGCGGAGAGGAAGAGAAGTATCAAGGATTAAAATGTTGCAGCAGCAGAGAAAGCAGCCAGAAAGGAAATGGCATTGAAGATGAATTTGTCCTTAAATTAGTTTTTTTCACAGAAACTGACCCTGAGCACTCAGCTTCGACTAAGGTACAGAAAAACTATAATGAGGTTCCAAACATTGCCATTGCTAGTGTAAGTCATGGCATAAGGCTGAGAACAACTGGAACAATATAAGCAGCAAAGGCTCTTATTAATGCAAGAATTATCAGAGAATGCAACACAATTAATCTGATTGATAAGAAAATAACAAGAGAACACATAATCAGTTGATGATAAAGCTTGAGCAAAAACGAGGTCGAACAAAAATTCGGGAAGGAGGAATGGAGGAAGTCTGCCTGCATCCGTTTTGATGGACAGACTGACTGACCAAGATAAAAATGGAGGGTCTGAGCTGCTACTCTCTGCTCTACTTTGTCCAAGAGAAAGCAACTAAAAATTAATCACACGTGGAGAAAAATAATCAAGTCGTGTTTATCTGGCCATTGAAAGAGATTCTACAAATGTGAACACGGGTACAAAACATAAAGCAATGAGAAAACTAAAGCTACTCTTTTAGAGGAAGCTGGTCTAGTTGGTGTACAACATGCATACCGGTGAACTTCCCTTGTGCCATCTAAATGTTTACCTTGCTTGTCCTACTCTCTCAAACAAAAAATTATCCCGTCAAATATGAAAGCTCTTAGATTTAGCTACAGGCCTTGATATAACTTTAACCTTCAACTAAATCTCTGATGGCCTTCTACTGATCGAGCTCTCTGACAAATTTATTCAAGATCTCTCATCTATTCAACTCTGGGGGTACAAAATTATCTGAACAGTCGGTAGGAAGTGTTTCTTGCTGGGCTGGTTTTGTTGGAGATAGAAGCAGTAAAGGTGTCAAAGCTAAGATTTAAAAGGAAGAAACTGAAGAATCTGAAATTTGTTGTGAATTCATCCTTTGGGTTTATTATCCATGTTAGTTCAACGAGAAAGTTAAGCGTTCCTTGGTCTAAGGTCCTAGGCATGTCTTCTTTAAACTGGACTGAATTAAGTCATACCTACTGAAGTCACAGTAGAAGAAGGCGTTTGCTGAGCCTTTTGATGCCAACTGTGAGAAGATCTGCTTGGTATTTCCACAGTGAAGTTATGATCTAACACTGCTGTGCTATACGATCAAAAGAACAATAGTGAGAGTTTTGAGAAAATCTTGGACATCGGGAAAGACAGGAACCCGTATACTGAGCGAGAAAACTCATTTGTTAGGAGCAGAATGATACCGGACATCAATGTTTTTAGTATTAGGACCCAATTTGCTGGTCAGAACATGTGTTAGCGCCTCCTCGTTCCTGCTCTCTAAGCAACTCCGAGTTGAAAACTTCATCAACGCTCCCATGTCAGTGCTTAATTAGACTTGCCACCCACAAAGAATTGAAAGGATTACTAAAATAGTAACTGAGCCTTCTGGTAATTATTTCTTACAGGAAATGAGACATGAAGGGCTCAGGAGATGAGAAGAAAGACTGATGTCCAGGAATGAGTCAAGGCAGGATTTTTATAACTTGGCAAAATTCAAAAAGTGAGGAGAATGATCTATGAAATTGTACCCAGTGATATAAATGTAAATTTGATTTGGTTTTCGAATATACATGATTTGCCTCAGAATAGTAAAGTTGTCAATTTATAAATACACCATGCAATAGCTTCGCCACTCCTCCCCACGGGGAGAGCTTGCGCTTTGCTACTAAGATTAATTTTAAAAAGGAACTTTAAACTAAATTTTCCCCATTTCACGCTAAAATATAGAGTTATAGAAGATATATAAGAATAAATTTTCTGAACTTCACTATTTGTAATTTTTTAGGTTTTAAAAAATCACAATATTTCGATACTTGTACTCATTTCTGAACTTCACCATGTTGTTTTTTTGATATTATAAAAGAATTATTAGAAAATAAAATTGATAAAAAAACATAAGTCATAACCAAACTAAGATGAAATTATTATTAAAATACTCAAAAAAATCCCCTTCTTAAATTATAGAGTTAGCGATGATGATGATGATAATGATGTAGGTTAGATAGATCCTATCCAAAAAATAAACTTATATTTGAATTTCATATCTACAAACACAAATTAGACACCCATAATTGTAGAATTCTAGGCAGATTCATGTTGGCACATAAGAATGACGCCCTAGTGCAGTAATCTCATATAAAATAACATGAAAGATGTAATGGGTGGGAAATAACTAACGTTTAAAGATTCGAAGCATGCGGGCTAGTAAAAGATAGTACGGCTTTCCTAATTCTTCCTCTTAGCCTAATGTTCTGCTCTTGGTAAATAACTATTCCTGCTACTATCAGGATGTACGTGTTGTCGTGAATAAAATCACCGCTCTACCTACTTAAATTTAATTTTTTCAATCGTTCATTATTTTCGTATCTGAAAGTTTATTTTCAGCGTGACTTTGATAATGGCTTGCAATAACCGTTATTATTGACTGAAGAATTTAAACGTCTGCTGGTGTACAGAGAATTTAAATGGTTATGTGAGGGAAACTGCTTGAGAATTTATTTTCGCTTTTTACAACAGCTGTTTAATTCTGTCATAAACCTAATTCAATTTTCTCTAATGAATTAAGAAGGATGCATAACATTGCCTACTACTCAGATGTATTTGCAAAGTTCTACGAAATTAATTTTCAACTGTAGGAGAATGAAATTAACCATGCGAAAGTTAATACTCCCTCTCCGTGCTCCTTTGTTCTAGATATTCATACGTAACGTAACCTATCGTAATCTCTTCCACTTTCCGATCTCATCTGGAGAAGAACATACCAGACAATGAAATTCAAGTGCATTGTACACACCTGGATAAGGTGCAGAGAAATCTTTACCATATTTCAGGATTTTTTTTCCTTAAAAAAACAACAGAGTAGGTTATTAATCGATTTATTAAATATTATCGATAACCGGAACGAAATGTTTAAAGAACTTACTCCAAAATGACATTAAGTTGAGGCTAAATTTCAAAGACCTCATTTCAAAGTTTTTACTCCAAAAGGAAAAAAAATTCCCAGTCTTTGGAACGGTTCCATCTGCTGCGGAAAGCTCATTTATTTTCTTTCCAAAATCCTATTTAGTGGACGAGGTTTTCATCAAAGACGCCTTTTTTTCGCAATCGATGTAATGGACTGGAATTAATCAAGAAAGCTATGAATGACTTCTCCTTATTCTTTCGGACTGTAGCGGAGAAACTGATACACCTGACCAAGATCATCCATCCGATTAAAAGTGCAAAATCATTGTAGATACAAGTGCGTGAAAATTTACTCATTCGTATGGCTAAATAAGTTAATTTCTTGAATGATTTATTTTTTAAATCCATTTTTATGTGATTAGATCGGTTGTATTTTTGATTGACGTAAGGTATAATATTAAGAAGACATGGGAGCTGATATGGATGTGCCTAGGGTGAAAGGGGAAGGCTGCACGTAAAACATACGGAACTACTGCTATGATTTTTCAATAAATTAAGTCTTCTATTATTAGGAACCTTACATAGATAGATACATGAGATTAATTAGCAGGTATTTTGCCATTCTCACTCTCATGCTGAGCAGAACTTACAACTTGTTACCCCCTCAATTTTACTTTTATTTCTCAAAAACAAAGCAATTTAAAACATTTTGAATGGAATAAACACGTTACTATCCTATCGCATACCTATTTATCATTAGGCACAGAAAGAAACGCCAAAATTTGATACAACATTACCAAGCCTTAGTACCACTATATTAACAACATCCAAACATGTTTGGGATGTTCACGTGTAATCCCTTAAAAAAACGGGAATAAGAAACAGAAGGAGAGGGGCAAAAAATCGTTGATTTTCATATTTTATCGGAGTAAAAAAATGAAGAAACATATTCTTTAATTATGTGCAGAGACTAAAAATAAATCTTGTTAAAGCCGCATATACCATCTCGAGGAAAAATTTGAGAACAGTCTAGATCCATCTATATTTATATTATATATATATATATATATATATATATATATATATATATATATATATATATATATATATATATGTTAAAGAGAATCAATTGGAGTTCCTAATCAAGGGGTGTGAATTTAAGTTCATTAAGGATATCTTTTAAGATTAGATCTTTGACGTAGGGGCTGCATTTAAATTGCCCATCCGAAAGGACAAAGTTGGGAATTTCGTCTATAAGGGTGGATTCAATCACCTTTCTTTTGCTGAAGTCCTTCCACGGGTAGATTAATTCGGCCTGTAAGAAGTCCATCGGGTGATTAAGTTATTAGTGTGTGTGTGAAAAGACTCGAGGCTGTGTTTCCCCGTCTAATGTCTCCTCTGTGTTCGTACATTCTCTTATCCAGGTTTCTTCCTGTTTCGCCTATGTAAAATAAAGGGCAGTTAATTTCTTTACAGGGGATTAAATATACTCCTGCTTCGTTGGTTACTTCTTTAGGTTTAGTGGTAGGGAATGATTTTTTAATGGTCGAAGGATATTTGAAAGTGGTGCGGTTAGGGGAAAGGATACTATTTAAACCTTTCAGTAATGGAGAAAATGAAAGGGAGAGGCAGTTTCTTTTAGTATCTGGGTTCCTACTTTTAGGGCAAGGGAGAAAATAATTAACGCATAAGATGTAGACAAAATGAGGAACGTAATATTAAGGAATTGAAGTAAGAAAGATAACCGAGAGATGGAGTGAGAAGACATAGAAAAAACAAGAATGGAAAATAAAAACTAAGAGAGAAGGTCATCTCAGTACCTTTTTGCTTTTGAATTAGTATTCGCGAGGGTTTAGTATACGGTTAGTTTCCAGGTGGTTCACCAAACTCCCAACAATAATTTTTAACAATACATTGCAATATAATTGAGCATCAAGATTGGGCTATAACCGTTAATCGCCGTCAAAGAATTTCTTAGTTAGGGTACAAATATCATCTTGGTCCCCTCTAACCTATTAAGGAAATATCCGATATTTCAACGTACTTTAAATATAGCTAGAAATCCCTCCAATACGGTATTTGGGAGCTTGACCAAACTAGCTCTCACCAGTGCCGATGCCCCTGGGACTTTCTCTTTGAAGGCCCTGATTACTATTCTTCCATTCCTATTTTCCCTCTGCCTTCGTTTTCTTCATTATCTTAGTTGTTTCTCCCAATCCATCTTAGTGCGTAGTTTTATCCAGACATTGGCTCATTTCCTCTATTATCTTTGTTTTATGCTCCGCTTCAAAGTTGGCATTATCTTGCCTTGTGATGATTAATACCTCTCCACAATGGTCCCTAAATAACTCTTCAATTACCACTTCAATCCTTTTGTACTCATACCCATTCTTTATTCTCATTTAGTTGAGTGGTGGGGCTCTTTGAAATTTCTTACCTGATTGCCAAAACAGACTGGGCTTTATCTTCCTGCCCAGTTGGTCAATCAATCCTCCCCACAACCTCTCTTCACCTTCTCTCATCATTTCTCTTGTTTCTCTGTGAAGTTCTCTTTTTCTTCAGTAGAGCACAACTTTTTGACCTATTCCTCTCGTTGTTTGGTTAATTAGTTATATTTCTCTTATAGCTGTTCTTGTTTCAGGAGACCATCTTGGAATCGGAACGATTCTCAGATATACTTTAGTGATACATTTCTCTTCCGCTTCCTTTATATTTTCCTCTATCCTTTTTATTTTCAGGTCATTATCCGATACCCCTTTCACTTTGATCACTGACTTCCTGTAATCCCTCAGTTCGTCTTGATACTCTTCTCAATCATCATTGAAGTACTGTTTCCTAACCGAGCCGCGCACATGGATTGGGCTAAGTGACAGCGAGACTATTATGTTACTCTGGTCCTTTGGGAACACTAGGCCCTGGTTTGACATACATGTTCCAGTGAAAACCTTTACTGGTTACTCCTATATCTAGTTTGATTGCTACAATCTCAGGTACGTATGGGGGAACTCTGGTTTAGATTATACCACTTTTCCCCTCCTATTCTGCGAGGCGTATAATGAATGCTCTTAGTGCTCATTCAAGTCGCCAAGGAATATCAAAAGGGGGAATTCCTTCCAAATATCTTCAAGAATTTCGAACAGGCAAATAGCTCATTCTTGGGGGTTGATACTTCCCCATTACTAACACTTGGTATGTCTAGATAATCAACCCTATAGCTACATAACTTTCATCTAGTTATTCCAATTTTTTATGTTATTTACCTTATTAACATATTACTAAGTCGAATTTGTTTTCCAGTGCGGTATAGAGGTGTAAATATACCTCCCACACGTCAAAACTTCATCTGGTAATCTTCCGGCCTCTCTTTCTTCTTCCCTAGGCTTAGGTATTTTCTTCATTTCTCTTATTTTACTTATTTTACTTTTCTTCTCCTCGCTGGAACTCTCTTCTCTCTGGACTTTCTCACTCTCAGACTCCGCAGTGTACCCCTCCTTGTGCGAATCTTTGCAAGTCTTATTCTATTTTTTACTCTTTTTCCTAGCTTTCTCCTATGTGACTTCTCCCTTTCCTTCTCAGATTCTTAGTTACCTTCTTCTCTTCCATGATTTTTATCTTCAGGATATCCCTCAATGAGGGATTGCCCTGCAATCATATCGTCCTTCCCAAGCTGTTCTTTTCTAGTAAGGTATGCAACTACTTCGAGAAGTACCTTTGGTTAGCAATATCGGCCATCAGAGCATACATAGCCATTGCCATTATCTCTATTTACTGCTTCTCTACGATTTTGTATGGCACCTTCGCCTCTACAGTTACTGATGCAGAGCAGTTTTCATTTCCCGTGCGCAGGATAGGTTCTCCAATCTCATATTCTCCGCCATTGTCTTCTCCTTTTTATTCCCGATCATCTGTCTTTTAGCAAGGCAATTCTTTATCATTGCCCAGAGATTTCCTTGGCAATTTAGACACCTCTATTCTTGGCGTTTATATTCTCTGAAATCGTGCCCAACCTCGTTATATACTGAGCACCTTCTGACATAATTAATTTCCTTCGCATTGGGATTTACTAACGTTCAGCATTTCCATCAGATCTTAATATGCACGTATTTCTCCTCGGGGTAATTCTCAAATTAAATGATAAGAGTCCTTGTTGTTTGGTTTTATTCTCTCTCTTCGAATCAATAAAGGTAATTTTGATGCGATTAATGAATCTCTCCAACATCACCACTTCCGTTACCTTTGCCCATATCTGCTTCTCTTCTACCTCTCTCTTTAATTCTACCTCATTATTCTCCCCTATAAATGAATCTATCTGCCTATATATTACTTTCCTATGTGCCATGATTTTCTGTGAAATGACTGGCTCCCTATTTATCTCGTATAGTATCTTCCTCGTTTTCCTAATCATAACCCGTTTAAGAATCTACAAGTATAATAAGCACAATATTCAGCGAAGTGCGGATTGCCTCTGTAACCTTAGCTCTTGTAGGCATATTTCCTCATCTGACCACCTATAAGGGTAACCATTTCGACCTATCTATATCCATGTTTCACTCCTTACTTGTTTATGTCAATTCGTGTCTAAAGAGTTTGATAGATAGAGGTGAAATAGAACCTTAAATGCACCTTATTTTTGAGTCCTTCTGTTGGAACCTACTGGTTAAGTGTCCCTGTTTACCAGCTTATATCGTTGACCCTGGATTCGCCATGGGTCTCCGTGGTTAAGCGATATAGCTACGAGGGGCGGTCAATAAGTTTTGCAATTCGGATATAAAGAAACGAGATATGAGGAAAGGTGTTTTATTATTTTTTCAATATAACTGCCCTCGACTTCATTGCACTTGCGTCACTTGTCCCTGAGGCTTCGAACTCCCGACCACCAGAAATCTCCCGACTGCTGTTCAATCCGTTCTTGGACGGCGAGCTGGACATCTTTATCGTTCCCAAACCGGCATCCATGCAGTGCAGCCTATGGCTGGCCGAATAAAAAGTAGTCGCTAGAGGCCAGATCTGGACTGTAGAGGGGATGGTTGAGCTCCTCGAATCCGCACTCGCGCAGAGCAGCTTGTGCAACTCTGGCCTTATAGACTTTGACGATGTTGAAGTCGATCATGGGGCGTGAGGTTTCTAAGGACCCAACGGGCAGAGACCTTGGCCATGGCCAAATTCTCGTGGATGATGATGATAACACTTTCATGTGATATTCCAAGTTCTCGCTCGATTTCTTCGACCTTCACCCGTCGATTTTCGAGGATCATCCTCTCCACACGGGTCACATTGTCCTCGTTGGTCACGTCTGACGGGCGTCATCTTCGAGGGACTCACAACCATGGCGGAACTCCCTATTCCATTGTTGAAAACTTTGTGACTGACGATCTGCGATCAGCTACTGCTTCTTAAATAGACGAGGCAGGACGCGTGCGGCTGCCGGTCCTGACTTGACATAACTTGTACTAACGCCCACACAAACAGCCACCCCCATTCCTCCGTTTTGCCCTACCAATTCGCAAATCTTATTGACCGTCCCTCGTACAGTGGAGCTCTTAACTAATTTCGTTTCATCCTTTTACTAACACATAGATTACACGTATGCACAAGTGGGGTGTTACTTAGCGTATTCGCCTCGTTTAATCTTCTCTCGATCACAAGCTCTCAATTTTTTCAAAAGAATGTGTTACTCCAATAATAAGTTGCAGATAAATATCACTTTCTTCCAATTTATCTTTGCTCCTTGCCGCCTTTACCGTGGTTTCATTCGCTCGCGAAGGAATCAACCAACCTTGAGGAAAACTTAACAAATACATTTTTTTTCTTCCTCGCTGGCATAGGCCATTCTCCACTGCCCTTTCCCTTGGCAAGTAAGGCTATAGACATTTAGCTTTTCTGCATAAAACATATCCCAGTATCAAAAACATAGATTCGTAATTATACAGTATTAGAAAATGATGACATGAGTAAAAGAAATAATTAATCAAGTTTGATCAAATCTTGCTTTGATTCGTTCTTGGACATCAGCCACTGACTTGCTTCTTGGCTTTTGATGTAGCTCTCACTTTCTCATGTGTATACACCCTATCTTCTGCCTCTGTGACTTGTTTCACACATTACTCTATTGACTGAGTATGACAGGGCCACTGGATCTTGCATCGATTTGTCAAGGAGTTTCTGTACTTTCGCTGTAGTCAATTTACTTGTCACATGAGGTTTAATTAGCACGTCAGACCAATATGTAAGATTCAACAAGGAAAGAAGTACTAGAGTTAATCGAAGGTGTTTTTCCGGTATGTACAGAAAGATCTACAAGTGTGTGATCATCCCCACTCCGCATGTCAACAATCCTTTGGGCATCAGCTCTCCTCTCCTCCCTGTCATCTGAGCACAAGAGTGTCTGGATTATCCTTTCGCTAAAATAATACAATGCTGAGTGCTTGATGGTTGGCAAAATAGCATCCACTACAGCATTTATTTGCAGCTTAAGTATCCGCAACTGAATCAAGGTGTGACGTGGTTCTTCCGGCTAAGAATTTTTTACTTTGATCTTGAGCCAACAGGGTTAGTACATACCAATAATATATTACAATATCAGTCTTAAGTTGTTGAGGGTTCTTCCTTTAAATCCATGTTTTAAAACCCATATGCGACAAAGCCTGTTTGTTGTTGTCATCCGCCTAGAATGGCTCATTGAACCAATTTCAAGAAGGAACAGATCTGTGGGAATGCTTTCCTGTCGTTAAATCTTGTGTGATTATATACCCAAACCCTTGATCATTGTCACTTAGTAAAGTTAGAGGGTCTCCAATTGAATGTTTAGTGAATGAAGGATAAATTTCAAGTTAAGTTGCAGTGTCTAGCATCTTGCCAATACTACCTGTCCACTTGTTGTTAGACAAGGTGTTCCCATTCAGGGCTGTGATCAAGTGTCTCGCAGAAAATTGGTTAGTGCGGAGGGCGCTAAAGATGATTTTACGGCTAAGCTTGACTTCTACCCAATGTATTGAACTCCGCCCCCAGTCAATGTTAAAATTTGTAAAATCACCTTCAATGGCCTTCAAGCTTTTATCAATGCCCTTCTTCATTAAAATTTACAAGATTATCACCAACTACCTTAGAAGGTTTTTTACTCTTTTGGCCTTTCTCAGAAGTGAAGTGGTAGAGATATCTTCTACATGGCTCATCGAACACAAAAACATGCTCTTCCCTTAATGATGCTTGAGAACTGACGATCTGAATTGTATAGTCTTGAGCATCAGCTATTTGTCCTTCATTTTTATCAGCAAAGTGGAACTTGCATTTCCGAGACGAAAGGCAACTTCAAAAATTCACACAACCCAAAGGAGATTACCACAGCGGTCTTCACTATGTCTCCCGAATTCATTGGAATCTGATGGTAGGCCCAAACCAGGTCTAACCGAAAGAAAGCCGCCTTGTTATGAAGATGATTTGCCATATTCTGGATCCGTAGCAGAAAATACCTGTCCCTCTTCGTATACGCGTTTAGTAATCGAAAATATCTAACCACTCTGTAATTGTTTGGGATCTTTTTTGGCACCATGTGAATCGGTAAGGCCCAAGGGGATTTTGACAGGCACACCACCCCTTCCTTCAATAGAACTTCGAATGTTGCTCTGGCAACTTGTACTTTCTCCATTGAAAGAGGCCTCGGTCACACGAAGGTCGGTGGGGCACTGCCGGTTTCGATTGTTTGTACTTCAGTTAGACGGTAGAGAGCAGGCATCGACAACTGTGGAGTTGTACAAAGACCCGTACTTTTTTAATACTGCCCTACAACGGAGCGGCATGTGCTGGAAATCATTAATGATTAGCGATATTATCAGCTCCTTGGACTGTTTTACTTTGGAAACGAGCGTTGTCTGATTGTAAATAAGGATGCCACGCGTACCATCCACCAAAAGATTACCGTGCCCCAGAAAATCGGTGCCCAATAATGGCGATGTGGCATCCGCCACAACGAATGTCCATCTAAATGAGCAACGCAAAGTAGGAATAACAATTTCCACCTGTACTTCACCATAAACCTTTATTTTACCTTAATTAGCAGTTTCAATATTCACACTGGACTCTCGTATTTCACACCACATTACCAAACCTAACGGAATTATAGACACACTTGACTCTGTATTGATTAAGAATTCATATTTCTTATTATTAAATTTGCAGCGACCATGAGCAAAGTTGGCATGCGGCAGTCGCATTTGCATCGGCATGCCTTTTTTGTTTTCCGAGGGGGCCGTCTAGGATGACTTGGGGGATGGTTATGTTTGCACACTTCTTCATTTACACTTAACGCACCTGTATTAAGAAACGAGTTAGTACCACTTTCGTTTCTGACACCACTATCTACACTGAAACACTGTGCTTTGTAAAACGGCACTAGTTCATCCGCGAGTTTTTCTAGTTGGGCAAAGGGAAAGTCCTTCTGGGTGGCGATGTTCGGCGCTATGTGCGGAGGCAGG